>OZ020167.1:0-608686 GCA_963971145.1 Sussaba pulchella
TTTTTAAATGTGCTACCAAAGTTTGGTCCCCACAGTTCGGTACGTCCCCACCTTTCGGTCACTGCGGTCGAGTCGTCTCTGCGGACGGCGATGACCAAATTCTTGCTGCGCACTCAACTGCGATCACAAAAAATTTTCAGCGCACCAGCTATCGCAGTGGTGAGAGAGTTCACTCTCCGTTACGAGTGACGCAACGAACCTCCGCACTCCCACTTTTAAACCCAAATTTTTTAAGTATGCTACCAAAATTTCATCCCACACAGTTCGGTACGTCCCCACATTTGGGTCACTGCGGTCGAGTCGTCACCGCGGACTACGATTACCAAATTCTTGCTGCGCACTCAACTGCGATCGCAAAGATTTTTCAGCGCACCAGGGAACACGATACACGAAATTTCTCAAATTTACTCAAGACGACGCAAAGTAGAACCTTGCATATTGCTATCTCATTATTTTTAACTTTTTATAAAGCTTCCCACATGAGAAAGCTAAAATTTATAAACATTCTTATACATTTAGAAAAGAGTAACGAGTAATGCGAAAGCAGTATGCAAAGTTCTACTTTAATTTCACTGAAATTTATTGAAATAACTCCTTATTAAAATATTATTTTATTTTATTTATTCGAATTCGAATCAATTCTAATAAATGAAAATGAATTTCAAGTGAATCGAATAATATTTCAATAATAGCTTGATAAATTCTAACTTGATATTATTTGTACTCACAGTCCCGTGTTACCGCTTGCCCAGTTGTCACCGCTTGGCCAGCTGTCACCGCTCGCCCAGCTGTCACTGCTCCTCGTGTCAGTACGCACCGGTTTCTTTTTTTTAAGCCTGGTTCGGCTCGTCCCTCGCTGGGTAACTGGGCCACTCTCTTGTAGTACGCACCGGTTGAAAGGTCCTCGAACTATTTTCACCGACACCGAACTGTCAACGCACGCACTTGTCACCACTTGTCACCGAGCCGCGCTACCCGCGCGACAGGACCGCTACTACCGAGCGACGTTCACTGACTGACCCGGCCACCGGCGGGCGCCGAGCCGAGTGATAAGCGGTAACGCAACGCGCAACGCGAGAGTGGGGACTGGTGGGGACTCTCGGACGGGGCATTTCGTTGCCCCACCTACCGCGAGCCGGCGCTACGGGCTGCCTATCCCTTCGCCGGCCATGCTCGTTCTCTCTCGCTCCACCGCAACCGCCCATGGCGCTATCTCACTCGCACTCATGGCAGCTCGGGCGATGTATCGCGTCACCTTAGGCTTTGTAGTAAACGGCTTATATTACATGTATCTATGGGTGTGCCAAAACTTCGAGACGCTGTGGAGGAAAGAGAATAATTTATTTATTTAACGTTTCCCCATTTTTTTAACATATTATTGATAAATTAATATTATTATAACAAACGATTATTCATCGTTTAAACTATAAGTTGATGAAAAAAACGTTAATATTTTTTATTTACTATAATATCATTCTTTTACAATTTATATGATATTATGATTTCGTAATTTTTATGATAAAATGATATAATATAATATTTTATCACAATTAATATGTTTTAAAAATATAATATTACTTTCCACGCTCTATAAACTGTAATTATTTCTCTCGTATTTAGGCTTGTCCCTATTTTTTATATTGCGTAATAAACGCTGTCAAAATCATGGTTGATGCGATTCTCAATGAAAATAATAAAATTAAACAAATAAATATTATATAACAATAATTTTTCGGAGAAAGCTATTGCATCGTCGCGAATAAAAAAAATAAAATTAAAAAAAGTTCGAAATATCTCACGTCGCAATAATTAAACGGTTTTCAATAACCGTTCAATAAAATACATTGAATTTAATTATAATCGATTAATACTTGTATTTGATTCAAATAAATAAAATAAAATAATATTTTAATAAGAACTTAATTCAATTAAATTTAGTCAAATGCTCAGCAGCACCCTGCTATTTTACAGATCTCCGCCAACGTTATTGTAGCATTGCGTGCGTACTCCTTACCTCCTACTCTTCATGACTCTGTCAGTAGAGACTTGGACCGGTGGAGACTTGGCGGGTGGAGACTCGGCGGGTGGAGACTCCGACCATCCGTGAATAAATCTGAGTAAGTGTAATAAACAATTGTTTATTATTTACTCCATAAATGGATAAAAAATTATTATTATTATTAATTCCGATGAGTATCATTATTAATTGTCGATTAATTATCAAAATGTCATATTTAAATATTTATTATATCAATTGTAATTAATATATTTTTTATTAATGACTAATATTCAATGTCGTAACATTGTCTCTATTTGAAAAATAAAAGCAGAGCGAAAATTCAAACGATGCGTTGACCCGTCTGACCGGTGGTACGGTCGTACTGCTGAGAGTTTGCGAGCCACGTCACAAGTCACAACTCTTCTCTTAACGTCGCGCGATCCACGTCCAAGTCCGGTCCGGAGTAGTAGATAAATTTTTGTAAATAATTTCGTTTCGGTTGTTGAAGCTGCCACCGTCGTACCATTCTATTTCTTCTCCCTCCCGGCATCTGATAGCATCCTCCCCGGCTATTTTGTGTCCTGTCAAGATACGAACATAACCTCCCGCTGGTAGAATAGGTAAATAAAAATCTATTGCTTGATCTTCTCAACTTTAGCATCGTTTTATTTTCGTGTGTCGATCAGTTTTATTTGTTCCTCTATCTCGTTGACAAAGAATAGCTGCACTGCTTATTTGGTCTTGATACTGCTGCATCTGCTGCTGCTGCTGCTGCTGCTGCTGCTGCTGCTCTGACCAAAAAATATAGGTTAGTTGACGGAGGGTTAATCTTAAAATGTAAACAATAATCTCCTTGGTAGGTTATTTTTGTTAGATCAGGGTGTTCTAATGTAATATTATTTCAACAGCCAAATTTAAACCACTATTATTGGTAATATTTACATGTTCAGTTACAACGTATCGTTTCTTGTCTGAAACTCAACCATGGCTATCTTATCAATTAATTAATAAAACGTTTTACTTGTGGAGAAATTGTTAAAAAAAAATATGTACAGCATTGACTTTGCAATAACATTGTTAGTTGTCCAATTTATGAGATTGTCACGGTGTTAAAATGCAAAATAATGTTCTTTCCTTGTAATTTAGGTTATTTCTGGATTCGGTTAATCATTTATACTAACAAACAACGCAGTCAGTTGCACGTTATTGTCATTCATCTTAATAAATATATCCGGTAAAGGATTCATTGCCCTACTCGCTACCTGCTCAATCTTAACGATTCGCCATAGTTCACGGATCCCAAGTATACTATCATTTTTTGCTTCCTCATAGAGAAAGCTATGATATGGTGAAAACATTTTTTTTCGGGATCGTTATGTCATTATATTCGGAATGTGCTCAAACGTTGATGAAACAAATTTGGAGAAAATGTCCTGATGTATGTTTGTGTGTGTCGACCCTCAAAAATTCAAACGTCTATTACTTGAAACCGGTTTAAGCTACGGGGCCAAGTTTCACACAGCTAAATAGTTATTCACCCATGGAGTTATGCACACCGATGTTAGGTATTGCATTTGAGCCAAATCCGTCCAGCATTGCAGATTTTATATTTTTAATTTTTCAAAAAATTGACTATCATTCTATCTGCCGCTAACTTTAGCCAATCAAACTTCAATTTTATTTGAGTCAGTAATATCATTGATACATTATACAGATGAAATTTAGAGATCGGATAAACGTATCGAGCATTATCATAGAGCGCACGCCGGATAGTCCTTGCACTGACGTGAACTCCTGAGGCTCTTTCTATATCGTTACTTATTTTTACAGCACTAGAAGCTGGATTATTCTTCAGTTCTCGCGCAACGAATCTTACATCGGCTCCAGAAAGACTCTTTGGTCTTGCACAACGTGGATGATCTTCGACCTGATTTCGACATTGTCTGTTCTGGTCCATTATTGTTTTCTCTAAATTATTCGCCATCATTTTTTGCCAGGTCTTTATTTTCCTCGTTTTGTTTCCATCAACCTTTTTTCTCGGGTCTTTTTTCATTAACTCTAGTACTTTCTCAGTCATCATCTTTCCATTCATTAGTCAGAGCGTCTCTTCTTAGCTGGTTCAAAAACCCTCCAATAAACCCCCATCTCTTCCTAAGTAAGTCATACGCAAGAGAACTTTCTTCTTTCAACAATCGATTTTTTTTTTTTCACTGAAATGAATGTATAACTGAAACCCCTTCTGTACAGTCAGATGAAAAATGCTACCGGCTACTCATTGGCCAAACGGATTGAATTTTAGAGTAATCATAGATTTATAAATTCCAACCTATGAAAATTTAATAATACTTAACTGAACAGGTTCAAGTTTATAAACGTGCTCATAAACGTGACTCGACAAAAAAATTTTGGAAAAATGTATTCTTTATTTACGTTCTAGTCTCAATAAACAGTAGAATAAACAAACTGAACTAATTGAACCAGACCTCGCAACATGTATATTGTACTGTTTTAAAAAAAAAAAAAAAAAAAAAAAATCCTGACACCCTCCGCAGATCTCCCTCATAAAGGAAGATTCTCACAATATAATTAATTCTCAAGGAGCTGCTTGCAAGTTTGAAATTGCAGCTTGTCTTAAATCATGAAGAAGCAATTTGCGAGTGTCAACTTTCAACTCTTTAATCTTACATCGCAGTAACGCATTAATCACTCATATTAAGGTTATTCTTTAGGTTGTCCCATATGTGATTTGGAATACTTAGGTTATGTAGGATATTGCAACTCGTTTAGGTTTAAACGATACACGCTACAACTACATTATAGTTCAAATTGCGGCCACTGGAAGCCGCGAGGTTACGCATTAAAAATAATGAGTAATGAAAACCATGACGCAGTATGAATTATTACATACTACTTACAATTTTGGCCGCAGGTCTCCCCGTGAGACGAGCGAAACTAATGAATAACGAAAAAACAGCCCGTATTGACTATGCAATTGACTTAAGATATCGAAACGGATATTTTTCAATGACAAATAATAATTGTTATACATATAATTGATTAATTTTGAACGTATAATCCATAACAAGCAAGTTTGACAATAAAGCTACGCAAGTTCTGTATTGAACGCTGTGTCATGCTCAATAGTCGGACATAATTTCGTTTTTGCGGAACAATATAGTGGTTGCATAACTAGTTGGCTCTGTTCAATGTTAGTGTCATTGGACGGTTCTAGGATTCTTGTAGAGGCGGCACTGGTATTCTCGACAATATGCGACTCATGTGATGTAACAGTTGATAATAATTCAGAAATATTTTCTTCATTATCCATTTCTTTTGAGGAGCTTTCGCTGACGGTCAAACTCGTACCTGAGTTGCCATTGTTTGTACCAATCTCTATAGGATGAATCTCTCGCGATGTATCAGGTATTAACGATTCAGAAGAATTTTGTACATCATGAATCTCTTTTGTGATGTTTTTGTCTACAGTCCAACTTGGATCTGAGTTGCTCTCAGTTGCAGTAACTTTGCACTCGTTCGAAGCACGTTTAAATGATGATCCACCGTTGAATTTTCGTTTATTATGTAAACCTCTGTTGCAATCATGCAAATCTGGATCTGGATGCGACTGAGGCGCATCAACTTCAACCAAGGTTGGGATTTGACTGTCCTGGTCTGATATCGACTCTACAATGGGGCTTGTTGAACGCAAATGATCATCTTGGTTCGCAGAACTTTGCATAGAAGTCAAAGCGTCTTTGGCATTGGGCCGATTATTGTGATCCAGCAAGAGCTTGGCTCGGTTCAGTAACGATTCCTTCCTTTTTTGAAACCTCCTGTCAAAAGAAAAATACAGACATCATTGGTTTATTCATGTGATAAGCAATGATGAATAACGAAAAAATATGGGGTAGTTTGAATTGCATAGGATGAATTGCTAGTACACAACAAACAACTTTGGGACATGGTACGTGCCTCTGGCGCCATTTCCAATTGGCGGAATGTTTGATTCTTTTATTACTCTTGTTAGCCATATTCAATGAGTAAAATAGCCAACAATGGGAAAATAGCTTTGGTTTTGTCAAAACGTCATAACCTATCCACTACGCAAATAAACTTTTCATCCGAACCAAAGAATGACGATTCCATGGAACCACGGTTCCCATGTTAAATTTTAAACGGTGCGATTAGTGTCGCTTTTTTCTGTTAGATGGCATCACTGTATCGGTGTGACAGAGACACATGGAAGACATATAAGGAGAACAAAGCCGAGGCCTACCAAATTCTCCCATAAGAAGTGCGGCTCCAAGTAATCTTTCTTCTTTGGCCGAACGGAATCACAATACTTATGGCATCGCTTATCTATATTAACATGTATAATGACATCGGGATAAGCATCAGTTGACCACCAAGCTGTAAAACGTGCTCTCCACACTCCAGGAACAATCAGGAGCCCCTTCGCCAATAACGACGGATTTTGCTACCAGATTCCGTTATCCCGTATTTCCTAACCCGTACTAACCGTAATTATTCAAAGTTCGGTGTCCTTTTATCTGGCCTTCCTGTCGATGTCGATAATCCAACACAAGTCGCTAAATTCAGGCAACTATGAATTATAAGGGTCGGGAAAAGGCGTTCACAGATGGCAGGCAAGTCGCTTTCGGACAAACGACATAATTCGAACATTATCACGGTGATCACTATAAAGATCAGCCGTCGGCTTAGTCAAAAAATTCTTTGCAGGGGATAAAGGTGACAAACATCTTTCCTCGTCTTTATTCCGGTACGACGGTTGAATATAATTTTTTTTTTTCTAAAAAAATCAAAGGCTACAATGGGTACTTTGGTAAACTTGTGCGAAAGACTGAAAACATAATTTAAAAAAAATCTAAACTGTAAAAAAATTTAATGATTGAAAGATGCAAGCAATTATGTAAGATAAGGTTATAATAGGTAAATCAGACGCACGAAAGACTACCCAAACTAAGCCAAAAGCTTGTATGACCACGAAGAAACAACGGAACATCGACGAGATAGTAATTGCTGCCACTTGCGGAGTTTCTGGTCGTTACTCGAAAACTATCCATTAACCACTCGTAGCATTTATCTGCTTTTTATCATGGATAAGGAACGGGATAAAACCATAAAATACGCGTCGACTAAAGAAATGGGATTACTGGATCCGGAACTACGTATAAAGGCCCTTTACGATAATGGTACAGCCGTTCAAGTACATCATAACACCCCGCTCCGGAGGTACCATTTTAGGTTATGTATTCCGACTGGATAGACTAGTAAAATTTTAACCCTGCCTAGCAGTTAACAGAATTCTGCACAAACTCCACATTAATTCTACTGAATTTCTTCCACCGTACGTGGATTTACCTAAATCCATAGGATAATAACGAATCATTTTGTATATCGGACCTGGTCGTCGACGGTGACGATATAAAAAATTCACGAGCATAAGAAAGACAAGACTAATTTTATTTGTGACATTATCCAAGAAGACCGACCTTGAGCGAAAAAGAAATCTATTTTCAGGTTTTTTATGCCACCGATAACCTTTGATCCGCTCTTTCATAATGGAGAAGAGTTAATTTTCTATCGGCAAATTTCGAATCGTTATTACAATGCAAATTGAGGCGCTATCGCTTATCGCAAGGCGCGGGTCGGAGCCGAGAAAATCCTGCCCCTCCACTTACCACTACATCTTCCCGCTGTGTGCGTGTGTCTCGAGCTCCACGAGCCCGCAGCCCGCTCGGCACATAAACATGGCGACCTTAGGGTGTAGTCGTAAGTGGAGGGGTTGGATTTCGAAAGCTACACGCCACACGACACTGTGTAAAACCGAGCACGCTTCGAACACCCTACCTAAACAATAAAGGCTTCAACGCTCAAGATCCCTTCCCTCGTGGAACGTCACATTCGTTTTAACTATTTCAATATTGAATTGTGATATTGTCAATCACTATTTTTACGGCCCTGACTGAAGCGTTTCATATGAGAAAAAATAGGTAACGAAATTTACAACAGAATTTGTCCTCAGATACTATCGATCAGGTATAGACATGATTAGGATGGCCGATGTATACGCCAAGGAAGGAAGTCTGGAAAACGCCTACGTGCTGTACCTCAAATTTATGACGCAAGTGATAAAGTCATTTTTTATCATTGACAAACAACGCATTTAAACATTGAACATTTATGTACAATCGATTTGCAGAATATTTTTGAATAAAGCACGAGAACACCCGCAATATAATACAGTAGCCGTAAAAGATCGGGCGATCAATCAGGAAACTTTGAGAGAAGTACTTCCGAAGGCCGAAGCTCTCAAGGATAAGTTGCTGGAGCGATACCGAGCCGAATATGCAAGATATTTGACAGACGCCAAACATAGAGAAAAAATTGAGCAAGTAAGATTGACTCAAGAAAAAAATCACAGGTATATGCATTTAAAAAATATAAATATATAAATTAATATAATACAATACATCGATTTCATTTAGTGCTCTATTGCCATCATATATTTAAATCAGCCAGTTGTCTACGGGTTTTGTTGTTGCATCTGCATATCATGAATATATAATAGCGTTAAAGTTTTACAATAGCTTGATCAATAGACATTTTGCTTAAAGTTCCCGCCAACAGTACGTCTTGCGACATAGATTAATGCCGTTGGAATTCTGTCATGTCCGTCGACATTAACAAGTTGACTGCCTTGGGGATCACTGGTAACCGTCACTCGAATTGGCTACAGCGCCGTGGGGGCCACCGGTGACGGGTATCGCATAATAAAAAATTCATGTTGGCGCACATGGGGAAACCGCGTAAGATCTGCACGGCATTCAACGTGTCAAGCTGCTCTTTAACCCTTTAAGACCGGAATTATTTAAAATCACTTTACGTCGGAACTGCGACGTTTTTGTGATGATACTAGGACACAGATGACAGAAAAAAATTGCCATAATTTTCACACCCCTTAAAACTACCCTTAACGTGAAAAACCACCCTTATGTTCGAAAATAAGATTAGAACATTTTTCTTCGGAATATATGCAACTGAAATCATTTCTGGGGACCAACACGAGTCACCTCTATCCAAGAAAGAATCGGAATTCATTTTAGGGGTTGTATTTTCATCCCTTAGTATCTGTAGCGTAGAAAAATAGTTTTTTTTATCGGAAAAATTCTTGAGAAATTTACCAACGAAATGTTGACTTCCTGAATCACTTGAGATATCTACAGGGAACGATCATACCCCCGGTTAGTCATGGATACCATTTTATGGGTTGTATTTCAACCCTCTCGTGGACAGAATTCAGATATATGTCGATTTCTTAGCAATAAAATTGTTGTGGATTTTTCTACTCTATCGTCAGAACATGGAATCACATCTGAGAGTCCTCAAGAGTTACCCAGATCCATAGTGAATCTTCGATTCGAATATGGGGGTTGTATTTAATCCCTCTCGTGGACGGAGTCCAGCAATGTCGATTTCTCAGCGATAAAATTGTTGTAAATGTACTGTAACCTCCACGCAGTGGACCTTGGAAACTACAAATATGTAGGCTAATTGCAGTCGTAGCGAAAAAAAAGTTATCACTCCCGCCGTATTGGATCCGCCATCTTGGATTCCGTGATTCTGAAAACGAAATCATATCCAGCGACCCTGAAAACTTCTGAATCGACCTTTCCGAACCATTCCGATCACTTTCACATTTCCAATCCGCCATATTAGATCCACCATTTTGAATTTTGAAAAGTCATTGAATCTGACGCCATTTATGAAATCGGCAACCACGAAAACCCTCATATGCTTAGTTTCAAGGAATTTGACTGCAAGGAAAAATATATGCTCAAAATGGTTGGAAGATATCGTGAAAAAATCACCTACCGACCAACACTGACGTGAAGGGTAGCTCACACACATTAGGGTAGATAACAAGGGTTGTCATACAGTGCAAGTTTATCATATACCATCACTATGTATTGACAAATATTTTCTTCCATGGAATTCAATATGGTAATGGGAAACAGTGAACGGGAATTTTTTAATGTGTAGGGGGTGCATCAAGGGGTAGTTTTCAAGAGCCGCGGGGGTTGAAATACTCGAAAAGAGGGAAATTTGTTCCTAAACGTGATTACAATGCATTTCGCAATTCATTCCGAAGGGTTTGAATCATTGGATCCATTAATTAATCGTAAAACTACAAAAATTGCCTCAACACGGGGTGCATTTTTATGTTATTGTTAATAAATGTTGATGGATGTTCATATATGACCATACCCTTCAAAAAGTAGAAGAAATTTTTAAACGCGTTTCTGGGACATATATGTCCCAGTGGGTCTTAAAGAGTTAAGTAACTAAGTTAATAGTTTGTGACGATATCTTTAGGCAGAATCGCGAAAGGGTATGATTGAATGTTGACAAAAAAAAATGAGGCACGCTATTGTAGTATCATAAAATGGTATTTACGTTAGGTTGAGTTGCGAGATTACGATCACAATGAAGACATATTGTAACATTTGGTAGTAGAAACAAAGAACACGTTTTTGAGAACTTGGGAACACGATATAATTGCAATAGAATAAAGTCACGCTATGACTAGATATTTACGGCTGATTCGCAGCACGCTGTGACAGTAGCAATACGTAATATGTAAGCCCCGCCGTGTTGTTACGCTCCGGGCTCTGCTGATACATAGTACGCTCGACGTCTGCAGCAGTATGAATGAGCTTCTCGAAAACCCGTGGTACTTGTCGGCGACTCCGGAGCGAATCGTTTCTGCGAAAAAAACCCGGTGCCGATGGGACGCCGTGCCGTAAAAATGCCACCAAAATAGAGCATTGACGTGTTGCCAATGTGGTGCAAATATGATGTTACCAAAGTCAGCAATCCTACCAAAATATGTTATCTAATATTGTTCGGTAGATCTCCTCTCCTGCTGCTTTACGAAATTATTGCGTAAAAAATAGCGTTGTGTCGTTGAATATATAGCTTAATGCGAACGTAGCTGTCGCAATTCTAGCGTTCGGTTTTGCTGGCGACTTAAAGACGTTTGTCTATCAGGGGTAATATTGTTTAAGAGGATGGATTATTTGTTGATTGATTAGTCAACCACGCCAATTGAGTGAAGATTTTTGTGAGCCTATAGGTTGAAGGAAGAGGAAGATAAAAAAAAGAAATTACTCGAGCTTGCTACGACCAGAGGTGCGAAAGATGCAAAAGGGCCTTTAAGCGTGTCGGGCTTGGCTAGCGAAGAGGTGAAAATTCCACATCCATCGGCACCTTTGTTGTTTCCGGAAGTCGCCGCCGATTTTGATCCCCTATTGGATTCACCCGACCGCGACAAGTATATTTTCGTCTGGATGACGCATTCACACGGACCGTATTAAAACTGAACGCCAAACTTAATAATAACAAAAACTAACGTTTGTTGTTTCTTGTTGGGCGATAGAAAAACACCATCGATAGATCGTTCAACAAAGCCGGTAGCATTGATACAGGACAAAAATGAGTTGCGGGATATAGTCTTGCCAAGTAAAGTAATGCGCGAGTTTCTCGTGATTGCTTCAAGGAATACAACGACTAACAAAGAAACGTGTGGTATTTTGGCTGGGAAATTAGAGCGCGATAAATTGCTTGTGACTCACCTGTTGATACCACAGCAAACCGGCTCACCCGATTCTTGCGTCACTCACAACGAAGAGGATATATTCGATTATCAAGATCAGCACAATCTTATTACCTTGGGATGGATTCACGTACGTTTAATTAATTCGTAACTCGAGTTGAAACTGATTTATAAATATATGGGGCGAATCGCACCGTCTCCCCTGACTGGAACCGTATTATCCCCGAGTCGGTCGATGATTTTTTAAATAATTTTTTGCATCCTCGGACCTAACCGATTTTTTTAAGATTTTTTCGAACCTTCCTATTCCTCCCCCCCCCCCCCCCCCCCCCCCCATACCTCGATCCTTTTTTGTTCAAGGAGTAACTGCTATTTCGCCAATATTTAATTGAATGAAATTTTTCCCGCGGATACTTTATCGAAATGGAAGATTTTTTTCATGCAATTGAAGAGTCACTTTTTTCGGTCGGTATGATTATCTTTAAATGAACACCCATATGTGTATATAGTTTATACCCTCCAATTATTTGACGAATAATTAGCTGTCCCGCTAAAATAACAACCAAAAAATATGCATAAGATTTTATGTATTTTTAATGAAAAAATATTGACCTGATCATGAGCAATAATGGTTGGAATTGAACAAGAAGGTTCGGACAACCTTTTCAACAAGAATTTTCAATCGATAAAAATTCACCAGCACCAGCATACATCAATACAAAAAAAATATATTTTTTTACATCAACTCGACAGACTCATCCAACGCAAACTGCATTCTTATCGAGCGTCGACTTGCATACGCATTGTGCTTATCAGCTTATGATGGGTGAAGCTATAGCAATCGTATGTGCACCGAAATACGATGAGTAAATATAAATAAACAACCACACGGAAATTTACGTTAAACATTGGACCTCATTAAATTGACGATGTGACTTTTCAGAACGGGTTTTTTTATGCTGACGCCGGATTACGGGTTGAACTTCATCGCGGCATGTCGACAAATCGGATTTCACCCACATCCGAGCGAACCGCCGCTGTACATGGTAACACAACAAAGAGTTTTCGAAAAATTTCGGCAAATCCGCCGAAAATATAGCTACGCTTAGTCATCACATTGTTCTGGTTGTCTTCCAGAAAGCCGTACACTGCAAACTTTCGACAACGGCTGAAGTCACGCTCGTCGATCTTAGAAAAAAATGACCCACCTTCTACAAAAATTCCATCAGATTTTCATTAAACGTTCAACAACTCCGTTTTTTTTTTCTAAATTATTATTTAACACAATTTAATTTATCTATGGATATCGGAATGATAGTAAATGATAGGAAAATTGAGTATGGTAATTATACAACATTCCAACATGGACGGAGCTGTGAGACATCGAAAACGATTAATTCGGCAATCGAGGTGTAGTCTAACAGTAAATTGGGGTGGCATATCTGACCCGATGTTCGTTTTACATGGTGTGCAGAGCATTAGTGTTTCCGCGTCTTTTGAGACATCAACAACAACAAAAATAGATTTTCCCAAATAGTCTCTGAGATATTTGTCGTTAGAGTTTGGCAATTCAACAAAGATTTTATGGGAATGCGGGAGCGACATTGGAAATTCAATGAGATTGCGTCCTAGCTGAGGTACATTTGCTTCGGTCCCCACCAACTTATTTTCGACGTTATTGCCGATTTCGCAGTAACATAGCAATGTAGTGCCACCGCCAAGCGAGCATCGAATATAGTTACTTTTTTTTGTTATTTTTTTTCCGACAATCACAGATACACTCTGTGGCTTCTTTACGATGATTTTCGCTTATTCAACGTCGATTAATCAATAAATCTTCCTTCTCCTCTTACTTGATCCATCTCTCATCTCACGAACGTTCGAATACTTGGTAACAATTATTACATTGGCTGCTGCTAAAAACTAGGAGATTATGTAATTACGTAAGAAAGTTAGTAGTGCTACTCTCATTGGTGTAAAGTGTTACAACGTCTCAATCTGCATTTCGGTTATTCTAGCACCATAGATCAATATTGAATCATTGTCATTGCTGAGACAATAATAAAAAAATAATAATAATCATAAACTGCGAACTGTTAATCCGTCAGAATTTATAAATATTAACTATTATTAATTATTCGGTTGTTAGCGTTAAAATTACATGGTATCGTATGGGAAACTAGTCAAGCGATCGTCGTAACTCAGAATAATTAATCGATAGTGAGCGATACATACCCTAATTTTCTGGTAAAATGATAAGCTGATGGTCTATTTTTTCATCGTATATATAATTTTGATGCTTTACTTCAGTTCTAACTCAAAAAACTCGGACTAACTAAAAAAAAAAAAAAAAAAAGAAAAACATAGAAAATGTCGTTTGAAGGTTTGCATGGTCAGCTGAGTAAGGATAATGCGTGACATGCGTTCCTTGTGCCTTTATAAGCATTGGATTGTTTAACTTGACATCGAAAATGGAACGACGGCTGGGTAGAATGAGGATCGTGTTCCATAACGAAAGTCGCAACAACAGACTAGCCAGTCGTACTTGTTGCAAAAATGTTTTTTCGTCAAAAGCTTTGTAATAAAAAAATCTCGATAAAAATAAATCATATAAATCATATAAATTTCCTGCGATTGTGTAACTTTACCAATCAAACTCCAATAGACCGTATATGCCGGAACGCGTTAATTAATTGACCGATCGTAATTATATTTATTTTTGTATGATTATTGCAGTGCTGGGGTTTTCAACAATTGCAACTATAAAAATGATTATATTTAAAAAAAATATATATTGCGAGTAAACGATTTTACAAATTTTTCTTTATTCATTCTGTTTATTACATTAAAATAATGCTAGTTTTAAATAATATTATTGTTTAATTCAATTTACACGCACCCAGTGGCATATATTGCATGTTCTTAAAATTCGAGCTCCACCGACGAATTTAACATGTTATTGCACAAGATGGTATAAAAAATATATCGTCACTGAGCACGATCTCATCTTATTATAAAAACGCGCAGGGTGTTCGAGCCCGGAACATTTATGGAAAAACAGCTCGTAAGGTGTTGACACGGTTATCGCAAGCTTTATTTAACAAACAAGTTTTTATTTCTCCCACAAATATTCAACAATTGCACTTAATCTTGTTAGCCGTTATTGCACTAAATGTGGCTGTCTTATATAAAAATATATCGCCGAATATATTGGGCATTCTAATGGAAAAGGCGGTTCGCGTGTATCGCTTATAGAAAACTATTGACCTATTTTTTATAAGATAATTGTAACTACGATTCAATTCGGATGTCCATAGATTTACACTGCAGTACCGATTGATTGCTTAAATTCAAGACCTCGGATTTCATTTCACGCGGAAAGTACTATGCCACGCGACTTCATTCATAGTTGTCGAAACGGTTTAAGAAAGAGAACAAAAAAAAACCAAATAGCGGCGCAACGTTGTAATTTAAGTGAGAATTGTACACACGTTAATCACGCGTTAACAGTGCCAGTCTTACAGTCATAAAAAACTATTAAAGATTTTTTTCAGTAAACTCGCGCAAAACTGTTGGAAAAATTATCCGAAAATGAATGTTTTCGAAAAATTGATGGCAATACATATTAGGTCAGAGTTGGATCCTGTTTATTAAGAATTTTTTATCGACCATAACGGACGTTTCGGTCGCAGGCAATTTGAATTGGTCTCGAGAACTTATTAGGCACATTACGAGTTTATTGGCACATTCGTGCCAATAGGCATTATTAGTTTAATCTGAGAAATACGGGGGTATCCGGTCGTTTACAGATTATATGTTCGATTACTCGATGGGTTAGACAAAAACAACAACAACAACAACAATTACGAGAAATAAGAAAAATGATCAATCTTGTTAACCCTGCCTAGCGGGTGGGATACGGAGATCAGTGCGATACTACCTAGCACCAATTGGGTGTAAAGTCTAAATAATACATAATTGAAAATCAACGGGTCACGCTCGAATGTGTAACGGTATGAATCTATCGGGCCGTCGCATTTCAATACATCATTTAGGTTTCGATGAAAAATAACCATCCAATTAAAAATAGTTAAAACAGAGTTTGTAGGGTTTGCAGGGAGACATCCGGAAAAACAATATATTGTGTATCAAGGGGTCAGCACGGGATTTTTAACGGCGACCGCGATATTTTCAGCACAAGACGGAAACGAGCCCGAGCAGCAGAAAAACGCCCGCGAACCGTCAACATGCACACGATACTTGATACAATTAACCCATGTTTTCCGAGCTTAACGCAGTCTCACGATCTCACCGGGGTCCAGGGGCCCAAAAAATTGAAAATAAATTGTCTGACCGCTTAACAGAGCTTAGTCATGGTTATTTGCGTCCTGGTGGTCTTATGAAATATTTACCCTGTCCGTCTACCGCACTGACAGTCGACAACCATGAAAACGCCGAATTTCACTTGCGCGAACATGCACGAACGAAAAAATTTTTTTTTTTTTTCAAATCGAAAATGGCGGCGCTATGGTGGACAACTTATTTAGTTTTCAATGAAAACTATATTTTCAGGAAATTTTGAAAAATAATTCCTATCAATACTGATAATTTTTTAATAAAAAGTTTTTTCTTCTTTTTAATTAAGAGAAATTTCTTTTTCCTTCGGATGTACCCCTTTAAACCCTACAAACTCGATATGAACTATTTTTTAATTGGACCGATATTTTTCGTGGAAACGTAAATTATGTATGAAAATCGGACACCCTGTATGTAATGTCCATAGTCTATTTGTTGTTCGATTAACGTGTATGACACGAACATGTTTGCTCGCCATTTGAAAAAATTCAAGCGAATAAAACGAAAAAATCTAGCTTTTTCATTGCGATATTTTTGTTAGTCCGTTTTTCGTTGACTCGTTTATAATTTTATGGATTTAAAAGATAGTCTCTCGTATGATTAAGTGACACGGTGAAAGATGGTACTAATATAATTTTAGTACTGATACCACGGCTGTCGGCGAACCCAGCGTAGTTTCATGCCCGAAGCCGTACGAATCTTGATGCT
Organism: Sussaba pulchella; assembly: GCA_963971145.1. NCBI lineage: Eukaryota > Metazoa > Arthropoda > Insecta > Hymenoptera > Ichneumonidae > Sussaba > Sussaba pulchella. The sequence goes on from OZ020167.1 coordinate 16,701, forward strand.
CGCGCACTCGGCTGCTCGCACTGTTTCCTTGACGCTTTGCATTAAATTTTGAGCGTTTCCGACGAGCATATCGGTAGCTTCTTGATCTTCCTCCGTACCTTCGATTGGACAAAAATAACTTTAACATTTCGAATAATTGGAGCTTGTGGAACATTTTACAGGGGCTCATATAAAATTCAACCAAGCGAAAAAATAAAACAAGTGGCAATTTTTGTAATTTAAGACACGCTGTGCGTAGAATGAAATTTTTACGCTCACTTCGTTCGCGTCAAACCGCATTTACGCACCTTGTGACATAAAAATTTATACAATACTCGTGGGAAAAAAAACGTGAATCTTGACACGTGTGATTGCAACACTCACACTCGTCAGAAAAAATCTTTTCGCACTTTGTATCATAATGTACTATTAATTAAGAACAGTGACAAGTGGCTCATTATTAACAATATCATACTTCATTATCGTTCGTGCATTGTTTTTAATAAAATTAATTTGCGTAACGAATTACTTTAATCATTAAAAAGGATAATTAAATTAAATAATTATCGAGTTTATTCCATTATTAAAGCCACATGATAATTATCGAAAAATTCATGCGTCGCTAGTTGAGACTAGATTGGGCGTGCATTGGAGAACCAGTAATCTCACAACTCGGAATTATTTAACGCTAAATAAAAACATTATTTCCGTGGCGAAAGACCAATCAATGTTTCAGTTGCATTTCGAGTTATTAATTGGGTCAGCGATTAATAGAAATTGTATAAACGCGATAATAACTTATTAAATCCAGAAATAAATTTTATCGCGAGATTACTGACCCCTCCTTAATCAAGATAGAATTAAGGGGATTCTACAAATAAAAAATTTTTAAAAATCAAATAGCGTGACTTTACGAGTGACTAGAAGAGTGATTATTTTGATTGATTATAAATATTAACGCATCTGAGATTCGATTGATCCTTATTTTTCCATAATTATTTTAGATAGAGCTCAAAATTCGCAGCGAATTTTTAAACGATAAAAAATTTCATTCAATATTATGAATTTTGCATAAAAAAGTGCATAGAAAAAAAAAAAAAAACAAAGACGTGAGTATAATTCTAATTCGCGCGATTGATAACACGGAAAATGTTCTAGTTGTCTACGTTCTACGTTTGACGTTAGAAAAAAAAACGGAAATAGAGAATCCGATCGGATAGACTTACAGCGTCCAATCAATTCATCTGTATGGTAACACAGGCCGGGCAGAAGCGAGACCGGGCATACCGAATAATACGTTTTATTGGTTTTTTTTTTAAAATAAATAAAAATGTTGGTTAGTTTTTAATGAATATTGACGAATAATTATTTCCATGGAAGGAAGATAAAAGAAAATGAAAACTAGTAATAATGTTGTAAATGCCCTCGGGCGCTACCATTCGCTGAACTTTCAATCTTTCACGTCCCAAAGTTCAAGAGTTTAAAAAATTTACTAATATTTCACAGACAAATTGATTTTTGTAAAAGTATAAGAGTTCAAGCATAATTATCGGAATCGCCGATCCGGTGAAAATGTTTTCACAGCCACACCAAAACTCGTGAATTTTCGGTCAATTAACACACAAATAATAAAACTCGATGCAAGTGCCTAGAACTAATGCAAAAAATATAATGACGACGACTGATGGTCTAAGAGATAAGCAAAGGGCGAAGGAGCATAGGTTGAATTAAAGGCAAGCACGGTTTATTTACAGCTTTTTACCATATAGCATCAACTCTTCCCAGGTAGGGAGCGTTTCTATGCATGAAAAAAAGGCAGATGGTTTTTTTAAAGATTATATGACGGAATAAAAAAATGAATCGATTATTGAGAAAGGAATCGACTAGTACTAGTCGTACGTATATTTTTAAACCAGCGGGAGGGAAAGTTACACCCGCCCGGTATATTTGTTTTTTCAACGGTAGCTATTGCCATATGCAGTGTGTCCGATCGGTAGTAGTGAGAAAATAATAATCTAATAAGGAAAGTGGCAACGTGAATTTCTCTCTCAATAATATCTTCATGTTCGATCGATGAAAAATTTCGAGTTCGATATATCTTTGTTTGTTTTGTTCCTACTTGATACTCGTATGAGGGTTTAGTCGGGATAAGGGAAGATAACGTATTTATTTAGTACCGATATTGACCCAGAAGTAAGCGAAAAATGTTTATTTCAATAATTATATATTCTTCGAAGTTATTATTAAAGCTATGGTTATTAATGGTAATATTTGAGCTTTAATATGATATTCAGAAGCGATATAAAAGCAGATTAATTAAAATAAAAAATAAAAAATGGAACGTACCTTGTGCACCGAGCATCGTTGCTTTTACCGTCGATAAAATCTTTAACTGAGTCCCTATAGTCGGAATTCGTTCGCAGACTTGAAGCAGATTCTGTTAAACAAATGACAACAATGTTATAATATATAGATAAAATGTGAGTAATGGTGTAAATAAATTTAAAAAAAAAAAAAAAAACGTTACCGTTCTTATACGTTTGTCGGTACATTCGCGAGCCAGTTCCTTGGCGAGACGCGTTACTTCCTGAGATGCATCGGCAATTGCTTTTGCACAAGCAATCAAGTCACGTTTGTTTCCTCCCTCGCCTCTCACCAATCCAGAAAGACGAGCCATCAGAATAGCCATCTTCTTTGCGGCAGCGATAATGTCGTTGTCCTTGCTCGACCACTGTCGAACTTCTTGGTGCAAACCATGCGCGGCCATCTGCGTGTTTATCGTTTAATTGATTATTAAATTGGGCGTTATGAACATCATAACGACAACCATTTGAATATGATTATTTTTAAAAATTTTTTACTACTCCACCATTATGGGCTGATTGGGTTGCGGTGCGTGCATAAACATCTCGTCTTCATCGTCGGTTTCGGGTGGTGGAGGTCGTGGCGGTGGTACTTGACCTCCCGGCAATGGTGGTCGCGGTGGTGCCATTTCTATAAAAAGAAAAACATAAGTATAAACATGAGATAATTATTACCAACCAACCATACCAATAACCCCAATCCCATAAAATAAACACACACACAATGAAAATGCACAAACACACAAATACGTAATCCAATAGATTTGATAATACCATTAAGAATAATTATTTGTGATGATGATGATTCAATAAAAAAGGCATCTTACCATCGTCGTAAACGTTGTTATCGTTATATCCTGGTATGACAATCCATGCGGCGTTTAAATATTACGTTACATTATTTAAATTATTTTCGGTTATTATTGACGGAACACACGAATGAGGGGGTTATCAATGGAAAATGGTAATACGAGCAGAAGACTATGAAACCGTCCGAACGCGATTCCGATGTCGCAATCGGAATAATAATTGAACGACGAACGAGCCAGTTGTATGGAAAAATTAGTGTGTTGTTGCCGCGATGCACAGGGATGCGCGAGCATGCAACGTAAAAAAATTGTCCTTACGATTGGTAAATCGTATTGCCCTAATCGCTTTAAAGAAAATAATGAGAACAAAAAAACGATAAATCGAAACGATGGATGGTAGGAAATTGAAAATCGTGAGATGAGAGTGAAAAATGATAAAGAATTTACCGCCCCTAATTTCCGTAAACTACTGTCCTTCAAAATTTGAGGTTCGTCCATGTACGGATGTTTAAAACGAAACATTAAATTAATTCGTATTTCAATTGCCTGAATCTCCGAAATATAAAAAACTATGTGTTTATTAAAATAATAAATTCTTCGTTTAACAATAAACGGAGGAAGAATAATTTTTTATTTATCAACTTAATGATTTTTCTTTCCCTCGAATAAATTTCATTTTCGTTAATGGAAATAAAAGCGGAATAAAAAAGTTGCACAAGCACGATAACATAAAAATCTTGGCACATACAGAGGAAGCATCGCGTTACGAGACGAATAAAAAACTCGAGAGTTCGAAAAACCGAGCCGAAATACTCATCGGATTATCGGAATTACCTCCGGCAAGTGCCGTTCTCTCTACATCGTTCGCCGAAGAGGCCAGCTCCTGGTACAAGAGTTCTGGATTATCTCCTATCGAGAAATTAAAGTCAATGCCGAAATCTAAACGGTATTAAAAATTAAAAAACATAATAATATATGTTGGCCATGATTGATTTAAATACCTTCCGGTCACCGAATATTATTGTATCGTATAATATTTGTTTAACAATTGTTTCCCGTATCGCCGGTCTTTACGTGGGTTTCATCAAAAATTTAACGAATAATTTAGTAATAAATATAACTGCTCATTTATTTCCACGGTATGGCACTTGTTGGTTACTATTTGACGATTAATTGAATTTTTAATTTATCCATTGACAAAATGATAATAGTAATGAGCTCGAGTTTGATTTAATTTAATTAATGTTATTATCTTTGGCGCTGCTAAAAATCTTTCTATACCTCCACGAGCCCACTTTGGCAAGGGACTGACGGAACGTTGATGCGGTTTATTAACCCCCAAAGTTGGACTTGTAGCGTTCAAATTGCTCGGAGACGGCTGATTCCTCAACGGCTCACCGACTGACAAACGTCGGAGAGTTAATTATTTAAAATAAAAATAAATCTATTGTTAATTGTAACAATATGACGATGAAAAGATGGTTGTTTCGTATGAACGTGTTTCCGCGGAAAATAGGACGAAATAAGGAGAGCGTGTGATTCAGGCATGAGAAGAGTAGTGAGTCATCTAGTCATTGAGGGGAAAAAAATATTAATAATTAAGAGAAAAACAAAGGGAGGCGGGGGGAGGCGGGGGGGGGGGGTGGACAAGAGGCGTTGTTCTAGACTCTACACGTTTGCTTTTATTAAGCTGCGCTCGCCTGAACTTATTTGCAGTGCGTGTAACCAAGCGTAAATGGTGGTATTCGTGCCAACGAAGGTACCTTTATCAGCAAAGTATGTATGACGGGGACTCGGCACCCGTTTCTCTGCAATGAGACATACGACATTCGGTAAACTAAGTCTATTCTTGTTTTTTTTCTCTCAAATATATTTGGTTTTAATGTCTCCTCTAGTATTATCACCACGAACAATTTCCATTATTAGATCGTACATAATCATTTAACGAAATTTGATGAGTTAACCTTATTGTCGACAACACCCAATTTAGCATATTTATTCGACCGGTTTGAATGTTTATAGTATCTTTTAATAAACGGAGGAAAAATAACAAAAAAAAACATCCTACCGTCATTGATGCGCAGTTGAGAAAGATCGGGAGAGCCTCGCTCATCCGCATGAACAACGAGAGCCTTACGTACTTGTCCAACGCTGCCGAGGAGCTGGGATAAAAATATTTTAATTATTACGTTTTTTTTTCTTTCATAATACAAAAGGTCAAAATATTTGCATCAATTGTAGTCAGTTTAACGGTAAATAAACATATTGGATAAATGAAATCGATCGAGAAAAATGTATTTTTCCGTGAGTATACGAAAGGTATTTACGAGGAAATAATTGAGCAATTTGCCTATTCGTAAAGGTAAAAGGATACATATTTAAAAAGGATAAAATGGAGACTTACAGCGCGATTGGTTTCTCGCCAACGCGATATCGATGGCCCAGCAGTGATGTTTATTGCAACGGCCTTGGCGTCCCGGACCATAGGCGCGACATCTAAATGTAGACGAATTCGATAATATAATAATATAATAAAAATGAATAAAGAGGGAGGGATAGTTTATCGGTAAAGTGTCGTACTCTGTTGAAGGACATCGGCGGCTTGATTAACGCGGTGAATGAACGCCGGATCTTCACTATTATCGCTCTCCTGCTTAGCGACGAGAATAACCCGATTGGCGAGTCGGGCTATAGCCGCCGTATTGTCGACCATTTTTTGTGGATGAGTCTTAGCGATCGCTTCCTCGCAGAGGAACGAATGTTTCTGCATCTGTTCCTCGGAAGTTCGGACAAAATCGGCACTGTCCGTCGCTTCGTCACAGAGGGCTCTCGCGCGTTGCATACTTTCGGCGTACTGCTGTCGCAGATTTTCAAAATGCACGTCCGCTGCCTTGCTCTCGGGATAAGTCATTCGAATTCGGCCGGCGTTTACCAGTTGCGGCGTTAACGACTCGACCTGAGAGGCACTTGTCAAAAGAGCTTCGGCTAATTTTTTATTTCCTCCGGAACCTAAAATTTCATTTAAAAAATTATCGATATATCAGATAAAATTAATTTATATACGTTTCTAAATACGTTTCGTTAAAAAAAAAAAACACCGTTTTTAAAAGCTACAACGAGAGAGAGAGAGAGAGAGAGAGAGAGAGAATCAATGGAACCAGCTCACCTCCAGCCGCGACCATTCTCGCGGTTTTGCCGGCTCGATTGGAAAACGTTTGAAGAGCGTGAGTTTTGTCATTAAAATTTTGTTCACGTCCAGGAGATCCTTCAGCCGCGAGAACAGCGTCCGTGAATTGTTTCAAAGGCGTTGATATATCAATGAAATCTTCGACTACGCGAGAAACTACGGCTTGTTGTATACGATTTTTGAGTTCGTAAAGCTTTTGCGATAGCTGTCGGGCGATCTCTTGGGCTCGCGGAGTGTCGCCTTGTCCATTGGCACACAAATCGGCCAATTGACGCGAAAGATTGTTAACTTTATCGCAAAGCTCGAGTATCTCGGCTTTGTGGATTCCTGGCAATCCTTCGGCCACCTGAATCAATAATAATTATCCTCGAATAAATAAAATAAGAATATATATATTTTGTAAACGGTTGAAAACTATCAAGCTGGAAGAAAAATCGTATATAATATTATTTTTCGTTTAATTACATTGCAACTCACATAAGCGACCGCATGCTGCTGGTTCTAAAAATCCGGTACGCAGCATGCAACGAAAGGGAAACGGAATAACTTGATAAATCGATTAAAAAAAAAATGGGTTTTAAACTTTGGGAAAAATGAAGATAGCTATCCGGTTTGATAACCTTTTTTCCTTCGTGAATGATCATAGCGATTGCCCGTTGTCCAAGACCTCGATCGTCGTGTTGCGGATTAAGAAGCCACTTGTTAGCCTGTTCCAATCTACCGGCAACGGTGTGAGCCGTTTGTGCGGTTCCGGATTTATCGGCAGCCACGAGGGCCGAAGCGATCGAGGATCTAAGCTCGTTGAGCTTGTCCTTGACACCGCGGGCCAAAGCCTCAGCCTGAGGCGTGCTTCCTGCGATATAACGAATAAAAACGAATAAATAAGTATAATACAAAATAATAATAATAATAAATAAAAGATAAACAATAAAGAATTTCACCTTTTTCATTTTGTCGGAGCTCGCAAAGGGCGTCGGTCATCGTTGCGATTTGGGACGCGAGTTTGCCAAGGGGTTCAGCCTGTGCCGGTGCGAGATAACGATCCGAAAGTCTCTCCGCTTGTTCGATTATTTGCCGAAGACTTTTCTCCCCGACGCCACCTCGTAGAGCTCGTCCATCGTCGAGCCAGTCGTGAGCCGCTCTTATTCGGGATTCTATGGCACTCTGAGCTTTCTTCAACACCTGATGTAACGAAAAATTCGATTGATTATATCCACATGCGAATAATAATTATAGGGAAATTAAAAACACACACACACACCGTCAATTGATCCGCGTCCCATTCTTCCTCATCGTACGTCGTCAATTGGAGAACGCGAATAATTTCGTTGAGTTCGTCGGATATACGTCCGGAAAGGTAATTACGATTCTCCGCAGCTTCTTCAGCTCCCTTTCCTCCTTGTGAAATAATGTGAATAAAAATTTTCATGGAACATATTAAGATCGGGGCGAGCGTTTTAACCTGTAACATCGGAATCGACGAATAATTATTTAACGAAAACCGCCGTTTGAATGATGATTTAAAAGGAATGATCGATGATCGATGATCGATGATCGAGATGAGAGGATACCTGATCGAGACACCGAAGAAGAATCTCACGATGAACCTGATGGGTGAGTTCCTTCTCACGAGCGCTTACTTCTCGAGTTACTTTGCTCAGACAAGGACTGAGATTCTTTAAAAAATGCATGAGATCCTCCATGGTCTCTATGACTTCCGTTACCGCGAGATAATCGAGTACTCGTTTGCACTCTCGAATTATTTTACGAACTTCGCTCTCGTCGAAACACAGCAAAAGAGAACTCGTTCCCTGTAGAATACCTCGAGAACCTTCGATCAGTTTCTTTCTATAAATCAATATTATAACTCTCAAAACTACTGAAAACTATCGTTAAACCGGTTTAATTAAATAAAACAATGTACAATGTTTAATGTGGAAGGCGTACTACCTCGCCGGTCCGGAATAAGGATCTTGTTTGAGCAAGCCCGAAGCTTCCTCCAAAAGTCTGGAGGCACCTTCGACGCGGTGAAGCGCGGCCGGCATATCCTGCTTGAGCAACGCATCATCCGAAGAATTAATCGTTTCCTTGCCTACCTATTATTTACAATATTTCATTAAAACATTTATTATATAACCAAAACAATGAAATTATCATGAATTTCGTTAAAACGTAAAAACGTTTTAATGTTAATAACTCACTTTAACGAGATTGGTCACAGCCATACTGACCGCCTGGACTGGCCTACCCAGATCCGGCATGGCGTTTCCATCTTCTGCCTCTTCGTGGAGTATTACGAGCCTGGACACCTGTCAAAAAATTAAATTACATAACAAAACGGTCTAGAATTTTCATTCCTTCGCCGAAATTTCATCATTTTTTTTTTTCCTTTTTCCGTTCCCGCTTTGTCACACGACGGATCCGTATTTGGTGCGTATGGTCACGCTCGTATCCGAAGGCGTCACACATTATTTTAATATATGGAATATAAGCGGTGAGCACCTTCCAGCACGCGGTCGTCGAAATAATCGACATCGTAGGCGGCCGTGACGTTGACGCGATCCTTTCTATCTCAGATTCGATATACAGCCAACGTTTAGCATGCTTACACAAAATAACATGCGAGCTATTTCGTAGGCATAAAGACTGACACAATTCGCTCCAAATTGGCTAAAAATTGGCTAAAAATTGGCTAAAATTGGCTTAAAATTGGCCATTACGGTGCCAACTCGTATTGAAAAATTCGGTAATTATGCAGAAAGTGGACAAGAACTACGATTCTTTATAGGATAAAAGAAAAAATTGAGATTACAAAGAAATTTTTTTTTTTTAGGTCATTTCAAAAGAATGTTACTTGGCAAACAATGTTGTACAGCAATGATGGAAAAATCAAATCGAAGCTCAATGCCTCTAGTTTTGAGATCGTAAATTCAACATTTATTATGATCGACCGTTTGTAAATAATCGTGAATAAATTAGCGGTAAAATTTTTACCAAATTATTGCTTGCTTTTCAACAAGTCCATGCAGAAAATTTCTTTAGGCAATAATCCACATACTTTATCGAAACAAAAATTATTTTCTCTGTCGTTCTTTCAATAGTTCAAAACATTAGTTTTAATTCAATTGATTTCGTGATTTTATAATTCTAATACGGTCATTGAAAACAAAACAAAAAAGGACAATTTTTAATTAATGTAATAATTTTGACGAACTAGGATGTAACGAATAAGAGAGAGGAGGAAAGAGCCGGTCCATTGGGACTGCCACGCGCTTACACGGCGCTGACGCGGCGCTCACGGAGGCCTTTTTATTTTCATCGACATTATTTTTAGAATCCGTCATAATGTTGCAGCTTTCTTAGCCGAGCGACATCATCCGGTGGGCGTGGCGCGTGCCCACGTTCAACCATCGGCTTTGACAATTAATTACCAAATAATGGTTATAGCGGTGGAATTGTTTGGAAGGACGCCCGTGAGAAATACTTATTCGTATAGGCTACGATGCAAATCTCGATCAGCCGAACTTTTGATTTTTTTTCTAAACCCTTTCTCCATTCATCCGTTTCATAAATTATCTCATTACTGAAAATATTCAGCTGCCGCGGTGATGAACTTTGGATGATCCGCTCCGCCATTGATAAATAAATGAAGAAAAAAATAATTATTTTTCGGAGGTATGTGAACGGTTGAGTAGGATATTGTTAAATGATTAATCAACTATTATTCCAAGACCTGTCTTGGAATAATTAGTCACACGTGCGGTCACACCGGAATATAAAACGTAGCGAGGAATTTATACGGTCCTTGTATAATGAAAAAAATAATACGCTAATTGGATCCGCGGGATTATATTTATTGAAATTTACTTATCGTTTTTCGATCCGTCTTTTTTATTACCGACGGATATTGGTGACTGTAATGCACATTTGTGTGGGACGACGATTTATCGGTTAACAACGAAAAGGTCCAACGGCCGTGTTGCAATAACAATTGTCGATCAACGTTTGTGGTTGACGCGACAGCGTCTAAATTTAACCCATATCGGTTCTATAATGTTTTTTTAACAAACTTTGGTTTGAAAAATTTCATTGATGTTACTGTTGTTTTTTTCTGCGCTCAGCATTGACATTCTTCTCGGAAATTACGAAATAGCATAAAATCGCACGAGTCCTTGCGTTTGAGTTTATAAATAACATTAAGTTTATTTTGGACTGTCAGTGTTGAGAAACTTTCGAGAAACCGCCGAGTAAAAAACGTCAGTAAAAATGGAATTAAAAAAAAAAACAATGTAATCTAAACTCGAACATAAAAAACATATAAATCCTCGAAAACCTGAAAAAGATTGGCTATTGCAGCTTTAACATAATCATAAAAGTTATGTATTGAAAGTGAATGAGTGAGTTTGAAGCATACAAACGAACGAGATCGAGAATCGAGGTCGAAAAATGAAGATAATAACAATGAGGTCCAACAAAGTTAACAATTAATATATAGCGAACAAGAATTTTGTAATTAACGTTGTATATTCTTAAACGTATGGCTGAAGTGAACAACCATACGACAATCGAATTTTATGTGACATTAATTATTATAATAAGCCTATGACAGTCTATGTTAGTTGATGAATATGAAGACAGTGGAGGCGGAGGCGGCGGCGGCGGCGGCGGCTATCGCTATATATACATATATCGTATATATAAATTTAAATACGGGCTGTACCTGCTGGGCAACTGGCTCGAGGATGCTTTCTATAGTCTTTGTGTGGAACACCGGCATGATTCCGATATAGCGACGAACCACTAATTGTCACTGATTGAGAAAAATAAAAAGGGCTTATTTCGCGATTTATTTGTCAAGCTTGTACAGACACGCGACAAACGTAAGCTCACGAGAACCCCGTTATTGCGTTGGTGTAGAAAATAACGAATTTAGAATACCGTTGGAACATCGATGCACGACGGCAGTCGGCAAACAACTGACTCAACACCCAAGACCCAAGCCCAACCCGCCAACTGGCCAACTCCGCGAACGTCAAGTGCAGTCCAAGTTGATCCAAGTGGGACAGTTGGGCACAATGTGGTCAAATGTGGTTGAGTGTCAGAATGGCAAGGAGTTGACTAAAGCCGGGTTTACACGGTAGTTCCGTGTACCCGGCTTTACCGTGCTTATGGTGTATCAGTGTATGTACGTCTCTCCCCCACTCCTCGTCCGGGTGTTTGCGAGCCGACGCGAGCGTTTTTAATTCACACAATCGTTATACCCATATAATTATTTGAATATTGGAGGTAAACGTTTTTTAAAAAACACTACGATCGCATTTTTCACCGTTTAGACGTCGAAACGTATTTGCCAACCGGAATTTTCAATACTTTTCCGTACAAAATACGGAGATTTAAAAATTCAAAGGTTAACACGAAGCTATAATAAATATCCAATAAAATAACATAGAAAAGATTATTGGATTATTGGTTATTGGTTATTGGTTATTGGTTATCCGTTTCAGGCCGAGACAGAGACGACGATGGCTTCGGGTCTGGAAAGCTACGTAAATCGTATCCTTTTGAGTTATTAAACTTATCGCATAGTTTTTTAGGTTAAATTTAGAGGTTATATTGACCCTTATTTGTTATACGCAACTCAAGACACCGTATCCATCATTACCTCTGATGGCAGAAATTTCATCGTCAGTATAATTAATCGTTACGTCTTCCCTTTAACCTTTGTCCCGTACTTTTGATTAATTTATTTAATCGTTAAATTATTGTTTTAATCCATCGTAGGGCACGCTCAAAGGTTTTGATCAAACTATCAATCTTATACTTGATGAATCTCACGAAAGAGTGTACAGCACGACGCAGGGAGTCGAGCAAGTCGTTCTTGGATTACACATTATTCGTGGAGACAATGTGTAATTATAATCGTGTCTATTATTGTTATTATTTCTATAACCAATGCTCTATCTACCATCCTGATATTCTATTTAATGTTTGTCATTGTTCCAGAGCGGTAGTTGGCGAACTGGATGATGATACGGACTCTCGTCTGGATCTCGCTTCGATAAGGGCAGATCCGCTCACTTCGGTGGTGCATTAATCAATCATCTGAAAATTAGGCGCAATTATCTTGCACCCGTTAAAAAAATTCTCTTTATGCGTTTAATTACCAGCCATATATGTTTTTACACAAAATCATAGTACTGTAAAATTAATAGAAATAGCAAAGAAATTTCCCAAGATGGGTTTTTTCACAAAAATTGGATTTCTCGATAAAAAGTATACATTTGTTAAACCAGAGGTACCATTCCATCATCAAACATCATTGAAGATCGGCTGGTAAAAAAAAAAAAAAAATTATCTTGAGTTTAATATCATTTCAATTAAACATACTATGTAAGCGTATATGTATATATAATAGTAAGCTACCGTATTAAATGGGAAAATAAAAGAAGCGCAAAGAAAATTAGTGTGATTACGGTTTCAAGGTTAAAAATAGTCCATAAATTTGAACGTAATTAACGCTTATACGTTAAAATAAAGAATATTGAAAAAAAAAAAAGGAAGCCGAAGGCGAAAATACGCACTACCTCGTCCGTGAAAAATTAAAAGTAAAAACCACTCGTGGTGACGATGAATTATAAAAAAAAAAAAAAGAAAAATACAAACGGTAATTAAAAAAACATATTTATTTAAAAGTTTATATTTTTCTTTTATGTACATCAACTTGCAACGGGCTTGTGTATTATTTACAAATTTGGCATATCGTCGACGACGAAATTGGATTAAAATGATTATCGGGGTAAAACGCCAACGGAACAGCACGCAAGACACCATTTTAAGATATGAGCATTGATTAACTTATTGACGATACGTCTAACGGTAGACGGTAGATTAAATCGTTCAATTGGTAAACGTAGACGATTAAAGATAAATGAATAAATAAATGAAATCCACCAATGACGTAATAAATATTTTATTTCACTTGCTGAGTTGGTGAATCCGAATTGGTTCCGTGTATTACTTAATAACGAGTTATATCAACTATATTGCGGAGCCGTTTGTTATTTACAAATCGTGATATCACGATGGAAGAATCAATAAACCATTAGGTTAAAACATTATTATCATTCGGAATCTCCAATAAAGTTCGTCGACAATAAACGTTATTATTGTTTTATTTACACGATTTTCCCGGGTAAAATCGATAAAATTCCCAGCACTGCTGTACTTGATTTTCACTGATAACAACAACTCTGCTTACACACGGGCAAACGGGAAACCAATTTCAGTGAAATAATAGTTATTTTTAAATTATGTACATCCTGTAATGTAGCAGATGTGAAAATAAAAAAAATATATATATATATATATACATATATATATATATTTGTTTATATATAACATCCAAGGTCATGGAAATAAATGTTTTTTTTATTTGATTCAAATGAAATATGTACTAATTGTCTTTTATCTCAGGCTCGGTTATGCGAACGAAGGATCAATTGATTATTGATATAAAAGTATTACAGAGCTGCCGATTATTTACAGGTTTCTTTCGCACGATTTGAATATCTATTGTGTCCGTCGATTCGATTTTCGTATCTCGATCGAAACACGGAGGAAACAATCGGACGGGATAAACCTTACTCTTATATTTACACTTGGATTAAACTCGAATCGATAATACTAATAAACAATGGAAGCAAATAATTTGATTTTGTTTTCTTCTTTCTCTATATGTCGTACAATAATCGGTTGTACGATGGGTCATTAATAACTGAACGAATAATTAAAAAGTATCTTTTTGGACGGTTCAACGCGTAACCGTGAATCCTTTCGCGTTTTTGTCGTTGGTCGTTGCCATCGTCGTCGTTGTCGTCCGCCAGAGGCTGATTCGTCGTAACCTGAGTCGGGATTCCGTTAATTGAACAAATAAATAATTCATTAAAGTTGTTCGAATGTCGAATCAGATGCCGCGCGTGTTTATCACCGTCTTGATGACCATAGCGAACGAAGAAAAAGAAAAAAAAAAACAAAAAAAAAACAGCTGTATATAGTTGGAAAAACATGTAGTTTTACGGTGAAGACCGATTTGCCCTATTATTCGATCCGGTATTCGTTCTGTTTCTGTTTCTTCGCTTTACCCTGTTGCCTCGCCTCATAGGATTTTGATTCTGCGGTGTAGCCCACTCGGCGGATGGCACGTTACCTCCGAAGCTTCCGGAATTTGATCTGTTTGGCCCAAATTGCATCATATTGGGGTCAGCGGGGGGGCCCCCCGGTCCGGGTCCGTAATTACCAGAAAAATTGCCAGGCCCGGAGTGTCCGACATGTCCGACATGTCCGACATGTCCGACATGTCCGACATGTCCGACATGTCCGGAATGTACAGGATGTCCGGGATGTCCGGGATATCCGGGAGGCCCGTCGTAAACGGTGGGGCCAACGTCAGGACCGTAACCCAAACCAGGAGCCGGGCCCAAAAGTCCGGGGCCCCCGTTTCTCTGTGCTGCGTATCTCGGATCGTAAGACATTTGATTAGGCGTCATGGGACCGTTAACGGATGGTCCCATTCCCATCGACGGGGGTGCCGGCGGAGGTGGCGGCAACGACATCGGACCTCCCATTATCTGTCCCATTCCGGCAATAATGGAATTTTGAGTCATACCCGGTATTCCACCCATTCCAGGTGGTACCTGCTGCATTCCCTGGACTCCCATAACTCCCATTCCCGGTCCACCGGTCATTGTTTCGGACTGTTGGGATTGCTGCTGGTGCTGGTGCTGGTGATGATGGTGATGATGCTGCTGCTGCTGCATGTGAGATGCCATAGTTGGCTGGCCTTGGAGATGGTGCATCATACCGCTAGCACCACCATCGCCGATCGTCGTTTGAGGCCCTTGATGATTCGAAGCATCGTGAGGTTTTCTACGTGGATCGGAGCGCACGGTCGGGTGAGGTGGAGACTTCGGGGTATCAGATTTGGTAGTTAATTGTTGACCAGCCGGCGGTGGTGACATTGGTGAATCCGCAATATCGACTTTCGGTAATCGAAATATCTTCCGTAAACGCGGATCGTATTTAACTTGAGCGTCGTTTTTAGATAATTTTAAACCCGTGTAATCGGGACGCGGTATATCTACGACGTAAACTTTGTACGTGAATGGGGGATGGGAGGAGGAGCTTGCGTCTATCTCCGTGCACGGTACGTGCGACGGTGCTGGTTTAAACGGAAGATTTAGCATTTGTCGAAGATCAACGTCGGAACGGGAACTCGTCGAAGCGTCTCCGAAATTATTTGTAACAATTCGCAAATCCGTGTCGCCAAAGTCTTGATGGGGAAAACGCTGACGAAGATCCATGTCCTTGCGTCGGTGATCCTGATCGATATTGGCTCGTAAATCTGTGTCCATTGTAGCGTCCATAGACGTTATACCCGACGAATATATCGAAGTTTCCAAACGAACCGAACGACAATCTTTTTTCACATCGGAACGGCTTGGACTCGAAGATTTTTTATCTTCCCGACGTTGCCGAGGATCTCGGGACATTCGAGGATCCCGCGATACCGAAGGGGCACTCGCGTTGCTCGATGATACCGGACTTTCGGAGTTTCCATTATCGTTTTTCGAAATATTAACGGTCTTACCGACTCGCTGGAGCAAACTCGTCGCCGATAATTTTGAACGATTGGTTACGTCGTCGGTAATGCGGCGCGGCGATGACGATGGCGAATTTGTCAACGATTCCCGTGACGCGCGTGCCGATTCTATTCTCGAATGGCTATCTTCGGCCCGATATTCCACTTTTACAACCGATGAATCGAAACGCGCGACGTTCAATTTTGAATTATTCGGCTTTATGGATGACAAAAGTTTCGTTACTTCGGCGCTTATATCGATTTTACTCAAGTCACCTAATTTATCAACGAAAACCGCCGGTTGGGGAATCCCCGACGGTTCTGCTACCATTTTTTCATTATCTTTGTCATCGGGTCGATCGGTCTCCTCCTTTAACGTATCTTTCAACACGATCGTCAAATTTCCCGCCTCGTCGTCATCATCGTCGTCATCGTCGTCGTCGCCGTCGTCGTCGTCGTCGTCGTTCTCATCGTTTTCCCCCCCGCCGTCGTCGTCGTCGTCGTCGTCATCCGAATACCAGTTCTCATTTTTTTCCGCCTCCTTTACCTCACCCTGATCATCGGCAATTGTTAAACTGTCCTTGGCTGTCCTCTGTTGTTGCTGTATTCGCATAAAAAGTTCGTGGGCTTTCTTCGGTAAGTTCCGAGCTATCTCCCGTTCTCCCTCGGAAATCTGGGATCCCACCGCCGATGACGGTAGTTCACACGGCGATTTCGAACCCTTTGACGAACCATCATCATCATCATCATCATCATCATCCTCCTCCTCCTCCGGTTTAACTTCTCCAACTTTTCAACAACAAAAATACTCGTTAAATAAAAGCTATAAAAATAAAGAACGAACGACGTCTGGCGAAAGAATAATTGTAATGATCGTTACCTATCCTCGATTGTTCCTCGTCGGACGTCGGTTTAATGGGTTTGGCAGCTTTCGCTATAGAGCCCTTTTTAGTCACCAAACCCGGTATCTTTCTTTCTTCATCCTTGTTCTTATCCTCGTAATCAGCAGGCATTTCGATAACGAGGTTAGTTTCTTCATCACGGTCGCTCTCGTCGTCGAATCTTGACGGTTGAATCCCGGCTGACTCTTCGGATGCGCCAATGACGCCGGGGCCCCTATTCGCGTTCAATATTTCTCTCAAATCCACGTCCTTCGATGCAATTGCGTTCGCAGATTCATCGGTCTTAACGTGGGCCTTGGAATAATAAATAGACGGATAAAATTATTTTTTTAATTTATTATTCGGGGAATAATAAAGAATAAAATAATAAGATAATAACCTGGCCAAGAATTTCGTCCTCTTCGACGTCCTTTGTAAAGTCTTCTTTATCCTTATTCTTGTTTTTTTCTTTGGACACAACGTCGGGTTCGGGGGCATTTCCGTGTATTTCGTTGTAAAATTCCATATTGGCTATATATTGCTGTATTTGAATTTGGCGTTGTATCTGTTGTTGGAACTGTTGTTGAACGGCGAGGCCAATTGCGACGTTTGATACGTTAATACCGAGCGGAACGGTTGGAAGATTAAGTTGGCTGACCGATTGGAGCAACATTATTTGTTCGTAAGGCACTCTGTCCTCGTCCGAGCCCCAACGAGTCTTTTTTCCCGATTGTTTTCGCTCTTTACCACCCGAGGATACGGCCGGTGGTGGCCTTTTCTGTTGCAACGCTACCCCCAAATTCGGATCGCTCGGAATGCTCGTTGCCGTAGAATTTTCTCGGCACTCTAAATCGTTATATGTCATACCCATTTTATTACAAAGTAGTCAAACAAACACTATTAATTATATACTATTTTTAAAAATTATTATTTTTAAATGTTAAATGAGCGTTCGTACGATCGACGTGACTCAAGAGAAAGATAAATAAAACGTTAAATCGGTTATACATCGACTTATTAAAATTCAAGTATCGCGATCGGAAATTAATTTTTTTTAAATGAGGCGTGTTTATCTCTATCGTGGGCATCGTGTAATAAATAATAAATAATAAATAAAAATAGTTAGACACCGGGGATCGAATTAAATCGGTTGTTATTGATTAAATATTTTCACCGTCGTGTTCGTGATCATCGGAGTTGGCAGGAACCGGAAGCGCAACATCGAATAGACTCGGAATTTTCAAATTTCCGGCTTCGTGAAGTAGTCCCGAATTAGCCGAGTTTCGGGCGGTGTTGTTTATCATAAGCAGCGCGCTTTCGCGACTGAGACGCGGAAAATCTCCGAGAATCTCTTTGGGTGCAGTTTCCAAATGTTTCAACAGAATATTCTTTACCTATAATAGATATTTTTTATAGAATAAGGCTTTTGTTATGGATACACGATAAGGAAATGCATTACCGAAGCTTACTTGTTCGCTGAGCGGTTGATGTGAAAATTTGCAATTTTCGGGGTTAATGCACTTTAGACCGGTGTGGTAGAACTTGCAAGGAAAATCGTGATGCATGTAAAGACATTTGTCGCGTTTAGCGCAACAGTCCATCAAATAAAATTTGCACAGTTCCATTTTACGAGGTGGCAAAGCGTTGTGGGAGAAGGGACAGTCGTCACCTCGATGACACTTGCCCTGCATGTAGTACAAACATATCGCGTCGGGATCTTGATTGTGATCATTGTTCTGATTTCTTCGCCCGTTCCGATCATTTCGTTGCTGTTGACGACCTTTGTTCTTCCCGACACGATCGCTTTTACCGCCTCGACGACCTGCACCGAACGATCGAAAAAGAAAAAACAATCAATTATTCAATTACCAATATATATTTTTGTTTCAATATTATTGTTAAATCATCAATGGTATATACCTGAACCACGCCCGGTACTACCTCCTCCACCTCCGCCACCGCCACCACCACCACCACCACCACCACCGGTGCTCGATCCTCCTCCCCTTTTGTTAACGTCGGTGTCTCGCTGTCTTCTGTCATTCGGCCGATCATCGTCGGATAGTGGATCGTAATTGTCACGGTCCATGGACCTTCTTTGAGGCGAACGCGTCGTATCGCGAGCATCCCGTCGTGAGACCGGTGACGCGCCTCTGACAAACACCATTTCGTCGTCATCCTCATGACCGTTTTCCTCGTCGCTTAGCTTTCTCTTCTAAACGATCAATGTCGTCGATTTAATAATTCATCTTACAATAGGAACAAATAAAATTTTTATTAAATAATAATAAAGATAACCTTTTGCTCCTTAGCCCGGTCCCCTTCCTTTTCCTCGCGAGCCCTTTTTCTGTTCTTACTGCGATTGCTTTTGCTTTTCGATTTGTTGTTATCTTGGCCTTTTTTTCGATCCTGTTCTTCAAGTACGGCTCTTATGGCTTTTTCGACGTCGCCGGCCCAATCCTCGGAAGGATTTTTGTATTTGGCGAATCTTTCCGGTTTGCTATTTGTTCCACCGCCGCCGCCGCCGCTACTACTACCGCTTGCTTTCTTACTTTTGCCGAACTTTGAATCGAAGGACTTGTGCTTCGGTGAGTCTGGTTTTCCAGCGGGCTTAGCAGACTTGGGAGACTCGGAAACGGTATTCGGAGGTGCCGCTGACGGAACCGTTGCCGAACCCGCTTCCTCATCGTCTTCGTCCGAAGGGATTTCCCCATCCTCCAAGTCATCGTTTTCCGCATTGCTATTTGAAGAAAATTTTATCTTTTGTAATATCCGATACTCGTATAATATTCGTTAGACATTAAACTATGTTTCGTCAGTCATCGTGCGCGTCCGTGTAGTTCAATCGGTCATGTAATTTTGTTAACTAATTTACTAACTATTCCGCTAGTGTCGTTAACGGAATTATTATTATTCCTTTAATTGTCATTTATTTTTATTTAACAACTCCAAGTCTATCCGACGGCTTTCGATCTTATTTAATTGCCTTAACTCAAACAATGATATATATTTATCGATTATAGCGATGATGCCGATGATTAAATCTTCCGACAACACGATATTCAACCCGTAACTCATAACGAAAAATACCTGTTTCGATGTTATCAGACTGGTATCCGATAAGTTCCAGCTATTGATAATCAATAATGCCTAACGTATTACTTAAGTAAACAATGTACGGTTATTTATTAAAAACATCGTAACAACTTGCCGGATAAACTTTTTAATAGCTTTGCTCGGGTTCAAACGCTTTCGATTATTTCGTTTGATCAATGGATTTATTTGGATCAATGTTTGATGTATTTATCGAAAGTACGAAAATAAAAAATTCCGACTAGTCAGTTTTCGTAACAAAACGTAACATAACGTTATGGTTTAACTAAATTTTCATGCCGCCATTGCTACATTTCTGACTTCAATAAAAATACATAAAAATAATAATAATTTTAACCGATCATGCTACGGCATTAAAACCTTAACATTGTGCGATGCATCATTTTATGAAAAATTTATCCGGTAATTTATCTTTCCGTCGGGGATATACGTGTTTCTTGTGATAATCGAGCGGTTGCTAGGGCTCTGACGATAGCCGCGAGTTGTTGACAGTTGGATTATGTCCGAACCCGTAGCTTTACGTATACCAAACGCATTTCATACGCCATTGTAATTCATCGGACGGCACCGAATGCAATAATAATAATCATTTTCAGAAGAAAAAACAAAGCGATAACTGAATGTGTGAATTTTTATAATCTTTATGGAATATGATGCGCGGATTGATTTAATTCAAAGAAAACTCATATTTAGAGGGGAAAAGAAAGATCTCGTTGAAATTTAACTTGTAATTGATTAAATTTTAATGCCGTTTGTTTTTCAATTGAATCACGTTATGCTTCGAACAAATGATAAAAACTTTTCACCACTCCGCTGTTAAAACTTTATTCGTGGTTGTAAAAATCCGCGTCGATGTAACGAGCGAAAAAAAAAAATGATTTTGAAAAAAAATAACGTCGTACATAGTTTAACAAAAGAAGTTACGTTGTAAGAGTATGGAGGTTGAACCAAGTGTATTATTTGCCCAAAGGCACCGCAACCGCATGCCCTAGCAACCACGATAATAATAATAATAATAATATTTAAGTCAGAAGACTATAGAACGTGAATAAATAAATAACGTTATTATATAAAGTTTAATTAATAATCAAATTATGTTAAGCCCAATTCCGCACAATGCACATAAAGTAAAACTACTTTGATAAAATTTTCCCTTCGCCCACCTTCCGTTAAAAAAAAAAAAAAAATATTTGCTTTCGCAATCTCTATAAAGTATATATTGGAGTTACCTTACCGGATCAGTATGGGGAATGAACAACATCTTATCATCACCATAAAAGGTCATCACCATAATCATTATCATAATTATCATCATTATGAACATTAATCATCATCGGCATCATTCGGATGGGAATCATCATCATCATCATCATCATCATCATCATCATTATCATCATCATCATCATCATTAGGGTGGCATACACTATTTGTAGCTCCGACGTTCTCGTTCCTTGCGTTAAATATTCTTGTTGGAGTCATGAAATTGCATCATCGCCCGTATATTCGGTGGTTTGTTAATTTTCATTGTCCATAACTTTAATATTATTCAGTTTGGCGGAAAATTGTTTGCTCGAATGTAGTTGTGAAGCAAATGAACAAAGCAGTCAAAGTCTATGTGAATATATCATTCGTCAGTCTGTCTCTCACAATGAATACCGTCTTCAGTGCGGTTCAACAGGGGCTTTGAGCAGCCAATGAGAACGTGAGTATCATATATAGGTATCTTCGCGTAGTTAAAAAAAAATTTGACATGGTTCCAATTTTGTCATTAAAAGAAAAAAAAACTACACCGTATAATCGGCAATATCGCCTGAGTTGACGTAGATATATAAAATTAAACAAAAAGCGTTTTTGATATTTTTTAAGTTAATTCTTTCCACAAGCATTGAAAATGGTTTATGCACCCAGACAGAACTTCGAAACTAGGAATTAAAAAAAAAATTAATAAAATGAAGAAAGTAAGTCAATGGAGCAAAAAGAAAAAGAAAGAAAATGTTGAAAACCCGGCGAAGTAGAGTAAATTACACGTGAAACGGCTTTCGGAAAAATGAATAAGCGGAGAAGGAAAAAAGATCGTCTCTGTGGTGGGAGAATAAACCGAGCTTGCTCGAACATTTACGAGCAAACTCTTCCCAAAAGAGCGCTATATATATATATTTATATATATATATATCATGCGTCCGACATGATTATACAATCCCGGGCACATATATATATGTATATATGTGCCCGGGATTGTATAATCATGTCAGACACGATGACATTTGGCGCCTACACTAGGCCACGTATCGCGTTTCCCGTGGTTTTTACGTAGTCGCTACGGTATCTCGTTGCAAGAGCCAAACGAAGACTGTGTCGCAATTCGTCACATTACCGGAAACGCTGTGGGTACATTACGGACGAACGTGCGATTACGGTCATACACGAGGTTGGGAATAACCACATCCTTCGTATGCGCTCGCAATCCGCACGTACGATAGATGGATACGACGACGACTGCGAATAAACTTGGTAATGCGTATCATACGTGCCAAAATTAACGTTATGCCCATGTACGTCTCGTCAACATGTACGACACGACGGAATGGGGGAAGGGGCAGGCTACGCCAATAACGATCCGTCGGACAAACATGGCTACCGCGTTGGCGCGCGTAACACAATCCACCCCCCCCCCCGCCCCTCTTCCCAATCCACCATCGTTTTATTTCCCGTTGGCCCACCGTAGTTACGAAATTCCTTCTCTTCTCCGATCCTTATTCTTCTGAGCTTACATACGTTTGGAAGAAAAGAAAACGCCGCGTCACTTTTATATATGTCCGACGAAAATAATTGTCTCATTTGTCGACATATCATGTGATACCGAATTTCGTCGACAATGTACAATGAGAGAGACCGTCATAAAAATAAAAACAAAAAAATAAAAAAAAAATGCGTTATTTCCAATGGCGACGGCCTCCCTTCCTCTTCTCGCCGCAGATCGCCAAATTTTGCCAACCTCCTGAGGTTTGGGCCCCAACAACGCGTCCCGATAAGTCGATACCCAATTAAATTTCTATCAAGTCCATCAGTTCGTGTCTGTTGTATCAGTCCGGTAATAAAGATAAAAAAAAATAAGTAAGGCAAACCTTTGTATCAGAGTCTCGGCCGCGGTAACACTCTCGAGTGCCATAACTCTGTTTTTTGTCGATCTTTCGATCTCTCCTCTTTCTCTCCCCCTCTTGCCCTCGTTATTGTTTATTATCGTTCGTATATACTGTATTGTTTTTCCCGTTTTAAATTAGTCAACGGTCAATGTCTTTATCACCTCTCCCTCAACCCCTCGGGCCCACGTGGCTCTTTCTCCTTTCGCCTTATTTCCGTTTTTATTCTTTTCACGAATAATTTGAGGCGACCGAGCAGGAGATGATGCAGAATTAGTACGGAAACTCCAAGATAATAATAACGATCCGACACTCGAGCGCCCCTCGCCGTTGGTGTTGGTGGTTATGGTAGTAGTGAGGATGCCACTGCTGGTGCTCCTGCTGGTGCTCCTGCTGCTGGCGTAGTTCCCGTCGTAGATTCTCCTGGTTCTGTTTGGCTCGTTACTTCTCGCCCGTGCGTTGCAAACCCCGCGCCAAAGTTCTATCATCGAGGCCGTTCTCGATGTGTCTGTGCGCCCGTGTGCCGGTTGACGGCATATCCGTATACACAACGAATAATTCTCGGCTGCAATTGGATGTCGGGATGTCCCTCCTATAGGCACCGAACGACGGTATGCGATCCGAGGGATACCGAACAATGCCGAAGGCTCTCTGGCCTCAAGCGCGTAGCGTATGCCCTTTACCGCGCGCGTCTGTATATACGGACAAACCAAATGGCCGGATTTTTCTCCAATACGCAACGCTATGACCGGAATAACCGATAATCTTTTCTTTCCGCGTACTTCTAAAAGATACGCGGTACTGCGAAAAACAAAAATGCACTTGACGATCGTTTATTCGAGCGCTTTAATTTTATTCCAATATTCTTCCGAATGTCTGTCTTTGGAAAATATATCTTTGTCAAATTGCTTTGTTTATTTATTATCTTTTTCAATTCGGAAAATTTTTCCGATTTGTTGTATCACTTGTACGCCGCGTGACAGCTGGGCGTGGGTTATTTCTCTGTATCGTTTTCGTTTTTTCTCGAAATTAAACGAAAATGTGTGTGTTGGTAAACGTTGACTCGTTGGCGATATCCGGTAGTGCGTGTTTTCCTTCGTTAGACGATTTGATTTTTTCGCCTCACCCTTTGTTTGGCGGGGGATTAAAAACGAGATTGCCCGTCCCCGTTGGTTGTGTGCCGTTGCCGTTGGTGTTGCTGGTGCTGGTGCTGCTGCTGCCGCGGCTTAATGCCCGCTCGACGATTCTCTCAGATTCTGCGACGTTGCCAATTTTATCGTGGCGATCGTGGATGACGTGGCACGGGGAACGAGCATGGCCGCCACGGCGGCTAACGGTTCTTACTTGGCCCGACCTCGGTTTTCAAACGCTTCACCCAGCTTTCTCCCACACACCTATAATATCTTCGGAAGGGCGGTGGGGTTTGACACGCGCACCGAGGCGACCGGACGCGCAGAAATTCCACTAAATAACGCCTAGGATAGCGTATTATGCCCGTCCGATTGATTACGCATTTCCCGCCCGTCTTCTTCTCAACGAGCCAACGGCTATGAATCGCGATACAACTCAATCTTGTTGTTATTTTTGGTCGTAGGTAGGATGTACCTATCTCTCAAATTATTTTCGTTATAATTAGCGATTATTGATCATTCGGTGTTACGATGAACCGTATGCATGCGCGTGAGCATGTAGGGTTGGGCCGCCGTGTACAGCTCCAATCTCCAATTCCGGTTAGTGCGCGCAAGCTGCACGTGTTTGCCAAGTGCGCGTAGAGTTTTCGATGACGTTTGTCAATGGCGTCGCACCGAACGTCTCTCCCTTCCTCTCCGTGACCCCGTTTCGTTAGCGTGCGCAAACCGAACGACGAGCCAGGCGTAAGTACGCCCGGCTCGATATTCCCGATATATTGATGAATACGTTAATGGTTTGATGAACGCGTTCCGGCTCCTCGAGGCTTTTCACACAATATACCGATACTCACGTCGTACAGATATCTACAAACGTTCCGACGATTAAATCTTCCTGTGAAGGCGATGATCTTCCACAATCTTCTCGTTTTTCAGATTTTTCATTTTCTTTTATTTAAGTATTATTCTTTCTCTCTCGACGTTCTTGTCTCACGTTTATTTTTCGTTTCTTTGTTCCTGGATTTGGAATTAGTTGACGCGACAGTTTTATATCAGAAGCTATTTTACTATGCTCGATGAAAACAAATCAAATAAATATAAACTCGCGTTATGTATTGAATTTCGTCTCGGTGAACGTTTTTTCGCGGGAAATCGGCAATGAATTTACTTTTTGTCTTAGGCTCGACGTTGAAACGACGAGCTTGCAGACTTGTAAATTTCCGTTGGTTTGCCAAACGGCAACGGGCGCGCGTTCAAGTAGCTGAGTTCCGGGAATGTTACGGTCATCTCTCAGTCGGCCGCATCGTTAAATCGGAAACTCTCGATACCGTGTAGTACGGTGTACAATTCTTTTTATATTTAACAAACTTTCATTGACTTTTCAAATACTCAGCCAATCGTTAAATTTGTCAACCTCCAAATATTTATATATCGATACGAATATTTTGTTTGCTTATGAAAGAGAAATGGTAAGCGGTAGAAGGCGGTATTAATGAAACGAATGTTACGCCGAGCCGTGTTATTAATCTCGCTCTTTCTCCCCCTCTCTCTCTCTCTCTATATATATGTATATATATATATATATATATATTCCTTTCCCTTTCTCTCTCTCTTTGCCTGTTTCTCAATGTTGCGTTATTGTATATCAAAATCGATAGAGTAAAACTTGAAATATTAAACTAAACATGGCCACATCTGGAACTATTCTGAGAGCGGTAGGAAGCGCGAGGTTGATGAGAACCGAAGCAAACCCGTCGGCGCCGTCGGCGGTGGAACGGTGTGAGATCGAGCACTCGACGAACGCGCTGACCAATCGTGGTGCTCACTTGTGTTCGGGTCGCATCACGTGATCTGACATTTCCCAGTTGGCCTTTGTACACGAGACGTCATCTTCTCCTTCCACGGTCCTGCTGCTGCTGCTGCTGCGCTACGGCGCATTACATTTCGCTACTACCCTAACGTCAAACTCTGCGAAAATTCTCTTTCCGTACCACTCCCATTGCTCCCCGCTGCACCCCGCTTCTGGGTATTCATTTACCGGACCTGAGAAATACAAAAAGCTTTTTTTCTCTGTTGACCGGCAAGCGTCACTTAACTCAGCGACCGTACGATCCGGTACTCCGAGATTCCTGGCATTTTTTCAGCACCGGCGCTTCCTTTGTTTTCGGTATGGAAAATGACAATTGTCGGCTCCCACGCTCTTGCTTTTAGCAACAAAGACGCTTTCATGTTACCGCCATATTGTATTCCCCGTCGTAAAAACATTTGCCAGACCGATGAACGATCCACTCGCTATAGAAAAAAACTCGTGGACCAAACGATATACACCTGTATATCGTTCGTCGCCGACGAAAAATCAAGAACGCATATTTCGGATATGCACCAATCGGAATGTCGCCGATACAATTATTCCATTCATACGGTTAATATGTAAAAAATATGGCCCCGTCGGGGAGTCGCGGATTATTCCCGCTTCGTACAACTTTGGTTTATCGCAGCGCCTCTAGCGGCAACTGCGACAATTAAATTGTTTTTTTAGGCGACCGACGTGCCGGTGCTCTATCGGTAAAAAACGATAGAGGATCGATTTCTCTAGGATAACAGACGAGAGCGAGAGACTGATTCTGAATTAAGGTAATGGGATACTGCTCAGTCGGTAACAGAAAACTGTAATCAATTGTTTGAGGCCCCAATTGTTTTGTCGAATAAAAGACGGTCTTTACATTATGCACAATGTTCAGCCGCATGATGTAAGAACCGTGTTTTATTCGACAGAACAATTGTGGCGACAAACAACGTGCTGCGCTGATTGCAGCTATCTCCCTCGCGCTCACCGATGTAGTCCCTCACCTTAAAGGTCTAAAATGGTGGTCCCGTTGATTGCCGTTTATCGTTGTTCTCGTAATTTATTGCGAGAACTACGAAGTTGACTAACGACATCGGGCACTGTGGTACAACCGTTGAGACCAGAAGCCCTTGCACTTAATCTTTATTTTTCTTCTACCTCCCACATGATTGTTGTCGATTGAGTGGATGATAATCCTTAGTCTGGAAACCTGGGTCGTTTCCGACGGGCTGAATCTCCGACGGGTGGAAGGTTCGACGGGAGGAAGCTTCGACCATCCCGGTCGTTTTCGTCCGGCCAGAAATCGAATGTAGTTGTAACTTTTGAAAACGGCAAGAGGCCGATACTATACTTCTGTAAAAAAAAAGTTGGGTACCCCAAGAAAAAACCAACCAAGTTTCAGCGCGGCAATCCCCCTCTGACCCTTGCACCAGGCAGTTCAATTTTGCTCCGGACGAAAACGACCCAGCTTCCCAGAGTACGTTGGTTAAAACTGTAAGTAATTTTTTTTCGATTTTCCGTTTTTAAGGGGTCATTGTGACTTAATTTTTCATTTTTTAAATGTATTTATTTATTTAAAAAGAAATTTTTTTATTAAAAAATGTCGCAACGGACAACCGACGAAGTTTGCCGGATATTGCATTCGCGCGAGGAGATAAATTATTTCGGGGGTGAGGATAGCGAAGAAGAAGTTGACGCCGTAGAGGAAGAAGAAAGTAACGGTTCTATTCTCAGTGTCTCTGTTTTTGAGTCAGGAGAAAGTAACGACGAGGGAGGGGAAGAAATCGAAGACGAACGACCAGCGAGCAGAGGTCGCAAATATGCTTACGGTAAAGATAAACACAAGTGGTGTCTTCAGGCTCCGGAAAGTGAACGTCGTCGGTCAAATGTAACGATAATTTTACCACAAATTATTGGTACGGCTGTCTCTTCGCGTACACCGCTGGAAGTCTGGAGCGCTTTATTTTCAAATGATATTTCCGAATGCTTTCCGAATCCTTTTAATGAACGAATTGAAGGCATATATAGGACTCGTATACCATTAGGGTGTACTGTAGCAGCTTGGGTGCCGTCGTAAATGCCAATTGATACCCATTGAAATGCCTATCAGTGACTGCGGCTAGATGCCGTGGTGATTTGAGGCATTCACGGTCACTTCGGTAAGCATTTTTGTTCAAATCGTGACGGTAAGTGCCTAAGAGCAACCGACCCCGAATTTCTACCCAAAAGGCGGGCACTCAACGGCATTTTTTTAGCGTTCACCGGCGCTGTTAAGCATTCACCGGCATTCCATTTTTCTAAAAATTAAAAATAAATAAATAAATAATCTATCGATCTATCTATCTAGGCATTTTCTATTTAGGCATTCACCGGCATTATATTTTTGGAGGTATTCTTTAGGCATTGACTGGCATTCTCTTTTTCTCCGGCATTTTCAGGCATTCTATGATCTTCCCCGGACTTTGAACGCATTCAACTGCATTTTATTCTTACATATTTTTTTATTCAACATATAGACATAACAAATAATACAATAGTTAAAAAACACGGGAAGAATGAGAATCAACTTTTCGACACGCCGCTGTGTTTTTTTATTCATACGCTTGTCGAGCGTTACATTTCTTAAATTTTAATCCGTCGCCCAAACTCACACTTCACCTGCAGGTAAATGCGTACACAAACCGGAACATAATAGAATGCCGATGTATGCCTACAAATGCCGGTGAATGCCCAAAAATGCCGCTAAGCGCCTAAAAATGCCGTCACATTTCGGCATTTCGGATGATAGTCATTCATGGGCATTCACGGGCACGTTTTGAACAAAAGTGCCTACCAAAATGCCTCAGGCATTTTTATGGTGATTTGATAGGCACTCAATCTGCTAGGGTAAGCAAAAGCAATCGCGTCAATTCAACAGAATTGTGGGCTCGCGATTTTGGAGCAATGGTATGCAAAGTAACGATGTCCCAACGGCGATTCGGATTCATTAGCTGTCGAATTCGATTTGATGATAAAAATACACGGGCTCAAATACGCGCCACGGATGTTCTCGGGCCGGTTCGTGAAATTTGGTACGGTTTTATAAGTAATTGCGAAAAATAATTATTCGCCGAGTGAATTTTTGACCATCGATGAGCAATTATTACAGTTTCGCAGCCGTTTTTTTGCTCGTGTCTATATTAAATCGAAACCAGCACGTTACGGAATTAAAATTGTAAGTATAAATGACGCAGAAACATTTTACACGTTTAATGCTATCCCATACACTGGTCAAGTCACAACAGAGCGAGGCGAAAGGGTACCAGCATACTATGTGCGTAAGTCGAGCGAGCCAATTTATAACACTGCTCGCAATGTCACTTATTGTGACAATTGGTTTTCTTCGATAGAAATTTTGAATAGATGAAACTTTAAAACTGATGAAACTTTTAAAAGAAACGCTTCAATGGGCACAACAAGATACGGTTATGACGGGGATAATATCCTACTTTTCTGGTGTCCGAAAAGAAATAAAGTCGTTTTGCTACTATCCTCTAAGCATGAAACTGGAACAAAATGCGAAGATAACAACAAACCATAGAGATAATTGATTTCAATAAGAAAACAATATGTGGTACCGATTTTTTCGATCAACTTTGCGGCAACTTCACGTGTGTTCAACAAACTAATTGATGGACGATGCGTTTGTTTTTTTTTTTGCAAATGCTTGATCAGGATAGCGTAAACTCGTGTATAGTTATAGTGTATAATTTACTACCTGAAAATAACATTCGAAACAAACGAAATTTTTTTAAAGATGTCCCCTTATCTCGAATCAAACCCCACCTCGAAGAGCGTGCAAAACAGTCAGAATTACACAAAGTTTTATCGGAAAATATTCATGAGGTGCTTGCTGGAACAGGGCTTCAGAATTCTACTGTTGCGGTCGGTGAGGATAAAATAAATAAAAGAAAGCGATGCCATTTCTGCCCAACCGAAAAAGATCGCAAGACTTATTATTGTCGCGTAAAATGCAAAAAAACGACATGCGATGATCATCGCATTTTATGTTGCGAATCGTGCTTTTTGTGACGTGTTATTGAAATCAATAATTGAATAATGTAATTTTCTACTTTTTTTTATAATAAAAAGACAATAAAAATTTAATTATTATTGATTTCATTTATAATTTTTAATTATTATACAGTTTTCACTGTTTTTTCTACGAAATATGGGACTAATTTATTACCGATTTTGAGATGGCTAAATTAAGCATTTAATTTCCAAATGATCAAATGCAATATTTTTTTTATAAAAGCTACACTCTATTCCCGTTCAATATCCATTTTGAATAATTTTGATATCATTATTTTTCATGAAGGTATGATTTTTTTAAGTAAACTAATGACTTTGTCCTTAGTTGCCTTACATTTTGTATAAAAAATATATTTAAAAAATAAATTTATCCCAATTTGTTGATATAGACTTCAAATTGAAGGTTTGAAGAACCTTTGTGATTTTTTTTAGATTTTTCGCAGAACTATAACAGTTTAAAAAAACGACCCAGGTTTCCAGACTAAAGGTGCTAAAAAAACGTTTCCAGATTAAGGGATAATATAATATCGCACTGCTTATTTCCACCGTTTTATTTCGACGTTTTATCGCACTAACGGGCAACAACTAGCCGTCAACAGCCGTAAAAAACTCGTTATCTATAATATAATAACATGTATGGTAACCCATACCATATACCCCCAAAGTGAGATATCAGTTTTTAGAATTAACTTGTAATCCAGTTTCAGTGTATGGTACCGCGGTAACGGCAATGAATAAGTTACAATGAATGTGGCGACTGCTCAAATGGATTCCGTACTCAAAATCGGTTCGCAGTTATTAGCGCATTAATCGTTGACTTAATGTACATGAGCGAATGGTACGATCGGTACGCACCGATAAATTACATCGCCTTTCCTAACTTTACCCGATTATTCGACAGTATATCGCCACGCAATAGCTCATTAAATCCATATCGATTTTCCGTTGACGGTTCAACGAAACCATTTTGTTTTTACGGTCGGGGATTATTGCCGTTTGTTCGTTTAATTCCCTCGCTAAAGCTTTGACGATGGAAGGTACACGGAAAGGTTTTTCGAGAACGCGGACAAGTAGCCGGTACTACAGCAGTTGGGGTTCCATCAAATACTCTCGAAACGGCGATTCCTTATTCCTATTTTTTAAACGTCAATCGTGCGAATAAATGGAAAAAAATAGGGAAATGTTTAAGCGGATTTATCGGGTACGATCAACTTGCTCCAAATACATTGTAAATTCATTCATTTTATTATTTATAGTGCACGTCGTTGCGTCCGTTATCGAGTGAGTAAGAAATTTCTCTGATTTATCAACAAAGCTTAAAATATCGTAAATTTTTCTGATATTCTAAATAAAGTTGTTATTTACCGTTTAAATAAATAATATTCTCCACATTGTATCCATTATAGTAGAGAAAGAACGATCGTTGGTCATTCGATTGTCAATTGATTGATTGTCATTTGTTGTTGTGAATTTGGTCCCAAAGATCCGATGTTTCCCCTGGCATCGGGGACACGACCGCTAGCCTCAGACTGACTAGGCAAAAGGTGCTTATACAAGCGATACCTAAATCTAAGAAGTTGGGGGAAACGAAGGAATCGAGAAAGAGACAATCGATTCTCAGTCGCGATGAATACGCACCGCCGGACATTATCGTCGAACAATTCCGCATAAGAGCCAAGATTAATTTTCAGGTGAGATAACATCCAATGGCATACCCCCGGATTTAGTTGGTCAAGAATTTTCGAAGTTTTGCAGAGATATAAAGAATATAATTTTAAAAAAATATATATATGGCGTATTCCTGGAGATTTCGTCAACTTCGGACTGTTGGGTCAAAATCCCCCCCCCCCCCCCCCCCCAATTTTTTACATTAATATTTGTCGAAAATGAATAGACACGTATTTCGGCGTTTTTCATTTTGAGCCCCCGCTTTTGAGATACAGTCAAATGAAGTTTTTGAACTATCGACCATACTCGGTCATTCAAATCATTATATATCTCAGCAACGGTTAGTGATAACTTGAAAAACCACGGGTGTTTTTTTTTTCGTTTTTGAACGCTCTATACAATGAAAATATCTACGATTATGTTGCACAAATTTAACCATTACTTATAAATAATTCAAAATTAAAAGTTAAATAGAACAAAAAATATACCCTTAATTGTTGAAATTTTTTTCAAATTCCTTGACGGAAAACGAAAATTTTGAGAGCCTGCCGGACTTGGGCCGACGCTTCGTTTGACCGTATCTTAAAAGCAGGGGCTCAAAATGAGAAACGCCGAAATACGTGTCGATTCATTTTCCACACATATTAATGTAAAAAATTGGGGGGCAGACATTTTGACCCAACTGTCCAAAGTTGCCGGAATCCCCATATATATATATATATATATATAATGGTGGCTTGGAAAAAAAAAGTTTTTTTCTAATTTCAATCAAAATACATTGACTGCAAAGTATCTTGCACCCGGAGAATCCACCCCAAAGTCGAACCCGATCGGACCATTTTTAGAGGTTGCGCAAGATTTTTCAAGTTTTTCCATTTGATTAACATGGGAAGAACGTAACGTTTCCATTAAAAAAAATCGTAGTTACGCCAATTTTATAGCTACGTTGATCTTGTAAGTTCCATTTGAAAGCTCTTTAAAAACCGCTTAAAATGGCATGCAGACCTTTCAAATCCGATTGCAATTTTCGTTCATAATTTTGTTTTTTCTTAAGAAATTTCGAGTCACTCGAAAAAAATTGTGCTTAATTTAGCCAGATCTCCGAGCCGAAAACTTAAACATTTTCAAAAGAATCACCAGTGTTTATTGAAAAATTTTGAAAGATATATTTTTATCGACAATATTGTTCGAAAAGTTTGATAGAGAAATTTATATGATTCAATTGATTTTTATGGTTCGGACCGTTGAACTATATGTAACGTAACGCAATATTTTGAGGCTTTTTATGATACCAATAGACATTCATAATAAAAAAAAGATTTTCTATTTAAAAAATTGAAATTCTTATTTAACCCTTTCGGTTTGAGCGCTCTTTCCGCCGCGGCACTCCCGCTGTACGAGGTGCCTCGCCGAAAACGCGCAAATAGCACATGGTCAGTCCTCCTTTGTGTGAAGACTTTCCTAATCTTATATATGATCTATGCTTAATAAAAAAATGCTTTTTTTTTTCAAGTGTTGTATGTCACTGTAATATTAAGAGACAGTTATATGAAAAAATGCAACGTGGATGCCGGATATATTCGGCACTCGCCCATATGGGTCATCAGATGGACGTCGAATATATCCGTCACCCGTACCGAAAGGGTTAACGGTGCAAAATGAGTGATTAATGGTCTATTTCGTATGTATCCACGTAATCTGAGAAGTTCAAGCGCTTTTTTTGCGAAATTACATATTTTCAAACCCGGTCGACAATCAATCAAAGAATCGAGGCATCCGATTAATATGATCGCCATTTGATAATATAACACGCCATTAACCGTGCAGTGACTGACGCTACACTTTCCGTTCAAGCCTCGTCAGTCAATGTTGATTGACCATATACAATTTGAAAAAATATGTTATTTTCGTAATGAATGTTGAACAAAAGATTTTATGACACGCTGTGCGTGAAATGGAATTTTTACGCTCACTTTGTTCGCGTCAAACTGCATTTTTACGCACCTTGTGACATAAAAATTTGTACGATAATCGTGCGAAAAACGTTTTCTTGACTCGTGCGATTGCAACGCTCGCCTTCGTAAATGCAACGGTCGGTGAAAAACGGCGTGATCGCGGCCTAAGCAGAAAGGAAGAGAAAAGAGGGTTGGCGATTAATGTGTTAACGAATTTTTTAAATCTCGTACTTATGTGAACAAGCCGCGGTAAATATTTGAGAAATATACGTTGATATAAGAAAAAAAAGGCCTTATTTAATGAAGAGGTCCGGTCCTTCCAATTACTTTGAATATCGATATAAAAAATATAAACACGGAATTTGTCTATTTGGTTGTTTGTTGAATTTTTTTTTTGCAGGCTCGTCCGACGGTCTGCAAACATTTGCTCGGTAATACTTCTAACCGTACGAAATTTCCGAGCGAATGGTCAAGCTCTGGGGAGCGATCGATAAATTGTAACGGAAAATCGGCTTCACCGATAAATCAAACCGTCTTAGGAGTGAAAAGCTTACCCAAGACCAAGTTGGATCGGAGCGATCTATCGGTAACGACCAATCGACCAGGATTTTTGTCGAAAATAACGACCGAGTTATCAAATAGAAATATAATTTTCGATGACAATGAAGAATTGATAGAAAATGGTTTATCGCGCCGTCGAGATATCGTCAGGACGGAACCGAAACGGATGAAATGGCGATCATCATCGTTAACGATACCGTATAATTTAACAAAAAAAAAAGTTCAATCGTCTAACGTAACGAGGAATAAAAAAAATAAATTAAATGACATTCGATCGAACGACCGGATCGAAAAATTACCAAAGATTGTTTATAAAAAATCTTTGCCCTTTTTTCATCGGTCCAACATAGCTCAAACACGAAATAACGAAATAGCGAAACCCGAACCGTTATTTGTCAATAATGAATTAAAAAAAGTAAAATTACACAACCTTTACGTCAGAGATGGTCCAATCGTACAGCCGTGTAACCGTAAATCAATGGAAAATTGCGTTAAAAATAATTTCTCTGGTCGTTTACGATCGAAGGATAAGAAAGAAAACGCCGACATTGTTGCAATGGTTATCACCACCCGTCGTTCCGACAATAACAATAATAGTGAATTTAATTTGAACCGAAAAAATAAATTAGCGAAAATGAATAATTTGACCGATGATACTGAATTCCACCGAGCGGACAAGAGATCATTGTACGATTCCGATAGCAACGGTAATGAGAAAACGATTATGATAAATCATTCGTCCGGTAATTCGAGTGAAAAAAAGACGATTGAAATAATTCGAAAAACTCGTGAGACGAAAAAATTAAATGTCGAATTGGACAAACGATCGAACGATACAACGTTGAAACATCTTATAACCCCGTTACTAGAGACTTATGGTAAATTAATAAAAACGTTATTGAAAAAGTCGTTCGAAATTCCTCGTATGAAGAAAAAAAACCCATTGACACATTCCAATGAAGACGCTCCGAAGAAAAGCCCGTCAAATTTAGATGAGCCAAAAAATCTTTCAAATCCGACGGATAATTCTGATAGGAATTATTCGAACGATGGTACGAATGACTCGATTGAAAATTCAACATCAAGTTTGCGAACGACAACGATAGTCGATCCAGTTAATGGAAACTCGGTATCGATGGTCGAACTAACTAATTCTAACATTCGTAAATCGGAATCCATTACGAAAATTTTATCAAATTATACGGTCGATCGAGGTAACCGAACTATCGAAACACTTTCAACATCACCGCGAATTGACAACGAAACCCATGAAACGACAAATTGCACGAATGCCGTCGTGATCGATGGTTTTAATAATTGTTCGGTGATAAATGAATCGTCCGACGTTAATTCGACGTTACAGACGATGGTCAAACGTTACTCTCGAAACGACACGTTCTATGAAAATCCGAGTTTAACTAACAAACTTGTAGTCAATGTGACAATCAACAACGATACGAAAAATAATCAATCGAAAAATCGGTTAACCGATTTAGATCGATCGACGAATGCGAAGGGTTTAAAAAAAAGTCAAGTTGGATTGGGAAATAATCGTGGAAGAAAACGTTCCCGTTACAAAGGAAAAAACCAGGAACATTCGTTTATTAGGAATTCGGTAGGACGATTCGGTAAAGAAGGGTGGACGAAAAATAATAAGGGTGCATCGGTGATACGGATATCGTCCTCGGTACCGCCATCTACGCCATTGTTGACATTTACAACGGTTGTCAATAGCCCGTTGTTTAATTCATCGTTAATTTCGTCAGACGGTACGACGGCTGGCACCGCTGCGCCTTCCTCTTTCGATATAGAATCTATTAAAATTTCGACAATCCCATCGATCTTGGTCAATCGTCCGTATCCGATTAAAAATTTTAATGGACTTGATGCTGATGATGATGATACCGAACGAGTTACGAATTCCGAAACCTCGATTGAATCGATCGATTATTCGACATTATCGTACGATCCGACTACAATCGAAACAACGGATTATTCGACTATTATTCCGGCGGAATATCGAGAAAAAATAGAATCAATAAAAAACAATAGAATAACGGAAACATCGAACGTATCTGAGGAGTTTTCAACATTTGCGTACGATCAATCGAGCGTTACCGGGAGAGTTATTGACGAGTCATTAAAGAATAAGGTAAACGGCGTAGTCCTTGTACCTTTACATTCGGTTCCTGGTACGGCGAAGAAAGAACAATTATTGATTAATTTAAACGATCCAATGAGGTCGAATGACTCGACGGATTCGTCCGATGATACAATTAAAAAAGTTTATTTCGAAATGGAAAATAACCAAGGTAAAAATGAGGAAATAACGGTATCGTCAGATTGGGAAAATAGAGAAAATTCAACGTTCGTTGAAACCGTAAACGGTGCGTCAACAACTTACGGATTATTGGCTATAAAAAATAAGACGTTCGAAGAATTAAAAGGGGTTCGAAAGGTTCGAGAGATTGAAAATGTGGGACTGGAATACGAAGAACCAACTGATTTTTATTACGACATTGGTAATGTAGGCGTAGGTGATGAAATGGTTGACGGATCCGTACGAAACCATCAACAGTTACGTACCGACGAGGTAAATTATTTTTTAAAAAATAACATTTTGTTAATAAATTAATTAACATGATAATTAATAGCTACACATGATGCGTCAATGATAATTACAATGCCGAATTTAAACGATAGTTATATATTTATATTGATAGAGTTTTTTGTTTTGATAAATTTCAGGGTTTCGAAGGAACGGGTATGAAAAAGAATATACGTTTTCCGATCGATGAAAATCCTCATGCGGCGGTCCATGGTGTTTTTTTTAAGGACAACCGACTGGGTCAACATTCGGAATCAACGGTCGTCGTTCCCCAAATTTATCAAACGCGTGATAAAGAATTTTTCCCGGTTTCCATGGTAATCGATAATTACAATGGAATTTCCGATAATTCGAAAAACTCGTCGATCGACGAACCGGAGCTTGCGACATTCGTCAAGAGCCTCGAACAATTTATTTTCGATGACAGCGCGAGCGGTACTTTTAATCGCATGAAATTGCTTCCGCGAGAATCATCCAACGGAAATTTTCAAACTAGATCGGCCATTTTTAAAACTAAACGACTGACCGTCGTCGATAATAATTTTATTGATAAGACTGACGGAACGAAATATGTCGGACAAAGTTTAGCCAATAAATCCACGACTACGATAAACCGATTGGATAGACGGATTCGAGGGAACATTGTCGGCGTCACGAAAAACGGAAGGAAAACTAAAATTGACCGAAAAAATGCAAAAAAATGAAAAAAAATGAAAAAATAAAAAAACTGACGTAGACGGTTCCCTAAAGTGGTTTGGCGAGGCGTCGGTTTTTCAATTCGTTGACGTATAATATTATCTTCGTTTAACCGACATTATGACGTCAGCTCCGAAACTAAAAGTAAATTAATTTATGAAAATAAATACGTAAGCACCGATTATTAAGTGTCAGCGGTAGCAAAAATTTCTTTACAATAAATATTCATACAGTTACGTCTGATTAAATGGTGTAACAATAAATAAATAAATAAATAAATTTGTTTATCTCTGGGACTATTAAATGAGCATCGAGTTGGCAGTGTTTTCCGAAATTTCGAATTTATATGAAAAAGGATAAATATTGAGACAAGCCACTGGTTATTTAAATGATAATCATTTAACAACTTCGGCCGAACGATGATGAAATACGAAGGAAATGCCGCTGGACCAGCACTGTCGTAAAGGTATATCAGGCAAAGTCCGGGGATTGTGAGCATGTCGCCAGTCGGACAGATCGGCATTGCAATCCGATTGTTCAGGTGGTCCTTTGACCTCCACTCCATTGACGCACCGCTTGCACTTGAATCTAACATGGAAATAAATAAATGGGTTAGGTTTATTTAAAATAATTTTTAAATATTGGCAACCTAAGTTATTAACGAGTATCACGGACTTTGAATGAGTGTCAGAAATGGTGTTTTCTTCAAGTTTGAATAGATCTCGAAGATCCGTGAGGGTAAAATGCCGACAAACATCTTCGTCTTGATCAACGACCGTCGAGCTTAAAGCTTTTTTGTGCGCTTGACGCTGGAATATTTTTTCCTCTATGGTTCCAGTCTGGAAAATTAAATATTTTCATTAATTCATTGTCATTTTAAGATGCGAACACGGTGTGAGATAAATAAATAGTCAATTAAATTTACGGAAAGAAAACGGTAAACGAAGCAGGGTTTCTTCTGTCCATCTCGCCACACTCTTGCCATAGCCTGATCATCATTGGCAGGATTCCAATCGGGATCGAACATGACCAAACGGTTTGCACCGATGAGATTTAATCCGCAACCTCCGGCTTTTGAACTCAACATAAATATAAAATCGCCGCTGTTTGGATCGTTGAAATTTTCTACAACTTTGGCACGTTTTTTAATTGTCATCGAACCGTCTAATCTGACGTATCGGTAACCCCGCTTTCGACTCAATTTTTCAAAGAGATCGAGCGTTTGCGTATAGTTTGAAACAAGAACTATCTTGTCCGTCGTTGTCGACTTAATCGATGCTAGAAGACAATCGAGCACCATTAACTTTCCCGATAATTCTGGTCGGACTTGGCTGAAACGTTTTAAAACCGTCAGTATAATATATTATTATTTTATATTTCATTATTTGTTTTAATCTCTTTGTTTGTTTGCAAACTTGGTATTATAGTTGGATGGTAACATGTCGGCGCAACCCTCGAATCCATCGGTGTTACTCGCTATCTTTTCGTAAACTAAATCCGGATGATTGCACAACTTCTTTAGCAGCGTTATAGCCGAGAGCGCGGACAAACTGTTTTTTTTTTCACCTCCGCTACCACCATCAGCTACTCATGTTCAATTTTAATTAATAATTACGTATTTTTAAGATAAACGGAGGAGACATTAAAATCAATACCTTGCATAGATCTTCTTATACTATCGCTCTGTATGAAATGCTTATATAGCTCAGTTTGCAGCTTTCCCATTTTTATACATACAACGAGTTCATATTTAATCGGCAAATACTTTGATAACAGAGCGCTCGTGCGTCTGATCAAGCATTTGTTCACTATTTCGACCAATTCCGCGAGCCGTTCCTGGGCAAGTTTACGCTCCGAGTCTGTAGCCGCCGCATCTTGGCCCCGAAGTATCGGATTTTCAAACTTTCGCCTGAATTCCTGGGATAAACGATAACGAGATTTATCAATTTTTTAAACAAATTTTTTTAAAATCAATTTAATCGGTTTTCTGAAAGGAATTACTTGGGCAGTCCCGAGGAGTCCTTGATTGACAAAGTGAACGAGAGAAAAATATTCTAGAAGGTCGTTCTGAATTGGTGTACCACTGAGCAAAACTCTTCTCTTCGCTTTGAGTCCCATGAGTGATTGATAAGTTTGATTCTCAGAATTTTTAAGCCTGTGGCCTTCGTCGCAAAGTACGAGACCAACTTCATCGTTGTGCAGCACGTGAGCGTGCAAACGAAAAGTTTCGTAGCTTATAATGAGAATAGGATTGGCACATCGGCGCCCGTAAGTTTTCATGAAACTTGTAAGTTTGGCATCTATATCTTGCTTACTACCGCCATCAATAGCCAACGGATTCACGCGATTTCCAAGCCACTTTCCGATTTCGTTGTACCAATTTTTAACCAACGAACTAGGAGCGACGATTACTGCTTTTTCAATCAATGGTTTTGCCTCCGGACCTTAAAAAAAATTAATTATTTAATTATAAACGAAATAAAATTATCGTCAGTTATCTAATTACCATGGTTATATAAAACCTTGCTTGAGCAGCGTCCACATGAGCGTTATACATTGGAGCGTTTTTCCGAGACCCATTTCATCGGCCATTATGCATCCATAAGCACCTTCGATTCTCTTTCCCGTAACGCATTCGTACATAAACTTTACACCTTCGCGCTGATGAGGTCTCAAGATATTGCAGAGCATTGGATCTATAACTACGTGAACCAATATTTTCGTCCTGCGCGTTAACAATAAAAATTTATCATTTTTCAAATATTCCTCGTCAATCGGAATTAAAAATAAATAAATAATAGAAATTAGAAATGCTACATCCAAACAAAGTACTGACTGGTCAGCTTTGAGTCTCTCGTGTTCCGACATTTCCGGCGGAGAGAAAACGACCAGCGCGTTTGCTTCCTCAGGATCCCAAAGAGCCCTTCGCGGACCTGCCGATCGCGATCCCAAACTCCGTCCTGAGAGCTGGTAACCCGGAATCGGAATCTTAAACGGTTTGCTGAGTAGCTTGCGCACACGTTCTTCCTGCAAAGTCCCACATTTTTTACGGAACCGAAATCGTTATTCAAATTATAGGCGATATATTTATGTACAACTAGCTTTTACCCGCGATTTCATCCGCGTAAATTTTTATTTAAAACCGACGACCAACCCGTCGACCCCGCTCCTCCCGTCGAACCGCGATACGAAAACAATAAGAGAGAGAGAGAGAGAGACAGTATACGAACATCTGCACAAAGAGGAGACGCCGAGAATACGATTTTCCATACAAACGTTTACACCCCATTTTACTCCCTCAGGATTTTATTTTCGAAAAATCGTTTCTTAGTGAGCACCTACGTCGTCACCCGAAGCGCCATGCAAAATTTCCACTCTCCATCTAATGCCGTTCCCGAGATGGAGTAACAATTGTTACAGACGCCCACACTTAAAGGTTCATTTTCGAACAATCTTTTTTAATAAGCACCTACTGTTTGACGCGAACCTCCATGCAAAATTTAAACTCTCTATCTATTGACATTCCAGAGATACAGTAACAATGGTGATAAACGCCCAAACTCCCATTTCGCCCTGTTAGGGGTTGATTTTCAAAAAATCCTTTCTTAGTGGACCTCTACACCTTCTAAGGAAGATATGTTCCAAATTTCATGTTTTTATCTTCAGTGGTTTAGGCTGTGCGTTGTCTGTCAGTCAGTCAGTCACGTAACAGTTTCATATATATTAGGGTGGTTCTTAATTAGGTGATGTTGGAATTTCCGTGGTTTCCGCCTTCCAAAGAAATCAACATAAATAGAAAAAAAATTGGTCGCAATTGGGAATTTGTCCGATAAGTCTAACCTAGGGCGATTTGCAATCGGATTTTATATGGGAAAATGCATGCATTTGGAATTTTGTTGGGTACATTTTTTATTACTTCAAAACTATAGATGATAACAATATGATCTCCTACAATTTCGTAGGTAATTTAATGCTCTACAAAAAAGGTCTCTTGTAAAATTTTCGTGAATCTTATATTTATTAAGTTATTAACAAAAAAAAAGGCCCTGGGTTAGACTTATCGGACAAATTACCAATTGCGACAAATTTTTTTGAATTGTTCAAATGAGAATGAAATAAATGTTGGAAGGAAAAGCAATTGTCGTAAATGTATAAAACTTACATGTTCAGAAATAACGCCTTGTGTCTCTTCAACTTCATTTCCACTTAGAACAATGGCTTTGCGTTCTGGTATGCTGAGAGCTCGTTCGTTGCTGACTCTGGTTCGTTTTAATTTCTGTTTGATGGGCGAGTTGGGAGATGACAAAGCGACCGATGGCTCTAAGATAGAATGCCCAAGATCATTGCATATGTCGCTGAGCAGTGGACGCTTGCCTCTCTGGCTAGGTGCCAATGATCGGTTCTATCGGTACAAAAAAAAACAACAACAACATTTAATTGCAATCATACAATAATTATATGAGAATAATAGAAATTATGTTTCCTGGAGAAATAAAACTGCATTGGTTTAAACTGAGTCGTGTACGCATAGATTTATCTCCAGGTTATAAAAATATAATTCAATAGAAAGGAATCGTTCCACATACTCTTGGACAAATATCCGAAAATAAGACAATATTTAAACATCAACGTTAATTCAATTAATAATTAATCAATGTTTCACTTCCGTCTTTATAAAATAGTAAACGTGATTGACAATTCCGTTGTTTAAGTAACCCCTAAATTGAAAATAGCCAACAGTCAGAAGAAAATTGGTATGAGAAAGTATTTGTTCGAATGTCAACTTGTATGAGACAAGCCGGTAATAAGACATCTTGCTAACTCCGAACATCGGTGTACGCTGAAAATTGAATTGGTAAAATTACCATTGTTGTTTGATTCCCAATGACTACATATGTACATGCCAATTATGATAAGACGTTGATTCGAACGACTTGTTGGTTATTGTTTAAAAAATGAAAAAGTAAATAACGTAAATAAATAAGTGGGACGTTGGTGGATGGCGCGTGGCGCGTATAATAACACACACGATGTTCAAACGAATTGACCATGGAAAATACAAGTGTTATAAGACGTGTCTATTGCGACGTTATGACGGTAGAAAACCCGTAGTTACCGCCCCGACTATACGCATAGCTAGTCGTGTTATTACGTTTATTTGTTTATGCCAGGCCAGCAAGCCGTCGTGGCAGAGATGAGTAGGGAGATGTACAACGGTGGCCTTTTCGGGGTCCTGAAATATAGTAGCGCTGAAACGTAGCGGCGAAATGCGGGACCCCGGAATGGATACCTCGGCAACTTCGCAGCGAAGCAAAGCGCCTTAATCATGCTGTGGCGAAATGCGAAAGCTCAATTTGGATATCAAGGCCAATCTGCAGATTCCAAACGAACCGGCGAATTACGAATATCGCCGGACGATAATAGATACTGCTCGCACGGACGTAAATACGCTTCGGTCGTGGTGTGGTGGAATGCAAAACTACAATTCGGTCGTGACGGCCGGTCTGCAGATTCTAAACGAACCGGCTCATTATGGACGTAGTCGATCGACATTAGATATAGCTTTTCAACACGTAACGGCGCGTTATTTAT
This sequence comes from Sussaba pulchella, assembly GCA_963971145.1. NCBI lineage: Eukaryota > Metazoa > Arthropoda > Insecta > Hymenoptera > Ichneumonidae > Sussaba > Sussaba pulchella. Next base: position 59,938 of record OZ020167.1, read on the forward strand.
GTTATTGAGGTTAACATAAATATTTATTTAGGTCAACCTAAATGAGTAGACTACTCATCTCGGAACTTGCGTTGCTTCTGGAATATTACAGTTCCATTCCTTGATCAATAATAACTGATTGGGGATAGACTGATGGTAAAACAGGACGGTGAGGCGCGAGCGTTTCGGCGCTAGGATATATTTTTTCAGCGCCAACATGTTACGGCGGCAAAATATTTTGGCCTTTTAGGCTCGGAAACATACCAGCTCGAGGCGTAAAAAGTCTATAACCTAGAGAGCCTAGAGAACTAATACATTTTGGGGGCAAAATATCCTAGTGTCAAAATATTCGAACTCGTAAAAATCCTAGCATCAAAAAAATTCTAACATCGGAAAACGCTAGCACCATAAAACTGTAGCGCCAAAAAATTGTAACCCCGAAAAATTCTAGCGCTGAAATATCCTAACTCGAAAAAATCCTAGCACCAAAAATTTCTAGCGCTACAAAATCCTAGCATCAAATTAATTCTGACAACGAAAAATTCTAGCGCCGAAATATTCTAGCGCATAAACATCCTAGCGCTGAAAAATTCTAGCAATTCAATTTCTGAGGTTACATGAAAAAAAAAGTAAAATAATGACAAATCACATGAACCTATGGGGAAGATATAAATAAAATTAGAGGCTCGTTTCCACACCACCAAGAGGTAGAGCCAGTGGTGCGTTATTATATTTATAGTGGTTTCCCCATGAGGCCTATATCCACTTTATAAAATAAAACGTTTCGTCGTGCCGGCAAGACGAAAAATGCTTTCGTTGAGAGTTTTGACGAAAGCACAACTCACGTGTGACGAGACAATCGCGATGGCTCGCACAGAGAGTGCACTTTTGACGAAACTTCCAACGAAGGCATTAGCCAATATTACAAGATATTAAAACGCGATTAATAAAAAAATCTTGAAACAAATTACGAAGAGTTCTGGAACAGAATGAGAAATCCTGAAAAAGAATGGAAAATCCTGAAACAGAATAAAAAATCCTGAAACAGAATAAAAAATCCTGAAACAGACTAAAAAATTGTAAAACAAAACAGACTCCTGAAAAGAATTTGAAACATTCTGGAACAGAATAGAAAAATCCTGGAACAGAACAAGAAATCTTGAAAGAAAATATTCACAATTCAGGCAAAAAAAGTGCACGACTATAGACGAACCATCCTTGGGACGAAAAACTTTTAATAGTGAAAGAAATAGTCGGATTTTTCATGACTTGGATGTCATATCGTTCTGCACTGTGAACTCAAAGCAGAACACATATTGGTAGAAAAATTTATGTCCGGCTGACGCATGCTGCCGAACGAAAGCAAACATAAATGACGATTGTGACACGTGACATATTTGAATAGAAGAGCATGGCTGTCCATTATTTTAGCGAACAACCATCCTCGGGTTGTAGTTGCTCTCTTGAGCTCCGGTTCGCATAAACTTTCAAACATGCAAAGCTTTTGCGAACCGGAGGAGCCTCTTCAGCATATAGCCACTTTGATGAACCTGAATGAAATGCTTCGAGATTCTCGACGCTCTACAAACTAGAGATTGTTCTTCAATCTTTAAAAACAAAATATTGTCCCTCGAGACAGACCAATTACTCTCAATCTTCTCGAAGGACAATTTCGATTTCGAGAATCTCAAAGCCTGCCTGCTGTCCATCATTGGATCCGGTCTGACGACCTCGGAAAGTACAATATGGACAGCAGTCTGATTCATTTACTGAACCAGATAGACAGTTCTATATTGCCTCTATTCGGGTATCGATCGAATCCCCGATTGGCAGATAGAACTGTGTCTTAAGAAAGACAATAATTTCAGGAGCAGAAGTCTGTTTAGAAATCCACTCCCTTCGTCCCTACCTACTTAACTAGAGCACTCCAGAAAATTGAAAAGCTACTTATTGACTACGCGACCTGCCTAACATCGTCGGAGCTAAGCTGAAAAACGGAAAAGCAAAGTATTGACAATCTCATTCACGACCAAAGCAATGCACTCCACGGTTCTCACACACGCCACCCGGGTGCAAAAGCCTACTCTAGAGACAACGTCCCGGGACGCGTCCGACACCCGAGTTCAGTACCTTCAAATGCCACAATGAAGGTACCCACTCATACAACCTGAAATTACAGCTGTGTCTCCATCGTTACTCGATCAACAATTGCGCGGCTGCCACGCGATCATTATCGAGCACGAATGGAGAACACGTCGAAGGTCTTGATGATTATCTGAAAGGTGAAACACCCTACAATTCGACTATTAAATTAGTCAAGTTCCTACCGGGCTAAGGACTCGATTTAAAAATGCAAATAATGGGAGGGCAGTCTCAACTAAAGTTAATAAAATACAAAGGCAGAAGTTAAAAATCCAAAATTAAATAATTGCAATACTCCAGAAGGGAGTAGCTGGCTGCAAGAATTATAACCCTCAGCTGGTGGTCAAGTTCGAGAGAACCATCGACTGAATTTTAATTGAAGCAAAGAGAAAACGAGACAACTTTTTCATCAAGTTGAAGAAAAATTCAACTCAAATTCGACCACCTTGCTGTCGCGAAAAGCTCTTCCTGCGCCGAAAAAAGTGATCTCATTTCATGACCACTCGTCAAATGAAAATTTTACTCGACCCGGGCAACTAAAGCCATTGTGGCTATTGAATTTGTTATTAGAAAAATCGTCGTTCGCAAACAAGGCGAGGAAGAGCACTATCCTACGCTATCACACATAATTACACGATTCATTGCCATTATGATGCCACGGTCACTAAAAATGTTAATTACAACGAGTTCCCCGGTGCCGGTTCGGACCATTCGTCCTGCGGCATGATCGGGGAACCAGAGGGATAATAAAATGGACTTACCGACCGGTGACTTGAGTCTCGATCAGGTTCTCCGCCAAATTCTTAAGTCGATACCGCATGTTTTCTCACTTGCAGCACTTGTCAGTGTTTCCATCAACACTGTAGAGAAGAACACAATTAAAATTATTAAATTGCACCAATAAAAAGAATTGAAAAACAAAATAAAAAATCAATACTACATAATTTTTTCTCTAATCGGGACAAATGATCTTCGAAAATATTTTAGGCATTGAAATTGAGGGCAATATTTCGAGGGTTGATAATAAGAATTAATTGTCAATTCAATTAATTAGAGTTGATTAGTTAACAATTGTAATTTAAACTGAGTAACTATTTTCCTCGACATTCATTAACGTTTTGTTTGAGAAAGTAAAATAATAATCCGACTAAATTGAATTGAATCAAGTTATCGATTTATTGTTAATTAAGTTCTTATTTAAATATCAATTTATTTGATTTGTTTGAATCAAATAGAAGTATTCATCGATTATTAGTCAATCCAATGTATTTTTGAATTAAATGAAATTATTATTCAATTATTTTTGCATTTAATTAATGTGATTTTTTTATATTAGAAAAGTTAATTGACCGATAAAAACTGGGTTGCTATTAATTCCGACCGTCCGGCGGGTTAGCACTAACTTCGATTCCAATAAAAATTCCATGAAAATTTCTATTATTTCTATTTGCAGTCCCGATCCGAAAAGAAATCATAATTTGGCCAAATTTAAATAAATGAAGTTATTATCCAAATATTGTTTTATTTACTCATTATTTGATTTGATTTATTAGAATCAAATGCAAGTATTAATCAATCGGTATTCAATTTAATGTGAAGAAAAATTCCATCAAAATTTCTATATTCATATTTCCGGTCCCGGTTAGAAAAAAAAAATAATTTCACTAATTCCAATTAAATCGAATTATTATTCAACTAATATTTTATTTAATTCTTTTATATTATTTTAAAAAAGCTAGTCAGCCAATAATAACTGCACTGACATTAATTGCGACCGTCTCCCGAGTTAACACAGACTTAGATTCCAATAAAAATTCCATAAAAAATGTTATTATTCGTTTTTACAGTCCCGATCAGAGAAAAAATAATAATTTCATCAAATTAAGATAAATAAAGTTATTATTTAAAATTAAAATAAGAGAAAAAATAATAATTTTATCAAATTAAGATAAATGAAGTCATTATTTAAATTTCAAATAATACGTTATTATTTATATTTTAAATGATAACTTCATTTATCTTAATTTGATAAAATTATTATTTTTCGGGATTTGATCAGGACTGTAAAAATGAATAATAAAATTTGTTATGGAATTTTTATTGGAATCTAAGTCTGTGTTAACTCGGGAGACGGTCGAGATTATTAACAGTGCAATAATTATCGGCTGACTAGCTTTTTAAAACAATAAAGAAAGATTAAATAAAATAGTAGTTGAATAATAATTCGATTTGATTGGATTTAGTGAAATTATTATTTTTTTTCTAACCGTGACCGGAAATATGAATAATAGAAATTTTGATCGAATTTTTCTTCACATTCAATTGAATACCGATAGATTGAAACTTTCACTTGAGTCTAATAAATCAAATTAAATAATAAGTGAATAGAATAATATTTAAATGATAACTTTATTTATTTTTATTTTATCAAATTATTATTTTTTCTCTGATCGAGACTGTAAAAACGAATAATAACATTTTTTATGGAATTTTTATTGGAATCTAAGTCTGTGTTAACTCGGGAGACGGTCGAGATTAATGTCAATGCAGTAATTATCGGCTGACTAGCTTTTTTAAGATAATAAAGAAGGATTAAATAAAGTAACAGTTGAATTATTATTCGATTTGATTGGATTTAGTCAAATTATTATTTTTTTTCTAACCGTGACCGGAAATATGAATAATAGAAATTTTGATCGAATTTTTCTCCACATTTAATTGAATACCGATTGATTAATACTTTCATTTGATTCTAATAAATTAAATTAAATAATAAGTAAATGGAATAATATTTAAATTAAAAATTTTAAATATTATTCCATTCAATTATTATTCAATTTGATTCATTAGAATCAAATGAAAGTATTAATCAATTGGTATTCAATTTAATGTGGAGAAAAATTACATCAAAATTTCTATTATTCATATTTCCGGTCATGGTTAGAAAAAAAATAATAATTTGACTAAATCCAATCAAATCGAATTATTATTCAACTACTATTTCATCAAATTCTTTTATATTATTTTAAAAAAGCTAGTCAGCCGATAATTACCTACTGCACTGGCATTAATCTCGACCGTCTCCCGTGTTAAGGGGTTACATACACTTGTAATTTTCAAAAAATCGTTTTAGCATCAAATCGAATTATTAGAAGCTGCCAACGATGCGAACGGATTATTATATGGCCCTGGAATAGATGACTCCATGTAAGTTGAAAAAAAAACGAAATTTACCACATGTAAAACGCTTTTGAAACTTTAAACGCGTTTTTCTCAAAACTGTGTTTTCAAAATCGGTGATCAAGATTTCTCGAAAACGGCTGAACCGATCAGTCTCAAATTTTAACACAACCTTTTTAACTAGATTTTTTAGTAATTAATCGAAGATTTTTTTTCTCCGATAAATATTTTCCATTTTATAAACAATTTAAGGCTTAAATTTTCGTTCAAAATCGAGTCTTTTATTTTGAGAAGTCGCCATTTTGTCAAAAATTATTTTTTCGCTAATTCCTTCGATTAAATACTAGATAATGTATTATATTAACGAAATTTATTTCGTTTTTTCATTTCAGATAATCCGGTCCACAGATATCGTGATCACCGCAAAATTGGTTTTTTTTTGCGGAGCTCTAGGAGATCGGCGATAGCAACATTCGCGATGATTATTTTTACAAATAAAAAATATGTAAATATATTATAAGGTTATTATAATATGTACACCAATTTTCAAATAAATAAATTGAATAGTCTGCGCGAAAAAAATTCTTGAAAATCCGTCTTTTTAAAGCCTTCTAACTGTATGTAAGGCCTTAACACAGACTTTGATTCCAATAAAAATACCATAAAAAATGTTATTATTCGTTTTTACAGTCCCGATCAGAGAAAAAATAATAATTTGATCAAATAAAAATAAATAAAGTTATCATTTAAATATTATTCCATTCACTTATTATTTAATTTGATTTATTAGAATCAAGTGAAAGTTTCAATCAATCGGTATTCAATTGAATGTGGAGAAAAATTCGATAAAAATTTATATTATTCATATTTCCGGTCACGGTTAGAAAAAAAAAATAATTTCATTAAATCCAATTAAATCAAATTCTTATTCAACTACTATTTTATTTAATCCTTCTTTATTATTTTTCAAAAGCTAGTCAGCCGATGATTAGTGCACTGATAATAATCTCGACGGTCTCACGAGTTAGCGAAAACTTTAATACCAAAAAAAAATGCCATTAAACTTTATATTATCAGTACGTAGAGTCCCGATCAGAGAAAAAATAATAATTTGATCAAATAAAGATAAATCGAGTTATTATTTAAATATTATTCCATTCACTTATTACTTAATTTGATTTATTAGAATCAAACGAAAGTATTAATCATTCGGTATTCAATTTAATGTGGAGAAAAATTCCATCAAAATCTCTATTATTCATATTTCCGGTCAGGGTTAGAAAAAAAATAATAATTTCACGGAATCCAATCAAATCGAATTATTATTCAACTACTACTTTATTTAATTCTTTTATATTATTCTAAAAAAGCTAGTCAGCCGATAATTACTACATTGTCATTAATCTCGACTATCTCCCGAGTTAACGCTGACTTTGATTCCAATAAAAATACCATAAAAAATGTTATTATTCGTTTTTACAGTCCCGATCAGAGAAAAAATAATAATTTGATCAAATAAAAATAAATAAAGTTATCCCTTTAATATTATTTCATTCACTTATTACTCAATTTGATTAATTAGAATCAAATGAAAGTATTAATCAATCGGTATTCAATTGAATGTGGAGAAAAATTCCATCAAAATTTTTATTATTCATATTTCCGGTCACGGTTAGAAAAAAAATAATAATTTGACTAAATCCAATCAAATCGAATTATTATTCAACTACTATTTTATTGAATTCTTTTATATTATTTTAAAAAAGCTAGTCAGCCGATAATTACTGCACTGATATTAATCTCGACGGTCTCCCGAGTTAGCAAAAGTTTTAATACCAACAAAAATTCTATCAATCTTTATATTATCAGTACTTACAGTGCCGAGTTCCTCGCCAAACTGTCACCGCTCCACGTGTCAGTACGGACCGGTTGAACTTGCTCGAACGCGTTTCACCGACACCGAACTGTCAAACGTCTGTGATGTAGTCGCGCACGTACGCGTCAGTACACACGGGTTGAACTTGCTCGAACGCGTTTTACCGACACCGAACTGTCAAACGTCTGTGACGTAGTCGCGCACGCACGCGTCAGTACACACCGGTTGAACTTGCTCGAAACGCGTTTGACCGACACCGAACACCGAACACCACACGCGAACTGTCAACGGCCGTTAGTATTACGTAGACGCGCACGGACGGGTTCCCGAGCCTCGCAACCCGCGCGACACAACCGATAATAACGAGGGACGTTGAGCGACTGACGGACCGCCACGGACCGCGTGATAAGCGATAGCGGGACGCGCGACGCGAGAGTGGGGACTCTCGGACGGGGCATGTCGTTGCCCCGCCTACCGCGCGCGCCTGCGCTCTCTCGCTTCCTCGCTGCGTGCCCCATCGTCGCTCAATCGCTTGTCAGCCGCCATCGGTGGTTTTTATTAATGCTTCGGCCTGGACCAATCGCTCACTCCATCTCAGTCTACGAACTTAAATCGGACGGTGGGCGGTACGGAAGCTCGATGCAGGCGTTCATACGCAATTGCAAGTGCAATTGTGGGTGGAACGGGACGAGTTGTGCGAGTGAAATCGGTATTGCAGAGAAATAATATTAATTTACGGTAATAAAAGGGTAAGGACAGGAGAAGAACCAACGAAAAATTAATAAATGAAGAGTATTGATTTTAAAAAATTGAATAAATAGATTTAGAAAATGAATAATGAAAGGATTGATTAAATTTTTAGTATAAAATTGTGAAATTAATAAGTGAGAAAAATCGAATAATTATACAAATAAATAATTTGGACAAATATAATAATTCAATGAATAAATTATTAATATTATTTGAGCAACATAATAATTTAATAAATAAATAATTTTGAGCAACTTAATAATTTAATTAATAAATAATTTCGACAAATATAATAATTCAATGAATAAATAATTTTGACGAATATAATAATTCAATGAATAAATGAAATTTTAGAAATCGAATTATTCAATGGTTGAATAAATAAAGCAATGAACAAGAACGAACCTCACTTATAATCCGTTCAAATCCAATGTTGGGTTGTGATTTTAAAAATTCACATAATATGGACACTTGTTATGAATCATTAGTACATCCTTTCATTCGTTCATGTCAGTATAACTTGGACGAAACATCTGATAAAGAAAAAAAAATATTTTTCTTTGTTAATAAACATCTATTTATTTAAAAAATAAAAAGAGAGCATAAAAAAATCTAAATATTCGGGAGATATGTTTATTCTTATTACAATTAGAATAAATAACCAACGACACTTCGAAAAGCTGTGATATTATAGGCTAGTACAAAGTAGCTTTAAACACTCAACCATGTGAAACTAAGTTAAGCATTGCGAAGTAGTCATAAGAGTAGAATAAGGGAGCGGAGGGAATGTTACCACAAGAAAATATAAACTGGAAATATGTATGTTGGAATTGGATGTGAGATTTTATGTAACGACGGGTATGTACTAGGCTGAATAAGCCATACAAAGGAAAATAAATATCTATATCTATCTAATAACCAACGACACGATAAATTACTACGAATTATTCACACTATAATATTAACATCGAATAATGAAGAAGAAAAGAAGTAAGCAAGTGAAGAATCAGAAAAATTTGCGAATGATAAAATATTATGATGTCATAATTAATATGATAGAATAATATGATATGATATTATAATAAATATGTTTTTAAAATATAATATTATTTTCCACGTTGAACTGTAATTGTTTATCATTTTAGTCTAGACCCTACTTTTTAGATCTTGCAATAATCGCTATTAACCTCACTGTTGATGCGATATCAAATAATAATAATAAAATTGAAGGAAAAAAAAATGATGTAACAATTATTATTCAAAAAGGTTATTGTATCGTCTCGAATTTCAAAATGGAAGCCACGTCCAATATATTCGAACCATGCGCCTGACCCGTTTTACGGTCGTACTACTGAGTGGGCGTGGCCTCGCCTCCACGTCTCTACTGCGTTACGACGCCATATTGCCGTGTTCGAAATATCTCACGTCGTAATAATTACACCATTTTCGATAGGAAATTAAAACAAATGTAAGTATTCAAACAATATGCAAGGGGGAAAAAATAATTTTTTTCCTGGGAAGCTGCTAGAAATTGATGTAATGAGATTATGAAAGCGTGCAGGGATTGGAAGTACAGCGTTATGCGTCGGAAGTAAAGATTGCCCTCGTCCTGGAGTGAAGGAACGGTGAAGTAATGCAGGACGAGGGAGAGATTGTGGAGGCGGAAGATTATAATCAGGGCTTGTGCAATTTCTTCTGTAATTGGCTTATAGAGTTGGTTTTAATAGGAAAGATGGCGTTCCTATTTTATCAGCTGTCGTCGCGACTTAGCGGGTGAACTTCCTGCTTTACCGACGGCTCGTCTATATGAGGACTGCGAGAGTCTACGTGGCTTTTTCTTCTACGAGGACGAGTTAAATAGTATACAGAAATCTAGCTTTTGGCCAGACATACGTTTGTTCTAATTAAAATTATTATACATAATTAACGAACATGGTTAATTATGACGAATTATGAAGAATATAAATAATATCGAGTAACGGAGGAAAATGTTTCATTTATTTTTGTTACAAAGATACAAAAAAACTTATTTTTTAAACACAGTATTTATATACATCGATGTCGGATCATGCATGTGTCATATATACACGATCTTGTAAACGGCATTCGCCAACGCTCGTAACGGTAGCTTTCGGAAATCGCTTTTCAATTAATTTTTGTTCCACCTTTCGCAGAAATTAGAGGCGATTCTTGTGGCCAAGCGTTTTGCTTCGCTGCGAAGTTGCCGAGGTATCCATTCCAGAGTTGCGCATTTCGCCGCTACGTTTCAGTGCCACAGCATATCAGGACCCCGAAAAAGCCACCGTTGTACATCTCCCTACTCATCTCTGGTCGTGGTACACCGCAGCTGGGAAATTTTCACACGGGAATATTCTCATGTCGTCATTAAACCCGCGTTTCGCCCCATCCGGCCATATCGTCTTGTTGTTGACATGCTGACACTTGACAGAACGTGGAAACGATAAGTCGTTCAACGTCACCAACCGATTTTATTCTTCAACTTTAACGGTTTTTATAAATAAGTCATCGTGGTTCTTTGACGACGATATAAAATATGATGAGTTTACGGGACAAACAAATCCGTGAGTAGCGTCAGACGTTTATAATAATGATAATAATAATAATAGTAATAATAATAATAATAATAATAATAATAGCCATATAACAATATCCATAACCCGATGAAATGTCGGTATTTGATGGTTATGTCGAGACTGTTCAGAATACTCAAGTTTTAATATATGATAAAAATGTTTTAGATGGTTTAAAACAAATGCTCAACCTAAATGAGCCGGAAACAAAGGTCGACTCGGCCGTGCCTACATGGAAGATTTTAATATACGACCGTGTGGGCCAAGATATAATATCACCACTGATATCGATCAAGGAGCTCCGGGAGTCTGGCATTACTCTGCACATGTGTGTTTCCAATCGGAACATAAGATAATAAACTTGTTGACGCTTGATAAACGTTAAAAATACATATTGTTGTTGGAATACAGGCAATTGCATTCGGACAGAGATTCTATTCCGGAAGTGCCGGCTATATATTTTTGTGCCCCGACCGATGAGAATTTGGGTCGCATAGGTCAGGATCTTCAAAATGGACTTTACGACGTATATCATCTCAACTTTATATCGCCTATATCCAGACAGAAGATGGAAGATCTCGCAGCTGCGGCTCTGCTTTCCGGATCGGTAGCCAACATTCGCAAGGTTTTTGATCAGTATCTCAATTTCATAACACTGGAAGATGATTTGTTTGTTCTGAGGCACCAAAATAGCGACGTTATATCGTATCACGGTAATTGAGACGTTCAACGATATAAAATATATTGGGTATATCGACATTTTTAAAGAATAATATTAATTTTAGCTATGAACAAGGGAGATACCAAAGACACAGAAATGGAATCAATGATGGATATTGTAGTAGACAGTTTATTTTCTGTATTTGTTACACTGGGTACGGTCCCTATAATTCGTTGTCCACGAGGTAACGCCGCTGAAATGGTTGCCAAGAAACTGGATAAGAAATTGCGAGAAAACGTGTGGGACACGAGGAACAATTTGTTTCAGGGTGAAGCCACCGGTTCTGGCCACTTTAGGTGACTGCATTAATAATCATTTGAATAACGTTAAATTGATGTTCGATTAATCAATAAATAATATATATTTGATTGACCATCGAATGACAGTTTTCAGAGACCGCTGTTGATAGTTCTCGACAGGAGCGTAGATATGGCTACGCCGTTACACCATACATGGACTTATCAAGCTCTGGCGCACGATGTTTTGGAACTGGCGTTAAACCGATTGGTCGTTGAAGAGAGCGTCGGTAGATCGCCAGCCGGTGGTGCGCGTTCAAAGACGCGGGCTTGCGAATTAAACAACTTGGATCGTTTTTGGTGTCAACACAAAGGTAGTCCATTTCCCAGAGTCGCCGAAGCCATACAAGAAGAACTCGAACAATATCGAACGTTCGAAGACGAAGTTAAAAAGCTCAAAACAACAATGGTTAATTTTTTTGTTTATTCATCTTATTGTTGTTTGTGTATTTGTTCGATAATATTTATTTTAACTCAATTGTTTTTTTTTTTCGAAGGGTATCGATGGCGAAAATGATGCGGCTTATTCAATGGCAAATAATACGGCACGTTTGACCAACGCTGTTAATTCTCTTCCGCAACTTCTCGAAATGAAGCGTCTCATCGACATGCATACAACTATCGCTACCGGAATTTTGAACTTTATAAAATCCCGACGGCTCGACACGTTTTTTGAGATTGAGGAGAAAATAATGAGCAAACAAACTCTCGATCGCAGCATTATCGATATAATCAACGATCCCGAATGCGGAACTCCGGAGGACAAACTCCGGCTCTTTATAATATACTATCTATGCACGAATATTTCTGATGCGAGTACATTGACCAATTGACCGTCGTCAGTTAATTAAAATAATAAATTATTTTTATTTTTAACTAATTTATATATTTATTGTATTTTCCCCCCAGGGTGAATACAATAAACACGAAGCTGCTCTTTCCAACGCCGGATGCGACTTGAATCCACTGATGCATATAAAGAGATGGCGGTGAGGGTTTATTTATCATTTTTATTAATTATCATTAATTATCAATTAAAAACTCCGTCACCGGTGACTTTGTTCGACGTTATTTTGTTGTTTTGTTGCCAAACAGAAGTTACACGAGAATATCCGGGGTTCAGAACAGTTACGAAGGCGGTGGCACCAAGACCGTCAGTATGTTTTCCAAGCTCATGAATCAAGGTTCGTCATTCGTCATGGAAGGTGTTAAAAATTTAGTTGTAAAGAGACACGTAAGTACTGACATTATTCACGTACACACACGTATCGAATAGAATTCCAATTGACTAATTTAATAACGAATTCATTATTCGTGTAATTAAAACAGAATCTGCCGGTTACGAAAATAGTCGATGAACTAATGGAGATGAGACAAAGTTCGACGGTCGAGGAATATTATTATCTGGATCCAAAACAATTGAAGCAGGTTGAACAAGTGCCGAAAAATCGAACGACGTTCCAAGATGTTATTGTTTTTATTGTTGGCGGTGGAAACTATATAGAGTATCAGAATTTAGTGGACTACGTAAAGGTGAGCGGCAGCAGCACCAAAAGTCCTTATATACACGCATACATAACACCGTACATTTCATATAGACATCGGAAAGAAGAAGAAAAAAAATAACATTGAAGCATTGGCGAGTTTGAAATTGTCATTAATGTTGCAGCAAAAAACTGGGAGTGGTGCTAATAAGCGAATTGTATATGGTTCAACGACCCTCGTTAACGCCAGACAGTTTCTCAAACAACTGTCCCATCTCGGCCAGGAGACGCACTGACCACTCGACCATTATTCGTCAACGCGATAACAACATTTAATCATTTAATTAATACCGTTGTGGTTTTACGACCTGTTCTTTATTATTTATTAATATAACGATTTAATAGCGTTACGTAATAATGTGCCACTCATAAGTGGGGATGGTATTGCTCATGGCGCAGCGTTAAACTGAAAATAAATCAATCCAACATTCACCGTCAACAAAATAAACTATTTTAAGACTATTTTCAATCGAGATACATTATTCAAATGTTTTAACTGTTTAAACTGTTTAAACTATTATTCATTACTATGTTATAAATTTCTTTCGTTTGTGCAGAGACACTCACTCACGTTCAATTGGTAGGATTTGCCAGATTTTTTTCACGATTCGAGCTGGAAACGAAAAGAAAAAATAATATTTTAGAATAACGCAGTATCAACTGGATCGGTAATTTCCCATTTATATTATTCTTTACACTCGACGGTTAAATAAATAAATGTATATGTATCATTTTGGTGGGTTATGTAATAACAAACAGAATTTTTAACAGACACTTCGCTTAATTGGGATCGTTTGTTAATGATTATTTGCCTGAATTATTGTAATATAAACTTTTAAATAATAAAATTGTGAAAGTCAGACGATTGTGTCATACAGCCATTACCGAACGTTCGAACAAACATTTTTTTCACGTCCCTACTTTGTTTTCTCACAAACTTTTATTTCTTTCTTACGTACGTTTAAATATAAAACTCTTATTATTTATTAACGACTTCAATCTTTCTTCCTAAAAGATCGTACTTAATATGGCTAGCATTGTGTTCGTGATCGGAATCCGAACTACTGCAATCACTATCGCTAGAATCGTCGTAAGATCCGAGCCCAGGCAAAATACCGATGCATTTCATGCCTCCTGCCGTTTGACGATCCATTCTATCGTCGGTTTTGTTCAACGTTTTTTCGATCCTGCCGCTATGAACAACTGTCTCATCTGTTGTCTGTTCAATAACCGCAGAGGTACTTCCGTCCTCTCCCTTGTCGCAATCTTTACCGTCGTCGGATTGTGACAGTTTTCGCTTAGTGCCCCTTGTTTCGCTGGCTAGATATAATTATTAATTCGTACTATGTCAATAGAATTTTATTTATTTATTTTTAGCTATTTATAGTTTGGTCAACGATCGCCTACTCACCGGCACAACTTTTGTCTTGTTTTTTCACAATCACTCCAGCTAGTAATCGGAGCTGAGAACTCTTTCCGCTGAAATTAATTATATCATCTAAATAATCGACGATTAATGGTAAACTAAGTATTGGCGGAAAAAAAGCGAAAAAAGAAAGAAAAAAAACGTTACGATAGTTTTTAAAATGTTCCTGATCGAACAGTACCTTCCTCCGCAAGTGTTCTTAACGGTACTCTGAGGTTTTTTAAGTTCCTGTTTCAATTTCTCATCCATACATTTTTCTTGCAACGACGCCACGGCTGCTTTGAAGTCTCGCATTTCTTTTTCCTCCTCCATATTCTTCTTCCGTTCCTCTTCTAACTTGGTTCTATCTACCAGGTCGAGAAATTCTACTTCATCGTCGTCAAGACCTTTTATCATATTTTCTGGAAGGAAAATTTTGATAAAATCTATTATGCGATGACCTCGGTAAATTAAGGAATGCAGTTAACAAAAACATTTGTCAATGGACTTGTGCATCAATGTGTAATCCAAGGATGAAACGCCAGACTAGAATATTTTTTCAATTTGTTGACTATATTTGGATTCAATTGAAAATTTCAGCTCAACCTAGTAACCAATTAAAAAAAAAAAACAATGGTTCTGATGATAAGTTGCATTGTTCGGGCCCATTAAGAATTAACCTAAAAATTGTACAAACAGAAAACTGAAAAAAACTCACTGAGTTTGTGGGCTTCTTCATACTCCATGTCCTTGTGATTTTTTTGTTCTTGAAGTCTGTCGAAGAGCGATCTAGGATCGTATTTTTCTTCCGGAGCCTCTGGAAATGAAAAAAAAATGGTCAAACGTAAGATTAATTTTGAACTCATTGTCAATATTATTGAAAAACGGGCATACCCTTTGGCTGATCGGCGGTCCTGACACGATTCCATTCTTCTTGTCGAATTTTTCGCTGCTCGGCGATTTCAACCTCGGAAATGAAACCCGAGCTCATTTTTAATCCGGACTTATAATTTGATGTATATTTATAATAACCGATGATGTCGCACAATGGGTAACCAATGAATAAACGACGTTGTAAAAGTCGCATCCGTTATTCGACTATCGAATATTCTGATTTTTATCGATTGTTCAACCGACGGAGATGTTGGGAGGAAAAAGTTTTCGTCCGATAATCCACTTGAATTTTATTAATTTCATTCACGCGATCGCTTGTGGCACATGGGTTAGGTCAAAGAAGGAAAGGCCATGGTAGGCCGTTTAGTATGGTTTGGCAGATCGTCGAAAAACATACAAATGTACACAATCTTATAACTTATAGTACACCGTTCGGATTCCAAGCAATTCCAAGTCGTTCCGAGCGATTCCGAGAAGTTCCGTGCAGTTCCGAGTGGCAATTCGGCCAACTCAGCGTCGAATTGTCAAAGTTAGTTTTTAATCGCCATTAGTACTAATGTCTGCCACGATACGGTATTCCACCGGAACTCCGACACCTTCGAACAGTTAACTAAACATTTTTTCTTTACGGGTACGTGAAAATAATACTCACATAACTTGTCGCTTTTCCGTTTGGAAAATATAGGATTTATTACGGTTTCCCATTACTCACTGTAACTAACTTAAAAGCGTGAGTAATGTGCCAATGTGAGTTAAGAAAAAAATAGTATACTGTATGTTGTCAATGGATTGATTCAATAGAGCATGACAGATCGCGACGAGAGCGACGTTTGTGGTCAATAATGCAAGCACGTACATGTAAAAACTCGTTGACGGAATGTAAATGAAAAATCTATCTAGTTTTGGTGTACTATAAGACCGATCGTGTAATCGTTCTCTATGACTCAAAGTACGATTGGCGTGGCGTGGATTGGCGTGGATTGGCGGTCATTGGCGGTCATTGGCGGTCTTTGAGATATGACGATAGCGTATATATTTTTCGCTATTTCTTGTTGATGAATTTCCAATAATTCGTCGTAATTCGTGATCGTTCGATTAAGGTAACATCAAGACGGATTGTCAAAATTATTATTTATTAAAAATTCTCTCAAAAATTGTTATTATTTGTAATAGGGATGATGTAAAAAAAACGTTGAAACAACGACAAACAAACAAAAAAATCTGCCGGTTTATAACGATAATGGTTTTGGTATTTATTAATAATCAGTAATTGATCGAACGATCGTGTTAACACTTGCAGATAAAGCAGTAACAAGATGTCGAGTACCTCACAAAAGCACAAGAATTTTGTGGCAGAGCCCATGGGCGATAAGCCTGTCACAGACCTTGCTGGCATCGGAGAAGTCCTGGGCAAGAGATTACAGGAAGCCGGTTTTGATAAGGTATGGACATGCTTTTTTCTTTTAACATATAAATATATATACATTCAGATGATTTTCATGTAAGTCGTTTTTCGATTGTTTATTGCAGGTAGGTCTCAATCAATAAAAAACAAAAAAACAAAAAAAACAACAAATTTTCATCTTAACTTGACCTTTCTAGTTCAATGCTATACAGCGATTTGTGGTAAAGTTTTCCTGTAAAATTACAGATAATTTTTCAATTTTTCGGTTATTCAATTGGCAAAGCAACTGATTATTGGTGGAAAAATTCTATACTATGTGCTATCAACGGGTATAAACCATACCTTTACAAAAAAAAATGATATACATGCATGGGTCATCCGAAGCCACGTTCATACAGTTCTTCTGATGATTATCGTCTAATTTATTTAAGTAATTAAGAAATTACCACAATTTTACTTTGAATTCAATGTCAATGTTAAGGAAGACAGGGCCTCTCAACGTTTTCATATTTGGGTTGTTTTCAAATTATTTTTATGTTAATTTCATGAAGCATTGGATTTTTCCAGGAATAATTAGTCATGATGCAAATATAATAACCAAAAAATATAAACACATTCCATATATTTTAAACGAAAAACCTCACCTTGAATGAGCGCATAGTAGGAGTTAGACTACAGAGAGTTAAATAAAGCTTGAAATTTTAGGTCTTTCTTCAAAACCAATTGCAACCGAGACACAATGAAAATTCTAGAATGACTGAAATAAGGACTACCCTGACATATAAATTCCGTATTACGGAACACCCCAATATAGACAGAAATATATATATTAGGGTCCCTTTTAATAAGGTTATGTTGGAATTTGGCCAGTGGCTACTGTCTAATACGATTCAAGTCATGTAAAAAAATTATAAACCTTTACAACACTGTTGAGAGGTGCAATGGAGCGATCGAAACTTCTCATTTGAATAACCTTACATTTTTTTATTTGATTATGCTGGGAAGGTTTTTTTTTGTCTACAATTCCTATACCTCATCGACAAAATATGTGGTTATCAAATGGGGAACTTGAATTGCATAGAGGCACGCCTTAAAGGTATTGTACAGGTCTGTAATTTTACCCAGATTTTTTTTTGTACGCTTTAAATGGTCTTTGACAATCGACGGGAAAAAAATAATAGGAAATTATTTAAAAAATGTATTGCCTATCAAAAATAATAAGGGAAACGATTTTTTGCACCATGGTTTTTTTTTTTTTTTTTTTTTTTTTTTTTTTTTTTTTTTTAAACATCATTAACCATTATCATATATTGCCATTTAGAAGAAAATGGAATTTTTTCTAAATTTTGCAAAAAATAAAGAGCATATTAGGACGAGCGCCATTTGAATTTAATGAAAAAAAAACTTGAATTTCGTTCAAGTATCTAGAAAAAAATGTCACCCAATGCTGCCAACCAACAAAATTGGCGAAATAGAAGTTAGCTCTTGAAAAAAAGGAAAGCGGGGTCGGAAAAATCCAAATACTAGGGGGCCTATAGTTAGTAGTGCCTATAAGTATTCATGTTCATCTTGTTTGTGACCCTTTACGAACAACACAAGTAACTTCCTGATTCGCGAGTTGAAATTTATTATTATTATTATTAACTGTCATTAATAACGAGTTTATGTTCGGGGAAAACTAATAATTATCTACTGATCAATATTGTTGCTGAATGGCGTCGCACTAAACGTACATCCTATACTCTTAGTTTGCTTGGTTTCTTATTATAGCATAATAATGTTGCAAAATAAACGTCAATTCCCCACAATCAGACGCGTTTTTTTATATGAAAACACACTCAAATAATCTATTACATTATTAGTATTGAAACTATAACCGTTTTTTGTTTTGTTTTAGCAGCAATAACAATGATGCTTAGTTGCACCCTTCCAAATTTCTATCCTCCCATGTGGATTCCGTTTTTTTCAATATGTTTTTTTTCTTTTTACTAAAAAAAGTACTCAATCAAATTGGACAAAAATCGTGTCGTATTTAAGTTACAGTGGGACGTATCGATCGCATTATTAGTTTCGGAGAAAACGTTATGGAAAAATTTTATCACACCCGTACTTACGTACAGACGCGTGCGCGCGCACACACATGCAAACGAACAAACAAACAACAATTTGGCTCAAAATAGGCCAAAATAACTTCAAAGACTATGAAAAAGTGAAGATCTGTCAAATAATTGATTCACAATTCTCGGGGTCATTACAATAAATTCTCTTTAAAACAGGGAAGTTAAAATATATTTTAGTGAGGTCCGAGCGTCCAAGAGATACTAAAAAAAAAAAAAAATCGTTGTCTACATTGGGGGGATAGAAGGGTTTCTGTAGGGCGAAAGGACTCGCCCCATTTATCTTGTGACATCCCTGATCCAATCTAGTGGGTGATTCGGTTAGGTCTCGAAGTTCAGAATTTCATTTGGCCGAAAACCATCTTCACGCGGTATAACGAGCCACGCCACTATATATATATATATATATATATATATACGTTTTCGGCTGAATGAGATTGTGAAGTTCGAGACCTACCCGGTGATTCCAATGCGAGAAATGGATCTGTGACATTGGCACAATAAGTAGTGGTCTTACTTGGGTGTAAACGCTACTACGAATGACCACATGTTTAATCTTTATCTAGCTTTTGAAGAATGTCGTTATTGATACATGTGTATAAGAAATATTTGCTATCGTTCTAGGCATACGTCGTTCTTGGCCAATATCTAGTACTCAAAAAGGATCGCGAACTGTTCCAAGAATGGATGAAAGATGTGTGCCAAGCCAGTTCCAAACACAGCAACGACTGTTACCAATGCCTTAACGATTGGTGCGAAGAATTTTTGTAATCTAGGTGTAATATAAGAACATCAATCTATACTATCATATCTCGATGCTGTCCCTCTCGACCGACGATGCAAAAAAAAAAAAAAATAATAATAATAATAATAATAATAATAATAAATTAAAACAAATTAATAATGGAAATGATAGGGGCAGCACCAATATTTTTGTTTTTTTATTCTTCGTATAATAACGTTTGATATTCGAGTCATGAACAATGTCATTTTATCCGTAGGCAATGCCTAATTAAGTAGCAACGAGTATAAATTTGTCCACTTGTCTTTGTATTGACTACAGTTATAATTTTAACCCAATTTTATGATGCAAATGTTTCGAAATTTTTCAAATACACGACCTGTAAGTTTTCAAAGTATCTACAAACTCAGCAGTTGTTTAAATAAAAACCTAATGCCCCGACGGAAATAAGATATATTATTGGTGAAAAAATGGAACGAGTATGTTAATTGATTTACGAATTTTATTGAAATACGAAAAATAGGCTACCGATGCCCATCTATGTACAAAGCGAATTCGTTGATAACGCAGTTGTACATTTAATCATAGAAATAATATCGAAAAAGATAACTTTTTCTCTTGCATTTCACGGTTCTGCGTATTTTTGTTCACTAACAATAAATGTAATAGACTCATTGGTGAGGGTCGTTAAAAAATATAATGCCAATAGCGGTATGGTTGGAATCAATACCGCTTAGTATGATAACGATATCGAGACGATGTCAAGACGACACATCGCCCCGTATAGCAATTGCGTATTTTCACAGACTAAATGATGATTCTACAATTAGAGTAGAATAACCTCGAAAATTTTTTATTCTGCAATAGCCGTTGATTTGTCTGAAAGAAAAGA
Organism: Sussaba pulchella; assembly: GCA_963971145.1. Taxonomy (NCBI): domain Eukaryota; kingdom Metazoa; phylum Arthropoda; class Insecta; order Hymenoptera; family Ichneumonidae; genus Sussaba; species Sussaba pulchella. The sequence goes on from OZ020167.1 coordinate 80,472, forward strand.
GTAATTAAAATCGACACCCCTCCCCCAGCAGCCCAGGTGCTGTCGAAAGGTGACAGCACCTTGACAATATTTAAAAACAAAAAATTGCATTTCGGATTTTGAAAAATCTATAGTTACGTAACAATACCTATGATTCGATGTTTTGAACATTGGAAGGAATTGATTTTCCATTGGCCAACAGGTTCGTTTTCAATCGATTGAGGACCATCCATCTTAATTTTTTTAGATGACTGATAGTCGAGGTCGATTGACTTTCCAGTAGTTTAATCGCGTCGTCGTAACGTCCGTTTTTATCTGTTATATATTATTATTTGTTTTATTTTTATTGAAATATTAAAAATGAAATGATAATAAAAAAAAATAAATAAATAAAAAAACATAAATACAAGTTTAATGTTACCATAAGCTTCCAGCATTTTGGCCAGTAGACGGACTTTCACGATCGTGGATAATGATGTATTTGAAGCGAATGTTTTGTATAGCCGCTCCAGAATTTCTATATTGTTATTTTCCATACTCTTTTTAATTACGTGACCAAATTCAACGTTTTTTTGATTTGACAAATACTTGGACCAAATTTCGTCGGCTTCGGGTTTGTTTTGCTCAAAGTAAAAGTCCCACATCATATTGATCGGTAGTTTGGTTCCTTGATCGAACAATTTCTCCGCTATCTGCCTGACTGTCGAGTTATAATAAAATAATTAAAATAAAATAATGTTGAAATAAGTTAAACGATTTTCGTTGAATAATCCGACTCACATTTGTTCAGAGCACTCGGATGTTTATAAAATTCTTCGATTAACGTTGTGTAATGAAAATTCTCTTGCACGAGTTTGAAATGATCCTCGGGCGACTCTGATAAACGGGCTTCGAAATCGTCCAAAAACTGCTCCAGCCCTACTTCCTTGACAATCGCACGACTCCTCCACTTGAAGAATCGACATTTTTCTTTCATCGCCTATGAATAATAATAATAAATAAATAAATAAATAAATGAATAAATAAAACTATAAAATCGAACAGGTCAACACTTACCGGGCTTAGTAGATTGTCGAATTCCTTGAATTTCTCAAATTCTCCGGCATCGATAAGACGGTTCCATATCGTTACAAGAAATTTTGGGAACGGTTGGCGAACGGTCAATTTGCTTGTCAATATTTTAGCGATTTCAAACGCTTTGATAACGTTATTTTCTCGTTTCAACATTTCCTCGATGAAGTCGGATAACAATTTCGAATATTCCTTGTCGTTGTTTGGAAAGCTGAATAATATACGATATTATTTATTTAACGGCTATTTTCGTATATATTTCGATAAAACTTTCGAGACATACTTTCGGCAAATTATTTCGATTTTATCGAAATCTCCGGCTTCTAAAGCTTCTTTTAACTCGGCCGCATAATCATTCGTTGGTTTTACGGGGGTTGACGGTACTTGACTGTGGATGAACGGAACCGGTATATTATTACTCTTTAACATCGCAGCCAGAGTATCCAAGAACGTTTGGCTCGGGTAGGTATCTTCGTCTTGCATTTTCGTCCACAGGCTCAAACCGCTTTGCCAATCGTTGTTTTCTTCTGATAATTAAAAAACCACCAAACGGGGTAAAATTTTTAAAGAATATAAAAAACAATTGGTGGTGAAAATTGTTATAAATAACTAACCGTAAGCCTCCAAAAGAACATCGTACAACTTTTGTCTGTAGAATCCAGGTAGATCCTTGGTTAATTCAAAGAGCCTATCGAGATACACGTGGTTGTTTTTTTTGACGTAACGGGGAACTAACGTTCTAAGCTTAGAACTTCGCAATATTAGACCCGGTGTCTGTTGATTAAATAAAATAATAAATAATTTAATGAGAATATAATAATAAGATAATGTTTCATACCTCCAAAATTTTTCGCGCTTGACGCAAACGTCCGCACTCAATGAACGCGAATACAAGGTCAATGAGGGAATTGGTTTCCCCGTGAATTCGCGTACTCAAATCGGTTAATCGCTGAAGCGATGTCGCATCTTCGGCGTCGATAAACTTTTTCGAAAGTTCGTTCTTCAACGGTGTGCAATGATAATTTTCGCAGATTCTTTCGAATGCCTTGAGAGCTCCGTCCAAGTCACCCCTATTATTAAAACATATTAATAAATTTATTATTTTAAACACAGATATGATATAATAAACGTTATCATAACGGAAATAACTCACTTGACAATGTGGACTTTAACGAGGGGACCGAGGATCAAATTACTGATTGTTGTATAATTCGACGATACAAGAGCATCGAACAATTTTTCGGTATTTTCAACATTACCCGTTTCCGCTGAGGTATCGAGTAATTTCTTTGAAAATCGCTTCAGTCCGATTTTTTGATCGATCGGTTTGACCTTTCTGGCCGAGTTTTTAATAAATTCCAACGCCTCTGCAAATTAATAAAACATATATTAATCATATAGATCGCCGATAAATGTTAATGTTAACGTGTTTAGGGTTAACGTACCGTCGAATCGACCGTTTTTAACGAGTAATGTCGCATAACTAGTTGACTTTTGGATATCCAGTAAGTCTTCCGGATGTTCCGATGTTAACTTGTTCATCCATTTTTTCGCTTGATCAAGATTTTCGTTGGTGCAAAATATATCGATTATTTGAGCGTATAACGGCGTTGAAAATTTCATATTCATTGATTCCAATTCCTATTGTCATTGATGAAGCAATTAAAAAGCAATTTTGTTTCACGTTGGATTTAAAAACAGGTCTTTTGGTGGGGAAGGTGGGGGGGGATTACCTTTGTCAATGCTTCGACCCCCGCTACGTCTCGACTCAGTAAGTAAGACGTAAGTTGTTGTTTCTTATTTAGAAACTCGGAGTTAACCCGTGGTATAGCCGATGTTTCTTGAGCGCCACCGGTTATTTCATTCTAAATAATTTAATTAACGTTAAAAACTTAAATAATGTTAATAATACAAGTTATTAGTGTTAATAAAAGAAAAACTTACGTCACCGCCGGTTGAAACGGAGCTTTGAATATCGGAAATAGGTACGGGTATAAGTTTACCGGAAGTAAGTTTATCAATCTTTTCAATGGTTTCAGCGGTAATATTATCTCGGAAAAAACGTTTAAGTTGTTCATTCATATCCGGTGATAAACCAATTCCCATGTCGATCAATCGAGTCAGAAGCTAATACATAAAATAATATAACGTTAATTATTGGTTGATAAATAATAATTAGATTATATTTGTTAAATATGGGGCGCCGCGGGGGTGATTACCTCATCGATGATAACGTACTTGGGCGTTGTGACAATATTGAGCGCTTTGCGAACCGCGGTATCGATTAAATTGGGGTTATCGATATCGCCGGAATGAATTTCGTCAAGATTATCACGAACTTGGGACGCGGTATGGCTCTGATTTTCGAGGAATAGTCGCAATATTATTGCAAACGATTGTGAATCCTCGGTAGTCTTGAGGCCGTTGGCGAGAACCCGATAGAACCAACGTGGATCGTATTCCGACGGATATTTAATCATAAACATGCATGTTTTACGCATTTTTTTGTCCATTATCATTCTAACGGCGATCGCGTTTACGATAGTTTTACGAGGTATTCCATGGGTTTCCAACGTACTAACAATGTCGTCCCATTGTCCGACAGCGTACGGTAATACGTAATCGGTTAAACTTTCGATTCCGGGGATAAGTTTGAGTTCCGTAATCATAAATTTAATAACGTCTTGGATGGCCTGATAATTGCTAGCTTTTCCGTAAGCCGCTAAAATTGGCCACAAAAAATGTTCACGAATCGTTTCTCCCTTATCTTTGTAAGCCTTCAACAATGGAAGACTCAGTTCCGCGTCTCTATTCAACAGAGAACGCTCCAGAGCAATAAAAAGTGCACGGGGCTGATGACCCTGTTGTTCCAATGTATTACAGGCTTTGATTATTTTATCGATAGATATTTTCGAATTAACCATTTTTCGTAAATAAAATGCTCCGTCTTCGGTATCTTCCGTTCTTTCGTCAAAATTTCTACGAGTTTTCATCGTCAGCAATATCTTCAAACCAAGATCGGCATTCCCATCATCGACAACTTTGAGTACCGCGTGAAGGGCGTCAAAATTGTAATTTGGTCCTCTGGGCATTATAGACAAAATTTTCTCTATCTCGTTGGTGTGACCATTCTTAGCAAGAACTTGAATAACTTGGAACAATTCCTTGTCGTGAAGATACAAATTCTTTGTTCCGCAATTGGCAATTATATTATTAATACTATCTATCTCGCCTCTCTTTGCATGAGCGCACATCAGAGCCGTATAAGTTGACGAAGACGGATCAACTCCCGCATCTTTCATAACGTTTAATATATTGTTAGCGCTTTCCATGTCACTGAAAATTATTGTTTTAAATAATAAAATAAAGATTATTTAAAGTAAGGGCAACTTACGATTGGCTCAAACAATTGTAATATACTTTGCTTCGGAGTGTCCTGTTATGAGAGCGCTGAAAATGCTGTCGGTCAGGGACAGATCCTTTTCCTTCATGAATTGTAATATCTTGGTCGCTCCTTGGATGTCTCCTTTCTTGCAATGGTGCAGTAACAGTCTTTGGTAAGTAACTCTGTTTGGTTCGATCCCTCTTTCCTTCATCTTTGTCAGAATTTCAATTGGCGATAAATCGTTATTGTTTTCCAAATGTACCCTCAGCAAAGCATTGAAATGGGAGACATCCATGGGAACATCTGAATAAATCAACAACGTTTAAAAACAAATCTATTTAAAAGTTAATATTCAATCGACCAACATGAAGATTTATTTTTATCTTTAATTATCATTTTATAACATACTGAGAGTCTCCAAAGTGTTCCAAATTTCTTGAACCAAAGCGTTTCTATGCTGCGGAGAGGCGTCGATAAGGAATTCGCCGCAGCAACGAATGAGAAGCAATCCATCCAGGCTGGACACGTACCCTAAAATACATGAGACGGCAAGCGTGTATGTACCTCGCCAAAAAAAAATTGTAACACGCTTAACAGGATCCAACAACGATTGATTGTTATTGTTTAGAAGGGTACCTGCTGCTTGAATTTTCGATAAAACGTGTTCGATGTCCGCTTTGAATAGTCGTCCATATCGCTGAAAGTTCTCGTTTAATTTAGTAAAATGTCTATCGAAGTTGCGATTGGGCTGGTCGCGCTGTATAGCCGGTGCGGTTGCATAACTCCTGTACAACGAGGATGAGATAATGGTTGAGACTTACCGAAAGTTCATACTTCGATTACGATTGAGTCTATTTTATTCGGATTTTAAATGACTTACTTAGCCAAGTATGAATTGATGGATTTTATTTGCACCGTCGAAAGATATTTCGATGGCAAATATCCGTTGCCACGAGGGACGACAATTGTACGCGCGTGACGATTGAGACAACGTATATATTTCGACGATCTGATGATCGTTGCCATGATTTATTATCGAACAATTAGCCGGTCGATCGAAATGTCGGTGATGCCGGGGTGATGAAACTAATTCATCGGCTCCGTTTTATAAATGGCCGAATGTTGGTCCGGACTATGAGCGCACATGAGCGCACGTGAACGTGAAACGTGAACAACTGCGGAAACCAGGTGTTTATAGAACTACGAAGACTGTCGTGTTTATGTTTCGTGGTGAGAGTGTGCAGTTATTTAGTTAAACTTGGCTCCGGTCGTTACTCTGTGATAGCTTTGACAATACGCCCGTTTCCGGCGATTGACAAAAAATCGACCGGCAAATCCGGGACAACGAAAATTAATCGTTTTCACAGTTGTAGGCACAAAAGACCGATTGATTAATAACCTAAATAATTTATTTTTTTCGGTGTCCGGATCCGGTCCCAAGCCGATCCTCAATGCTGCTCTGCATTGGTCAATGCCGCTGGATATTAGCGACCGTCGCGGCGCTATGCGGTCACGGAACAATCGCGGGCATCCGGCATCGCGGCGGAAGACCGCAAACAGACGGAAACTGCGAATATCGAGCGTTGATTGGAGCGGGATAGTGACATCGGTGAATTGGCCGATTGCTCGCGATTGGCCGGGATTGGCCCGCGGTTTCGGAGATTGCTCCGCGAGCACACGCGAGTAAACGCGAGCATCGGCGAGCATCCGCGAGTTGGCGACTCAATGCTCGACCGTACATTTTTTTTCGCCTTTGATTTATTTTTTTATCATTTTTTTATTTCATCATACTTGAGGATGGTTAACGATCCGAATGAAAATAAAAAACCGTTGTTGATTGTTCGCGTGGTCTATCGAATATGATGATTGAATATCAGTGATTATCACGTTTGTGTAAGGAAAAGAGGCTGAAGAAATAATAATTTAAGTACGTGTTAGTGCGTGTTGGTGCGTCTGTCGCGTACGGCCGCATGCGTCATAAAGTTGGCTATCGACTTCGGCGGCGGGTTATCTCTCTCTCACTCCCGCTGGCCTGCGCTGCTCGCCCCCTATCTCGGTCCTCGCTCGACTCGGTACTCCCGACACAACGATCGAAACGCATTATTCGACGAGAGAGCACTCTCGGGGCGATCCGCGAGAAAGAAAGGAGTTTTGCTGTAATGGCCGCCGTGTCATGAAATGAAGGTACCGAGCCAGTGTTGCGATTCCATAATGGAGGATAACTCCAGTTCACCCTCGCAAAATCACAACGGGCCCCTGTCCGGCGGTGCTAACGTATCGGTTGCGAACAACAAGCATCAGAACAGTGACAATGCCAGTAGCGAAGGAGCGAAGGATCAGGGACCGCAATACTCGATGCCTGGTATTCTACATTTTATTCAACACGAGTGGGCCCGCTTCGAGCTTGACAGATCTCAGTGGGAACTCGACAGAGCTGAATTTCAGGTGCCAACGTCAATGCAATTACCTTTTTACGATTATCCCGTAACCAACCGTCCGAACTTTCAAGTATTCTCAATGTCACCCTATCGCGTACGTTTACCATGTATCCAATAAGTCTCCTATTTATCATCCATTAGCATCTTTAATGTTTTATGTCATTCGTCGCTCGTGTATATTTTATCGTACTCTCGGACGTTTTTCGGTTGTTCATTTTTTTCTCTAATGTTTTTCACAGCTTGTCCAATTGTCCAAACAACCTCTGACCATCCGCATATATATTCGTTCCTACTGGGGTTTTACCGTATTAAATAAACTGCGGGGTGGCTATGCGCTTTGGTATATCCGCTTGTCGCCATTCCAACTGCTAAGGCCTGGATAATTATGCTCAGGATAGATTAGCGAGCTGTGTATGCCAAATGAACCCAAAGTTAAAATTACAAAGATAGCGCTTGCCCTGTTGTTTGTTATAATATAGCTACATAATAATTAAGTAGCTTTGGATGAGCTTTGACAATCCTTAAAATTATATTTCAATGAAATAATTACATTAGCTCGATGAGTAGAGACTTGCTTTTTCCATATCTCTATTGTCATTGGTGCTTACAGGTGGCTTCGTATTGTACCATTTTAAAATAATTAATTTATTCAGAAATAGCTTTAGTTTAATTATACAATGTACATTAAGAAAGAATACAAAATCATATGATAAAAATGTGTGGCTCACTTGTAGGCCAGAATCGCTTTCTTGCAAGGCGAAAGGAAAGCACAGGAGAATCTTAAAAATGATCTAGTGAGACGGATAAAGATGTTGGAATATGCGCTCAAGCAAGAAAGGTAAAAGTTTATTATGATTTTATGTTTAATCTAGGAATAAGACTTATATCTGTGGGTTTAAAAAAAAGTCTTGTTTCCAAAAGCTAGTTATCCTTTTAATATATAAAATTATTAAAATTTAGGGCAAAATATCACATATTGAAGTACGGCACTGATTTGGTAATCGAAGGCGATGGGAAACCACCTCTGTACGAAGAAGGTAGCACGTGCGGCGGTTCGGACGGAGGCGGCGGCGATGGCGAAGCTCCGTTCACGTCTGTTAGCAATATCAGCTGGAGGCAGGGCCGACAGCTTCTTCGACAGTAAGAGACGATTGATTTAGTTTGCGCCAATAAGATTATGTTGATGAATGGCATGTGTAAAATGTTATTTTGTTGATTTAACATCCAGGTACTTGCAAGAAATTGGATACACCGATACAATAATAGATGTAAGATCGAACAGAGTGCGATCGCTACTCGGTTTGAACAACAACACAGATTCTGACGACATGAATACGCCGGCTTTGAACGGCAACGAGTCGTCGAACAAGCGGCCCGTCGAGGATCAACCCCGATATGCTAAAAAAACGTATTTCACCCGCCCAAAATCCATCGCGGCCAAGATGATGCTCGACACGGAAGCTTCCGTTATGGCAAATTTTGAATTTCTGGCTCATACGGATATCGATATGGAGGAAGAAGAGCCAGAGATAGACGGTCTATACGAAACTAATGCCGAACAAGAGCAGAATAAGGTAGGGGGAATATACTCGGCAAGCCGAAGAAAATAAAAGAATATATAAAAGGAATAAAGTTGGTCGAATGATGTTGGCAGGCATCTATAATGCTGGGTGAGGACGTAGATGCAGAGGCTGAGGAAGTGCTCAACGAGTTGAATTTACTCGGTGAAACCGAGGAATCATTGCCCGGTTCGGTAATTCACGTAGACATGGACTCGACAAAGTGGAGTTAGTAGACATAAATATTTGGCTGATGGACGAAATTACAACGATATAACAACGTTTACCGTGATTATTTTTTAGCAGGTGGTGGAGTTCGCGCGCTGACAACTGATCAGCGGCACTCTTGCGAAGAGGGTGATTCTACGTTGGGATTAGGGGAATTAGCCCAACTAACGGTCAATAACGATGCCGAAGTAGCTTACGATGTAACTTTCTTATATTTTATCGTTTAATAATATAATTAGTCGATTAAAAGTTAATAATAATGTTTGGAATAAACGCAGATGGCGGCGACTACGAAGGAAACTTTTCGAAAGACCTGGAACGCCAAGTACACTCTCCGATCGCATTTCGACAGCGTCCGAGCTCTCGTCTTCCATCCGACAGATCCGGTTCTCATAACCGCGAGCGACGATCACACGCTTAAGCTTTGGAATCTTCAAAAAACCGTACCGGCTAAAAAGTTTGTTGTTTATTTATTAAAACAAGAGAGGTGTGGTGAAAAGTTGCTATGGTGTTTTAAAAGTAATTAATTTGTTTTTTTTTTTGTTGTTGTTATTGTTGAAGATCTGCATCGTTGGACGTAGAACCGTTGTACACGTTCAGATCGCACACCGGACCCGTTCTGTGTCTAGCCATGTGTAGCACGGGTAGTCGGTGCTACAGCGGTGGATTGGACGGTATGATACACTGCTGGACGCTTCCCTCGGCTAACATAGATCCGTACGATTCGTACGAACCGAGCGTGCTCGGTCAAACCCTCACCGGTCATAGCGACGCTGTCTGGGGTCTCAGTATGTATCATCCGAGATCTCAGCTTCTCTCGGTTAGTGCCGACGGTACTGTTAAACTTTGGAGTCCGCAGAGCAAAGTTCCGCTTCTCAACACATACACGTCCGAACAAGGTGCTTAATCGTTTCCTCATTATTTAAATAATATATATTTTATTTATTTTTTAACCTCCTTTTATTTGACAGACGGAATTCCAACTTCCGTGGACTTTGTGAGAGACGAACCAAACAAATTAGTAGTGGCTTACGAGGGTGCGTGTATCGTATTCGACGCGGAGACGGCATCCGTCGTGGCTCGATTGGAGGGCAACGGTACAAGGGGCGTAAATCGCGTTGTATCCCATCCTACGGTGCCTCTCGTTGTCGCCGCGCACGAGGATCGACACATTCGTTTCTACGATCATCGTTCGGCTACTCTCGCCCACGCAATGGTCGCCCATTTGGACGCTGTAACTAGTCTCGCTGTCGATCCTCATGGGCTTTATTTGCTTTCAGGCAGTATGCGATATATTATATATTATATATTATATATTATATATTCTACATTCAAATCTTATTCTTCCGACACTAACATTTTTTAATTGACAGGTCATGACTGCAGTATACGATTATGGAACATGGATAACAAAACTTGCGTTCAAGAGATAACAGCGCATCGCAAAAAATTCGACGAGAGCATTTTGGACGTTGCGTTTCATCCGGCAAAACCGTTTATCGCGAGTGCCGGTTCCGACGCACTTGCCAAGGTATTCGTGTAAGTCATATAGCATATACATATATACATAACAACAACAGGACGCGACGAAAAAAAAAATAATAAAAATTTTAAAAATAATAAAAAATAATAAAAAATAAAATACAACTAAGAGAAACGAGAAAAGGTACGAATACGACTTGGTTAAGCGGCTTCGTGCGAACCGGTTTTTGTACTCATATTATTTTAGATAGTTTTTATCCTGTATGTACTACACACTTCCAATCATTGTTTTATTTTTATCCCTTGTCGATTAATCCATACGTTGAACAAAATAATAAAACAAACGCGTGCGGTTGTTTATCCGCGGTGACTAAATTTCACCATGGAAACGAAAAGAAAGAATATTCAGATACTCATACTAATAATAAATGCGGATTCATTATATCCTGTAACATTTTATTCAAATGATTATTATTTCAAGTGCAAATGCTATTTGTTGATGTAATCGTCACTAAGTAGACGTGTAAACTGTCGGCAGCGTGGGTCGAACAATCCGACGTGTAGCATATTAAACTTATTATAGAACCGATAATTAGAGAGATCAAGTTTAAAAAACGAAGAAAATTATGATGATGATAATAATAATAATGAGAAAGAAGAGAAAGAAGAAGAAGAGAATATCCTCCTGATCCAGCAGAGTCCAGGGAGCACACTGCCGCAGTAGCATAATATTTATCCTTATGTTAATTATTTATTACCAATATCGCAGTTACTGTTGCACAGCTACTGTGGATTGTAAACGACATGAGGAAAAACAAACGCAAACAACAACAAAAAAAAAAAAAAAAAAAAAAAAAAAAAATAAAAAAACATTATAAAAAAACAAGGATAAGAAAGGAAAGAACAATGATAACGTTATCCCGACAAGAATATGCTAATTAGTCTCCCATTACACCACTCCTATGCTGCTACCTTCTCTGTATTAGCCAAGGTCAGCGTATGGTAATTACAATGATTAAACGATAATAATAATGCGTAAGTTAATGATACAAGTACTAGACCATAACATTAACAAACAATAAATTATAACTGTGTGTTTCACTGTAATATATTGTATTTAAAAATAGACAAAAACGTGTATCTTACTTGTACAACGCATACTTTTGGCTCTTTCAATCCTTTCATACTGTTTTTAAAATAACTTTAACGAGAAACGAGGTTTAACCCTTAACGTACGGGTAATCGACGTTTCTCGGGTGGGTTTTTGTTTAGGCCGTTGACTCGCCGTTTATGGATCGATGCGATTTTTTTTGTTATTTTGAAGATAGGCCAATTTAATCTAACAAACACTCGAACAAAAAAACTAATTGAAAATAATCAAGGAATTTATACAGACGGAATTCGTACGTGTAGGGTTGCAATAGCGCACAAGATCATTCGTACAATATCTGTCTGAACTGTATAGGTTTATGAAATACATAAAGATGTACATTTTTTTTTTTTTTGTTTTTTTTGTTTTTTTTGTTGTTTTTTTGTTTTTTCCATTACCATATTTTTGTTATCTCGGCGCACGGAGTGTGTAATTAATCTTTAATGGTAAACAATGGAATAACGCGAACGAGTAACGTTTATTAAATGCGATAATCAACAAGGATATTATCACGATTGATAATATTGACAATCGTCTTATTGAAATATTAATTAAATGTTTATTAAAACGGTTGAATCTACAGATACATTCCATTGACCAAGTAATCAGCGTCGTGGGCGTAAGGACCGTGTCCTCGACGGCCGCGTCTTCTAACTACTCGCAATCGACAGGCTATCAAAGCTGCCATTATTGCAGTAGCGGTCAAACCTAGGGCTAGCGATATAACAGCTCCTTTGGGTCGCAGTACATCGACGTCCTCCCTGTAAGTCCTTTGCTCAAGATGCTCGGCTACCAAATTATCAATTCTTACGTTCGGTTGATGATGAATTTTCGTTATTTTATTTTTTTCTTCAATCTCGTCTCGATCTGAGGCTATGAAAAATCAAAATAACCAATTTGTTTTAAATCGATAACGTATTTAATAAAATCTTGTATGTTTAAAATAATAACCTTGGATTTTATCAATCCTCGTTTCCACTCTCGAATCCTGAAGGTTATCGTGATCTACCAGTGGTTTCGTACGTTCTAGAGTTTTCCCAGTCTCCGCGTGGGACGTTTTCAACGTTTCGTTTATTTTATCCTCGTTCTTTATAACTTTTAAATGATTTTTAGCGAGATCCTTTGCCGATGGCTGGAAAAGTACACAATCGGCAAATCAATAAAACGATGAAAAATAAATAAATAGTCACACGGACGCAGATATTTACTGACTTTGCACGTTATTGGAGACGTTGTACTGTTTGATTGTTCGGTAGCCGTTGGTCGTTCGTGTTGAACTTTTGGCGGAGACGAAGACGGGGCCGATTGGGGAGGATGGGAAGGCGATCGTGGTTCTCCCTCCTGCCACGCCCCGTGATTGTTCAGGGGGTAGTAAGTCTCCCCGGCTCCGTACGCCCGATTCGTATCGATGTACGAATTTCTGAAAATCGAACAAAAAATATATAAGTTAATATATTATCTATTGGCACATCGTATAATTATTTTTACGGTATTTAAATATAAATGAGTACCCTTCTGGCAATGGATTCTGTGCGACTACACCTGGATTCTTGTGTTTGAATATGCGAGGCTCATCCGCTGTAATATATCAAACGAAATAATGAATAACGGTTAAATTGTTAATAGTTTATTAATTTTATTTAATTTCACATTGACGAACACTCACGCTCGTAAGCTGGCGAATGATTTTTAAGGTGCAACGGATTACCCGGGTTGTACGGTGACTCCTTGTTCTGATCGTACATTTTACGATAATCCCAATTGCCTATATTATATCCCGGGGAGCCGTAATTTATTTGCGGAACCGACGCGGCGCCAACGACGCCTTGTTGTCGACCGGGATAACCCGCATTCGGGGCTTGCTGGGCCATCGACGAGCGATGCGGAGCAACCGGAAATTGCCATAATTTTTGTGAATTGGGTTCCGGTTCGTTCGGATAAATCGGGACATAGCTTTTGTGGTGAGGAATCAACGGGGGATATTTTAAAATTTCCGATGCTTGGGGAACCAGCGGAGCGTGTATTACGGGTAACGAAGGAATCGTAGGCGAAGGTCTTTCCGTCGGGCAACCAAGTTCGGACGCTTCGTCCGAACCGTCGGCGCACTGTCCTATTCCGTCACAGACGTTGTATATCGCTATGCAATCGCCCGAAGTTCTACACTCGTACTGATTCCGGCTACAACCTGATGGCGCATATGACAAATTTTCACAAATTTTCATCATTAATCGGACAATCGTTAAGTACACACCAAATTCTATACAGGGTGAGGTACATTAAGTGTCACGGAGAAATAGCACTCAAACTATTGATTATATCCAAAAATATTTCAGATAAAAATTTCCGTGTTTGAGAAGGCTACCCTATTTTTTTTTTTTTTTTTATCGGTGGAGGCGCTCAAACTACGTCAAGGTCAACTCCACTTTTTTTAATGGAACTATGTATTTTATTTTTCGATCACATTATTAACGATTTTCAGACGAATTCAGCGACCTACAAAACAAGGTTATTATAGTCAATAAAACTATACGAATAGTCGAAAAATAAAAACATATCGGAATAAGCACTGTCAAACGATCCGAAAATCTTGGTTTGGGTTTACATGCTTCAGAAGATGCTCGAAGCTATGACGAAGTAATCTGGTGATGTTAGATCTGGCGAACGAGGTGGCGAAGCTACAGGGCCGCCCGGTCCTATCCACTTTTCCCCAAAAATCTCATTGATCGCTTGTCTTCAACACAGAGCATAATGCAATGGTGGTGGTGCGCCGTCGTGTTGCATCTACATGTACATGCGAACATGCAAAGGCACATCTTCCAATAATTGAGGCAGTACATTTTGCAGAAAGTTTGCGTAAGGTTGCCCAGTCGAGGGATCTTAAAAAAAATATGGACCTCCAAAAAAATATTTTCAATAAGATTCTTAAAAATCGTTTATTTTCCCGATCCGATGAACTCACAATAGAAGGTAATGAAGGCGTGACTAACTGTTATGTCAACAGAAAATGCGCACTTGCTGTCTATAAGATACATTGGTATCGCAAGAAATGAAAACAAGTCGCGGGTCTTCAATTCGAGCATCTTCTGTAGGTAGACCCAAACCATGATCAGTGGATCCTATGAAAGTGATTATTCCGATATGTTTAGATTTTTCGACTATTTTCATACTTCGCGTGACTAGAATGACCTTGTGTTGTAGGTAGCTGAATTCGTCTTGAAATCGGTAATAATGTCGTCGAAAAAAAATACATCGTTCCATTAAAAAAAGTGCAGTTGACCTTGACGTAGCTTCAGCTCCCCCACCGACAGAAAAATAGGGTGGTCCAGTATGACGGCCTTCTCGAACACGAAAATTTTTGCGATCACACGAACAAGAACACACATGTATATTAGACTGTGTCGAAAAAACAATTTATTTTTTTTCTTGGATTGCATGGTCTTCATAGCTAGTGGTTGGCCTAAAAAAAATTCTTCCGAAGAACACACTTGAAAATATTTTTTTTTTTTGTCCCTTTGCAAAGGGGGGTCCCCTTTCCCATTTAAATAACATACGAAAAATACACTTTTCGCTTCTTTCAATGCGTAAGCCAATAAAAACTATTGGAATCAGAGTCCGCCGTACACCATTCTCTGAGGAATTGAATTTCCTTAAAAATTTATCGAATACCCAAGTTAAAAAATTGAATATCTCTAGGACATACACTCATTTTAAACCGATTTTTGAGGAAAATTCGTCTTCAAACGAGTTCCACAGCTAAATTCTTTGTTCTACAAGAAAAATTTAGAGAAATATTTTGGAGACAATTCAATTCTTTACGTGAGAGGTATTTAGTGAAAATGGCCTTAATTCAATAATTCACAATTCACAGCTCCTGGAAGTTCATTTTATGAGAAAAAAAAAATTATTATTTTTCACCTATTTAGTCACAATTATTGATTAACGAAATTGCGATATCATATAATTGTCATGAAAAATCATTACTTTGAATGCATAGTACCTTTCATAAATAAAAACATATATTCCCCTTTTCGATACCAGAGTTGTTGTAGGAATTTCTAGTACTTTCTAGACCTTTGGGATCCGATTGCAACTTCCGTCGATAATTTTGTTTTTTCGTAAGAAATTATCGCCAGAAATTGCAATCGGATCCCAAAGGTCTGCATGCCATTTTAAGCGGTTTTTAAAGAGCTTTCAAATGGAATTTCCTTACAGGATCAACGTAGCTATAAAATTCGCGGAGCTACGATTTTTTAAATAGAAACTTTACGTCCTTCCCATGTTAATCAAATGGAAAAATTCTCCGGATGCAAGATACTTTGCAGTGAATGTATTTTGATTGAAATCAGAAAAAAAAAAATTTTAAGCCACCCCAATTTACATATTTGTTCGGCAAATGATTTTTGTGACGTACCTGGTTTAACCGGTGGTACAGCAGTGAGTACAGATATTTTCGAAGCTTCCGTAACCGGAACCGAAGGTGCTTCTGTGTATGAATATTCCAACGGTGCGGTCTCAGCCAATTTTCTGTAAAATCATTGAATTATTGCGGTTTCATAGTAGTTCAATAACATAGTAGTTGTTT
The DNA here is from genome assembly GCA_963971145.1 of Sussaba pulchella. Lineage (NCBI taxonomy): Eukaryota > Metazoa > Arthropoda > Insecta > Hymenoptera > Ichneumonidae > Sussaba > Sussaba pulchella. The sequence goes on from OZ020167.1 coordinate 96,346, forward strand.
AGGCCATATGTTCGAATTATCATTGGGGTGGCTGAGAAATCGATTAGCCAGTCGAAGTTTTCTATGGGAAATATATGGGGATATATTGTTCTACCATTCGGGAATTATGTTGGCTGGATGATTAATCATCCAGCCAACGGAGGTTTAACATTTATTGTGGTTGTTTGGGAATGTTATGTTCAGAAGGTATTGAACGTAATCGCGGAGAGGGTTAGGGAGAGCCCCGAGAGCATCAGATATGTTTGAAAATAATTCCTTACCTCAGGGATTTGAGTTCATGCTCCTGCTGAGTTCTCCTTATCTGCTCTTCCAATTGAGCTGTACTGTGATAATTAATATTAGTCAGTACAGCGCTGCTGTAATTGGCGTGACTGGTAAATTTGCACTTAAAGTCGTGGGGTGGTCCGCAGTGGAATAGATAGCAGCTACCTGGTTTCTAAAATTTCAAACATATTATTGTTTATTCAATATTATTAACGAGCGTTGGGATTTTATAATACAATGGAGGCGGTTAAGAGTTATTTGTAACGCATAAACCGTTACAATAAGTACGTTATTAAAGTGGATAATGAAGAATAGTTGAAGAAAAGAGAATAAGAGAATATAATTGTGACCTTTTCTTCGAAAATAAAAACATCGCACTCGTCGGTTTGGCAACAAAGTCGCAAACACTCCTCCCGCGATTCCAGATCGACTTCGTTCAGATATTTAGCACCCATTCCCTGTGAGTCCTGTGTCCTGATGATCTTATCCTTGTGAATGTCGAAGCTTTCGATGCACATTTGCAACGCGGCACTTTCCGGCAATTTATCATTTTCTTTTGGTAACGATGTTTCACCGAAGATGCAGGAATAATGTAAAATTGGCAAGAGATAGAGGAGAATACGTGAAACTCGATGAAGCATGGCTCGTTTCTGTATTCCATTCGACAATAGCGCGCATGTCTCGCTTGTCCTCGCCTTTCTGGCCCTCGATCAATAATCAGACGAGTAGATGTGCGCGCTCTGACCTCCCGAGTTTATATTAAATACCTACTTTACAAATGTCAATAGTGTATTTAGGTTATTTCAATTATTATCATTCCGTTTTCATAACTAATCGTGTATTTTTATTGGCTTGCTGTACGATTTTGAAGATATGATTTTCGAAATGGTTGAGGCACGCGGGGCGCGCATGTGTTTACCATGTTAATTATATCGACGTATGTGACTCTTGCCTGAACCTAACAAAAGTATCATAACTCTTTGTATGTGTTTCAATCCCCATCGGTAGGGACATATCGCGGTCGGTAAAAAATAACTATTATACTTATTTTTTAGCTTTTATCGATAATTTAATTGCAATGATTTAATTTCTTTCTGCTTCTTACTTTGCCCGTTAAAGAGGAAAAATATACGTTCGACTGAAATCCGAGATTGGCCACTCGATGGCTGCTTATCATCTGTCAAATTATGGGAAAGACAAATTGAGAGCTCGAACCAATATATTAGTTAGCGTGTTTGTGCGTGTTTTAAAACATTGAGCAATCTTCACATAATTTATTTTATAAGACCTCACAGTTTTGATTTGGTCATGACAGCACGTGCTAACCATAACGATACATTAACTTACTTGCTTTTTTGTAACGACTGCTTTGCCGTTTGCATAAATCGAAACTTAAAATAAAATTCACCAGCCAATTTAATCGATTATTTATCCGTTCTGTAACTTATATATATATATATATATATATAAAGATCAAACGAATAGAGTACTATCACTCTGGTGATATTTTCTGCATTTAATTGACGGATATGAAAAACAAAAATTTTTGTTTTTTTCGATATTGTAGATATATCAAGTTACAGCGGTCCAGGGGTTTTTTACGCATACGTGACACAGCACAGCCCTTGTGATTGTCCGGATGGAGTTGTATCTGCCGATTTACTTTCGATGTTACTGAATTTCGAATTGCAAACGAGAAAAAAACAAACTTTTAGATGGAATACTCCGTAAAGCTCAGCATTTCGATCTAGGTCGCTCATTCTGCTCGATTTTCGTATAACTTACGGAACATTTTTGGAACGCAGTACGTACATTATATCCTCAATCAAATCAAACAAACTTAATTGACTTGTATCGGCGTATATACATATAATGTATGGTAAAAAAGAGGCGTAAACGGAGTAGAGGTAGAGTTATGAAGATCGGCCAAGAGAGCTTATTCGTCACGGGGGTATTTTGTCTTGGGAAATTGCAGGCTGGGATCTCAAAGCTCTGAATGAACATTTTCTAATTATTTAAAACCTAGCTAAACATAAACACACACACGCACTCACACACGGACGCACGCACGCACGTACGCACACACACACACACACAATACGCGTCAGCGAAAAAAATTTGTAGTCACTCGGGCGTCTCTCTCCTCGCACAGTCCCTTCCTTACGATTCCTAATAACCTCAATAATCTATAGTCAATAACACAAATAGCTAACTAGAGAAATAATAATTATAATATAAATACACTAGATTCGTTGTCTTTGAACCGGAGTTTAAATGTTTTTAAGTTGAGTCGGTGACGATAAATATTGAAGAGTTGAAAAAGTAACGTGTGTAAAAAATATGTTTGAGCACACATTTCAGATAGAATTTGTTTTTTTTCTTTCTAAATTAGTTCGATCCCCCGTCGGGGATTTATCTAACGATCGTCCAACTATATCCCTCGAGTAATCTAATATAATATTCCCCGATAATTGTCTTTTTGTTGTTGTCGGAAATTTTCAATGCTCAGATGATTGTAAATTACAGCGCGACAATTCCTTTATTATCCTCGTGTTTGTTGTCAAATAGTATGTAAGAGTCCTTGACAACGAGAAGCCTGTGCTGACCATTGACGATAAACGAAGAACCACGTCTGTAAGTTCGCTTGCCGAGTTCTATCGCATCGTGCGTAAGTAAACAATCGGTGTTGTAAGCCTTAACGAAAGTGGTTATAAGAACAACGAATCCGACTAGAATTAGGCCGTATGTAAAACAGGGTACAGCGACGTCCGCAAAAGTCGTAGACAGATATATCCACCGTCTTATCTCCGGCGTGAGTTCGTCGATTCCTTCCTCGAGCCACATTATCGGAAATATTATGTCGGGAAATTTGGCGACGGCGCTGATGTCCGGCTGGTTTTCGACCTTCAGATTAAGCTGAACCCTCACTTTTCCTTCGACGGGTACTCCGAGTTTCTGAAATATTAAATAAATTTTCTCATATTACGAACGAGTGTTAGTTAAACTATTAACATTTGAGATAAAAACATGAATGGATTAATCGGAGTTAATTTAATTAAACTGACCGGTTGTATCTTAAAATAGGTCTCGTGAAGCTCTTGTTTCGGATCCAAGCCCACAACCGCGTCCAAAAGTTTTGGGTCAGCTTTGTAAAAGTGTGGAAAGGAGAGATAGACCGGTGCACCTGTGACGATTATTTCATACGGATAAGAAAAAAAAACGGTCCGCAATAAGATAATGAGAAAAAAATAATAACCAACTGTATTGACAGGGACTGATATCCTGCAGACCCTTCGGAGGACAGCTTTTTGGATCGTCCGGACAAAAGCACTCGTTGTCATTGGTCTCGGCGGTAGTCGGTGGATCGAATACGTAGTCCGGTGGAGTGTATAGATCAGCTGGGATCCCAGTTTTCTCGGATGAGCCACGATATTGAAGAGGCAATATTCTGCACAGATCTTTGTCCCACACGTGGAGAATGTCTTGCCGAGTTTTGTCTCTCGGTGGGAAGAACGAGCCTGCATGTATTATTTTATTATTATTATTTGTAACTACTTATGCGTTTACCGAACAAATGCATGTGCAGAGATTGACCTTCCGAGGCTCGAATGGAATTGCACGGTTCATCGGACCAGTACGGCAGACGATCCAATCCATTTAATTTATTTATCAGCCCAAATTCGTTCATGTCCGTGTGACCGGTGTAAATAGTCGATACTTCGTTAAGCGTCCCGTTTCTCTGTTGCCAACGATAAACGTTAAAAATTAAAATATCCCGACGATAGAGATATTATATATTATATTTCCAATGGGTGTATACTCACTCCGAGAAGAAGACCCATTTGTCGCATGGGACGCCGTGCTTTTGGAAAAAACCGATGAGCCATACTGACGAGCGGATCGTCATAGCCAAACACGAGTTCCTGAGCGGTCACCGGAACAAATGGTTTTGAATTAATCGTGCTCACGAACATTGATAATCCAAAGTTGAGAAATCTCGGAAGACTCTTGCTCATTCCCGACAACGTCTATAATTATCAACGTTTCATAAATAATAAACAATTATTATAATTGAGACAATATCTAACGTTTATTATCTTTATTATTGTCACCACAATCATCATCATCATCATCATCATCATCATCATCATTATCATATCGTACTCACGAGCAGCGGGATGTTTGGCACAAGAACCTTCAGATCTATATCTTTCGACAATTCCGGCACAAAGTTTAGTATCTTTTTGTGCTGATAAGATACTGTGCCGTTGTTATGAAAAGCAATATTTACTTTCTCCATGTCCTCCCTGCAACACATAAATTAAACCTTTCGTTGATGTCTCGGCTGTCCTGATACGCAATAATCATTTCAAGTATCTCCGCGAGTAGTGCATTGAAAATAATGGCCGATGTAGTCCCTGTTATAGCCGTGCGACAGCACCGCGGGACTCGATAAGTGCCGTAAATTATGGAATTGCATAATTCGCGTACGTCTATGCGCGGACAGCGGTGAGTTCGATGAAGACACATATGGGTAGGTATGGCCCGCATCGAGTTTATTGCAATAATAAATTATGGCATACGCTTGAATAACGATGTGTCCGCGAACATTTCCGTTCGCTGGATAACGTATTAAAACAATTCAAATTTCAATATATTCAACTGAATTAATCTTTTAATCATAATTATTTACAAAATTAATTAAACTTGTAACACGTAATGCAATCGTTGAGGTTATTGATACAAAGTGTGGCGAGTACGCGCGAAAACTGTTTTTATTAATTGTTACACGTACATTGGGATAACCGGGGGAAAGTATGATGTCAGTATCGTTTATGGACACCAGATTGTTAGTTTGCGGTGCAATGAGGCTAACACGGTGTCTCTTCAACCAGAGAACGTTGCCTTATCTTCAGCCGCGATCGACCGTTTAGACTTGGCCGGCGGTTCGATAAACGGCGGCGGCTACCAGTCTTTCTACCGATCGCTTATTACCGACTCGTCTATACATTACATATCTATGCTGCTATAGAATTACGTTAAATAATACCAATTATTATTTTCTTTTTCTTTTTTTTCCGGACTTCCTTCGAGCATACGAACAATTGCAACTGAAAAACGTTGTCGAGGACTACTTGGAAGTCTATGTTAAAATGTTCCGGATTGTCTAATTGATTAATTTAATTAAAAAGAAAAACATTATTTCACTTTAGATGGTGAATTAAAAAAATTGTGGTCTATAGATTTTATGGGTTATAAAGTGCATTCGAGAAAACGATAGAAACGCTTTGCGGTTTGTACTCTACAACCCGCTCGATCAGGGAGAGTTACGAAATTTTTCGGAAAAAAAATTTAACGGCACGTACCTATTAGCTCCCATTTGCGGTAACAATTGGGTTACTCCGCGTCAACTTTTTATAACGATCGACTAAGCGAGTAAGTGTGCGCCAGCGAAATATGGAAAAATATTAGGAAATATAAAGAAACTAATCGGAACAATTGACGGAAAAAAATGTTTCTCAAGTATTTCATTGAAACGAATGAATAATAAAAGGAAATGAAAAAAAAGTCATCGAATGGGGTAGGTCTCGAAGTTCAGAATCTCATTGAGCCGAAAACGTATATATAGATATCGTGGCGTAGCTCGTTGTACCGCGTGAAGATGGTTTTCGGCCGAATGAGATTCTGAACTTCGACACCTACCCATCGAATGATCGAATGAGAATTGCGTGAGGTTGACGACGATGTGTAATAAATTTGTAAATAGCCGTGGGTTTTGAGTTACAGCGAACTTTTGCCAAATAGCAGCACTTTGCTCATCTCAAACTCGTACGACTGTGATGCAGTTGTTCGCATGAATTTACCCAAGAGAAAGCAAGTGGCAAGTGGCAAGTGGCAAGGAAGCCTTGGCGAGTTTCAATAAATATCGAAGAGCCATATTCCGGAGACATCTTCCATTTGCTATCGTGCCAATGTCAGACACGTCGTTTACCAACGAAACAAGAGGTTGAGAGAGGCTGATTTGTGTCGCGATTATTGCCAATTCATTGTGGTTTTTAATCGACCGTCGACGTTTCCCGCGTGTTCATGTTGCTCCATGAGGCTTACAATATCGATATATACATATATCATAGGCCTGACATTTTTACGCTCTTTGATTACGATAGTTTTTAATGGCTTTGAAGAAGGCGTTGTTATTCATTAACATCGAGCCCGAGATTCACGTACGAGACTAAGTCTCAGTGAATACATAATATTTATATACGTGTGCGTCAACGTTGCGAGAGTCAACGTCATATTACTTATGAAACCGCAAACGTTCTCCATTTCAAACTTAACCCTAGACGGATACATTGGGGTGTTTACACACCCCACGCGAAATTCATGTTCCACTCTTGAGCATTTGTAGATTTTTTAAAAATTAAACAACATTTTAAACATTTTAACTTTAATGAAACATAATGTTATATACACCATTCTTTTCGTAATCTAGAAGCGAAGAGAATGGTGTATATTAACATATTTTTCTGGTCAGTGGAAGAGATTGAGAAAGTGCGAAAAAATGGGTTGTGTACACACCCCAGTCGATCCGATGAGGGTAAGAAAAAGTAGAGTATCCGTCTAAGGTTATTTTCGCAATATTCGATCAAAGTGAGTGAGCATTGGAAAATTTTTCGGAATATCGTTAAAATGTGTCGACCGATGATTATCAATGGAACTTTATCATCCATAGCTTGAAATTAGACTTACCACCGGAGTATATTCACCTCCGACGGTCATCGCACGGATCAATTTATGCGACGATAAATAATAATCGTGGGAGCCGACGTTGAATGTCGTTAAAACGGGTAGCCGTAGCAGTAGCAGTAACAGCAGCAGCACGAGATTTCGAACGTTGGATAATATGACTGATCGTTTCGTACGCCGAACAACGACTCGTCACACTTACCACGTAAAAATCGTCAGTATAATAACGACGTCGGTTGGTCAATAAATGTTGTTGTTTTTTACCAGTCTCCGCACAGGATCGCACATCCTTGGTCTTGAATTCGTTCAATGAGATTGTTATAATTTTAACTTACGACGCACTGATCCACATATTCGGCCAAGAATTATTTCAAGGATTAATCTCCGAGTAATGTATGTTTTCCGAGAAAGAGCCAATGAAATCCAACGGAAGTTTTTTTAACCGCAAATGCATATAAAAATTGAGACTTGTTGAAAGAGGCTGGGGCTGTTGTCGGACAAAATAAAAAGTAAATCAACGTGAACTGCAAGTGATGTCGAAGTAGAACCTTAAACGTCACAAATGGCACAGGATGAATGAGCAATGAGCATGCACTTAACGCGGCAGTCTCTTCGGCGATTCTTTGAATTTCCAAATATTTTGTGCAACTACGAGAACTTGGTTATTTACAATACTGTGTTTCACAAACGTTCGGCCGTTTCTCGCCAATTTCCGTTTTCCTACGAAATTTTGAGAACGTTTACACAATTACGAAATGAGCGTGTAAATCGTTCATATGGAAATTTCCGTGTTATTTGTGGTTGTGGCATTTGACCGAATCTAATCCTAACTCGTAGATTTTTCCAATATATCTAACGATGTTTCATGATGGGTTTGAATGTGAATTTTTCGATAAATACAGGTGGTAAATAATACAAAGTAGACCGCGAGGGGGTCCGTGATTACATTGGGCTTGTTGTTCAATACGAAAGAGTTGGAGTGTGTTGACTCGACTCGAGTTTCGGCGGTTCTGTGCACTAATTGTAACCGACACGTCGAAATACGCTTGTATATGTATATTATATATAACGACGACGGTCTCGGGAACCGGTGCAAATGCGGCGGGCTTATTACGCGGGTAGATGTAATAGCTACTAACACGGGCCACCGGTTCGGTGTTGAGCGCCGAGAGAGAGAGAGAAGGATGTAACAGTCGCGTAACAGTCCGACCAAACGCCGTTCGCCGCTAACGCTGCTGCACGACCTGCTCGAACTTCCGTAGAAAGCGCGAAAGCGCGAGGTATTTACATATCGAGTGGACCTCTGGTGTATGTGCCTTTATTCGACTCTACGTTTCAACGACGCAAACACACGGCAACCTTACCCATTGAGAAGTTAACTGACAGCATTACACAGGAATGCGCTACCGTGTACGTTTATAGGCGTAGCGGGATCAACTTTTCATTAGCGAATCGCCAAACCGGCCCAAACCAATTCCAATTTCCCGCCTGTTCAATAAACTTTTCCATTACTAAATTACTAATTATTTATATGTCAATTCTGTTACAATTTTTTCGAACATTGACAATTATTTTTTCGATTTTTTTTTTTTAATTCAAACGTGTATTGAAATGACTCGACCATCCGTGTATTTTGTTCCACGTGGAATATGATAGTGATACAAAGAGTGGAGACACTCGGTGTCCCGGTTTAACGAAAAACGTGACGGATTAATTCTTTGAGTTATTCGCCTTTTTCTTTGGCGAAAGTTTCGTACGTTTGCCGCATGACCTCGTTGTCTTTGATCCTGGCGATTGCGGCTTCTGCGAAATCGCGAAAAATCTAATCTCTCGCGAGTTTGACCAAACAATGATACATGATTACGTGACAGACGGTCGTACGAAGGTTACGTTGAAGGAAAAGTTAAAAAAATGAAAAAAAAAAAAAAAAAAAAAAAAAAAAAAAAAAAAAATTATAATAATAATAATAAAGATTGGAATGTAGTGTACGACGTTTCCGGGTGTGACGCCATTCGTTCTGAGCGTACTTTCTTGTGTCAGATCTCATACGCCAACTGTTTATGGTGTACCTGGGAGTTAAAGTTACGTGACTGTTCTGTCCGCTATTATATTTGCGGAACAACTCGAAACGCGCGCGCCTTACGATTAACAGATAAATATACGCTAATCGTCTTTGGGGAATGTCAGTAATCAAAGTCGATACGACGATATCCGACGTTATCCGATGACTGCACGCCCGTGCCTTCGGAACTTCTCCGTTCCGAATCCGTCATTGCTGTTCACATGAGATGGATTGTGGATATTTTTCTTATCCGCGTTATGTCGGGAGCGTGTCATCGGTTGCGAGGGCGTTAACGACGATAACTGAATTATAAGACTCACACACTCATAATTAATCTTTATCTCAAAATAAAAATGGTTGTTAACGAATTTCTCCATTTTCTCGCTGCTTGTTGTTCCCGAGCTAAAGATTATTAGAGTATTATTAGTAACTGAATAAGTTGAGTCGCGATATAAGATGAGCACTTCGGAAGAATAAATAGAATAAGAATAAATATATAATAATGCAACACTTACTCAAGTCGTAAATGGAATATGCGATCATCGTCGGGTTTCCGTCACTCAACGACAAATATTACATTGTACGGTGACTCTGCGTTTTTAATTTGCAGACCGTCGTTCCATCGGCCAAGCGATGTAGAATCGTCTATACTATTTTACCAATAAACGTTTAGGCTGCGTATAATATAACACGATTTTTTCGTCTCTTTCTTGGGACCCATGAGGTTGAGGCAAAAGCTCGATCGTTTCGATAAACAAATGATTATTTGTCGTTCTTCGTGAAACGGGTTTATTTATTTTCCATCTACTCCATTCTCATCTATTTGACCCTGTTCCGTGCCGACTTTCAGAACGCCGTAATCTGGTGCGCCGTAACCCGTAACACGCATTTCAGTAAAAACGTAACAAAACTTGGTTCACACGTCAGAGATAATTCCACCGATGTAAACAAATTTATATTCGATATATCGTTTTAATAAGCCAATCGAAAAAAGCGAAAATTACGTGTACTACGTTGATGCACATTGTTTAAGGCCTCGCAGGTTTGGTCACTCAATAATTAAACTATATGGTATGGTAATGAGTTACGACGATGAAAATTAGTCGTTTAGCGAGACTAATAGCCCGAGGACCGCGTGTATCGACAAGTCGAGACAAGCGTCGCGTCTCGACAATAAAGACAATCGTATAAATCATAAATATTGTTCTCACGAATTTAATTTGTAACGGACGTAAACGGACAAGCCACGCGATGACGACCAAGTCCCAGCCAGAATAAAAAAGTTCTAAGTAATATAAGAAAGATGGGTAATATATTATAGGGAGAAAGAAAAACGTTCGTCTCTTACCTGTAAACGAAGGGCCCGACTTCTTGGAGCTTGGGTTTTTCGTGATAATTGAGAAAATTCTCGGCGTTTGTTACGTTGAATATGTAAACCTTGGTGAGTCTGACAACACCCGGTTTTTGCCAGTACTGGAAGGACAGCGATCCGTTCCATAACCGCAATTGCTGTTGCAACACAAGACACAAATATTTCAATTATGCAATCGATTACTCATTTCGGAAAGAATAAGAGGAAATAATGAAGTATAAGAAAAAAAAATCCCCGTGTCAAAGTACAATTTGACGAAGTAGGCCTATTATTATAATATATATTGTTGGGCCAATGGAAAGATAAAAACCGATGAAATACGCTCACCCTCAAAATAACGTAGTCGACCCAAGGTATACTGCTGAGAATTATACCAATGGATAGAGCCAGCAAGCCAAAGAGTATTGCAGCCAATCTACCTGATGACAAATTTCAAAAACAAAGTATATCGCATTAAGAACATTCTTTTTGAATGATAAATAATTTAAAACATAGCGAATGTTGAAACATCGTATAAATGTCAGCATAAGCGAGTACATATATTTGTTTATCACAGTGTAGAAAAAAAAAAAGAAAAAAAAACAGAAAAAACGTTGGATGACGGTTAGGCTAACGACGCGTGACGTATTCGTTACGACCACGCGAGGTAAATGTGCTTCGGTAATAATGTACGACGACACCGTTCGCGCCCGCCGCGCTTCGTTGTGGCAAAGTTCGCGGGATTGTTTCAGTACGTAAATGGTGCAATAAGAAAGAACGAAAGAGGAATGTTTCCGCGACAAATCCTCCGAGTAAACAAGTATAACGAGACGACCTCGCAGTTTTTGTCTCTTCGACGCAACACTGTCCGACGACTTTTCCGCTGAACAATGGACACTCGCGTCTCGTCAATCGCCTCGGGGCGAGAGACAATCAACTTTAATATCTTGTTTTTTACAATTTCGATGAATACGCATCCGTAGGTCATTTTGTTGGGTAGGTCTCGGAATTCCTACTGCCCAGTTGTCCTACAACGTATATATGGGGGATTCCATGGCGAACCAGATAGTCCCGTACCCTCGACTCAACATTTTTGCCCAACGATTTTTTACATTAATATACGTCGAAAATAAAGAGACACGTGTTTTGGGGTTTGCCGTTTTCAGCGCCCGCTATTGAGATGCAGTGGAATGAAGGTTTTCAATTATTGACGATATTTGATATTTCAAATTGATTGGGCAGTAGCTCGATCTACCACGTAACTATCTTCACGCGGTAGAACGAGCTACGACACTATATCTATATATACGTTGAAGGACAACTGAGCGCAGTAGGAATTTCGAGACCTACCCGCAATAACGAGACGAATTTTCAACCTATAAATATCTGTGTACAAACACGGGGTTTATAGCAATTTATTGTAACGTGGAAATGGTCGTTCGCATACTGTGAGCGCCGAAAAAAAGTATACACCTCGATAATTCATGTTTTAAATGGAATTACTCTTGATATTATGGTTCTGTTTTAAAGAAAAAAATATGTATCATTCATTAACTGATCCTTAAACGAAGTGGTATATAAAACTCGATAAAAAAAATAATAACTAAAATTCTATAAAATAATAACAAAAAACTGCATTTTTTAGGCGTCAAAATAAAGTGTACGGTTCCAAAATACATCGGTTGATCTTAAAATTAATTCTTGGTAGGCTTTCCTTTTGCCTTAATAACTGCCTCCAACCTTCTTGGCGCGGACTAGACCGGGGTTTTTGCTACTTCAGGAGGAATAAGTTGTCACTCTTCCAGCAATATGGATTTTAGCGAATCCTTACTGCTTTATGACCCTTTTTCGAATCTGTTTGTCGAGTTACTCCCACAAATGTTTGATCGGGTTAAGATCTGGGCATTGACAAGGATGATCCAACATACAACAACAATTTTTTTACAATTTTCGCAGTATCCTTCGGATCATTGTCTTGTGGGAACGTCCATAACCGATCCAAACCCAATTCCGCAACGCTGGGATGCAAGTTCTGTCTCAAAATGTCCCAATAATCTGTTTCGTTCATTGTATTTTCAATAAACACGACATCGCCCACACTTTTGCCGCCATCCATCCCCAGACCATAACAGGCCCTCCCCCATGCTTAACGGTGGGAGTAATGCATCTTTCGTCGAACGCTTGACTTCGGCTTCTCCAAATTTTCGGAGGTTTTTGGATCGGAAAACTTCAAATTTACTCTCGTCAGTTAATAACACATTTTTCAAAAATAAGAAATGCATACCTCCGAAAAAACCTCCGAAAATTTGGAGAAGCCAAAATCAATCGTTCGTCAAAAAATGCATTACTCCCACAGACCAAGTATTAATTTTAATATCATTCGATGTATTTTGGAAGCGTACACTTTATTTTGACCCCTAAAAATGAACTTTTTTTGTTACTATTTTTTAGAATTTTTGGTATTATTTTATTTGTCGAGTTTTATATACCACTTGTTTAAGAATCAGTTAATCAATGATACATCTTTTTTTCTCCAAAACGTAACCATAATAAAAAGAGTGATTGCATTGAAAACATGAATTATCGAGGTGTACACTGTTTTTCGGCGCTGACAGTAGTCCGCAGGAGGATTCGAGCGTACGACGATATATCCACGCGTATCTACGATGTCGGTTCATTGTCAGTCAGGAAGTAATCACAGTGGTACGTGATCAGACGATCTCATACATGCTGTTGTACATTACACCGTTCCAATCATACCTTATATGCAATAGTAATTGCATTCATTTTATAGAAAAACGAATGTTTCAAATTGTTTTATAAACGCGGTTGAACTATAGAAATAACGAAATTTTATTGAAATAAAGTCCATACTTTGATCGAAAATTGATGCTGATATGGGAATCCGGACTATTTTTATTATATTGTTTATACAATCCGTTTCGGCAATAAATATTTTGCAAAGTCATATCATTGTTTTCTTCATAATAATTATTGCGATTTAATTTTTATTTTTATAGACTTTGACCTTTCAGGTGTATAATCACTTACAAACAAATGACTAAGGTAAAAAAGTAATTTTGTCACGTGTTTTTATCGGTGACGTGCCACGTCTTCGAGTGAGATGCGATTTTTAACTATAAATCAGATGTTTGGTGTTCTCGACAGCAAAGAAAAAAAAACAATTTCGTTAAAGTCTATTCGGTTTGCTGGAATCTGTCCGAAAATATCATTATTCATTCAACTTTCTTTGAGGAGATTATCATCAATGTCACGTCCTTGGAATTCTTGGAGCCAAAAAATAATTTGAAGGTTTGTGAATAAAATAACGGAAAAGAGAAAAAAAAGATCGGCGAAATTTTTCCGCTTATCACGAAATCAATCATAAATCATGCGAAATGTATAAAAAATGTATCGGACTCATAAAAACGGGACATCTCTGCGTAAGTTTAGAAAGTGTACCAAAGCTTTCAGATTTTCGTCATCATGCGGAGACACATGTAAACATCGTCCTTGGAAATTTATCGTCATGGATGATGACGATAAACCGGAATCATGTAGATTTGGATGTTTGTCGAAGATTATGAAAAAGAATAATAGTATGAATGTGTGTTGGTGTCTTTTCTCGTTCTGGAATCATTAAATTTTCAAGGATAGTCACGCGTAAGCATTAGCAGTAAATAATCAGTAACAAACAGAGCTCTGGGGATAAGATGATACTTGTTTAATGAGGAATTGAAAAAAATACATAAATAACAAAAAAACAGGAAGTCAGGATCGAGAGATCAGAGTCCAATGTTCCGTGTGCAAAGGAAAAAAGAAAGAAAAAACATAATCATTTCAAGGGAATCCAGTGAGGGGCATATGATGGGAAAACGCGAGCATCTCTGCGAACGAGAGCAGGAGTTTCGTTGTTTACGAGATACAGGAGGAAGGTCTTTCCGGTACGTATACCATTGGCCGAGAATAATGGCTCAACAGGGTAATTCCCAAGTTGATGAGTGGAATAAATAATTCCATCGGTGGGATTGCATAGAGAAACTCTCACGCGGGCAATGTTCACCGTGCTGATGCTGCTGATGCTGCTGCTGCCACCGCTGGACCGCGTAACAGTCGACTGGCCGATGAAAGTCCACGGGATTACTGCGTACAAACGGTAGACGATAGCTCCCTACAGTTTGGAAAACGTAATAGTTGCGAGAAAACTGAGCATGCGAGACGATAAATAAGACCACGGTAAAGGACTAGCCGTCCTGGCGTCATATCAGTTCAGATGGTGAGCCGCGGTCGAAACTGTACGAATGAGATTGTATGATGGTTTGATTATATTATCGATGTCCTGTATGTTCCCCCGTGCACGTACGTAATATTTTAACGATGAACTCGCAGGATGTATGGATCGCTGCCGCTTGTCCGGGTTTACTCTACTCGTACCAACAAGTATGAGCGTCGATTGAATCCCCAGCAGTGGTCGAACCTTAATTACGAACTTTCTCGCGCGAGAGAGCTCGTATACGCTACTTATTAGCCCATATGTTTCTCGATATTACTTCACCGCACCGATGTGTTTATCATAAACTGGGACAAGTGTTTCACGCGCGCCCTGTGTTACATATACACCACGTTACATATATACCAATCATCTTTGGGTTTTTCAGTTATTAGAAAATTATACGTACACATTTGACATACGAAACATTTTCTCCAACGATGCAATTGAATCTGCAAATACTTATGCACTAACAAACCCCGAGGATGATTATTCAATTAAATTTTCAGTCGGAAAATAACAATTGGGTAGAGTTGGTTTGTACTACATTACATTTTGGGAAGCCACAATAGTTATTAAACTATTATCTGATCCGACGAATTGAAACGGCAGCGCTAATAATATTCCGTATCCGAGCGACTGAAATTAATAAAAACAGAGTCTATTCAGCGGTACAATGACCATTATTTTATATCGTTTTTGTTTGTTTGTTGTTTCGTTGCTGGTTGCGGTGCCGCGCGCAACACGTTCTCTCTATAAGTAGATTGTACGCGAGAGGTCTCGGTTTCTTTTTCCGGATTGCTCGCACCCGTCGGCACACCGGTTACGTTCCATTGACCGATAATAATGTACAGTGGGTTCTCAGTTTTGTAACGCGGTTGATCATTGGCAAATACCGCACCCTGCGGCAACTCTCATCGCGTGATTGTCCGGTGCGGCCGAGTACAGGGAAATATCTTTGTTCCGGTAGGTACTGCCATACGGTGAAGGATAATCGAAATTGCACTGTATAGTTTTCATTGGATAGTACCCGCACCGGTTTGTAAGACACTGCGCTGATGAGTATTATATGTAGTACGTATCTGGAAACTCCGTGATGAGGAGCTAGCGGACGAGGTCTCGGTTCGTTCACCGGCTACGTTATTTCTCTGACGTCAGTAAGGGACGTGCATATATATATGAGTGTTTAAAAAAAAAAATTTCGATTTTCCAACGGGCCACACCTGAAATAGTTAGCTTGGATAGAAGAAAAAATCCTGGCAAAAGATGAGCATTCTAGGTTGAGTGTTAGAACCCCCTCATTTGACTTTTAATATTTTTTTTTCTTTTTTTTTAATTAAACACAGATTATTGTTAGCAAACATTTTTTTTTGTGCCTACAGCTGCCTGGGGATAAGCTTAGTCTCAAATAAGATGCTCTTAGAATTTTAATTCTTCAGTTAAATTCCATAGGGAAGATATATAAAAATAACGAAAACACTCAGATTTCAATATTTATTATCAAATGGAAACTGATGATTTTATGAAGTACACTCTGAACCATTGATACAGGAATTGAAGCAATTCCTGTACTTCACAAAATCATCAGTTTCCATTTGATAATGAATATTGGAATCTGAGTGTTTTCGTTTTTTTTATATATCTCCCCTATTAAATTTAATTAAACAGTTAAAATTCTAAGAACATCTTATTTGAGACTAAGCTGATCCCCTGGCAGGTGTAGGCACAACAAAAAATGTTTGCTAACAATAATCTTTCTTTAATTCAAAAAAAAGAAAAAAAAAATATGAAAAGTCAAATAAGGGGGATCTAGTACTCAACCTAGAATGCTCATCTTTTGCCAGAATTTTTTCTTCTATCTAAGCTGACTATTTCCGATATGGCCCGTTAGAAAATCAAAAAAGTTTTTTTTTTTAAACACTAATATATATATGTATGGCTACGTGGCTCGCGTGGTCGCCAAAGGATGGCGGTGAGAACCAGTGAGAAGTGTGTACAACATGGAGACGTAGAAAACCGTAGCCCGTCGTAGCTCGGAATGTAGCCTGTATATAATATTCCAAGGCATGTATGACACCGGTTCGAATAATCTGCCGTAACGGGACTCGGCTTCCATTTAATCTCTCTGTGTGTTCCGCGACAGAAACATTTCCTAATTTGAGAGTGACGATATACTCCGTATGTGCATACCGCAAAATCGGATAAGTCACATTCGTCCCCGATTACCCGGTCAAATACAAGCCCGTTCTTCTTTTTCTTATTGGCACAATCAACCAATTTTGCTCGTAGGAAAAGCTTGTGCATCTCCGTGCTGCTTAAAGAGCCGACTTAACGATTTTGTTGAAGAGGGTGTAAAGATCCAAAGCGTCTGCGCACGAAAAATTTAAATGAACCAAACTCTGGTCGTAATTTGTTCATTTGTCCCTCTTGTCTTAACTTATCTCGCTGTATAGTCATGTATCTGCTATACGTTTATCTGTCCATGTGTTTGCGCCTGTGTCTATGTTGCTCAAAGCCGTGTAATTGCGAAAAATAATAAAAGGGAGCAAAGTGGTCTTTCGAGATCCCTGAAACAATTAGTATTAAATTAATTATTCATAAACGCTGTCACCGACACCGCGAGATGTGCAATTTTAGATAATTCGCAGTGCAACGAAATCAACTGTGATTTTTCGTTTTGTTTTGAATTTCAAGCACCGCAGAAATTTATTTCTCGCATAAACATATTATTGTAATTTAAAAAATAAAAAAAATTAGTTCCAGTTGATGGAATAATTAATGATTATTATTATTATTATCATTATTTATATTATTATTGTCATCGAGCAAAATCATGTGTATTTATTCACACCCTTATGTGCATGGAGGTTAACGATGTACCGGCAAACATACTTGATTGGCCATAAAAAAAAGAACAATGCGCGAATGCCTCACATTTGGTTGCAGCACGTACGCGCTTATATGATAATCGAGAGTGTCGAATTACTTTTTCTGTTATTTCCGAGAACCCGAATGCGAAGGTTATACAACGGCCTGCGGTCACTTGTTGCCGTTTTTCCATTTCCCCGTTCCTCCAATTTGCCGTCCGTCCTTCGGTTCTGGAATTGTCCAGAGTCGCTGATTGGATATGCAGCAGCTGGCGGGACGCAATCTCAATTTCATGATCCCCGGTCAAGTACCCCGGGTCCATCGTTCTCTCTTGTTCGTTCGGAAGTTGAAACGCCGCGTGTCTCTCGATGAATGTAGTTGCCGGATTGCCAGAAGGGCGAAGGAATATCGAGAAGTCCAAGGGCAGGTTCCCACTGGACCAATAAGGAAGCAGACTCTTTGACTCGGCCAAAACGTGCAGAAACTCACGTAGCCGTAGCTACGGTTCGGCGCGCACCACCGCGCCGCCAATTTTTTTGTTTTTTTCGTTTTTTAATCCGGTTCGGGAGGGACCGTCTTCCAAGGGCGTTTCGTACTCCGTGTCTCGTACTTATTTTCCTTTTTTCCAGCATTTGTTGTACTTGTTCTTTCCAATTTCGTACCGGATTCTGACGTATCGAATGCTTTGTCAAAATCGAATTCTCGCGATGGCACGGTTCTGCTCGTGGATTGAAAAATATTTCACCTCGCTATTCTATCGGCACTTTCAAGCTTTATAAGTTGTACCTCGAGCACTGTTTTATCGCTCTCAAATGGCAGTGGGCCATTAAGATTTTGCAAGTGCTAAAACTCCCCCAAGAGCCAACAACCTAAAATTTAATTGCTCCAAGTAGATTTAGGAATTGTGGAGTGAAAATAGAGATTTATTAACCGTTTGAGTCCCAAGCAGCGCGATCGCGCTGTTCAGATTTTATGTCGAGAAAACCCAGCATCGTTTACGGGTAAGCGCGATCGCGCTGTTCGGGATTCTTCGACAGTGTTTTTTCAATATCCCCTGGGACTCAAACGGTTAAGGACCGGTCGGGCTGTGAACCAATTGTCGAACGTTGTAGAAATCGGTTAAAAGTTTGTTCGCCCGGTGTGGGATTAATCAATTCGATACGATAAATTTTTCAAATGACCATTACTCAACTATTGTTGATTATGTTGAAACGGACGATAGTTAAAACGGACGTTGGATGTACATATACGGTATCGTGATTGACAGGTTGGAGGTAGGGTTAAGGCCATTGTGTGCCACAGCGACCGAACCGTGTACCTGTACAACATCAGTTTAGCTGTCTTGTCCTCGTTCGCTGTGGCCAACAAAAGCTCGACCTGTCTGTAACTACTTGGAGTTAGCCCGGGGGGGTAGACAGCGCGTGGGTCACGGGACACGCGAACCTTATCGCCAGAGAATACCGCGAGTAGTTCACGGCCTCGTTCGAAGATGCTTGGCCTCGTGGCCTTTCGCATTTTAATCCGTGCCGCAAACGCAGATGCAGATGCAGCTCATCATATACAAATCCCGCTCGGCGCATAGACGCCGCGCGATCAAATTTTATTTTCTTCATTGCTACAAGGTGCATTGTCCCATAGGTCGAGTGCAACAACCTCTCTTGATTTACGTCGCTATTGAGGTCATTGGGACGAGTTTGTTTCTCTTTTGTTTCGAGAATACTGTTCAAACTTTTTCCGGGTTTAGATTAACAAGAGAAAGAAAGAGCGAAAGGTGTGTACGTTGGTTTAGCACCATTGGATATAACCGGTTGGCTCTGTATACTTGTACAACCTGAGTACAACCTGATTCGGCTTTTTTCCTCACCGAAGAGGTTAGCTAGTTGTACCGTAATGCTGTTATTTTGGACTTTGCTAACCTCGCGACAATACTTACACATCGCGAAATCCTCGTAATTCTACGATAAATAGTTTATTAACCGCGCGTGTCAAGTCGATTGATGAACTAAATCGACCATATTAATCGATAACTAGGTAATGCATTAACCGATTAACAAACCTAAAGTCTTTTTCGACAAAGAAAATAGGTCAATTTTTACAACGACTACGTTTAACGTTGTTTGTGACGACCGTGCGACATGGGCTGGCTGTTGATCAACCCGATTGGCCCGATTGACCGGACGATTGAATAATAATCTATTGGCTCACCGGTGTAGTTCGTGGTCAAATTTAAGTTTATACAACAGGATAGTTTCGACGTAAAATTTTGGTGAAATTTGTCGCTGGTATAGGTTGCGTACCGCAGTAACCGATGCATCGACAAATTTTTTATGTTTATCGAGTTTCACAAAGACATCCCCATTTATTCAACTGTCACATTGGATGATTTTACCGCGTTTACGCATCGCCCTCTCAGTGCTCAAGCCTCCTCTTATTGTACGTTTGACCTGCACTTTTCCTATCGCAGCCTCGAACACGGAGTCATTGGTGAGGT
The DNA here is from genome assembly GCA_963971145.1 of Sussaba pulchella. NCBI lineage: Eukaryota > Metazoa > Arthropoda > Insecta > Hymenoptera > Ichneumonidae > Sussaba > Sussaba pulchella. The sequence continues at coordinate 116,399 of OZ020167.1, forward strand.
TCGACGAGCTTTCATTCCTTCTATCCTCTCGGCAATTATTATTGAGGTCGACATTGCGCCTTCGGACGTGTACAACGGATTATAACGGTTAATATCCTACTACCTCTTCTCGTTGTAAATTAGTTCGGAAAATTAAAATATTCACCATCGAAAAACTACGTGGAAAATAAGAATGAAATGTGGAACCGCGTTGAAAAATCACGTGGGCGCATAACGACACAAAATAAATTTGACCGGAATTTTGAAGGTTGAGCGACATGTGTCGGGGGTAATTAGGTAGGTATCGGAGACGACGGTATGCGTGAGATTTAATAGTCGTCGTTACACCGTGTCCGTACCCGATGTGCCGTCGATTACCATCGTCTCGCGGTACGCTGCTGCTGCTGCTGGATATACGTGGTCAGGGCCAACCTGACGAGGAATTTTTGTGTTTGCCAACCGCCACGTTTGTTGCAACAGAGATGAATATAGCAAACAAGTCGATATACCGCAACAGGGCTTTACGAGTGTACTGGTTCCGAGCCCCCGAGTGAATGTCAATATCGTTGTGGCCGGCCGGACTATTTCTTGTAAACCCCGATCATTATTACCGTCCAACGAATTATCCTCAATTCGCACATACCCACGTCGAGAGACGTACGATCAATACTATCGCGTGTTGCTTTGCTTTCCATGCTGTTCAACGATATTTCATATATCCGCTCTCTTTGTTTCCTTACATACATTCAACCGAATAATTATTTTTTTAAGTCTTTCTTTTTTCTCGTCCCCTCCGTCGTTTGGTATAATTGAAAAATAATGTTCAGTTGATGGTTACAAAACGAAACCAGATATCTGGGAATTATATTCGAGAAGCTTAAACGGGTTTGAAGGCCATCGAGTGTTCGACCGATCGCAGTAGCCCGGTTTTAAGGGGAGGCACTTGAACGGCGAATTGCCGGGGGACGAGGCGAATGTGGGGCACGCATTGTGTCACATGCAGCCGTTTGAGTGTTCGATGGTCCTTCTGGCAATCTGGGTTAAAGAAAGAATTATTATTTTTATTCTACGAAACTCTTACATATTTCGCACTGGGTTGACGAATATTTCTGTTATTTCTCTATCTCGAATTCAAGCAGTAGATAGACAGCAGCCGCGGTGCAACACGAGAGATTGATATTCAATGGGTTGCGCGAAGCTCATCTTTCATTCCTATCTTCTCAACTCTAACGAGTAATGCAATAATAGTTACAGTATCCACAAAGACATTTACTATATATTGCAATGATTTCATCGTTGCAGAAGCTTGAACGTTCATTTTCCACCGCTGTCAACTGGCTACTTTTTTTTCTTCATGATCTCCCCTCGTGTGTACTTAAAAATTATATTACCATGTATCTCAGTGACTACGAAGAGCTAACTAGAATATTAAAACGGCCAATTAAAGAAAAATTTTAAACAATAAAAATCGGTACTATGGAATATATCGAAGAACATTCTAGTGGTCCAGCGTTTAAAAGGTTTTGCTTGATTAACTAACTTATTTGATGATTTATTGTTACTATTATGGATAATAACATATTTCGTAATAATTTTCTACATCGCTATTGATTATTCGTGGACACGTGACCCGCGAAACCAGCACATTCGTTTATTTTTTCATTCTTTCATTGACGATTATGCGACGATTCTTTAGCTCGATTTGGTAATTTAGCGTTTCATTATTATGTATTTGATTGCATAAGCCGAAGGGCTTGCGAGCAACCGGTTTGTGAGTATGTTATACTCGTGGACCGTATGTCGTTGGAAGGCGATCTCGGTTTCGGATAAAAAAATAAAAAATAAAAAATAAAAAAAAAAACGGTGTAGAATTTTAACGATGAAGCTGGTATCGGAGCAGCGCGCGAAACTGTTCAGCGCACCGTCTTCCAGCATCACAGCTGGACATTTAGCCTCGGCCGCTGTCGCTGCGGAGAGAATGCCGATAGTGAAAGTCATTTCAACAATGTCTGGACTCGAGTATTACGAATACAGACATATATGTATATACTATACGTAAATGAGCAGTGTTATATAATACTCAAGGCGGTAAAAATATGACAATAACGCGGGATCCCACGGCCTAATGACTCGCGCGACGATTTGCTTACTTATTAAACTTAAAACTCTGACGTTGACAGTCGAAAAGAATAAGACGTTTAGTCAGACCCAAACAATTTTATCATGGATGCTCTTCGATAAATTCTTTAGGTTATTTATTTTATTTCCGTTATTATTATATATTATACATAGGTTATTAACGACAAATTTGTTCACCGAGTGTTCCTGGTTTCCAATGAGAAAGTAGAAAAAACAAATTCATAGATGATTATATAATAATCTGGGTTTATAGTGAGATTGCGTATCTGCGAAAAACCGGTGAACCGGTCGAGAAGCCTCGATTATGTCGATTTAAATTCTTCGTCGATGGTTTCCGTATGCACCGGACGGTTAGCACGTTTGAATTCAAACTAGTTTGAGATATTCGTCAGCGGCGGGAGGGGGGGGGGGGGGAGGGGGCTGGCGAGCAGAATCCAAGAGAGGGTGCGACGGATGGGAGAAATGAATTGGGCCTACGCGTGGTTAAATGTCAAAGTCCATAGGGAAAAATTACGAATAATTAATGTATATTTATATGCGTGGATGTGATTCGAGGAAGGTGGTTTTGGTTTGTCACTTAAAAGAGAAGATCGAACGATCCCACACGGAAGAATCGATTCGATTGCATATATCGTCAAGGTTGGGTTAATCCGAAATTTCAACGAAGCACCTCGTCTGAGGCCCGAGGGTTTTTGCAGTGCGTCACCGGTTTACAAAAACGAAGGAAAAAAACTATTGGTCCGAACGGAACGGTCGCCGCTCATTAAATCAGTCCCGGACATGAGATAACCTTTGGCCATTGGCCATCGACAGTCGACAGTGATAGTCAAAATGAGACGAAGGCGGTGAGATCGACCTCACCAAAACCATGAGCGACGATAGTTTTTTCTCGTTTAATCTCTCGCCCTGACCATGGAGAGTCATTGTTGTGTCAACAGACGGTCGTGTTACGTCCGACCGTTGGATCCTGGGTGTAATCCAGGTTTTTCGTGTCCGACGGTGGAACACTTCCACGGGCACTTTCTCGACGATATATCCCGCGCGGAATAAGCTTACGGAGGGATAGCGAAAAGCTTGAGAAACCTTCAAACCTTAATAACTGCCAACCCTCACCTGAACTATCCAAGCCCCATTTATAACAATATAATAATAATAGATAATATAATTTACCGGATGCGAACAAGTACACGTTTATTGTATGAATTGCTATTTATCGTCCCAACTTTCGGTTCAATAATTGAGAACAAACATTTTTTCGAACAGGACTAAGCCAAATTGTAGAACGTAGACCCACTAAAATTTCGCTGCGATAAAAAAACGGAGACGGATTATTTATCAATATTTAATCACGGTCGAAATTTTTCATCAAATTTCATGCTGCTAATATTGTTTTATCAATTAAAACAACAAAATTGATGGGTCTCGAAATTGCTACTGCTCAGTTTTCCTACAACGTATATATAGATAAAGTCGCGTAGCTCGTTCGACCGCAGGGAGATGGTTACGCGGTAGAACAAGCTACGTCACTATATCTATATATACGTTGTAGGAAAACTGAGCATCAGGAATTTCGAGACCTACCTCACTTGTGCATGACATTACGAGTAAAGTTTCGGCACTAACTACCTCTTTTATTTTTGCCTTACGTTACGTTTAACAAATGAAGTGAATAAAGTAGCATTAGTGAAACAAATGTGTGATAAACGGGCCCGAGAAAAAAAAGAATATCCGCATCGAAATAACAATAATAATGAAACAATAAAAAGTTGATGAAAGTCGGCTGGAAGCCCAGCGCGTGTTTACTGAAACTAGTGGACGGTCGTACCTGTTTCTATAATACTTATCTCGAAATGAACAAGGGAGAGGGGATGATCCTGAGGTGCCGGTGGCGCGAGAGATTGGGTCAAGGCTATCGCCGCTAGCTTGTCTCGCGGAAAATAAAGGGGCGTTTATCAATTTTTCCTAATTGCTCCCAGGAAATTTGGAAACCGGTCTTTGCGCAATTTTACTACTGTCCGAAAATGAAAGTTTCTTAAGGCGGTGAGAAAAAAAATTTGATACACGCGATTGGTCTACCGTTATGGAGTAAGATTGATTTATAAGGAAAATAGTTTGCATTTAATTGAAAGCATTATATTGATAAGTTAATATGACTTGTAGGTTATTTTTTTTTACTAATTTGTTTAATTAGAATAATTTGACTATTCACACTGACGGGGTCACTCAAGCGTCGACTAGGTTCCTCATCGACCGAATCATTGGAAACGTTATTTAATTTCAGCACGACTGCGTGTGACCCAATCATGTGGGAATACCTGCTGGCGTTCGTCGAAAGAGCTTGTTGCGTCTTTCGGGTTTTACCCGAAACTTCTTCTTATCTACCCCCGTACAAATTTATCATCAGAGAATGTCACCCGATCACGGATGGAGTTTGAGATGAAGAAAGAAAAAAAAACAAATGATAAACTTAATTTTTATAACAAGAAAAAAAATGTAAAAATTAATACTTCAACGTTTTCATTAAGCGAATTGAAAGACATTTTCACCGTCCCCTATTCTTCGCCCAATATTATTTCCTCTTTATCGTCGTAAAAATGACATTCGGTCAATCAAATTTTATATGACCTCCGAAACGTTTTGATCTCATCGTTGACTCGAGATGCGCACACACATGCAGATACACACGAGTTGCGATAATTTGCAGTATCTACGCGATTGCGGAAGTAACCAGCGACGGTAAATGTCATATTAATTATTTCCACGTATCTGTATTAACCTCACGAGTCTCTACGATTTAATCGATAGACAAAACAGAGACGGGCATTAACCGCGAACCGCATGCTTTTTTTTATCCTCACCAGAATAAAGTAATTAGTGTTTGAGAATTTTAAGTAGTTGCGTGTATTGAATTTTCATTAATTCATTTACTTTTTTACTACGATTATAGTGATTTTTATTGACTAAATATAAAAAGAGTTAATTCAATAGATTAAAAAAAAAAAGTTTGCAATAAACAAGACAGAAATGGGGAAATGGATGAACAAACAAACTGAGTCATTGAATTTTAGCGACGTACATCGAAAAAGAAAAAAAATTAAAAAATTAGAAGATTTGGGGTAGCACTCACTGTGTCGAAGTTTTCCTTTCTTCGATAGTAGCATCTTGAGCGGTTTTGGGACTTTTTCCGTGCATATTTCACCATCGCTGTTTCGCGGTTTGATTCCGAGGAGCGCGTTTCTTCCGACCTTCATGTACTGTCTGCCCATCTTCTTCGGCGAACCCGCACCGAACAGTGATGTGATGAACTTCATCTTGAGTATGTATTTGTTGTTTCGTTGATATTTCGTTGACTAAATCGACAGTTGAGACACTTGGGAAAAACCGACGCAGATACTCGAACGATTTTGACCAATGAAATTTCAACAAATTATATGACCAATTCAACGGATAACTACTCGCCCACTCGTTATGATTATTATTATTATTATTATTATTATTATTATTATTATTATTATTATTATTATTATTATTATTATTATTATTATTATTATTATTATTATTGTTATTATTATTATTATTATTATTATTATTATTATTATTATTATTATTATTATTATTATTTAATTTTTTTGCACTTGTCAGCTGTCATCCATTATTCATTCAATGACGATCTACGATTAATGATGTTAATGGTATTAACGGATATATTACTAGTGTGCGTTGGCAAGGAACTTGAGGCGACGTTTCGCAACGACGTTGTCACGTAACCTCTCCCAACATTGTTTGAACGCGTTTGCTTGGTTTTTCTCTGGATTATATCGAATTGAATAGAAAGAAATAAACGTTTTTCAAAGCTCGTTCGACCCGAGTACACCACCTTCCGCTTCGCCACGTTTCCAATTTCGATGGCAATGTTGACGATTATTCTGTTATTCTCGATGTTCTGTTATTCTTGAATGTGGCTCGGTCCTTCGTTAAATCGTCAATCGGGTTTTATCAGACTTACGCGTTATCAGATGCCATTCAATCTGTAACACACGAATGAGATAGGAATTTATGATGAAACTCATATTGTCCTGTAAACAATCGTTCACTATTGCGAGCATTTTATATGGACTTTGGCACGATTGTCATAAATATAGTTTTGCAGCTGGTGCTCCTCGCGCAGATATGAGACGAGACTATTTTCAGGTGCAACGAACTTTGTCGGAATCAATGTCAAGGGCTGACGAGCCGTCAACCCGACTACCGCAATCTCTTTCCGTGTATACAACGTTACGCCTACAGAGGACTCGAGGTATGCGGACCCAAGTTCGTTCGTTGCACCTTGATGCACTCAAATAATTAATCTACCGGCGGAACTCGCTAGCGCGGTGAGCAAAACCAACGAATTATTGCAATTAACAAAAATTTAATACAATAAGAATAAAAAGGCATTTTTAACCTTTTATTGATAATTATGTAGCTCATTCGGTGGTCATTGTATATTAATAATTCGACGTGGCGTCGCAGCTCATATTTCGAGAAAACTTTTTAGTTCAACTTATTTTCAGTTTGATAAAAAAGTTACGCATCACTTAATAAATCTTTTCATTACCTACCATTGACAATTATCGGCGAATCTTAATATTTTTTTTAATGAATTTCGTTTCCACGATTGACTAATACAAAGGGTGGAGGGGGGAGGGAGGGGGTGATAAAGATTTTGAAAGCAAATATCTCGTGACTAGAAAGCTGGAATAAAAAAGTTATCAAACATTTTTGTTGTATCTTAGGGGTCCCATCGAAGCCGCCATACCGACAAAAGGCGGACGTTCTGACCGAAGACATAAGGGTAACTAGACTGCTACGGAATTCTAAAAATAAAAAAATTATTCGTTCAATGGAAAAAAAATTTCGAAGGGGTTGAGACGTTAGGAAATACAGTGTGCACGTGACTCTGTCCTGAACGAGAGATATCATCATCTCGCAGAATACGTTTGTTCTGTGACTTGCGTTGTCGTTGGCGGTGATTTATTTGAGGTCATCGCGGATAAACAAATTTTCCAAGTTAAAATTAAAAGATCAACCGTCGTACATATGACTATTTTGTTAGAATTAAAAAAAAAGTCGATAATTGTTGTTTACGAATGATTAATACTGTTATCCTGTTACGAAAAAAAAATCACATAAGATGCTGACGCGTCCTCCTCGAATTTCCGTAAACCTAGGCAAATGGTAAAAATAAATATAATAATAATAAGTTGACTGACGCGTGCCTTGTACGAATAGAATAACAGGGCCACCATGGTCTATCTAACTTCCATCATCCCACAATCGCAATACCGTGCGACTGCCCGTGGAAATTGTTTGAATATTGTGCCTTGTCCGTCGATGCATGTCGTTGTGCTTATTTTCTCGTACTTTCGATTGTACTTGGGTACGCGTATTTCGTGATATTAAATTAAATACGAATGTATGGCTCAAGCGGGTATGATTGCGTGCGGTTGGTTGTGAGCGCGGCACCTCCGTTCCAGAGTCCAATAAATATCACGCCGTTTGCAAACAGTTAGAAGAATAAAGGGAGTACGGTTCTCTTTCGCTCGGTCATACATTATTACCGAAGTACCTTGGCAATTCTGGTGCCTAACAGCTCAGTCACGACCTTCTTGGATATTGCACTTGTCGGTGCAAGCAACTGCCTCAACACCTTATCGCGGTTATTCTGTATCCGTTTTGATATTATTACTTTTTGTTGTACGATGTAATAATTAATACACGAAATTGTGGGTGCTCATTAATTCATAGCCGCGTTCATATAAATTAGCTACTGTCGAATTGTACGATTGAACAAGACTCCAAATGTTTGACTACCATCCATAGAGTAATCAGGTTTTTTCTTTTTTTCCAAGACATGTTTCATTATTTTATATTTTTTTTACATATACAGTGGGTCAAAAAAGTATCCATACACCTCGTTATTTGCAATAACTTCATAGGCATAAATGATACACACACAAAACCTATTTCGTTTAATAGTCCACCAGGTACAGAGATAAACTGCAAATGAAAATTTTTTTACCAGAAATAATATGAGAATTATGAAAAAAATATAAAAATTTAAGAGCAAAAAAAGTATTCGTACACTTATAATTAAGAATATCTTATAATTAAGAATAATTATAATTAGTAATATCCTTAAAGAGGCTACAAAAAATCCGTTTGTAAGTGCTCAAAGCCTATCGAATGATGTCGCGTCAACATCAGGGAAGACCGTGTTTCCCCAAACTGTACGAAACGTTTTGCATTCTGACGAAATATACGGCAGAGCTGTGAGAAAAAAACCATTCATTAATAATATAAATCGAGAAAAACGTTTAGGTTTCGCGAAAACCTACGTAAATAAAACTATAGAATTTTGGAAACGTGTCGTATTCTCGAACGAATCGAAGTTTAATATTTTTCGGTTAGATGGAAAGAGATTCGTCTGGCAGAAACCGAACACCGAGCTCCAACAAAAAAATGTAATCCCGACTGTGAAGCACGGCGAAGGAGGCGTAATGGTTTGGGGCTCTATGGGATACGATGGTGTTGGTGATCTGGCATTCATAGATGGGATAATGTATGCCCACAAGTATATCGAAGTGTTGCGCAGTAATCTCGAGAAAAGTGTAGCTAAAATGGGCCTGGACGGAAATTTCTACTTTCAACAAGATAACGACCCGAAACATACTGCCCTGAAAACGGGGGAATGATTGCTCCACAACGTCCGCAAAAAATTGATTACACAACCACAATCTCAGAGTATTAATCCTATTGAAAATGTATGGCCCTTAGTGGATGTTAAAGTCAGGAAAAAAAATATCACACAAGTCCGACCTACAAGGAGTGCTTTTAGAAGAATGGATGAAAATATTTAAAAGAAAAACAACGCGAACGGTAGTAGAATCCATGCCTAAAAGACTGCAGGCCATAATTGACGCTAAAGGAATGCACAAAAAATATTAGTTACAATTAACAACGAAGCTTAAGTAGATTTTCATTATAATGCTGAGTGTACGAATACTTTTTTTGCCCTCAAATTTTTGTATTTTTTCCATAATTCTTATATTATTCCTGGTAAAAAATTCTTCATTTGCCGTTTATCTCTGTACCTGGTGGACTATCAAACAAAATTGGTTCTGCTTGTGTATCACTCATGCCTATGAAGTTATTGCAGAAAAACAAGGTGTACGAATACTTTTTTGACCCACTGTATAATGATTATTGTAGTTTAAAAAAAAGTTCGATTTCGAAAAAATAACCATTTTTGCTTCCCCATAAAGGAAGCTTTGTGACGGTCAAAACATTTTCTTTAGGGATTTTGATGTAAATACGTTCAAAATGTCCTAAAATATCCAGAAATTACGTTTGGGAAAAATGTCTGGATGTATGTGCGTATGTGTGTGTTTGTGTACGTAACGGCTCCCTAAATGCCGAACGTCTATAACTTATTAACGGTGTCTGCTGCAGCGCTCAAACTTTGCCCATATATAAAGCCTTATGATGTATATGTCATCTGTAATTCTCGCGATAATTGGCGAAGCCGTTCGGATTTGACAGCGTTTAAAAATTTCAAAAAAATGATTGCGTCCTCTCTAGCGTCCGCAACTTTTAAGTTATTGGTTTAAATAATTATTTACGAAGACAATGATGCTCAAGGATGTTTGGTACTTTTCGTACTGGAATTCAGGCCAAAGCTAGAATTCAGGCCAAAGCTATCGGGGAGTTGAGATTTTATAAGATTTTGAATTGTTTGAAGAATTTACGTTTCGTTTTAACTCATGTCAACTTCGAACGATCGAAGCCGAACTCTGTAAATATCAGGAACACCATTCAACCACACTATAAAATTTGGTAAAAATCGGTGGAGGGGATCGAATTTTATAGGACTTCGAATTTTGTAGGAGTTTGAATTTTCCTAAACTAGCTGCAAGTTGAAACTTGTAGTTTGCTTCCTCCGCACGTGAGCCAACGGACGAAATACTTTGAGAGAAAACCAGAATTAATAAAGAAAAAGGTACTCATAGGAGTCCTCATAAAGGACTTCGTTCTTTGGCTCAAGTGCGGAGGGAGCAAATTGCAAGTTTCAACTCGTTTTTTTCTTCTAATCAGAGCAAATCGAATCCTAATGTCAATCACAAAATTTATAGACGGAAAATAAAAATTTAAAAAAAGGTGTTTCTATCGATTTTTTTGTTGTTATTCACACAAAACCGTTTCCTGCACGATCTTCGAGAATAGCAGGAAAATTGTGGGCAAACAAATTAAGGTCTATTTGGAGTCGAAAAAAGGGAAAAAAACAATGATGTAACGATGCTGTAACGTAAGTAAAATAACTCCTCGATTTCACTTGGAATACTCCATACGTATAACGGCGATTGGCTCGGAGGCAATTGGAAAAGTGGTATCCTGATCGTGCACCAGTCACTCGAACAGTTAGACTGGCTTTTGCCCTGATCTGCCGAGATACAGAATATTTAAGTTTTTCTTGAGTCGGAATGACCGCTACGGTCTCTACATCGAACCACGAACGTGATCCAGTTCGTCCTCGATCTGGCTACTGGTTTTTCCGGGAGGGGAAAGGGGGGGGGGGTGTGCTGATTATGACATCGACCGATGGAGTCGGAGGTTGGTTCGGGAAAAGGACAAGCTGTGTCTATTGGGGGGGGTACAATTATAGTGGCAACGACAATTTTCACGTAATTTCCTCATTCCACTACGAGACGTTAGGGGAACGTGAGACGAACGTTTTTCATCGCTCCGTTATTTATTGAAATATCTAGACGTGCAATTAGACCAGAGGTGAGGAGCGGGGGAGGGATAGCTTTGGGACGGGTGAAGAAACGTGGGGACTCATCGGACTCGATATTCACTTTCTTCGATCCAGCCTCACAGCAAATCCCGTTTGCAAGTGAGTGACCATATTATCTCGCGTATCTGTAAGGCTCATATCGGGTCTTCTTGTGAAAAGAAAAACCGTTTTGTAATCGTCACGCGGTGGGATAGGAGAGGACTAGCGTACGCGATATCACCGTCCCTCATATTGTCTGGCAATATTTTTACAATTCGGGAGCACGTCGAAAAGCCTTGCGACAAAAAAAACTGGTCAAAAGAACTTATTCTGTCAAAGTAGATTCTTCTCATCTACACCCTGTGTTAAAACGACTGCTGCACAAGATGGTCATTAGGTTTAAGTTGAGGTTTAGGCCGGGTTATGTTGGTTTAGGCCGGGTTATGTAGGTTTAGGTTTAGGTTTAGGTTTAGGTTTAGGTTTAGGTTTAGGTTTAGGTTTAGGTTTAGGTTTAGGTTTAGGTTTAGGTTTAGGTTTAGGTTTAGGTTTAGGTTTAGGTTTAGGTTTAGGTTTAGGTTTAGGTTTAGGTTTAGGTTTAGGTTTAGGTTTAGGTTTAGGTTTAGGTTTAGGTTTAGGTTTAGGTTTAGGTTTAGGTTTAGGTTTAGGTTTAGGTTTAGGTTTAGGTTTAGGTTTAGGTTTAGGTTTAGGTTTAGGTTTAGGTTTAGGTTTAGGTTTAGGTTTAGGTTTAGGTTTAGGTTTAGGTTTAGGTTTAGGTTTAGGTTTAGGTTTAGGTTTAGGTTTATGTTTAGGTTTAGGTTTAGGTTTAGGTTTAGGTTTTGGTTTTGGTTTCGGTTTTGGATGTTTAGGTTTTTTAGTCTTGTTAAGTTTTTTAGATTTAGGTTTAGCTTCCTTATGATTGTTGTGAATTAAGTTTGTGCTTTTGTACAATGTAATTAAATTGCTTTCATAGACTATTAATGCATTTTTGTTGTTTTCTCTGAACTGCTACTTTAAGGTCTTTGGTGTTGATGTTGATGAGTTATCTTAGCAATAAATGTTTTTGAAAGCGGAGTTTCTTGACGGGGGTTTTCTGACCAAGTTTTTGAGTCATGTACCCTATAACTAATCATCAAAAAACCATTAAATAATCGGCAAAGACGATGTACAATTGCGATTGTCATTTACGATGAAAAGGCAGAGAAAGAGCACGCAAGACTGGTGGTCGTGCTGGTTTACTTAAATGTTCGATGCTCTCTCCTGCCGTCGTTTCTTACCGGCAAAAGATTTCCGAGTGGCTGACTGACGCATTAATTGATGGGTTCGCGCGGCCGCAGGAATGGTTCGATGCGAGTCCATCGTTTCATGCCCGATGCTTCTATCACCGTTATTGTTTGCCGGTTTCTAAGTTCCTCACTCTATATATTCTCTCGAAACGCAGCGAGTCGACGGGGTCCTAAACTTGCTTGCGAAACTCAACGATACACCCGCAATAACTTTTTTTTCAAATTTCTCATCAAATAGCATGCATTGGATGTATTTGATCTAGAAAAAGTGTACCGATAATTCATCTATAGAAGGAAAATGTTATAGTAACTTAATTTAAATGAATTGATGAAACTTGTCCGTGCAAAGTTTAGCTAACTGCGACTTTTTGTACGTTATAATGTCATAGAGTAGCTTCCATAGGGCATGGACAACGTACTCCCAACTGTTATAAATCTTGTCATTTTTTAACCATGTACTTACCGAGGTAAAAGTATTCATGTATCGTAATACAAAAAGAGCTATGTTACGGATTTACTACAAAACAAAAATGGTAACGATAAAAATAAGTGGGGAACTCGTCGAGTAAAAATTTTATAATCTGATAGATTTTCCGTATAGGCTTTGCAATCATATAAACGACAATGTACGAGCTAGATATATTATATAATGTACAAAAAATTATCCTATCGAGTCGACATTGAAATAAACTTTCTTAGACGCTGAAAACTCGGAGGCCCGTTTAATATCGTGAAAAGCTGATTATTTTTTATTGAGTTTTGAATCACGCAACTACTTACGCTTGGCACCTTCTTCGCCTTTGTGGGCAGCGTGGCTCTTCTCTCCTTTCTCCCGCTTTTTACTCTCTCTCTCTCTCTCTCTCTTTCTCTCTCTCTCTCTCTCTCTCTCTCTCTCTCTCTCTCTCTCTCTCTCGCTCGCTCTCTCCCTCTCTCTTTCTTTTTCTCCGGCTGTCTTTCTCTCTCTATCAAGTTTCCTCGTTATTTATCTGTTGCTGATCCACCGGGAGAAGTCTCGCTCGGGGGTTTCTTCTTTGCGTTTTGAGCGCACCAGTCGAGCTACGGCACCGGCCGGAGCCGCTGATCCGATATAACTGATCGAGAGAGCTGATTTATATAACTGGCAGACTCGAACAAACAGCACCGAAATACGATTTTTTTCTAGTAAAATCTTATCGGACGGCTTATGTACGATATCCGTTCCGCTGATTTATGTACTGCACTAATTTACACGAGAGCGCGAGAGACGGTAGGAAATAGAGAAGAACGTCCTTGTTAAACCCCGTGTCGTTGCCACAGTCACGAGCCAATAATTCCCCATAAGTAATCCCGAAAATTAATTAAAAAGATAAAGACCGTCTCATTTGCGACTAAATTAATGTAAAAAGCACACTTATTCGGATACCCTCAAAATATTATTTTCACAAAAATTATTTCGATTGTTGAATATCGATTTAATGAAAATCCATGCGCTTCTCATACTCGTGCTCGCCACCTAAAATTTCCGAGCTGACACAATTTTAGTAATCCGCGGAAGTTCGATTATCGAAAAGTTCGGAATTTCGTGAAGTCTCGAACGCAGCACCAATTATCGTACACGTTTATTTAACACCGACACGATGTCTCGCTCACAATTAAAAAGTCGAGGAACGATAAAGGTTGTAGTGCCGGATGACGGTGTGAGTCGTTCGTCGTTCGTCGTAACTATTTTCGAGCAAGGTTCTTTCCATAAATCAAAATTTTTTAACAAAATGTTTTGCCGTAAAAAAATAAATGAATTTATGTTGTATCGTTTAAAAAAAAACGAAAGAAAATAATTTAAAAAAAATTCAAAGGACTATCAAACACGAAAGAGTACGTGGCTCGCTACCGCGACGGCAAAGAGGTCCGAGAGAGTCCGGATTGACAGTGCGGTGGACCACCGGTCGGTGTACTGGTGGTACGGGGATCGCCGGGCAATCACTATCGCGCGTGGTAGGCACGTAAGGTACTCACCTGCGTGTACCCCACGAGTAGTAGGGACTGCTGCTCCGGCTGCTTCTACTCCCCGACGAGAGCCACACACGACTGCTTACACGAGCATCGCGAATACGAGAAGAACCGTGTCCGTGTAAGCACGCAGCGGCTTATTGACCACTACCACCTCATTGAATAACAAAAGGAACGATGATCGATAACCGGTCGTGTTCGGTGTATTCGGCGATAGACCGCTCGTTGTGGGATTTCCCAAAAAACAACAAAAAACACTGAAAAACAAATGAAACGAGAATGAAGGATCGAACAGAATAGGTATAGACGTTGGTGTAAACAAAAAAGTAACATTCGAATCGCTGCCGATCTCCTCTCGAATCCGGTTGCGTTAAAATCGCGAACGCGATCACACGACGTGTCCTTGTCCGTCTTCTCTTGCATTCGATTAAAAAGAGAGTTACGTGGGTTGCTATCGTTTTCGTATTAATATAGTCGGCTCGGCGACTAAGGCCCCAATCGTTCCTACCAATTTAACTCGACGACGGCAACCGTTGACAAATCAAATCTTTTCAACTTTTAAACAATCCGTCGGCAGAAAAAAAATTTAAATTAATGATATTTATGTTCATCCATAAGTATTCAGAATTCGAAGCGTTGTTCGTAAGGCAGCTGGTCATATCTGATGATATCTCAACAAAATCGTCATATAGCATTGATTTTCAATGAATTAATTAAATACTTATTTTTAGTCAATTTCACAAAAAAAAAGGCCATGCTAAAATATCAATGCCCAATTATTAGTGCCATCCTCACTATCGTGAAGGTGAGGTCAGCCTGTTTTTTATTTAACATTTTTTTATATCGTTATATAGGTGCTTGGAATAGCCTTGCGCAGAACCGGATACAATATTGTTTAGTAATAGCAATTTCAAATTTTTTCGTATGAAAAATGATGATAAATCCATGATTAAAGAATTAATTAGGTGGGCAATGTTGACAGCAGGGATGCTATGAGAAAGAAAGGTAACAGGTAAACCTGTGACGAACATCGGTCAAGTAATATGTTCCGAGATGCGCTGGGTGCAACTCGACTTATTAATCTATTTTCCAATATTTAGTTGGAAATACCGCAATCTCGTCGTACAATGGAATATGTATTCAGCGCTATAACTATGCACTGAAATTCAGTATATTCTACCGTGGCGTGTATCGCGCGCTTCCACTTATAGACCATAACGGCATTCGTCGTCTTCATCGTCGTCGTCGAGCTGTTCTCACGACCCGTTGTAACAATTCACTGCATATCATAATGAAATGTCGAGGAATGAAAATATGATATTATTTGTTACCCATCCACAAAGGAAACTTATTTATAATCATTATAACTATGTTTTAAAATTCGTGTACTTACGCAAATTGGCTGGCGGAATTCACGTCCGATAAAATCCAGAAGGCTTCTGGAATATCCAGTCTGGTTTGTTGTTCCGTCAAGAAATTTAGAGCACAATAAATTGTCACGGTGCCACGGAGTTATACGTAGAAGAGTCCTCGTAAATACAAGTGCATGGACCTTTGACGTTGAAAACGATTAACGATATGACAAAGAGAATGAAATATGTGTGAGGGGGGTTATTTAACGAAATATCGGATTCGATCCAACAACTCGGAGTGGCAACCGTAGCTTCCAATTTATTTTTATTATTTATTTTCGATCGTGCACACAAATACAAAGCACCGCGTTACGTTACAACGCGTTCATTTCGATTAATATTTTTGTACGATATTTATTTTTGACCCATGCCCACCGTTCGGGGACCGTGGTTACAAAAGTTAGGGTATAGCAATATATTCGTTGGTATTTCCGGACATGTAAATCGACGGACGCGTCGGTCCGTTGTACATGAAACGTCTACCGAAATTAACCGATCGGCAGATCGAAACTCGATTATAAGCTCTCGTCGCGGCAGTGTTGGGTTTGCGCCGCCGGTCCTTTGGTCGCGAAGGACCAACGCACTCGGACACACGACGATAGCCCAATCGCTGGCCAAGCTGCGGGGACCGATGGCAACATTCATATTCAAAATATTCACAAGGATATTATCGACCACGACATTTTTCGACCAATGACTATCGGATAGAATGAAGTGTCCTAACTGAGGTCAACGCCCATCTTAAACCGTTTTACCTAGGAACAACAAATTTTTATGTTACACCGTTTTTCACGCCGTGGTCACTTAAAGGGGTTTAAAAGAGAAAGTACTCGAAGGTTAGAAACTTTGCGTTCTTATTTAAACCTTCATCGTCACACTGGGCGGTGCCCACTATAGCAAACTATACTCGCCCGAACTGGTTGAACAAATAACTGAATATGCTTTGAATGTTTTAGACAATATTCGGACAGCTTTGGTATGAGAAATAAAATTGGAATATGTAAAAAAAAAAAAAAAAAAACGTAAAAAGATGGAAATGAAAAAAAAATGTCCATCCGCTCCAAACGTCATGAGTCCATGAATTTCAAATATTTTTAGTTAAAATTTGGAAGTTACACTCCTAAGATATGTCACTTTTAGGGTAAAAACAGCGGCATAATTGCGTGTTTCAAAATAGGTATTTATTCCGACATATGAGAAGGGTCGATTTTTATATGGTTTCTATTCGTAAAATCGTAGTGCATTGTTGTTATAACCGTAGTTTATTATTATTATTCATCGTTGATATTATCATTTATCATTATTATTACCATAATTATTATTTTTGCCTGACCTTCGGATGAGCTGCCACCAAAATTGGCGCACTCATCGACATGAAATTGCTCTCGGAATGCTACATTTCCCAAGTTATATGCCATTGGGCAGCAAATAATTCGTTATTCACATATAACGTTTAAATGTTATTCCAACGGGTAGGTACGGCAGGTATATTTACGGTCAGAACACTTGTTCTTAACAACAAAAAAATCGATTTTTTTCCCAAATAACTACACAACCGTCAACCTCGGGGGGATACCACCCAGGCCGTGCGCGCTATCTTATTGTTTCGACTCTCAGGTATACACTGAAGGTTGGATCGAGTTATCACGAGTGCGTATCTATAGAGGGGATTTGAAATCACATGCTGAGGCTGAAGGAAGTCCTGCCAGGAGGCAAGAAATATTATATATTTGTCCCGAAAGTTGACCAATGGGTGGTATCCACTCCGCGTGTCACCGAAGGGTTAAGGTAGTACAGTATAAAACTTCTTAACCTCTTAACGCAACCAATCGGGTCTCCTAATTCGATTGCAGGGGTGACAGAAAAAATCTGATCCACGCCTACTGACAGTGCCGTATCTCGAAATGTCCCAAGCCTGCATTGTTTTGAAAGAGATACTTCAAAGTTTAATAAAAACATTCGGGGGTGCATCTTCGCACGAAACTGACTTTTGACTCATGTCGTTTGTTTATATGTAGCATCACGGCCGGCGGATAAGTGTAATAGTGGGGTATGCTCATCCTCCGCGCGTTATGTTTCGAGGCGTTCCGATTAGAAAGGTACTACTGTATACCAGTAAACAATGACTCGTTGGACTCTTTGTTTGCTTACAACGCATGCAAATACCGATTCTTTCAAAGAATAACGAAATCCACTCTACCGTCCAGTTTTTGAGACATTTATTGTAAAAATTGAGAAAATAAACACAGTCGGTATCGGAACATGGGTCATGTGTCGCAGATTCGATAAGATTGCGATTGGCCGAACCGATGAAGCCTATTAAAAACTACTACTAGAAACAGCAACAATTTCATGATTATTGCAATTTTTGAGAATGGCTTGCTGGCATTACGCCGTTTTGCAACATGGCAACATAGGGCCACGGCTGAACATCGAATATAGTAATATTCGGTAGCGTCGTTGTGTTTCTGTAAGAAACAACGTTTAATTATTGTGATAGAAAAACTCGTTTTTTTTTCTTCTTCAAAAATATTCTATCATTCTCAAAAGGGAACTTTTCGTCTGTCAGAATTCATCGACCTTGTCTATCATAAACTATTGAGTGGTTAGCGTTACGCGGGTGATATTTTACCAAAGAATAATTAATCGATTGTATGCGAAATATAACGATATCTCTGGTACAATTAATGCCTGGTTGATTTTTATTCCCGTTACTTGAGTTTGACGGTTTTCACACAAAATACGCCAAAGTCAAGTAGGCTACTACATATAAAACTACGTATAAAACATAAGAGGACCAGGAGGGTTGACCGAGAATACGTTCGCGTAAAACATCGAACATGCCAGTGAAAAAAAATATTTTTAATGTTCCCTATTATAAAGAAAGCTGTCGTGCCGAGATTCCTTTCTCCCAATGTCCGCAGTTTAAGAAATGTGGAAATAAGTAAATGTTAGGTGAATTATTTGTCTCATTGTTTGTTTTTCATTCGCTTGACCCGAGAAAATGATTAAACGTTATATACCAATGTATTGTTACGTCTTGTTACAAAAAAACTATTTAAAAAGGTACGCGAACGCATCAAATTGTTGTTTTTGCTTCTTTTAAGGCGGGAATATGCCTACCAGGATAGAAGCTCTCATTTGGTGTTCCGAGAGGAACAATTTGAAATAAAAAATTATCAATGGAACGTCGAATTAAAACGATAACGGAGTGTAATTTATTAAAACCCCACATTACGATATTAAATTGCTTTAATTACAATTCTGGTTTATCGTGTCACGGGAACTTAAATTCGAAGAATTTTATGCGGGCTTGACGAACATGGTCGAGCCGCAGAGTGCAAATTTCAAACTTTATCGTATTTCCGCGGGCGCGACCAAACCGGTCGCGCCATCCGTCCTAAGCTGACAGTGTCATTAATTTTGAACGGACACGACGAACAAGGTCAAGCCGCAGATCGAAACTGAATTATTCTTCTTACAGGCACGTCTTCGCATTGGACTACAGTGCTGGGGTTTTGTACATATTTTTTTTAAATTTAGCCCCGATGACGGCACACAAGACGGTTAAAAATCTCGACATTGTTTGTTAATTGACGATCGGAGCGATTTTTAATTAGGGATATTCGTCGGGGCTTATATGTAGGTACCGGCTACTTATTTATCGTAGGTACTGCTCATTATCGTAATTATTTAAATAGGAATTAACGATGGAAAAGGTAAACGAATATTCGGCCACTTGTGTTAATAAACCAACATAGTTATTATAATTTCCGCACACGCATTCGGAAGGAAAGTGTCCCTCTATAAAGCACCGAAAGCTATCTTCATTTGTCTAGCTATAGCATATCTATTAACTTTACTCGTTTCGACATTTTATATGTGAAAAGTTGCGGCGTCTATTTTTCTCAAGTTAATCGATGATACTTGTAGAGGAATAACCTAACCTGAATAATTAAACATTTTATCGAATCATAAAATGTTCGTCTATGTATTGAGCCCGAAACTAACTATTTGCACAGCTACGAAATCATGGATTCAACATTCACACCATATCACTAATATTTTAATGGCAATGAACCCACCTATTTGTATAAACGCGAACCGACATGTGGCTATCGTATCGAAAAAATATCAGATGCACTTCCGTCATTGATAATTTATCGGTCATTAATTTGTCCGGAATTTTTGAGTAGGTAAAGTCATTCATGTTTATCCAAAATTGAATTTCCGTCACAACCGCGCAGCTTATCCGAAACCCATTACACGGTGCGAAATGCGACGTGTCAAAAAGACTTTTAACGCGATCTGAAGATGGGATTTTTTCCTGTCTTTAATTTGTGATGATATTTCATTGCGGTAGTATATAAATACGGATCAACTTAATTGTCACGCGGGAGACAATTTTTTAAATTCAATTGTCGATGTATTTATTTGCCGCAACGATTATTTACCGGTCATGTTGCAATTCATGAGACTATTATGCGTTGACGGCGTTTTCCTACGCATCATGTTTATCGATAATGTAACTTTTGCTATTTCCGCGTACGCTATGTCGTATAAGCCGAAGTCACGCACACGACGATTCCTCCTCGTTGCACATCGGGTCAATGCTGGCTATCCGGTGTCGCTTATCGATCGCAACAAACCACGTAGATAATTATTACATTGGAAGCCGTCGTTAAAGTTCTTCATCATCATCAATAATCGTTGCTGTGACGGCTGCGAATACCAATTAATATTACCTACTGAGAATTTTTTCAATCAATGTTCTCGTTTTGTAGCCGACTTTCCGCACTTTTCTAAAATATCACGTCGGCAATAGTATTTACATCGATTAATGGCGTCGATCGAGACGCTCAATACGGATGAATTCGCGACGTCGAAAAGTTATTCACATCAACTAAACATTTAATGGATTGCCTATTTCGTGGAGGTTTTCCAAGTACAATTGGAATATATGTCGGGACGCTCGGTGGTCCTTATGGTCCTTAAACTCGAGTTGTCGAACCTCAATACTTGGGGCTTTCCAATTTGCTTCTTCCATCGTTGTTCTACAACCATTTTGCTTCCTCATAAAGAAAACTTTGTGCCGGTGAAAATTTTTTTTTTCGAGATTTTCATGTAAATTCGTTGAAATGTCCCAAAATATCCAGAATTCACATTTGCAAAAAACGTCGAGATGTAGATATGAGCGTGCGTTTGTGTGTGGGTGTGAACCGGCCTTCCAAATTTCGAACGTCTATAACTCGAGAATGGTACGGCCCTCAAACTTTCCACACATATGCAGCCTTGGAACGACTAGGTAATATGTCATTCCCGCGATAATTGGCGAAGCCGCTCGGATTTGACAGCGTTTTGAAATTTCAAAAAAATGTCTGTGTCCACTTTAGCGTCCGGAATATTTCACTTATCGGTCTAAATAGTTCTTCAAAAAAACAATTATTCTCACGGATGTTTGGTATTGAATTTGGGCTGAATCCATCGGGGCGTTCAGATTTTATAGGTTCTTGAATGGTAAGAAAAATTTACGTTTTGTTTCAACTCACGTCAGGTTCGAACGATCGAAGCCGAAATCGGTACATATCGGGAACATCAATCAACCGTACCTTGTATCGAATTAGTAACCGGGGATCGAATTTTATAGGACTTTGAATTTTGTAGGAGTTTGAATTTTCCTAAACTAGCTGCAAGTTCAAACTTGCAATTTACTTCCTCCGCACTTGAGTCAATGGACGAAATCCTTCCTGAGAAAGCCAGAATTGATTAAAAAAAGGTACTCGTAGGAATTCTCATGTAGGACCTCGTCCTTTGGCTCAAGTGCGGAGGAAGCAATTTGCAAGTTTCAACTTGCAGCTAGTTTCGTTAAGTTACTGACTTGTAAAATTGACCTCAGGATTTTGGATGTTCAGCGCATCCTTAAATATTTCCGCCTAATGTATCAGCTCTGCTATTTTGTTTTCGGGGATTAAAGATTATTTCCTCAAAAAGTACGCATTGCTTCGGATTAATAAAGACTATTGACGAAAGTTTGTTCTTCTATTGATATTTTGGCTATAATAAATGAACTAAAATTCGATAAACATGCCATATTATTTCGATGGAAACAATGAAAATTCTGCCGGCACGTGTTGATATTGAGGTAGGTCGGCAGAACTTGGTAATGATTTTTCAAAAATTATTTGGAACTCATCTAGGGGATGTACGTATTAAAATTAAAAAATTACCCCCATACAAACTATTCGGAAACATCATGCATGAATATAATTTGCTGTGGCTGACTCATTTGCGAAATATTTCTTCGTAAATCGTCGAACTTGGCATCGATCACGGGGAACCAACCTTCTGACATAGGCTTCGAGGTTCATTCGTATGAGGATATTCAACTCCTAATGGAAATAACCGGAATCCCGAAAACCCTGGCTAATTCTCAAACGGGAGTTTCAAGTCTCAAGGTACGCTTGTCGATTTCCAACTATTTTTTAAATCCTTTTTCAACGATAACTACATTCATCGCCTGGAGGCTTTGATGGCTGTGGTGAAAAAAACGGCGTCGACAAAATGGATTTTAGCCAACACCGTTGCTACGTTACGTTTTCTTTAACTTTGGGCTGTGAAATTCATGTTTGTTATGTTTCAATTAACTATTATGTTTCAACAACAAAAAAAAGGACGCACGAAGCTCATTGATTTTTCTTAACGCAGATTCAACGAAACCCAGTGCCTCGAGCATAAGCTATTTGTCAGGAATCTATACCGACCCGCGGAATACGAGTAATTCGTAGAATCGATAGCACATAAGTAGAAAAAAGAAGCGAACTACAACAAAAACCCGGACCGACGGGGAAATCCATTTTCGGGTATTTCACCTTGGTGTGCCGATTGATGTTTGTCTGGCTAATGATAATATTTAAACGTTTCGAAGCAACGTTGGACGTATCAACGTCTCGTTGGCTAATATTTCATCCGAATTATTGGTTTTTTTTGAAAAACGTTAAAAAATACGACAAGCTGATGAAATAATGACAGGCTGGGTCCACAACCCCAGCAGGAGCAGGTGCAGCAGAAGTGGGGTAGGTCGCGAAATCCCTACTGCTAAGTTGTTCTACAACATATATTACACAAATAGTTCTACCGCGTAAGCTTCACGCGGTAGGACGAGCTACGCCACTATATCTATATATACGTTGTAGGACAACTGAGCAGTAGGAATTTGGAGACCTACCCATTCAAACGATAATCATCCCGGTCGATGGGCTTGACGTAGATGTAACGTCATCATCCGTCGAACGTAACATCAATCGATCGTATATTTAAATCGACCAACTTTTTATTACTCTCACTCGTAACGCGCGAGATTGTTGTTGCATGCTTACAATGATGTTTTGTTTTTTTTTTGTCATCCGGTTGTCGGTTAATGGGGCAACACGTGTCTGATAGATATAGGTTCAAGTAAAAAACTATTCGATCGATAACAAGGGGCAAAATAATTGACCGAGCAGCCTATGACCATTCATTGTCATTATAACGATGTTCCGATGTAAGTCGTATCTTCTGTGAATCTTCTTCTTAAGTATTACTTTATGACGCAGGTAAGACATATCGTACCTGCGTCATAATCTGAATAATTCCATCGGTTAACAATTGTGCACAAACGAATTAATTTGTTGATATATTGGTTTGGCAAACATAATATTGACTTCCTAGCGGCAAAATTGATTTTACCTTGAGATTAAATTGTTAAGGCTCTGGGTCATGATGGACAAAGGGACAGGACGGAAGGGAGCGATAACGGGGGCGAATCGTGTACGAAAAGTTGGTTTGACAACGATAAGGTGGCTGGGCCGGTAGTGTTGATCCGATGCGGTCGCGACTGTAAATTAGAAAGTTCCACCACTCCAAAAGTACACTTAACCGCTGGTGACTTAGCCCTGAACGCTGCGCTTGGTCCACTTCGATAAGCATTAGTGCGCGAGTGCGTTGCCGCGTGCTGGGCCCGTCTTCTTAGCAGTTTCCGAACTCTTGCGTATTTCTTCAAACGTATTGAGACATCGCGACAAAAACAAATTATTCGGTCTATGGCACGTGGAGCAGCCTCAATTTTTTCAATTATTATTTCGAGTACAACATTTTATGGTCTTTTGTTAAATCTCATAATAAGACCGTACATCAAAACAGGCACGATTGCGCTCGCATTAATCAATGTCAACTATGTAATTTATAAATATTTAATCATCAATGTTTGTCACATTGTCAATCGTTGAAAATTCATTTGTAAAAAAGCTTTTATTTCCTTCGATTAATGTAAAATTAGAAAAATCTTAAAGTTTGAACGACTGGTAATTCATGGTAGCGGATGGGTGCTAAAAACCCATTGTTTTCCATTGACATTTTTAACAACATTGAAACAGTGAGCTCCGATTTCTCGACATGTTCCTAGCAATCTGAGTGTGAGAAGAACTGTGCAGAAACGTCGATATTATCCCGTCCCTTCCAGAATATCTAAGTGAAATTTTTCACAAGTTATGCAACAAACTTTTATTATACCTAATATCTGCCATAAATACATTGCAGAATACGCGCTTAGACGCTTAGAGTCGAGCATATTATACGGAGTCGATGAAAAAGCATAACAGGCGCGCCGCCTCTCCGCGGTAGACGTAACGGATTCGGCGATAAGCGATTACCGAACGCGCGGCCGCACGAACAGCGCTGGCGCTAACCGACCGCGGGTAACTTCAATCAACCAATGAAATTCAACGGGTCGCGAATATTACAAAGTTGTCAATTGTTTGAGACGAGTTGTCCGATGTACGAGTCTCGAGGCATATCTTCGTTGTATATATTTCGTCATCATTCGTTGAATAGAATACTATTAACTCGAATATTAATTGGATATGTTTATGAATACCACGAATAAACGTCACTGGTTGTTGCATCATTCAATGAACGTCTAGTGATGATCTAATAACTTCCAGCAAGGTCCTAGCGTTACATAGACTTCCGCTGGGACCAACGGTCGGTAGTGCGCGAAACTTTGTTGAAACCGGAGAAACGATCTTCAACCAAGTATGTAACGTGTCGGTTTTAAAATTTATACATTGTACGAAATTGAAATTTATTATCCAATTGACGATAGAAATATAAACACCAAGGATTATGACAATTAAAAGCCCTCGGGGGCTGGTTCAGTCTATGCCACTGTCGGTAATAATTGATGTTACGGGTGGACATCCTTGCTGTGAGCGTAGCTGCTATGATTGATCATCCGTCATACGGTCGTCAGAGCGGGCTTCGTTATTTTTTTTGTCCGATGCATTCGTCTATATTAGTCTATATCATGCTGAATGGCCGATAAACTCGTATCCGCAGTTTCAATTCCCGTTCCGATCGTGCAGATTTTCAAATTATCGATAACATTTTTCAAGAACCCATCAACCTCGGCGATCTTGGATTCGATCTGTGGCTCCATCGTCGAAGATACTTTTTCCGCTTCTTTTTTGCCCTATCCGATGGAAATATATCGTTATTAAAGTTATCCGATGAGATCGAGCGAATTTTCCATGGGGAATAGACGTAACTCTATAAAATCTCAGCACTTTTCTGTTGAAAGTACAGGAGTACACGTGTTTTTTGAGTAAATCGCTTGTGTGAAAAACTAATAAAGAGTGGTTAACGAATGCTAATTTATCGAAACTACCGATTTGTCGATAACGAAAGTTCGCCAATGTTTTACGAATTACCAGAAAACAGGAGACCGAATAAGCTTATCTCCATGAGATTGTAACAGTGTCGTCGCGGTGGCCGCGGTGGCACACTCTGACGCATGTCACTTGACGAACGATATTTGGTAAAATTTTATTCAACGTAGTCATGGTAAGGGACGGCGAGAAAAAAAACACCAAGAAATATGATTTAAATGAACATTGGACTTGCCGATTCTATACATTGATGTATATGCATAGCTGCTTCTGTCGATTTCCTATTGGCATTGCAATGTTGAATAGTCCCTTTGGCGGTTAAGAGTTGTTGGTGGGTGTTCTCAAATAGCATATCGATTGTCCGAGCGTTACCCGTTACATATAAAACCGCGGCTTTTACGCATTCCAAAACTTTCGAGGATATATTCTCCATCTTAATCTCCATCTGAAAATTAAATTTTTGTTGCAATAAGTAAATAGAACGATCTGTATATACTGACCTTTCCCTAAAAATAAAAAAATTGACGTATAATTAAAAAAGTTAATAGTACATTATGATACAAGTGCGAAAACATTTTTTTTGACGAGTGTGAGTTTGCAGCACGAGCCGAGAGGTGTCAAAACTATCGGAGAAAAAAAATAAACTGCAAAAAATTGTATAGGTGACAAATGCAGCACCAATTTGCAGTTGGCGAATTTTTTTATTTTTATTTTTTTTTCTCGGGTAGTTGTGAAAGCTCCATCTTGCAATAGCGTTTGAAAATTTCCTTATACTTTATAAGAATTCTGTGAATTTTTTCAGGCGAAAAAAGCGGACGTTTTTTTTTTTTAATTTTTTTAATTAAAAAAACATATTTTTAAAAAATTTGAAAAAAATTAGGTTCGTTCTTTTCGATGAGTAATTTCGAATAAAAAATTATGAAAAAGATCTGAAAAATGATCGCCAGATCTTGATCAACATGTCATGGAATGACTCATATATATAACCATCACCACAATTTTATGAGTTCACTGTTGTGTTTATCATTGCTTTAATAATAATGATACTGATTAAAAGTGAATCGTTTGACAATAAATTAAATGATTGACGAATTACCTTTTGCTTCAATAGGCCTATTTTTTCTGAAACGTCATCACTAAGATGAAGTATTTCACCCAATATTTCATCATGTTTTTGTTGGTAGTTTGACGGGTAATTCTTAAATTTCTGTTTAAATAGGGTACCAACGGCATGATCGATATAGCCAATTGCATCGAGACGAAAGGATTCCACGTTCGCCCTCAGATCGACATCGCACTGGATCTAAAATTCGTCCGAATAATAAAAATTATTGGAGCTAACCATTATTTCTTTATCATTAACTCTCTACACTTACGTATTCGTGTTAATTATAGAATATAATTTATTCCTAAGAATTAATTATATTTTTACTTACATTTTTGGAGTAAACGAATTTAGGGAAGCAATTTAAAAGTGTTATCTTGCTGCTTGTTTCTCATCTAAAATTGAGTGATATTCTATACATGTAGCGAGTTCGGGTTTGATTGGTCAAAGCTGTCCTAAGTTAGAGCGGAACGTCAATTTTTCGAAAGATTCGAAGTCCGGAAACGTTTCATAATTATTACCGAACGATTATAATTGAAAAAGTGAGTTTAAAGACGGCCTATTTTTTCAAATTATTCTTTTATTATTGATTGAGACCCTGACAAATAAAAAATTCGGATATCGGCAAAATAATAAATATCTCAATATATATATACTTACCGACGCGAAAAACACGGCAGATAGAATGGTTGCGATTCTCAGCATGGTTTCTCAATGGCTGCTCGTTACGATTCTAAGGTTCGAGCATCTCACCAGTGACTTTATATCGATGACTTGTATTATTTTTAACAGGAATGAGAATTCGCGAGTCGAGAGATAAACAGATGTTTTCAAATTTGGGTTGATTTGCACAAGTGGCTGAGCATCTGTTGCCTCTGACTATTATTTCAAACTAATTTATCTCAATGACATGTATTTACTATTCCGATACATATACAATTTATTAACACAATTCTTAGAATTTTTTTTTCATAAAATTATTATCAGCTCGACGTATCTTCTTTTCGACGGTGTGAAACCGTTATAATAATATATCACATCCCGTGGGTGAATCATGCGTTTTAACAGGTGTCATTATAAATTATTAACGTTTACGTCCTCAATTCGATACTTTGCGCAATGTATGTTTGCCAAAGTATTACGTGAAACGTTTATGATTTATTTGGGTCGTGGGATCGTTATTCATTGGGCATTACACCGGAACTCAGAAACCTTCGAGCAATTGATTAAAAATGTTTGTCCCACGATTTTTCACATCGATTTATGTGGAAAACAAAGAGGAACGTATTTCAAGTTCTTCGATTTTGAGAGATCGCCATTAAGATACAAGCAAATGAAATTTTTCAATTATCGATTATTTTTCGTTTTTTAAACCGAAATATCTTCGCAACGATTATCGATCAATTAAACGGACACGGATGTTTTCATTTTGTCTTTCAACGCGACATCCGATGGAAGTATTTATAATTACGATGCGCCATCAAAACCATTATTAAGGGGGCACATCTGTGTAGATTGCCGGAAAAGTAGGTAAATTTTGGGAATTATTATCTCAAAAACTATTCGTCCGATTGAATTCAAGTTGGTTTTATTTGAAAGTATATACATTGAGGTATGTTGACGATTTTTTTTATAAATATATAGCGAGTTCCCAAACTTTAAACGCGTTTATCTCGAAACACGCTTTTCAAAGTCGGTTCCCAATATTTTTTATGCACAGATAGGTACTGAAGTTCGGCACGTAGGATTTTTCTTTTAACCAATTTATTTATTTTTTTATCAACCAAAAAAGGTCGTAAATTGAGGTTAAAAAGTGAATTTCAATTTTAATCGAGCGCCATTTTGTGAAAAAAAAAAAAAAAAAAAAAATCCTACGTACCGAACAGCTCAAGACGTTACACTTTAAGAATCTTCTTGAAATTTTTGTTTCATTGTCAGACCAACCGACTGCGAGAAAAAGTGGGAACCGCAAACCGTGCCGACGACAAAGTTGTTTTACGCTGGCCAGAATAACAGCGCTCCCATTTACTATGTATTTATATAAAAAATCGTCAACATACCTCAATGTATATACTTTCAAATAAAATCAACTTGAATTAAATCGGACAAATAGTTTTTGAGATAATAACTCCCAAAATTCACCTACTTTTCCGGCAATCTACACAGATGTACCCCCTTAATGAACTCGTTTCCGTGCTCGGACGACACTCGGGTCTGATAGGCCGGTCAATCAGAACAATCAATTCACAATAACTCTAAAAGTCAAACTTGGAGTAGTGTTTAATGTGTTATTTCATATCACGTATCAGATTTGCAACCAATTTAACGGTACGGAATATTTCTTTTATTAAAAATTAACGTTTTTTTAAATAAACTTACAGGAAAAATCCCAAACGTTCTGCAAGCTCGAAAGATGCATCGGAAAAATGTCCCACACAATTGCATAAATTTGCAACCTTTTGCATTGAGCGGAACATATTTAATTATAAATTATTTTTTTTATTTGTGCTCATTTTTTCGAGCAAAGTAGTCTCGGAATAATTATAAAAGTTTTAAATTTTTGTTGCAAATGCTCAGAACATCTATTGTGACGCATTTACAAATTTGCAACCTCGTTCACAATCCGGAACATTATGCAATTTTGAAAATCGAATTTTTGCATTTTTCCTTCCTCAAAAAAATTGCAAAAGTTTTGCAATTCGAGCCGATGGCATAGTTTACTGATTAATGAAGGTATTTCGAATCAGCAGCCAAATCCGTGGTGCGAAAAATATTTTAATCATAAAAATAAAAATATATTATTTCTGTCTCTTAGGCGGTCTATATAGCGCGTACGACGCTGCTGTGCGTAGGCTATTCCGTCATGACAATCGATGTCGTATCGATCACGCGGTCACGCGGTTGGAACGCGGTCGGTAAAAAATGAACTATTGGATAACATTTATCACTTGGCCGATTTTTATTATTCAAATTATTATAAAAACTAACTTCCGGCTGTGTTCGCAGCGTCGAATGTTGAACTATCGTTATCGTCGACACAAATAAAACTGTAAACGATAGTATTTAGCTCAATTCACAAAAACTGGTATAAAATTTCATCGAATAATGAACAATACTCGTAGAATTTCTTTATCCTCCGGCTTGAACATCTTAGGTTTGATATTTCGTCGGAACAAGAAATTAGGAACATTCATAATTTATGCGTAGTTTTCATTCTTATTCCGCGAAGGTTTGCGGTTGACCATAGGCGTCTGGTTGATTTTCTGGTTGATGCATTTATCAATAATCCCCACGACGATCGACAAGATCCCGTCAATGGTTTCAAATCCGGTTTCGATCGTGCAGGTTTCGAGATTTCGATCAACGTTTTCCATAAATCCATCGACCTCGTCGATTGTTGATTTCAATCGTTTTCCCATAGCAGAGGATATCGCTTCACCATTTCTTTTCTCCTGTGTAATGAATAGAGCTTTTCATTAACGCGTTATGAATTTAATTAATTATTTTTCGAGTCGAGAAAACCGATAAAACTCTAAAACGTTTGTTTTTGTCTCTGAAACCGTTTTTATATTTCATAGGTAAGGACAATGGTGATAAAAAAGGACAAATTTTCAACTTACCTACCTACATGGATAAATGAAAAGTTTCGACAATTATATTTGACTCACCAATGTTGTGCAACGCATGGCTTGGATCGCAGATTTTTGGTCTGCGATATTGATATTACAATTCTGGATTGCCCGTTTGACGGCGTCAAGTCGCGAGCGCTTGTTTATAAACATCTTATCGATAGTCATAGTATGGTTCATCAAAGCTTCCATTGCATTTCCCACGCATACTAATGCGTGTGACAGAATACCGTCTATCCTTCTATTCAGATTGTCGTAATGATGCCGACAATCGGTAATATTGACACCTTTAATTCCGTTGATCATTTCGTTAAAACTGGATTCGGCCTGTAAAGTTCATTTTGGTTATCATTTAATAAAAATAATATATATTATTACCCAAAGATTTGATTGTGCCTGTGAATTTTGATGATGAAATCGTATGATGAATAATAAAGACGAAACTTTGAAAAAAATATTTTTTCAAAATGAATATCAAATTAAATTTCTCGATTTGTGTAAAAAGAAAATCATGATAAAAATTATGAATTCGATGCATAACGTCCGGATTGGTAATAACATACGGAAAAAATGAGAAATATGAAAACGATAATTGTATTATCAGCATCGAAACGAAAGGAAAAAAAAACCGACCAATTTATCGTTTTAAACCGCCACGGTCTCCCGTAGTACAATGCACGAATATTTATATTGTTCAAGTGAAATTTAGAATGAATGATACAACATTTTAACGTCGATTCCAATAAACAATCATGTTCTGGTATTCGAATGGTTAATTTACGGTATATGTTTTGGAACAAATCACCTTATATTTGGCCCAGCTGATTTTCTGTGCAATATCTTCACTGATTTTCATTATTTCAACCGTTTTATCATCCGCTTTCTGTTGATAGTCCGTATTATTCCAGTCGGTCTCAACGACACGAATTTTCCGGTCTACAACTCCGAGCGCCATACGACGAACGTTTTGAGCGGGCGCCATCCACACGGGATCACTTTTCACCTAAATCAATTTCGTATTATCGACATTATTCGTTCTAAATGTAGCATCGTTTCACGCATACGTTATTCAATTTCACGTTTGGTCCCCAATTTATTTTTCTCGGTCGGAGAATTTTCGTGCGTATTCTACGAGAACTTACCGTTTCGAAACCCATGATGCACAAAATTATCGCGACTCTCAACATTGTTATTCACTGGCTGGTTGGCATAAGTTTGAATTTTTTTTAAATTTACCAGCGTTTTTATATCGAACACCAATAGGTCTGTTGTAATGGAACCAATGGCTTGAAAAGTAAACGGATCATCGCCCACATGTGTTAATTAACAGAACTTCTTCTCTTTTTCTTCCACTTATTTTCGACCCGATTCGTATAAAACTTGACATATCTAGCTCAGACGCATTTTTAATCGTTGCCGATAAAAAAATTCCAAGAGTGTCGGGCAAACATTCGTTTGTTTGGCTAAAAAATTATTAAAAATTATTTAACAAGATATTTTTTTCTATGCGACGTGTATTTTCGTGAGCCTTGTTCGTTACAAATATGATTTCTCTTTGACAAAATAGGTATTCCATTTTCGGTTATTTTATTCCACGGTCGAAACGGTCTTATTGAAATTGCTGCGAGTATCAAAAAGAAATTTTGATAAACCTTAGTTGCTTTTTCAACGACAAATAATGAACTATTTGAACGTGCTCCGGTGTTTCAGTGGTTTTTAAGTATATTTTAATAAAAATTATACCTCATAACACTATTTTATAGTACATGTCGGTGTAACAATTATTATCGATGCTAACGTCCGTATAATAATGATGTCAAACAAATATTTGCACCGACACCGGTTCCACGCTCGATTCTTGCAACAGAGGTTCATTGAAATTTCGATACCTCTTCGCTTTACGCAATGCCGGCTGCGGAGACCGAACGTGATACGTGTTCAGGACAAAGATAAAATATAAAGAAAATCTTTAACCAACAATGAAACGACGAAAATTAATAACGAAAAAAAATAATAGTTTTAATACTATTTTGAATACACACGCACACATAATCGAAAGATAAATCTTTTATTTTGACTATCAAAGCCACATTGAGTGATGATTATCGAAAATACTGTTTTCGTAATAAATAAGTTAATTGGCTGAGGTACAGAACGTCTCAAGGACGGTCTTTTAGTCGCGGGCAGATCAACGAGTACCAACTGCTCCGTCGGGTCTTAATTAATTTGGTACTCTTCCAAGTACAATTGTTTAATCTTCTCGTTTCCATATACAATCCGTTCTACATCCAATCGAAGACCACGTGGGCGATCATGAGATATACGGTTATAGTTGCTGTACTCGTGAGCATTATTGGAAAACCGAATCTGCATAGAAAAATCATCGATATTTTATTATTCGAGATGTACAGGAAATCTTTTCTTCAGACAATTATTATTTATTGATACAAATATGTATCTTTTTGCAAGTCATTTACGGTTTTCATGACGAGATTTAACGTTTCCACGAGGGTTAATGGATCGTTTCGTCATCTCGATTTTCCGTCTTTCTGCCCATTTTCAAATCCGCCGAAAATAATGTCAGTAATGATTATAATAACTACCGCAAATTGGTATTATGTGAATGATTTTTTAATTATCGAAAATAAATGAGTCTTGATTGACGGTACTATTTAGTTTTTTCGAAACGCAATGAATGGCAAATCCTTACCTGAAGAATTTTAGAAAGGTCAAACGGTAGCCGTGCTGTTCGGCAATCCCAGCGCAAACGACATTTGCCGTGGCTCCGATGAGGGTGGCGTTACCTGTTAAATTAGGCATTTTAAAAATTGTCTTTATGACAATTGAATGATGTTGAAACGCCTTACCTCCCATGCAAGCCCCGAAAGTCAAAGCCCAGATAAGTGGCTGTAGAGGCAGACCGAGCTCGGTATTTTTCGCGAGGCTTATCGCTATACGGATCATAACTTGAACGAGTGGCACGTTATCGACGAAAGCACTGGCAAAGGCCGAGACCCACAGAATCAACAGTATAGCCACGGCGAGTCTTGATTCTTCGTGTACCGACAATATCACATCTTCCGTGAGCCTTCCGATCCACCGGATAAGCCCGAGACGCGCGAGACCCTCAAAATTATTAATCAATTAAACATTTCGCAATTGCTATATTTACACTCTCTATACGATTAAATACACTTGCAAAACAAATTCAGAAATTGTTCTGGTGATTATGCAATATCACGTAGTAAAGGACAATATGAATACCGGCGAAAAACAAAATTTCGAGAAATCATAAAATTCGGATAAACCGTGATGTTGCATAATTATAATTGTTTTATTTATAATAATTGATGATCTTGGTGAATTTAAAAGAATAATTTTACAGAAAAATTGCTATGAATAAGTAGATTTCCGACGAAGGAACAATGAATAATTAAATTTAATGAAGTTTAAAAAATATAAATGACGAACGAGAGAATAATTTTCAATGAATAATAAAACTGTCAAGGTCGTACCTCCATGAGAACGGAGAGTGACGCGAAAAACAACAAAGTGCTCCACTCGATTCTCGCGAGAAGACCGTCGATATTTTCAGCATCGGCGATAACGAACAATAGCAGAACACCCAAAAGTGCCTTCCAACCCAGTGATAAATCCAAGTTCGGTACATTGTTGAGGAAGAAGAGTGTCATAACGAATAACAAGGCTATGCTCGATTTAACGAGCATCCACTGGTCTCTGATGGGATACTGCGTGTGTTAAATTAATTGATTATATTCACCAATTTTTTTAATTCATTCGTTGTATTGCATGATTATTAACCTTTTGTTGAAGTTGTTTTAGAGTGGAATTGTATTTGGAAATTGTATAATGAAATGTGACGGGTCCAGTTGTGAGCTTTTTTCTCAACAAGGATTCCAAACGGTTGACCTTTTTCGTCAGTCTTTTCCTTACGAAATTCTCGTCTTCGCTGTAAATCGACAGACTCGTCGCTGCTCTGTGCCAAATTGCGATTTCGTGGCGCAATTCCCGAATATCTTGTGGCTCGTCGAATTCGCCGAGGATTCCAACATCTCGAAAATTGTAACGCAATTGCACGGAAATAATTATTACAACGGCAATTACCCCTACACCCATGTGCATGGAAAACGTCGTAAAATCGATACCCTGGCAAGACATGGAATAAAAACAAAAAACGAATGCCATTAATTATTTAATTGAAAATATAAATGCTTGACTGATGAATCTTGTTGGATTGTCGATAACCATTATATTCTTGTGTTTGTTCCAATTGATTCAATATTTTTTTTCTTATGAGTACACTATTATTTATTTTAACTTGAAACAAAAAAACGGGTAATCTTTGAAGCTCCCCAAAAAATACACCACGGGTGTCGTTTACTTTTTTTAAATATTATCGAATCGATAAAAAAATTGTCAAACCTCTAGTGCACAACAAAGGTTAAGACACAGTAGATTTTGGAATTGTTTTAATTATTTAGAAGCAAAAAGATAGATAAAGATGAATATTATTGAATTTTTTAATTAATTAATTGGTTGACTCAAGGAACCGAACCGAATGGTATTCAAGCCGTATGACATGTTGGACGAATTAATTACCGCGGCAATAACGTCACGATTCGATGAAATAATGACGTTTGGGGGATCGCCAACTGGGGTTGCCGCTCCCCCGATGTTGGAGTACGAGAGCATTGCCGTGAGGATGGGAACTGGATTCAGTTTCATGACTTTGCACAGCCTTATGGTTATAGGAGTCATTAGCAGAACAACGGTAACGTTGTCGAGAAGAGACGCCATGAATGCAGTGGAGAAACAAATTGTATTAATCAAAGGCCATACTTTTCCACCGGTTATCTGAAATATTCGGCGGCAATGTAAATTTTGTTATAATTAAACTAAATGATAAATAATATATATTAATAATTCCATGGATTTTACCTTATACGCGTAAACTGCCAGGTAATCGAACACCCCTGTCTGGGCAAACGACGACACGAGTATCATCATTGAAAAAAGAAGCAGCAGTGTGTCCACGTCGATCCAGGATAACAGCTCCGTCATCGTTGGTCTCTACGTTTTTAAAATTCTCATTTGTCCAATATTTTTCAAAACCAACAATTATCCTCAATTATTAACATTATTTTCAATAATTATCATATTATCGTTTTAATTAATTAATTTCAAATAAATATAATAATTTATTAATTTGACTGTAACCTACTTCGTTTACCGATGCCAAAATCGCGAGAGACATCGTGGAAGCGAGCATAGCCGCCAAAGTTCTATGAACAATCTTGAGATAGAATAAATCAAATATTACCGGATTAGTTCAGCTCGAATACTCGTAGTGTTTGCTGATAGAAATATACATTATATTGTTATTCCGTATTAACCTCAAATATAATGAGAATATATAGACCAATGAGGATAAGAACTGCATAAACTATTCTATTTTCAAATTCAACGGGCCAAAAGTCGTGACCGATAGAAATGGAAAGACTCGACGGTAAATCCGTTTCAAAATAAACAGCTAGCGTCTTTCTCGTTCCATCCTCGCAACTACTTCGAAGTTTCGTCAAATTGAACATTTTTTCATGCCTTTGATTCGAAAATACACCAATGAGATACGGCGATAGAACTGAAATAATCCATGGTTCGCTCGAATTCTGAAAAAGCGAACGAGTGTTATCGTCATTATATAAAAAATGATGTGGCTGAATATGTTTACCTTCCACGGAGACATTAGATAATAATCCGATTTACCTGTTGATATCCAGCGCCGGCACAACTGTCATTGGATTTATTATTATGTAACTCATCGATAAATCCGAGCCACACGTTCAAGTGATGCGTCGATGAAAAGTTACGTTTCAATGGAAGATCCGGAGGAAGCAATAAAGAACTTTCGAGAGTCACGGCCAATCGATTACTCGTTGAATCTTGAGCGAACGCGTAATCTGATAATTTTTTTTTAGGAAACCAATAACAATCGCAAAATAGTTGACAGGGCCCCAAAAACAAAATTATTTACATAAATTGATGCAACGACAATTTTAATGTAAATTTCAGCTACTACCGACAAAAGGATACTCGTCATTTGATTACTAGGTATAGAAATTTTCTTCATCGCAGCAGTATTTTCACTCTCCGTCATCAGTATTATCTGATTAAAATAATGAATGATAAAAATATAGTTCTGATGACGAACATACAATCCGGTTGCAATGATATCCCTGTAATAGAGTTATGAAAATATTTATACGTACGGTAAATATAATCCAGCAGCAGGTCAATACAAATAATTTGGTGTATCGGTAGAACCGCCTCTTGTTCCGATCATGATCGTGGAGACGTGCTAAATTATCTTTCTCAATCGCGGAGTTCTCATCCGTAGTCCTTGTATAATTTCAATATTCATTTTAATCGATTGCAATATTGATGAGCAAGGTCCCCATGCGAAAAAAATATATTTATTTTAATGAAAATCATTTTAAATAAGCTTTTGACAAATATATTTGAAAAATCGTTTAGTCATGTCAAGCAGAAGAAAATATGTATGGTGGATCCATGAAATTTCGGACAACTTTGGGCTTTGCTATCTGGGATCTTTACGATATTTACACAGCTTGGAGTGCGTGGTACAAAATAAATTCCCAAATTTTTTCACATTTTTTTCTATTATTTTGGCAACTGTTAATTAACGTATTTTTGGTAGTGTCCTAAAAATTGGTTCTCAGCTCGCATCTTCTAAGCCTTATATCTCTGAAACTAAGCGTTATCGGAAAAAAATGAGGATGTATGTACTACTTAAAATTTGACGTAGATCCACTGGTATATCTCACGTGCGCGAGTTCTGGGGCACCCTGTATATTGTTAAAGCTTGGACAATTTTGTGAAGTTTATTAGACTAATGCCAATAATTAAATCAGCCGCGTATAAATATTTATTTAGCTCAAGACCGTTGTTGTTGTTTTATTAAATAGTACAATTCAACACAATTGACGTATGGAATACCGACTTTTTCGTAGATGATCGGTCGACCGACATATCGACGACCAAATATTCTGCCGTTTGCATATTCGACGGTGGTCTGATAAAAACATTTAACATTGATAAAGCGATTGCCTTTCTAGATGTATGGGACGAAGGCCATTATTAGATACTCACGGTCTTTCAATATCGAACGAGACTCTCTCGTACTCTTGCTGAATCGCCATTAAACTCGGATCCAGGCGAACCATTTCGGGAAGCGTGCTCCAGATTTTCAACACTTTTTCCGAAATTGGACGAAATACAACCGAGCTCATTACCGACGACGGAGTTGCTTCTACTAATACGGCTTTTTCAAATGGTTTTTGGGGTTCGTTAGTTTTTATTTAGTGTGACCGAAAATAAACGCGATGGCACGGTAATTTTTCTTGCCAAATGGCCAATGGTTTGTATAAGCTCACCAGAATAATACGGTTTATTTATTATCCCAACGATATAGTATAAATATCTACCTGTTGTACAGCTTTCGACATCGAATCGAGTTCCGTTTCGTAACAATGTTGGTGTCCGGGGTTCATCTTCCTCAGAGCTTGCTTCTGACGATGCCATCATTTAAATTTCAAACGACAATTGGCCCTGGCTTGGTTCTTTTTCGGTATCGATTTAAAAATCCAACAACAAACAAATATGCATTCTATATGATAAATAAATATACAGCATATGTATATAATGTAGCTGAAGGAAAATTGTGTGACGAGTTGTTCCAACGCTCGTGAATTCAATCTTGGGGGTCGAATTAAAACGAGAAAAAAAACGGTGGTATACCGATAACGAGAATTCAATTATGTCTGTAAAATGACGATTCTGTTTACCGGACGACCGAAACTTCGGAGTAATTCTTTTTAATTTCGAGTAATTGATTTTTTAAATAACGGTATCATCTGTTGCCTTCGGAATCGTTGATGACCTTGTTTGTGATATGGGTAGCCCGTCGACCGTGAGACTTTTCGAGACTCGAACGAGATACTACACTTGGCAATGATTTGGGGGGAATGATTATTATCATCTCTACAATCGATTGTAGATTGATATCTGTAGAATTTACAATTTGCAGGTAGAATAACGACAACTAATCGAATAATTTTATCATTGATGAAAAATAATAATGAAAATAATAAATTTTCGATAAATAAATGTGAAAGGACGAGTAGCCACGACGACCGGCTATGCCCGACTGATTGATGTCCGGTTCTAGTCAAGGATTAAACCATCGTCGTCGTATCTGGCTATGAATTAACGACGATCTAAGCTATGGTATAAGTATATTGACAAATTCAGCGATTCTCACAACTGTTAAATGTATTTACATTCTGTCGCTCGTAGTGGTACTGACCGGTCGTACGTTCCGTCGTACCACTTGAAAAGATCACCGTTTATCGAGTCCCACTTGTAGATGAGTTTCATCGGTCAATCGTTTCGATGGGCAACACGTCGCAGTACAGATGGCAATCATGATTTCGTCGCACTGTTGTCAACACTCCTGAATGCGGGTTTTGAGTGTTTATCACAAACATTATCCATCACGTACAAGGGTAAGCCTCGGGCTTGCTGCACACACCTCCTCAAATTCAATAACAAACAACAAAACTCAATGAAATTAATTTAATCACTCAATCGCTTATTTTTTCAATTTAACCACTTGTACATAATTACGATATTTTCAGTTTTTCTCATTGTTATTATTTTTCAAAATATTAAACAATTTCTTATTATTATAATTACATGGGGAGCATAAAAAGTTGACCTACCACTATGCGTGCTTCTTTTGTCTGTATCCGACGACTTGTTATTCATGCGATAAATGGACCGGACAATCCTGGGCCTTGATGATCCGAACACTCTTCTAAAAATCAGATGCCTATTGTACAATCACCCAGCTCCATAGAGCGAATATTTATATCAATCAACTTTCTGTCGACCAATCGTTTCTTTAGTTTTTTTTTCAACTATTAATTTTGCTTAGCATGAAACATTTTGTTATCCACTTAGGACGCTTGTTGCTGAGTGGAATATTTAAGACCAATGAATTACGTACAATTGATTCATTTTTGACGGGAGTTCCATCACCGCACCAATCCGTGCGTAACCTTTCGATGGTTAACCGGTTTTGTTAAAAATATTCGACGAAAAAAATAAATTATTAAGCGATTCCTTCAATCATCTTGTTTACGATTGGATAAAAAATGTCTCAACTATTAGGATTCGTGAACCAACTATCATTGGCTATTTTTGAATTGATATAAACAATATATGAGGCATTCGTCACGCAACCTTCATACTTCTGACCCGACGGTCAATTTTTTTTAGATTTTTGCCGCCATTGAATATTTAATAAGGCATTTTTTTAATGTTGTCAACGATTTTTTAACTGCAGGTACGTCCAAATTCAATTACCAACACGTCAAAATGGGCTTTTTGAACTGATCTTTCCGGAAAGAATATTTCATTTTCATTTTATGTATATTACTTTTTTTTACGTTTTAATTACTAAAATTTTCAATTTTTCTCAGTTTCAAATTCGGATTCTACATCCAATGTAGGATGAGAATGACTTCGTGTTTGTTAGTTTATCTCAATTAGAGGCTGAGTTTTCCATTATCGAAGTTGCGAATATTTGCTATTTTTTCGAAATGTTGTACATTCGCCAAAAATAAAAATATCGCAAAATACTTGAAATTAGGTTTTTATTTTATCGATACCAACAAACTGACAAAGTTTGAACTAAATCGGCGTGGTGGTTATCAACTACGGGTCGAATCGGTGTGGAATGTGCGTGTAAAATGTGCGTGGAAAATCCACGTGTAATTGGCAAGTTCATTTTTTTACCAAAACAAAAGTTACAATCCTTTTTTAATTTTTGACAATAATTTTGTTTAACGATAAATCTATTTCTACATTATCAACTATCTTTGCATGTATATGCGAACTTTTGATATCGTTGAGGCGTTGTTTTTAGAGCATAGTCGATCGCAAATACGTTTTCCTCGACGTCTCAAAGTCGAGATGGCAATCGGATAAACCGCGAATGATCAGTACAAGTTGTACCTTATTCATGTTGGCGTGGAAATGTAATCATTTATTCGGATTATTTAACTTATGTTTTACGGCGTTCCAGTACACCAAAAAGCATTTTGCGATGTGACAATAATCTTTCTTAATCGAAAATTTTTTCATTGCAACAAAAATATTGTCTTCGTCTGTACAACTGATAACTGCCTACAATTTAATAAATTTGAAAAATTAATCATCTATGGTGTCCAATCGTTTTTTCAAACATGCGGTAACTTGATCGTAAATATTTTAATATTACTTTTGGTACCACTTATGAACGATTTGAAAAACGTGATGTTCTGATTAACCTCGGTCGAGACACTGGGGAATTGCTCGCACGCGTGCAAATTTTGGACCATTCATATAAAAATCTTAGAAAAATTGAAAAAAGAAAAAAAAACCGCTCTCAATGAAAATTGTTCGACCGTGTAGCTTGCTATGCTCCCCATAGGGCTTTCATCGGCCCTGCATGGAGCTCTGTCTAGCCGAAAGCCGAAGCCAGCGAATTCAGGGTACATCGATTTTGTCTTCAAGGTGCTTAATTGTAATACCGTGCCTAAGAACCGATAAGATTTAAAATAAGATACAAACAAGATTAACAATCCCGATTCCATCTATTCCCGTGGCGTATAATCTCAAAGCTCAGCGATTGGTCGAGTCTCCGCATGGGCCGCGAGCCTCGTTGCTATTTAATTGCAGCCTCAGCAATCGACGAATCATTCCGAGTCTTAGTTCAAACAATTGTATAACGAACGAAAGAAATATACGAACCAAGTGGTCGAAGATGGGTTTTCTCGAGAGTGCCTGGTTATTATTAATTATCGCTACCGCTAGTGGTAAGTACAATACAATAATTTTTCTAGGCGACATATATAATATAGATATTGAGATTTTGGCAATACGATTGTTGCAGCGGAAATTGTATGCGAGCCCGATACGGTGAAGCACGAACGTATGGAAATGTGTTTTTGCTTGGGCGACGGTTCCGGTTGGGTTTGCGCGGTTACCGCTCCGGCGGGTTTAGGTTCCGATAATCGAATAATCACGGACACGGCAACCGACGACGAAAGCTGCGAGCCTGGAAAAATATTCAACAATTACTGCAACAAATGCTACTGCGGCAAAGACGGTGAAGTGTCTCGCGCTGCGTGCACGAGAATGTACTGCGATCCGGAATTTTGGAACAAAGATGGCTCCTTCAAGATGTCCAATAAAGTTTCCGCCACGACGACGACGACGACGACGACGACGACGACGACGATGGCGAGAAAAGTACGCGATACCGAAAGAAGATGCGAGCCTGGAAAAGCGTTCAAGAGATACTGCAACAACTGCGTCTGCGGAAGTGACGGGCTGGCCAAGCACGGTGCTTGCACGAGAATGTACTGCGATCCGGAAATTTGGGACGAAGACGGTAACGTTAAAACTATGCCAACGTTGAATTCACAGGCGAATGAGAAAATGGAGACCGAAGAACGTTGCGAACCCGGACAAATGTTCAAAAAATTCTGCAACAATTGTCAATGTCCGAGTAACGGTTTGGCCAGTCGTGCTCCATGCACGAGAATGTACTGCGATCCCGACAAATGGAACAAAGACGGATCGAGGAAGGTACCGAGTGATAATAGCATCGCCGATTTCGATTGGGGAAACAGACAAATCGGTAACGATGCTGAAGAACGTTGCGAGCCTAACACGTCGTTCAAAAATTATTGCAACACGTGCAAATGCGGAATTGACGGTCTTGTTTCACTAGCCGGCTGCACAAAAATGTTTTGCGATCATGCAGTTTGGAACAGAGACGGGACTCGCAAACGATCGAACGAACGGTTCTCATACACGGAGATAGAAGAGTCCGTTGAGCCCCGAGAACGTTGCTATCCCGGAACAACGTTCAAAAGTTATTGCAACACTTGCATCTGCGGATCCGACGGTTGGGTTTCAAATGCTGCGTGCACCCGGGCTTTCTGCGACCACGCGTACTGGTTTAAAAACGGCAGCATGAAAGCGGAGGTGGAAATCGTCCCGATGGTGAGGATAAAACGTTCCGCCAAAATTATTTGCCAACCCCACAGAGTGTACGAGAACGATTGCAACGGTTGTGTCTGCAGCAGCGACGGTGAAAGCTCCGTATGTACTCTGATGGAATGTCCATCGAGCAATACTCTCGTAGGTCAGTAACAACCAACGAATTTTATCATCTCATTCGTTATACCATAGAAACATTATTTATAACATTATTTCAGCTCCACAAGTGTGCGAACCAGGAAAGCGCTTCGACATCGGCTGTAGTTCCTGTTCATGCAGCAACGACGGCCTCGACATAACGTGTTCCGACAATAAGGACTGC
Source organism: Sussaba pulchella (assembly GCA_963971145.1). Classification (NCBI taxonomy): domain Eukaryota; kingdom Metazoa; phylum Arthropoda; class Insecta; order Hymenoptera; family Ichneumonidae; genus Sussaba; species Sussaba pulchella. Next base: position 158,917 of record OZ020167.1, read on the forward strand.
CAATAATCTCCCCAAAAACGTTTCGTCTAATTCTTGTCCTAAGTCGCCATTCATTCATAAATCATTATCATAGTCTTTCAAAGGACGCATTATTAATTATAGTCATTATATGACTCACATATATACCTTTATCAACTAATATTATAATCGATAGCGTGGCAATACGGTAACAAATACCGATCGAATAATAAACAATTTACTTGTTTAAACTCAACCATTTTATCGACGAAATTTGCATTCAAATTTTTTATAATTCATTGATGAATTTTCAAATTACTGTATGTAATATTGAGGTGTGGTAATAATAAAACATTCGTTGGTTACACGATTTATCATTTTTCTATTATCGCTTCTGAATGGCTGGACGGATTTGTATGAAACTCGGTACATAGATAGTCCATGTCCGGGACTGGCACATAGACTAATTTCCTTATCGCTAATGTTTTTCCGAGCTTACCGCAAAACATCAACGACAAAGAGTGGTTGTGTGAGAGAACGCGCGACGAGAAATGGCTCAGCTGGTGAAATTAATTTTAAATAATTCAGAGAAAATAACCAGTGACGCGAGGGTATTCGTTTCTATAGGCACAGTAATGTCTGCCAACAACATCACCACCTACCCAGTAGAGTTTTTGGGACTTGATGAAATTAACCGGAGAACCGTCTCATAAGCTAGCGCTAAAAGTTGGTGTTCCAATATTATGTTGATGCGTAACTTTGACTTCTCGCATACCTATCTTACCCAACAATTCGTGCCTTCAATTTAGAAACGTTGAGCTTCTGGTGAAACTTGAATTTTCAATGACGATTAATAGCGCGCAGGGTCAAACATTAGAAGCTGCGGGAGTTCATTCAGGCACTGCATGCTCTTTCTTATGGGTTCAACTCGCGAGTGTCGAGCGCCCAAAATTAGCACGTCTTGCTGAAGATAGGCAGTCCTATAATATTGTGTTTTGGGATGTACAAAGTACAAAGTGAAATAGAAAAAAACGTGTCATGCAGGGTCCTTTGACTGTGGTGTGCGATGGCAAGCAATAGCATACTTTTTATTCTCATGGGAATTTCATTGCAATTTATTTCTTCTCATAATTCAACAAATGGTGTTTCAGCAGAAAGATCCATGACGGAAACCGCTAGTTAAACTGTATATTTTTTCACAATTTTTAGGTCAAAACTATTTAAAACAATTAATCGATCTATAGCAGAGGGACGATAAGCGACACTACGCGGTTATTCGCTGTGCATAGTATGATGCACGAATCTTCGCAACACTCGCGATTCTCCCGTGAAAATTCTTTCGGTCCATACTCATCTGAACCTCAAAATCAACAAATATGTTGAGGGTCTGTTGAGGGTCGGGATGTATGTCCCGACGGTGAAAATCCCGAAAACGTTTGTTTGGGTATAGTGGCGGAGCTCTTTCGACCGCGTGAAGACGGCTACGCGGGTGAAGGAGCTATACCACCATATCTATATATACGTTTTCAGGATTTTCACCGGCAGGACATACACCCCCGCCCCTCTTAACGATTCCTTCGGGACACTTTAAAGTAAACAAAATATACATAGCCTTAATCTATCGCCAACGTCCTAAGTCGAACTAAAAATCCTAAAAACTCTTTTTTTTGCCCATCTTTGAATCAAGCAGTCAAACAATGCACACGTAGTCCAAAAATTACTCGGGTATTCATAACCATGCTTAGTTTTTTTGTACAATGATTAATACTCGATTTGTGAGTCATCAAAGTAAAAAATGTCTTCTTAGCTTTGGCAGCTGATAACTCGGTAACAAAGATCGTACACAGCTGTTCGGTTGCTCGAATTGAAGAGGAAGAATTTATCTAAAAAATCTTCGGATGGATTTACCGAAAAGAAATATTAAGTTTATAAGCACCTTTGGAAAAGCAAGTAAAAATTTGAAAAAAATGTATCTGGATTTGTTATGAGTCATTAGAAACGGTCAACGGTAAAAATATTCAAATTCAGGACCTTAAAAGTAAAAATGTCGCGATTCAATTTCCTTTTTCAATCATTGCTTTGCGACCATTTTTGGCCAAGTTCCAAAAAAATTCGGATTATTTTACTATCTTTGAAATGTTGCGCCTAGTGTAAAATACAATTTTTGTTATCAAAATCCTTCTATGTGGAAGCGTTTTAACTTGTCTCGAACACAGATAATTTTGATTCCCGAAATGGTGTGAAACTTTAAACAAAGTCGAATAATTTCATATTTGCGAGTGATGGCAAGTAATTGAGATTCTTTATGGCAGTAGAATAACCAATTAACGATATGTTGTAAAATATAATATACATACATATCGCACTCTCCGTGCAAGACGGGTACAACTAAAAAATTGCGATTATCGGCAAATCGCAAGTCTTTCCCGAACGGGCCATAGCACCCGATGCATGGAAGAGAGACACGCGCCCAATCTAGCGGACTTAGAGCGACCTTCATGCATCTCCGTTTTCCACAGACAAAGTAGACCACTTCTAAAACTCGAAACCACAACTAACTAAAGAATTACAATTTTTTAGTTGTACCCGTCTTGTACGGAGGGTGCGATCTATGTATTTATTGAATTGTAACATATTTAGGTTTTTGTGAAAATTTTTACAAGTCGCCCTAGTCTCTCCATAATTCCCCATTTATTCATAACAGTACATTATTGTTTTATAAAATTTCTTCGAAAAAGTCAATTAATAAATTATACAGTTATAAATAATTAATGTAGTCCCTGCGACTGATAATAATCTCTTGGAACCGTCGTTGAATTCAACCGAATCCCGAATCGCAAGAGCTCTGAGAATACGACGTTATAGAATAAACAATCTGCATTACACTTACAGACTAGTTGAACGTGTTTCTAACAGAAACGGGTTGAGCATTTATTTAAAATAATTATCGCCTATTCTCACGAAGCATCAATGATTAGCCCTGCGCCTCGAAGAAGAAAAAAACAATCTCTCGATTTCTGCAGACTCTTGGGAAACGATGTCCGCGAAAGTGTTTGGAAAGCTACGTCGATAGGTTCAAACGAACTTTCATCGAGACGCAACGAGTTTCCAGCGTAACAAGATGTACGCCAACATTCTTGTGATGACGAGCATCACGCAGAGAGCTGCAACGTCCCACCAGAATTGGTCGCCTCTCATTCCGATTTCAGATAAAAATTTCGAAGGGTATCTGTAGTGGCAATATCCTTCGTCACAGTCCAATACCGCTCGGTTGTCTCCGTAAATTGCGTGAATTAATCTGAACAATGAAATTAAATTCAAAGGATATACCGATTGATGGTTGTAAACGCGATGGAGTGAAATAAACTATTCAACTGATTTACCCTTCGAGACCGTAGCGAAGATAACTGACGTAGCTACCCCACTTAAGATATACCGGAAGGTCCTGGAGCGATACTCCGAACCCTGCGACCATCATCATCGGCACGGAAATTGTCGGTCCCAAAAATGTGCCATTCTATTGAAACGGGAAGATGTATTTATCAATTTTCCAACACTTTTGTAGGGAAGAACTAAAAAATTCTCGACCCGTTATAATTTTTATCATTTTCTTTCCCAGGATTCTTACGCCCAAGGGAAATAATAAAATAAAAATTGATTATTGTTATTTTGGTCAACATAATGAGTACTCACCACGACATTGCAAATACCTCCGATCATAAGACCGAAGCTTTGAGCGACGAAGGACACGAGCATACTGATCGTGAAAAACATGGAAAATCTCGTAATCTCGAGAGGCTGGCAAGACATGAGATAAACGATAATGCTGAAGATGAGGCAGCATAATACGGAAACTGGGATATCGATTATCGTCACAGATGCATAGAACATTTTGAGGCTGTACCATCTATTGAAGTGCTCCTTCTGCAGAATATTCATTTCCGTTGGGACTGCAACGTTTTTGTTTGTTTAATCGTTGGAAAAATTGTGAATTTATTTAATTGGATGAAATTTAAAGCGTAGACTCACAGGTGAGAATTGTTAGCATCATCGTCGTCATCATGTGATGCATGAGAATTGTGAATAAAAGATTGTAATTCTCCAGCACTCTCGAGCCCCGAACTCCGGCTTCCATGAATACCGCCCCGAGCATCAGGCCCGTACATATACTTACCATTAATCGCAAATGAGTAAGTGTCTGCGATAAACCAAAGATCAATAAGATATTAATAATGATTAATAAATATGAGTGAAATATGCTTACCGAGTCTCGCTTAGTCTTAATATATCCTCTCCAAAGAAGGACTCGGAGTTGATGGAGCGGGGATGTCGCCTGCAGTGCCATTTTGTGTTTTGACTTTTTTGATTCGACCGGAGCAACTTTGACTAAAAAAATGAAGGTAATAATCGTTATTTTTTTTTCAATTGATCAATGCACCGAAAAATTATTAAGCAAATTATTCGTTTGATTAATTTATATTAATACCTTCCCATTCTATCGAGCAAACCGAGGGATCGGTGAACCACTGAACGTTCTTTCCATTTTCCGTAGCAGCGACTAAAGCGTCAATTTTGTCCTCTCCGTGTTCACCGCAAGCCAATTCAATAACTGGAATATTAGTCAAATTGATTATTGAGTAATATATTATTTAATTATCGGTTCATTCATATAATATTTTAATAACAAGACGCGATATAATAAATATTTGTTAATTATTCGAAAGACGGTCTATAAAAAATTTGCATTCAACAGGTCGAAGGTTTCTATCCTTAACAATAAGTATAATCAATAATAACTGATTAATAGGGAATTACCGTAATCAGCAGGATTATGGTACATGGGACAGGGCAATTTGACATTCTCGAGATAATGGACCAATAGTCCCGCCGCACCTTGATACAAACAGTTTCCCTGTGCCAGTACGTAAACCTTAAGAAACAAAAATTTTCCGTATTAAATAAAGAGATTTGTTGTAACTGTTGTGAAAAATAATTCACACCACCTAACGTCCAACAATTTACCTGATCAAAAATTTCAAACAACGAAGCACTTGGCTGATGTATCGTGCAGACTACGGTTCTTCCTTGACGAGCTAACATCTTGAGCAAGTAAACTACTTGCATGCAAGTCGAACTGTCGAGACCGGTCGTAGGCTCGTCCAGGAACATTACCGCGGGATTACTCACCAATTCCAAAGCAATTGACATTCTTTTTCTTTGTCCACCGCTCAGTCTTTCGGCCCTCGTGTTCATGTGCATAGCCAGCCCAAGAGTTGTGAGGATTTCTTTTATCTGCGAAATCACTGATCAACTTATCATATTTCCCTTATCATTGCATTTTTAAAAATTATTTTCAAATTCCATTTATCGTTGGAACGGATGAGATTAATGACCATCGGACTCTTACTATATTTTCTTTTATGATGTTCGATGTGTTGGTGGGCAACTTCAAGTCCGCAGCTATCCTCATGTTTTCTTGAACGGTCAGCAGTGGCTGGAGTCGATCGTCCTGCGTTATGTACGCGCTCGATCTACGGAAAATTTGTTAAAATTATATGAAACAACTATAGCTGTTACCCGCGACTTCGTCCGCGTAGATTTCGGTTTTAAACCGACGACCAACCCGTCTACCCCACTTCTCCCGCCGACCCTCTGACCCGACCTTCACCCCCACCCCCCCTTCGACTCCCGTCGAACCACAATACGAAAACAATAAGAGAGAGACAGTATACGAAGATTAGCACAAAGAGAAGACGCCGAGAATACAATTTTCCATAGAAACGTTTACACCCCATTTCACTCCCTCAGGATTTTATTTGTGAAAAAACCTTTCTGAGTGAGCACATACTTCGTGACCCAAACCTCCATGCAAAATTTCAACTCTCTATTGCCATTCCAGTGATACACCAATAATGGTGGTGAACGCCCATGACCCATTCCACCCCCTTAAGGGGTTGATTATCAAAAAATCCTTTCTTAGTGGACCTCTACACCCTGTAAGGAACATATGTTCCAAATTTCATGTTCTTATCTTTAGTGGTTTAGGCTGTGCGTTGTCTGTTAGTCAGTCAGTCAGTCAATTACGGAACAGTTTTATATATATAGATAGATAGATAGATTGACAGAATTCACGGGAGACGGACGATAATGTTTTTTCAATGTCATTCACATGGAAGGAATCGATAACAATATAGATTTTTTATTCGTGAAACATACAAACCTTCGAAATTCATCTAAATCGCGGGCTACTGCGTTAACGTACACCGATCCTTGGACTCCGGTCAATCTGTAGCCCGAAAGAATATCAAGAAGGGTTGATTTACCCGCACCCGATGGCCCCATTATAGCGACCAGTTGCTTCGATGGCAACCTGCCATGCACTCCATGAATTATCTCTTTCGAGCCTATCAAACAAATACCAAAAATCTTACTGTTTCAATATTAAAAATTCAATTATACGAAAAAAAATGTTTATGGAAAAGTTTTTGATAACCGACGAGCGCCGGCAACGAGGTGACATTACCTTTTCTGTAACCGAGGGAGACGGTGTAACGGATATCTTCGAATAATATATTGACCGATTGTCCACCGTTGAACCGCGACAGATGACCACCGTTTGTCCGATAATTTTCAATCGATTCCTGCTTAGTAGGTTGTGCTTCGATTATTCTCGGAGGCTGCTCATTGTCCTTGACATCGGGCTGACAAGAGGCTTCGTGCATAAGGACCTCCATTTGTTAACCAGTCGCGTAAAAGGGCTCGTATCCCGGATCTCTAGCTATGACCAATATTGACCAGCACCGGCGATGCTCTTTCTACTCGTGATACGGTCAACGATCTGAGAACAAAGTCGCAGGTTTCTTACGATTCAATGATTATGTTTTTTTTTTCTTCAACTCGGTGCTTTTATCCTCCTTTTTTTCGTTTTTTTCCAACGATACGGAGTGTTATGCCATTTTTTAATATTAACTCGCACTCAAGCATCGCCGAGGAAGATATAGATACCAAGAGGAGTACAAAATTGATTAACGATTAGATAAGATTAGCTACATAGAAATACAATGAATCCAGCTGAGCGTTCGAACGACTCATCGAGATCGGAGACGGCCCCGACTCCGGCGGTAGCTGGACTCGGATCTAAAGTCCACTTTATTTTTCGCACACATCCGCGCACTTGGCAGAAACGTATAAACATATCGCAAGCACGTTCGTTTTCTTTTTTTTCCCACCCATTCGAAATAATTTTGCGAAATTTATATTCATCGACGAGCTTTGTGGTTGGATCGGGTGAATATTTTTACAATTTTTTTAACGTACAATCTATTACTTTTTTCATAATTAATATTTCGACGACTAATATTTCCGAATAGTTTTTTAAAACGAACTGAAAAACGAAATATTGATGTAAGGAAAAATAATATAAATTCAAAGACGATCGATGTCTAAAAACTAAGCGATATCTATGTTTCCGTTTGGATTTATAATACATAGAAAAAATTGATTTTTTCGCTTAAACTCTGAATAAATACTATTACATTACGATAATAACATCGAACAATTTTACAAAACAACTACGGCTTATTCCATTGGACAATAATATATCCGGGCCTATAAAATCGATAAGAAAACCGAGCGACAACCCGAACCTTACGTTCTTTACATGCATTCGTATCTCATCTTCTATTTGAAACAAAATGTTATCTCATTTTGACGTTTTTTTTCTTTCGAAAAACGATCTATCCACAATAAAGAAACCAATGAAATCGAGCTATGTTTCACAAAGGGCGAAGGTAGATAAATATTTTTCTCTCCAGAATTGGTAATTATATTTTGTTCTTGTTTTCAATTGAGCTTGGAGACATGAAAAAACAATGACGAAAGTTTTACGTTGAATAAGTCAAATGTTTGATCGAACCGTTTGTTAGAACGTTGGCTAGTTAATCGAGTGCTAAATAAGCTACGTTTTATCTGCTGTAATGGGTTATTCAAGTGATAGTGCAATTGTGTACCGAGGAGAATAAACCCCCAGCGATTGATCGCTTTCTTCACAGTTACATGTTAAAAATAACGAAAATTGCCGGAAAAATGTTTCTCATTTTACACGCATACACAGGCCCGAGCTCAGAAAAAATGTATTTCGTCAATTGATAACACAATATTTACAAGATTGTAACAACGACGGTATTGATAATAATAACAAGAACGCATCTCGAAAACAAATAACCTACGAGGCATTTTCTCACGTCGAGTTGCTCGTTAGATTCATCATTAATTTTATGCGAAAAAAGTTGTCTTCATTCGGTTTACACGGGTCAGCGAAACGACGATAAGAAAAGTGGAACGGTCGCGCCCATATTACGTGCGAAGGATAATGTTAATTGACGACGGAGAAAGCTCTCTTTTATCGAGACTCGTTGGTCATTATTTTTCTTTTTCTTATTTTCTTCCCCCTTTCATTTGTTTACACGCACGACAGCTTGCGAATGCCCATATTTAGTCGAAAAAAGGACCAGCTCGGATATTATCTCGCTAAATGGAAGGAAAACAGTCTGTTGCTAAGTTTATTGCTTTTTTATTGTAATATTATAACATTATTCGGAAACCGGTTCCAGCAAAACGTCCAAGGTCTGAGCGATTTAATTTATCACATTTCCTCATTTATCTAAACGACGCGTGTGCGTCGCTGAAGATGAGGCTGGTCAGTGGGACGCGATACGCGGCGAACTTAAATTCAATAAAAACACTGGGATGAAAAAATGTTAACAATGTTTTTTATTTAAATATATTATATCTTTATTCAGCGTTTAAAAAAAACATTAAAAAATGAAAACGATAGATGGCACGTCTCGCTATTGACTTGCATCTTCTGACGGGATGATTCGGGTTCTCTCGGGATCCCGGTGAAAAGCACCCGATTGTCGTATAGATTCGGCGAGAGTTCAAGTGGACCACGATTATATGACAAAGAAGACAATGGATGATAAGAACTGCCGGTTGTGAACGATCAAAGTTCAGAGTAACGCTCTCTCATCGGTTCAACTCCCACTCCGGTGTTTCGTTATGAGTCAGCTCCGCCTCCCAACAACGCCGCCGGAGCCTCTCGCCGCGATGCACCGCAGCAACCCGGTCTTTATACTTTGTCCACATACTCTCTGCACGTCCATGTACGTGAGAATAATGTATATACACAACAACCCGTGTTGTTGAAAAACAAACGAGCCGGAGAACAAATTTTCATATAGCTATGTGTCTCCCTCGCCAATGGCACACGTTAACCATTCCAGCCTGTTTTTATAAACATCCGAGCTAACTACTTCCAAATACATGGATTCTCGTTGCATTGCAATTACCACACTACTAAAAGTGCAACAAGAGATATTCACCAGAAAAAAGTTTCGTGGAAGCTATCGTCCGATCTGTAGAATCATCGTACCAACTTTTGTTCGACGTTTACATACCGATCAATTAATTATTATATAATTATTCGAGAATTCAGCGCCGATTGGGTCGAAAAATCTATCCGATAACGTTCTAACAACGAGACTTTATTTTATGTGTATTTCGGTCTTTTTATTTAGCAATGTTATTGACATTACTTATTGATTTAGTAATTTTGCAATATGAGGAATAATATTTTTCAGTGCAAAAAATGAAATAAAGATATATAAATCGCGGTTGAGTTTGAAAGTTCGAAAATGTCGAATACACCGGATGCATGGGCGGACCGACAATCGATAAGCCGACTAAGTATTGTGATACGATTGTACAATACATAGCTTAGTTAATAATATTTATCGAGAGCGATAATAGTTTGCTCTCGTAATTCTAGACCCCATGCACACTCATGTGGACACGTGTCTGTGTGTGTTGTGTTTTTAAGTGATCAGCCAATTTTTTACCTATGAAAACACAATAACATGTATAGGTAATGGATCGAGTGAAACGCGTAAATGGAATTTTTAGGCAATCGTCATTTGTCTAATCGACCCGCAAATACGATCCAAACAATAATTCAACAGCACATATTGATGTTATACGATATACGGAATAGAACATCCGGCCGTAACATAGAACGTTGCTGGAAAACGTTCAAGGATAAAAAAGGTAGAATTTCATTACCCCGGTGTTTATTATACTTATCCGGTTTATTACACTTTATCCGGTAGTCTCGTCAAGCCTCTTGTCAAAAAATCGACTATAGACAAAAGAAGAAGCTCGAACGGAGATTACTATGTTGTGCAGCACACCGGATAGTCATGCTGTGAACAATCGTCCCAAAATGCTTCTATTGTGCATAGTTAGTTATGACCAAACCCTCTCCGGGTCTGCAATGACGTCGCGTACGAGCGATTCACTGTCCAAGCGCCACTGACACCTTTCCAACTTCTATTTTGTACGCCAAAGAATTTATTTTCCATTGCGTATTAGTTTTCCCGGTATTTGACAAGTTATTTTCATATGAAACGTCAAATTCGATATTGAACCAAAGAAAAATTAAAATTCAATGTCCTTGCCCGAAAAAAAATTTACTCATCGTATTTTTTTGACAATCCAACTTGATGCCAATAATTAATTTCGATGAAGTCTCGTTTCTACGGTATACGGCGTCGAGTCATCTCATTCGAGAAGTTACTACATCTAATTATCCAATTAAAAAAATTGATAAGTCATTAATATTGATTGCCGATCGTATGATATATGTATCATTATCTTCAACAACGTCAACGAAAAGTCGTCACGATTGCAAAGTTCTCTCCACGCAATGAGACACAAAATCGCATCTAATATAATCTCAAGAGTTGATATACTAGGTCTCGGATTATTGTCTCGATTGAACGGTTGGTTTCCAGTTACTTAACATCTTTTGGTCATTCAAGTATTCGTAAATACACCTTCACCTCAGATATTCAATGGTATCACTGGATCAATCCAATGGATTGATCCAATGGATGGATGGTATCAATGGTTTCAATGGACCGGTTAATTAATTACTATTGCGTCACGATTAGGTTGCGAAACGTTCTCGCGTCTTAGGTATAAGAGCTCTTGTCTTCCGGACGTCACACGGTTTACGACTATACACGTCGTTCGGGATACACAAGTGTTTATCCATAACTTTGCTATGTGATAATTGCAGACCGTTTATTACTATGATCCGCAAACGAGAGTGTGACCGTATATCACTTGTGGCTATATCGAAGCTGCGTAAACAATAAATCTCAAATGTTCCACCGCGTACAACAATTAAAGTAACAATGTTTGGTAATTAATCACCAAAAATGAAATCATGGGTTTGTTAATCACTTGGTTATTAATTGATCAAAAATAGGAAATTCGAAACGTAATAACTTTGGAATATGAATGGAAATATATTTATTGTCTACTTTTGGGACGAGTATTTGACAAATTATTTGTCGAATAGAATCTCGTATAAATCGACAAGCTTATCTCAAACTTGCATAACTCTGAGCACGTTCAACGTAGGACAATGAATACATTAAAATGAGTGACCGTAGCTCTGATAACTTATCCAAATGTGTACTCTTCACAAGACCAAAATAATCGTGGCAGTGAAGAAAAAACAAGAGAAATAACTATAAATAAAAAGTGGCTTTTGAGGTCTCGGAGAAGAATCCTTTGCGTATTTTATGTCATGGACGTGACCTATTCCGTGCCAGGGTTAATTGAGTAGCATATGACAATGCGATTGGGGAAGGAGCCAGGCCGGCGACCTTTCGGCATTTTTTCAACACGGAAATAATTCTACGTATCGCATACCGCATACTAAAACGATCAACGGATTATTGTTGTGTCGTTATCGTGGATAACGCGTACGAGCAGATTCCATTAACGTTTTTTACTCGACCACTTGTGCAAACCGATAAGAACACTATCATTTAACGCTCTCTTGGCATATTACAGTATTGCTTCTTTTTATTTTTATTTTTTTATTTTTTTTTTTTAAACCAATTTATCACTGTTTGGTTATGTGGGTTGCGGGGACTTTATTCGCTGCTGCCGGAAACGTTTTGGAACCCAACGAAAATAATGTTTCGACAAACATGTGTTTCGTGGATTATTGAGTTTATGTAGAATTTCAAAAAATTATATAACGACGCAGTAATTGACTCACGGATGTTATTATCTTTAAAGGTTCCACCATATTATGAACATTGCTTACGAAAAATAAATAAATTTGTCATTAGATAAAATAAGTAGACTGAATTTCCATGAAGATCGTTTTGTGATCTACGTGGATAATGATTTTTATCAGTTAATCATGATTCCGAAAAAAAAGTAATAGCGTAAGCGAACCGATACAAAATTTATAAACGGGAAGGATTGGAGAACGAGATCAAACTGGTATACCATTTACAGGGGATCTTTCAAAACAAGGTAAAGATTTTTCATCCACCTGAGAAGAATTGGTTAATCGTCAGGCAAAAAGAAAAACCGATAAATCGTTCAATACGTCGAGAAAAAAATTGTTCGAATTGTTCGGTATAATACGGGACCGTAAAAATATTCGGGAAACATGATTTTGTGGTCAGCCGATAGGGCGACCAATGATGCAATGAAATTGGTCCGGCAGACTTTTACTCGAGAAAAAATGATAGAGCGAAAGGAGTTTGAGTGAAAGTAGATCGAACGCGACTCGAAAGTAGTCTCACACGATGCGATAAATCGTGGTTATTGTGTTTTCAACTTACCCACGAGCATCGAAAGTTATGAAAACATTAAATCACATGGATTCCAGTCGGGTAGAAAAAAAAGATAGTCACAACGATAAATTGGGAATAAAACGATAACTTTATTATTGAAAATGGAAAAAAAAGAAAAGAAAAGACAAAAAAAGATTTTCACGTAAAATACGACTAAAAAGTGTGAAAAGAATAAACGTATGACAAATAGCCACGCCGATGGTCGAGGACAGCGTTTTGTGGCTCCCGCAAAGAAACGAAAACACTCGCGGACTTGTTCGATTATTTGTTTAACTTTATTTTAGTTCAGCTGTCTAAGTACAAAGGATTAATAAACACAAGTTTGACAAATAAGTTATGAATGATGAATCGGACAGTACCGAAGTCACGTTAGGAACTGACGGCCAAGCACGATTTTCTACACACATGGTCTCTTTCAGTCTTTTTCTCCTTCCCTCGTGGATTTTCGTTCCCGATCATCCCCCCTCCAGAAGTCCATGTTGCCGTTGATGCTCACTCCGACTCGCTCCGACTCACTCCAACCCACTCCGACCTACTCCGACCACTCCCTCTGGCCAACATTGTACGCAAGTTCCAAGGAGCGCCCGATCATGCCTCATTTTCCAGCATCCCATCGTCCACGTGCTCGTAGTCAAGCCCTGTAATGGCATTGTCCAATCATTAACGACCAGTCACATGTCAATATACCAGTTCGATACTCAAACCAAAATCCATCGAGCGGACTCGACTGAAGGAACCATTTTCTTACTCATTTTTCTCACCTTTGTATTATCACGGTGCTAATCACGCGGTAGTTATCCGGTTATAACAAAACTGAATCGCCCGTATTTCGGCCAACCAACATTTTACTTGACGTGCACCTTCTAAGATCCTATAGGTAACTTCCAAACATTATGGAGATTGATGACTAAAAAAAAATTCTTATATTTCAAAAGAGATCATTTTCATGGAGCCCCTCCGCGCAAATTAAGAAGCGTACGGAAACATTTTTTTTGAAGCCTCTGTTTTCGAAGCAAGCAAATTTCCCCAAGTACAATAGGTTGTGATAAGTAGTATAAAACGTTAAAAAGTATGTAAGAGAGAAAAGATACGGAACTCTATTATGTGCTTGCCCAACACTCTATTGACCGGTTATTTTGGTCCTCAGTACAAATAAGCCTAAACGATTTCACAAAAACTTTAATGTATCAATCACTGTGCCTATACCACCTAGCATTTGCTGTTGTGAATATATGGACCATATCTAAAGTGTAACGGAATAAATAAATAAATGCATAATGGAATTTCTATACAATAGAAAAATATTATTCACGGTTTGTTTTATTAAAATTATAAAAATAAAAATAAATCTGATTTTAATTAAGTCCACACTCTGGTTACATACAGGCGTCGAATATAGAATGTTCCTTATCAACCGATAAAACATAATATTCTTACACTATCTCCACAATTGAGATGGAGCAACTTCGGCAAATCCGATAAATTAATTGCAAACTTTGAGCCATCGTTACATACAGTTATTAACGGGATGTTGCTTTGAACCTGGTCGCGAGTATCAATAGTTGAACTGTTGTATGGGCAACGTACGTGTCCTTCCAATATCTTCAATTTTGGAGGAGCAGCTTGGAAATTTCAACTTTCAGCTTTCTTCAATTCTGAGGAAGCAATTTGCAAGTTTCAACTTGCAGCTTGGTCCTCATGTAACGTTTCATGGCCAATTCATATTCTATACATGTTTCGAATACGGGTTCGATTGGTTGGAGCTGTTGTGAGTTCGAGCGAAACGTCAATTTTTCGGAAAATTCGGAGTCTTATAAAATTCGATCCCCCCAACCGATCTTCACGAAATTTCATACATAGTACATCCAAGTAATGTCCTATACCTGAGGTGAATTTGGGTTCAATCTGTCAAAGTTGTCGTGAGTTACAACAAAACGTACATTTTTCGAATAATTCAAAATCCTGTAAAATCTGAACTTTTCGATGGATTTGGCCCAAACGCAATACCAACCAATCTTGGGTATAAACCTATTTGTAAAGAACTATTTAGACGAATATCTCAAAATTTGCTATCGCTATCGTGTAAACGTCCTTTTTTGGTCATTTGAAAACGATATAAAATCCGATCCGCCACTTTAATCATGACGAAAATTAGAGCAAAAAAAAAGTTTATAGAGCTGCACAAGTCTGCAAAATTCGGGGGCTGTAGGTAAAACCGTTCCCGAGTTATACACGTTTAAATTTTGGGAGTCTATTATACACACATACACACACACACACACACATACATGCACGCACGCACACGCACACATACATCTGGACATTTCCTCGACGTTTTAGCAGATTCTGAACATAATAACATAAAGATCTCGAAAAAAAAAATTCCACCATAACATAGCTTCCTCTATGAAGAAGCAAAAAAAATTTACATGATCTATCATCCTATCAATGAATATTATATATCAATAATGGAGACTATCAACCGTCCCAACATAGTCATTTTAGGAGCATGGTAGATCGAATACGTTTTTAGACGTCTCGAGATGGAGAAAAATATATATATGACGATTAATATAAAATGACGATCCTGGAATCGTTAGAATAGCAATCCAATAAATCACGCGTATTCAGGTACAAAGTGTACGCGCCATTCTTTTGCTTGGAAAAATTCGACAATTTTTCTCAAGCTTTTAACTCTTATTGCGTTCGGGTCCACTACGTCTCAAAACACTTTGCGATCCGACAATAATCTTTCTTTATCAAAATCGTTTTTGCAGAAATTGAAAATGTTGTCGTGATCGGTCGCGAATGAAGACAGTGCTTTTGAAAAGCACTAACATGAACAATACCGCACTATACATGAGTAGCCATACTGGGCTACAAATATATACCAGATTAGTACGTTATTTCTCCGAGAAATAACGACTATAACTTTTTCTCAGATAAATAACCAACTATAATCTCTGTTTATGCATATTGGGCTTCCATTTTTCCCGCCAATCGATCTCTTATTGCCCGTGTGGCGAACCTGTCTGACGCGAAGCAAATTAGTTTACATGTGTCTTCACCGATGCAAACCGGGACAAGAGCTATTAGCAGGCACAAATCTCAATGAATATCTCAGTTATTGTTTTCGTTCAAGTAGAAAAAATTAATTATAAAATTTCATCCGCAGGGTAAAGATTATCGGTAATGGCGGGAGTTGAAGATTCTACTATGCTGACACTACAGAAACGAAATTGGCGCTGCCTGTTTCGCGCCAAATACTAACACAGGCGGACTTGTTTTTATTTGTTTGCTGTCACTACGCACTGAATTGCAGCCGATTGGGGATTGCATCCGAACCAATCACAAAGTGCCGAAACAAACGGACTTTCCATGCGACCTGACATATTTCACTGGCAAAATACGAATAAACCAAACTCGAAATTCGATTTACCGTCGCGATGATGGACATCCCGATGATGGATTCGTATTTGGAGAGCTTAGCCGGCTATATATGCGACGAAGACAAATTAGTGAGTAACAAATAATTTAACAAACAATATTATTTTAACCTTAAATGTGTGAATCTCCTATTTTTAGGTTACGTACAAATGGCTGAGCAAAGAGCTCGAGGTCCACGTCAATGTATCAAAAATAATACTTTGGCGTTACTGGCAGAATCACAAGAACGACGTGCTCGTTGCGACTTTTATGCTCATAGGAAACCTCAAGGAAGGCGGAATGCGCGTAGAAGTTGTCAGGGACCGTGACCTTGATCAAGCCAAAGAAAAGTTTGAAAAAATAATATCCGAGCATGTTTACAGTTTACAGAAGACACTCGGCAATATAGAAATGCTGGCCAGTTGTGGCAGAGGAGACTCAAGGTACAGTGCCATCACTTGCAAAAAAAGCATCGTTATGAGCGAGGAAGAGGTTTCGACGTTGCGATGGGGCAAGGTTCAGCTTTCCGAGGACACGACAGTGGCTAAAAAAGCTATCCAACAGGCTCCGAGTAAGAAAGAGCATGCGATTGTCAAAGAAACACCCAAAATGGGCGATAGTTCCAAAGAAAGCGACGCTAAGTCGGAAGAAAAAGTGAAGAAAGTTTCGCCTCCGTCCAAGCCAAAGAATATTGAGAAAAAAGGAATTGGTAAAAAAGCAGTTCAGAGTACCAAAGCTGGGTTTGGGAATCTCTTTGGAAAATCTGGTAATCAGCCAAAACCCCGCCCTGAATGTGGCGCTATTGGCACAGGCGATAAGGATAGCAAAAATTCTGAGATGCCGGCCAAAGATAAAGCTACGGAGAAAGAGGACAGGTCAAATGTGGTTAAGAATCGTCTTGATTCGTCTTGCGACCAAAGCAAACAGAAGACATCTGCCAACGCCACTGTGACAAAGCCAGAAAAAGTTGAGCCAAGTAGTATCGTTAAAAATGGTAAAACAAGCAAGAGCAAAAAATCCAGTCGTGGTACAAAACGCGGTAGAAGTCAGGATTCCGGTGATGATAAGAAGAAAAGAAAACGTATAATCGTAGCTTCCGACTCGAGCGAAGAGTCTGAAACTGGAAGCGCGGATGAAGATATGTTCGAATCGACGCCTCCTCCACCATCTCCGATAAAAGACAAATCGCCGAGTCCATCGCCTGTCAAAGGACATGGAAATAAGCGTAAAGTTCGAAAATTGGTGGATAAAACTTTTATGGATGACAACGGTTACCTAATCACGAAAAAAGTTGATGTTTACGAAAGTTGCTCCGACGAAGAGCCAGAAGTTGTCGAACCAAAGAAGAAGCTCGAAGCTAAAAAGCCAAAAGAGACAAACAAGGCGCCGTTGAAAATGAAGCAAACATCATTAATGAGTTTTCTCAAAAAAGGCTGAACATTTTTCGATTGATTATCCGTATTATTTATTCTTTTTCCAACAACGAAAACTTGAAATTATCGTAGATCGATTATCCTCATTTAAATTCTCGATGTTTTTCCTATCCTTTTTTTACATTTACGTTTGCGATTTTGTCTGTACCGAGAATTTGTTGCTCCCCGTGAAAGAAAATGAAGTTTAAATGTAAAACGATTAAGAAATAAATAAAATTTATTTTAACAACCCCATTACTGAATAATTAGCTTGATTTATAATTTAATTGGCAAGACAATTATAGTTAAGCCTTGGTTGATTAATAAAATGATTTCTCTGGATAATACATATAACGCGTTAAACTTTCGTTGATTCGATAGATTGTACGCGTTGTTACGAGAGCACGTGAATCATTCGGTTCGGTGAGGTGTGATTATTGGTATGTCAGTTATCGGTGTAGCCACGAATATTACGCAACATCAGATATGAGATACGGTATCTTTCCGCCCGAATACGAACAGTACGGCATTGTCGTATCATACTCCGTCCTTAAAGTAGCCGTTTTCGCCCGGATAAACGCTCAAAAATGTCGGATATAAACTTTCGTCTCAATTTATTCGCGTGTTTCTTATTTATTTATTTCGTTAAAAATTCTTTTGGTGGAATATGCAATCTTTGTGTTTGCACGGAATCAGGTATTTTTTAAAACACACACACACACAATTATAAACACGTAGCAGCCCTCATGTAATCCATTTTATCGGACGTTTTCAGGATCCACAAAAACAGTCAACTGCGAAGGAAAACGAGCAATTGATAATTACATGGAAATATTTGATCTACTTGCTTTTACCGACCAGGACAGCGTGGATAAACTTATTCTATCTAACCACCAAATTACCTCTCTACCTCTGGACACTTTTAGGAGACACAATGAACTCAAATCGTTGGATTTGTCAAAAAATTCGATAGAAATTTTTGAAGCAGATATTTTTAAAGATTTGAAGAGCCTCGAAGAACTGAATTTCTCGTTTAACGGGCTAAAAGTTCTGAAAGGCGCAGCTTTCAATGGTTTATTGTCGTTGTTGAAACTTAATCTTAGCAACAATAAAATATCCAACTTTAACGATACCACTGCTGATCAATTGCCAAAGCTGACGCACCTCGATCTTTCCCACAATTATTTACAAACAATTGAAAGTGATTTCATTAAATCGTTGACAAAATTGTTATTTCTCGATGTATCGTTCAACAAAATAATTAGTTTGTCGGGCGAAACGATTTTGCAGCTCCGTTCTCTTATTCATCTTCGCGCGACGAATAATTTATTGACAAATATATCGGGCGAAGATCTACCACACTCATTGAAAAAACTCAGTGTTGGTAATAATATGATAAGTTCGATGTCCCTCGGGCTTTCTCGAATACATCAATTGAATATTCAAGATAATTCGATCGCTGCTATCGAAAGTGATGCCGGATGGTTCCAACAGTTGAATAATCTCAATATTAGCGGGAATTTTTTAACAACTCTGCCCGACGTTAAATTCAATGAGCTACGTTCATTGGATATTTCGCGAAACAAATTTAAAACGATACCTCAAACATTGACAACGAATTATTTCCCGGCGTTAAAGATGCTGCTAATCGGTGGAAATCCAATAAGAGATTTTACATTCGATCGCGAATTGCATTTGCAAAGCCTCGTAGCTTGCAATCTTTATCTCCTAGAAGCTATAGAAGACAATGCGTTTAGAAATTTGAAAGGTCTTGACGATGACTGCATCAATCTGACTGTTTCCGGAAATCCCCGATTGAACGTTATTAAAAAAGGAGCGTTTAATGGCGTGACCATATGTTTTGTAAGTAAACAAAATAAGAATCCTTCCAATAGATTTTTTATTTTATCCAAGTAGACAAATTATTAAGCTATTATTTGAATCATGTGTTTCGTTACTTTTGTTGTATTTTACAACTACGGTAACTCACTCGGATCGTTCTTCGTTAAGCATCTTTTCAACATCTATTTCAGACGATTTTCACTAAGTCTAGATACATAGAAAATTATGTATCCCGCCTGACTGACTCATCAACGTTCAGATCGAACCGTTTAACGTAGCAACATAAAATTTTCAAGTTACATTTTTTCATGGCACCCACTTATAATTCATTTTTTCACACTACGTTCTGAAGGAAGTTAACATAGGAGCCAAATTTTTTAGGACCCTGAGTTAAAAATATCAATTTAATATTGACATTGTTCTTAAAAGGTAAAGAAATACGTTTGTAGTCACAGATGACCTAAAAACAGAAATTATGTGATTTTTTGAAAAGTCATTTTCTTGGACTCTCCCGCCCATAAACTTAAGTGTACTCTAATCTATTTTTCGTTTATTTCATTGCATGGCGTGCCCTTTAATAGGTCTCCTGAAAATACAATAAAGAGTGTTTTAGGATGTTTGATTTTAATCGCTCAGTCACGAGATATCGGCTTTCGAAGTCGTCATCAGAGCATCCCCCCCCCCCCCCTGTAATTTCTAAACTGCCTATGCAAATGGTCTGAAAAAATTCCAGAATGTGTAACCTTATATGATTGTACTCAAAGAATGTACCTTTAATGAAAATTATAACGGACAATGTAGCAAAGATAATTAACGAAGAATTCATAAATCTCTTTTTCTGAAGCAAGGAAGTTTGTCAAAGTGAAATAACTATTAAATAGCTTACGAAACCATTTGACATGCGTTGATTTTTAATAAAAATGCTTGTAACACAAAAAAAAAATGAAAGAAAGACGGGTGATACAATTTGCCTCAAATAAAATTAAAAGAGGCATTTTGTCTTGGATAAAAAAAACTTGGTATTTAGATCCTTCTTCGGAAATAGATAAATATATGTTTGCCCATGTTCCGCAGGTACCGTTTCAATATAATTTCTGAAGATTGTTAAAGAAACTTTCCATCCGAAATAATATATTTGTTTCTCGAAACAGCTGGACTTGAGTAAAAATGCGTTAACCCGGATCTTCCCAGAAGTAATTAAGTCCGAAGGAAAGTTCGTGGTACGATACGGCATAGATTTGCAAGGAAATCCGCTACATTGCGACTGCGAATCACAGTGGATGCTCAATGATTTGGTGCCTCATCTCTACCAAATAAATCCTCGGCTTCTGGACGATCTTAGGTAATGAGTTAGATAAAATAAATTATTTCGTCACATCGGAAATCATATGAAAGATTTTGTTGGCAGATGTGATAGACCGATTGAACAGTCGGGAAGGCGGTTGGTGCACTGGTTAAAATGGAATAATAAAGTATTTTGCAACTCGTTGCCTGCGCAACTATCAAAAAAGGTCAACGCCGTAGTATCCGTCTCGCCGAGGAGTGAAACAGTTATGCTGGAAACGAGCAAAGGGATGCTAGCGATTGTCGCTGGGGCCATGGTTACTCTGTGCATCCTAATTACAGTCGGCATCTTAATTGCCTGGAAAACGGATATTCGTCGACGACGCAGCAACCGAAGATTCTAATTATAATTCGCTAATTTTATAATAGTCCGTATTGATAATAAACTTTGAACTTGTTTTTTCTTTCGTTGTTGTTTGTATGAACAACTGACCGGTTTTTAATGCATAAGGAAAGAAAGCGCTATTCACAACCGACTTTTTAATTATTATTATTTTTTTATTGTGGAAGATTGTTCCCCGTTAATTACTATCCTATAAATAGTTATTTATCGACTTAATCGTTGATCACAGTAGCACCACGAAAACACTGTACACATTATTACACGCGACTCGTTTCGCACGAGACCGATAAATATGAAAAAGAAATATTCTCACCTGATTTAACGATTAAAATTTATGTAATGGCTGTTGGACGCAACACTGATTTTTTAACTTTTTTCTGCACAACTCGTATCGTTATAAAAGTCTATATTTCGTCAATTTGCCAGTGACTAGAGCTAACGCGAGGCTGAGGATTATCCCGAAGCTCGGTGAGAAAGGACAAAATGTTTTGATAGTAACCGGGCTGATTCCACGTCTCGTTGTGCGTACCACCGGGGATTGGAAGCATGCGTTTCCACGAACTTCTGCAACGGTCATAGAGATCCGTCATCATTCGAGGTGGCACCAGAGTGTCCGCCAATCCCGATACGAACAGTACCGGAACCGTTATAGATCGGATTTTGAGCATGGACATATACTGAAAAGCAAAAAAAACAAACGTTTTATTTATTTTTCAAAACTAATAAGCAAAATTAACATTGAATTCCGTAAAAAGTTTGAAAAAAAGATGTAACGACCAATTTATCATTAGAATTAAATACTTTTTAATAGTTCGAATACCTTATTCTTATAGAAAATAAGCGGCAGATACTCGAGCAATTTGGATCCAATGAGAAGCGAGGCCATATCTGGTATGCTGGTAAATGTATTTTCCAAAATAAGGCACCAAATTTTTGGTTTATTATCTTCTTTTGTAGCTAAATCAATAGCAACTGCTCCACCTGTGGCGAAAAGGAAAATCACAACTCATTCATTTTTATTCCAACTGTAAAATGTGATCCATCGGAATGATGCAATTTCATGAACTATCATGGAAAAAAAAAGCTGCTGGAAAAAGTTAGAACTAGCGATACGTAACAAAGAAAGTAGCAAATGGTTGATAAAGAAAAGTCTATTTCTCACCGTTATTGCAATACTCGGTGTTTGTGAAAAATTTTAATGATAAAGGAGAAAAAAATTTATCTATTGAATTACATTTAATTTTCCTTACCTAAAGATCTTCCGAAAACAATAATTTCATCTGTATTAATATCGTTTCTATTAGCTAAATATTGTATGCCCGCTCGAGCATCCATGTACAAGCCTTCTTCCGAAGGGCTGCCTTGCGATAGTCCATACCCCCTGTACTCTAGCATCAATATATTGCATTTAAGAGCATGATACAATCCGGCGACGTTTTGGAGCCTGCACAAATAACAAAACAGTTCACAGGATCTCCAGCTCTGTACGTACCTCTGTGGCCATTTATACAACCATGGAATTATTTTTACCTATGGCCTATGTTACCAGCATTGCCATGGAGATATAGCACCGTGGGTGCGTCTTTGGCTTTGGTTTCCGGTTGTGGTATGAAGAACATATGCAACATAGTTCCATCGCCGGAACGAGTATAAACGCTTTGATAAGGCAGATTAAACATGGAAGGTGCCGGAACATATACACGTGAGTGAGCCGGCAATTCTGGATAGTAGAGCAGACGATCCTCGGTGCGATAGAGTAGGCCTGCCAAAAACATGGATTACGATACAGTATCGAACCAAGCTAGCACCTGAGACGTTCAAACTCTGGTGATTAGTCAGTTTCTTACCAGTGGTAGCAAAACATAGAAGAAAAAATGCAAAGATTCCACCATAGAGCCAGTAGAGTACGAAGCACAGGAGTATATAGGCTCCGGAAAAGGCCCAGCACTTTATGGCTATGCCTCCGAGTAATTTAACAGGGCGACTGCGAGCCAATCGCACCCGAAGCGACATAATCCTTTGTCGGCCAAAGGGCCTGTTACAGGCTGATTCCTCGTCGATTACCATAAAATTGTTTGTCCTACTGGTCAAATGACATTGGTTATCTGTGCAAACGGTTGAGCAGTATTGTCGTCGTTGTGTGTCTTATTCGCGCTCGAGATTCGTTCATGACACTCGTTAACTTCGGAACTACGGAGGAATTTCGATTTAAACGAACATTTGTTCGTTGTTGTGTGCCTGTTTGTTCGCTGTTTAGCAGGCGATCGAGGAATCCTAACCTAGAGATAGACAGCGAGCGTGATTCTCGAGCTCCGCTTGCTGCGGTCCTGCCTCGATAAATTGTCAAAGTACATACACACATATACGCCTATGTGCGCGCGCCTCACAGCTCACACTCGGAGTCAATTAAAACCCTTTGATAATTAATTCAGTAAAGTACGGGATCAGAGTCTCCCCCACTCCAATTTATCGACTGTTGATTACTTTCAATGAAAAAACTAATACAATTACTGTAGAACAAAAAAAATCTATGGAATAATTGTAAACATAAAATAGCTCTTGAAACGTATTTTAAAAAGTCATAAAGGATGTTTGTGAGAATGGCTCTCGCCGGACGGTTCACTCGTAATTGCAAACCGAGTGAATGCACGCTCCCACAATAGCACACGTACAGCAAGTATAGTAGTTGCTACAGGTAAGGCAACTGTGGATCCATGTTATCCCTCCAAAACACATACAATCTGTAAAAAATCGAGACCGGTACATTTTTCCGGGAGCAATGTGCAAATGTTCCGGGATGCGATTTTTTTTATTGTGATTCAAGATGAATGCATAAGAAGGTTTGACTGCGCCGAGATGGGCGATTCACGCCTCACTTTGCACCGCAACGTTAACTCGAGTTTTAGAGATAGAAAATCAATCTTTTCCCCCGTCGTCGTCGTCCTCGTCGTCCTCGTCGTCCTCGTCGTCCTCGTCGTCCTCGTCGTCCTCGTCGTCCTCGTCGTTGTCGTCGCCGCCGCTGCCAATCACTGCTGGTGATACTGCCCGTGAGGAATACTTCGAACACATGGGAGAATTTGAAGATGTCGATGACAGGGGAATAGTTGCGGCTAATCTGACAGTGGCTGTTGCTATGACTATTCAAAAAGTGTGCGACAGGCCGAGATAGTTTTTGGAAAATTTGGGAAAATCGAATATTGATTTTAATCACAGACAAAAATCGATATCCCCCGTATAGTATGACCTACGGCATCGATTTTGCTCCCTATCGAAATATAAAAAAGTAACGCTTCGAATTGCAGGGAAAGATCTATAAATAACGCTCTAAATATATGGGATGAAAATTGCATGACGTCTTTCAACTTGGTTAAAAGGAAGATGTTTCCTGTATATAATAATGCGGTTATTGCGTCTTGTGAGTCGGCCGGTAAGGTAGGAAGAAAAATGTACTTGTCTCGTGACACTACCGAGTCTCTTGATTATTTGTTTCCAATTTTGTAACGTTCCGACTTTTTAATTGACCACATTCGAGAACAAACTATCCGTTATCGCTTGGCGTTTCTCATTGGTTTTCGGTTCGTCATAGCCGCCAGGGAAAGCACCAATATTTTTCCATTAATCTTTTAATTTTCGCACGTTCTTTATTTTATTTTTTTCAATGTACATAAATTGAATACCGGATTGGAGATATTTAATTTAGAATATACGAGTACGCTATGCGAAGCATTATGTCAAATAGAACCAGGTAGATTGTGGTATATCTGTATAATGCGCGTGGTAATAATAAAATATTAATAAACATGGGTTGAAAAGTGTTTGAAGGTAGTAGTAGTACATCCCTCGAGACTCGACATTTTTCGCTACAAAAGGCACCCAATATAATATATTTGATACAAGTAATAAAATACATCGGTGTTAGATACAGTAAAATACTGACATAAACGTGTTATCGATAATAATAATAATCATATATACATCTTAACTATGACGAATCGATTAATTATTACATTAATATTATGACAATCTGTTTTAAAAAAATATTAATAAATATTTAAGCGAATGATATTAACTGACTATGGGAGTATCGCATGTAATAAGTATATGTAGTATGATAAATTTATGTATATCCTCCGGTCTGTCGAAATTCAGAGTCAAAAAGCACAACTTAACTACAGAATTTTTACGGAAAATATGAATTATTGACCCTTCTTTAAGCTTAACCTGCTCACCCTGTCTCGTGCTTCGCTAGATCTATCAAGATGGTGCAGGATCTTTATGTTTTAAAAAAATCGTTTTTTCCATCATTCGTAAATAATATTGAAAATGAAAAAACGAATAAACGTTGTTTGAAATATTATAAATGATATAATAAGTGCCGTTGACTGTCCATGAGATATAATCGCAATATCTTGGCAGACGTTGGCAATGAAAGATTTAACGCTAGTCGTATACCGACATACGTACGGAAATGGTAAGTTCAATGCCACATAAGTCGTGGTGTGGACAGTCTTAAGGCCAGCTTAACATTTTCATTTATTCTAAGCCGTTCCAAAAACTTTGGTCCACACACGTGAGCCTTACAACAAATCGAAATACAAAATGATAATTTGTACGTCAAACGATTTATGTTTGCGCGAGCAACATTAGTGTTCGCAAAGTTGTACATACGTAATTGATCTGATAAATATATACACGATAAGTCGAATGTTACGTATCGTACACGTAGAGCCAACACCGGAATTATTAAAACAAATCCATCATTTTAATCCCTTTCTGCGATGAAACTTAATTTTCATCACAATTCCTTGTTTGCCTTGTGTCATATATGTGTAATGTGTATCAATCGAAACTCAATGAACATGTCATATAATAACAATAATGTTATGCGGATTGATTAACTTTCCACGCTAGACGGATCATGGGATGAGTATCGATGATAAATACTTAAATATAACATTATATTACAAAATGGTATGGTACCTGTGTGCGTTTAAAAATGTACATTCCTGAACGATCCCGAGAAGGTTTCGACTTTCATTCGAATGAAATTTCAACCTATATATGAAAAATATGAAAATTAAGTGAAATTCGAACAGGAATGTCAGTCGTACGTTTTTTGTTCAAAGATTAATCGACATATCCTGATCGTATGGTGATAGATTAGCGTCCGACAATGAGGATGTGGATACATTGCCAATCGGTGTGGCATTTTCGCTAGTCGGAGATTGAAGAGGTGTCGATGTCGTCGGTATGTGTGACGTAGGACTCTCGAGAGTTGATTTCCAGTGATTACGTTCTGTTCCATCGCCACCGTCGTCAGATATTATAGATATATCTGCGATAATCCCGCTCTCTGAACGAATTAAAACCAAGAAGAAAATTAAATCCAATGATTTTTCGTTTTGTCATATTTATTCCTTTATTTTTAATATTGTATATACTGACCGACGCTGCACTGGCTGTTGAGGGTTGTACTTCGATGGTGAGGTCGGGGACTCGTGTCGAGACCGAGATTAAGCGTCGTCGGAGGTCCGCTGCTTCCTCCGCTACTCGATGACGAACTAACGG
This sequence comes from Sussaba pulchella, assembly GCA_963971145.1. Lineage (NCBI taxonomy): Eukaryota > Metazoa > Arthropoda > Insecta > Hymenoptera > Ichneumonidae > Sussaba > Sussaba pulchella. Next base: position 185,532 of record OZ020167.1, read on the forward strand.
AAATAACGCTGTGAGGTCTACGGCTGCAGCGTCCCGAGTCATCCGATATCGAAACGGCAATGGAATTTCGGAATCTCGGAGCTAATGGAAATTTGTTTTATTATTATTATTATTATTATTATTCGCTCGTCGAGCAAAGTTTTATTATAAAAGTCAATGGTTTGAGTACTACTAACTCTTGGAGAGTTGAGCAACGCTAATGGAACGATCATTTATCTGATCGGCGCTCGGTCTGATGTCCAAACATGGCTTATTTCCAATTCCCATGCTCGACATTTCTGCCAGGCGCACTTCTGCAATATTCCATCGATAATAAGCGGTTTGGTCAAAAATTTCGTCAGCCTCATAATTGTTAGTTTATATTAAGTTTAACCTCTGTTTCGAAGCGCCTGTTTCCACAATAGATTGCTGAGTTCCTCGGTCCAGGCTTTCTTTATATCCTCGCTCGTGCACTGGAGGGTATACGTATCACCGGGTTTTCTTTTGCGAAACCAAATTTCAAACTTTGTCGGGGAATCAGCTATTACAGCGGTTAAACCGATATCCGTTGTTTTTATGCTGTGCTTGTAGATGTATATATCGAGGTTCTAACACGACAACGATTGATCAATGTTAATAAAACAATCATTCGAACGCGTAGTTTAAATACTAAATAAAAATCATTGATTTTAATAAATAATAATGTTAAAGTAACCTTTCTATCGGGAAACCTTCTGGCCTTGCTGAACAGTATAAGATCTTCGAAGAGAAAAACTTGTCGCAGACACTTTTTCCCTTTGCCCTGCCAAACGAGAAATTCGTTTTGTCGCAACAACCGTCCCTGTTCCTTCACATTAACCTGAAATTTAATAATCATATATTAAACATTTAATCATCCATTGATGATCTCCGATAAGATTTAATGGGAATTGAAGATTACGTCGCAATCGCGGAGAGAATCCATGGCGAGTAAATCGTTTCCGTGTCGCAATTGAAATCGAACCATCTGCTCGGCAGCTCGAAGATCAGCCTCGCCTTCGACGATCGGTTTGCCCTCGTCTTCTCGCTCCTCTTTATCCTCTTTTTCAATTAGCTGCTCCGATAAATCCGTACCCGCTTTGACCAATTGTTGAAGCAGCAATGCATATTTTCCCATTCGTTGGACCGGTTTGAGCAAATAACTCGCCAGATCCATCTTGTCACCCAGTTCGAGTTGCTTTGTTTTGAAAAAACTCGTTCCATATTCGGCCATTAGAGAATCCGAATTTGGTTTATTCTTGTTATACAGCGCGTACAGATAAAACTTTTTTTCCTGTTAACAAACAAATCTACAAATTATTATTAACCAATAAAAGATGGTGGTTAAATGTCGTGGGGTCGACTCACGTGTCTGAGAAAACACTGTCCAACCATCATGGGACATTGCTCGCACTCTTCCAGCTCCCGTAAAAAGTGTTGACTGTGGAATTCGTAGATTTTTTCAACATTTCCGAATATAACGTTTCTCTGACCTCTCAGAGCTTGGGGTATATCTTCTCGCACCAATTCAGGAATGTAATTCTATGAATAAATAAAATGCGATAGGTCACAGTCCGTTATATATAGAATATTAAAATTAAACGAAATAATTAACTCACCTCGATTATGTACTCGAGAGATTTAACGTAGTCGCGTTCAGTCTGTATCATCTCCCTCATAATGAGCAGTATAGTTCTGTAAACGTCGATAGAAATATTATTATTAGTTAACGATTAAATAAACGCAGTTAAAACCGTCGGTTGCGAGAAAAGTGTTACTTTTTTGCTTTCATGCCGGGAGCAATGCTCGGTGCTCTATGAAGATGGGAATTGACCGGTGGCTTTGCCAATCTTCGAGGTGCCGGACTTTGCGGCGGTGTTCTCGGTGGCGAGCAATCTAAAAGTTGCTCGGCGCTCTCGCCAAGCTCGGCGATATTGTCCAGTGTCGGTCGACCGCTGCCGTTGCTAGAATTTCCCATGGCATCCATGGGACACGGGTATGACGCATTGCTATCGCTGTCTTCCCAAGACGTTCCTGTTTAAATTAAAATATTCACCTCAATTATGTCAAAATAATAATATATCCTTTAATATAATATTTAAGTTTAATTTACGTTTGCCAAGCCCATCCTCCCACGATATCGCCGATTCGGAAGCCGCAAAGGATCTTCTTCTCGCCGGACTTCCGGGAGCCGAGGCGGTTCGGGCAAACTCGAGAGCTTCGGCGCACTTGTTTCTCGCGAGCCGGCATTGCTCGAGAAGAACGTCGTTGCCGAGTTTCTCCGCAAGTCCCATCATCTCCGTAAAGTGTTCGGCCGGAAGGGGCGGTCTCGCCATTAAAAATTTTTGGGACCGTCTTTCTCCGGCCATCCTCGCCTCGTGGGCCCAATCGTAAGCACGATCCTGCAGAAGGCAACATCTCGATGTGTCCTCGAGGTATTCGCGTCTGTCTTCTAGACGCGAGCCAAATCCTCGGAGATGTTGCTTCAACGATCTCGCCAGTTCTCGAAGACCATTCGCACTTGCAGCCTCCGCAAGGTCACTGCCCTTATCCAAATGTCTCTGCGTAATAATAAAATAGAATTCAATTCATTTATTCAATATTTACGTTATTTTGTTATCGTATCAGCGTTTTTTATTTCATCGCGACAACGACGGCTCTGAGGGCATGAAATTAAGAATAACTTCGGCCTTAATTGGGCTCGTTAATTCACCGGTAAACCGCAGATACCAAAGTCCGAGTGTTGTTGTACGTATGCGTGGGCGTGAATGCTCCTCGTAAATTTTCAAGAGCCTCGGAAATATCGGTAAGCTCTTGGTGAGTCGACTTTGACCAAACACGCGATACTATAGATTGTTGGCTGGATACTCTTCGAGCTAATATATTGCATTTTGTGGGGCATCCCTCTTCGGTATAAATAATGTATGGTTGTTGAGTGTGCACAGCCGGCAATGCTACTATAGCTACTGCTGCTGTGGCACAACGAACGAAACGCTTTGTCATCGAACCCCATTTTATACGATGGAGCCAATAGCTATGGGTTGATAATGTAACCGTAGATCCAGTAAAATCGTCCCCTGTAATTTCACCCTCAATGGGCGTGAATCAAACAAACGATGTAAATACACTCGAGCGATTGCAGTAGAACGTTCGTCGCTTGGTTGTATAAGCTAGTGAGTTCGGGCCAATCGGGATGAAAACTTTCTAATAATTATTGCTACGAGACTGGTTGAGCGATCGGAAAAACGGTCATTCACCGGTCCCCCCTCGCGCATATTCGTTAAATCGTTTGAACCCATCGACGGGACGATATTATACGGAGGGAATGTGGATCGCCCCGGCCATATGTTACGGGTTTTGAGACGAGACGATGTATATGCTTTCCGGGAAACTGGTTGTTACTTTCGTCGAAGCGAAAGATAGCCCGCTGGGTCGTTGGCGTTTAACTTGCGCCGCTCGGTCACGAGTGCTGAACGCTATTCGTGTATATATGCGAACCAACGAACCCGGGGAGATCGCGTCAATACCGCCACCGCTACCACCACCAGCGGCAAAAGCTGCAGCAGGTTGCTGACCAGAATGGAATGCTGCGAGCAAGAAAGTTGCACCTATACGGCGCTGGGATGAAGACAGTGAGCCCCCGCAAAGTGAATGCCACGACGCGACGCGCGGTCAGACCATAAGCTGATAGATATATATTCGCAGCGTCATCCCAACGTCATCCTCAATACTCATAATTATTAAATCCGAGTCCGAGCGTACCAAAGTTCTCTTTAGATTTCCACAACGGGCCGGGAAAACAGGGTCGACAACTTAAAAAAACATGCAACGATATAAATTGGTGTTATTCTGTAAATTGTTCTCGCAAGGATATGACATATCGTGAGTTTTATGACCGCTGGTTTCCCACGCACGACACGAGATAATGGGTTTCGCGACGTCGAAAAAGGACTGGAAACTCTCGAGAAAGAGAGCGAAGCGATTGTCAGATTTGCATCGGAATGCGGCGCCGAGTCGTATTGATTATTTATCGCTTGGACGAACGGAAGTATGTATGCATGGAAAATTAAACTGGCGATGAAAATTGTGAGCTAACGGGAATTTCAATGCTCGTACATTAAAATGCAACCAGTCGGCGCGATCATAGCTGATAACTCGTTGTGTCGCGCGTCTGACGTTTGGTGCGTGCGCTTTCGCTTTCGTAATGCCATGCCAAGCTTCGCTGCAAATATAACTCTCGTATGTCTTGTGTTGGCTGTACTACCGATATCGAGCCTCTGGCGCAAACCCTAATTATTCCAATACGATTGAGTGGCCATATGAGAAGGGCATGCGGAGCGAGAACGGGTGAGAAAGGTACCAGCGCAAAGTAAAGCTGCTGACAGAATTTAAACGTCTCCGGCATAACGATGAGGGAATGGCCGTCGTGGGAATATCATGAAGAAAAAAAAAATGTGTTATCTCGATCGTTACAAGCGTTTTTTTTTTTGTCAAATAAAGCATTCTATAAATTTGTTAAAAATGGAAATTGACTCATTCGCCGTTTATCGGACCATGAAATTCTATACGAGGACTCATAAAATCCGAATGAAAAATAAAATCCGGTTAAATGTATTTGGCGTGAAATTGAAGCTCCGAATAGTTGTCGCGGACGTATATAGGGTACAACCTTACAAGCGGTAATAATAATGGTTTGACGTTGAGCACTCTCCGTGTTGCTCGGTGCTCAATGAAAAAGCGGGCGAGGTATGGGGGAGGAGACAAAAGATCGGGCATCTGCCGTTCTACGAGCGTAGTTGGAGGTTGGAGCACAAGCGTCAGCCGAGAGAGCAGAACACGCGCGCGGACCGTGTTTGGCCGAGAAAATCCATCCGCTCGCTCCGGATGTATATTACACCAACTGAACCCCTTGATCGTACAGCTGCTCTAGTCCTTGCTCGTTGTAACTGTATTACACGCACACACACACACGATTCGAAATAATCGCAACTAGAGCGAAATATTAACCGCCAGTTGGGTCCGCTCGGGTGCTTTGTAATCACGATAATGCTGTTTTATAACTCGTTGCACTTTAATTATTATTATTATTAATTTAAGCGCCGAAATATTGGTTGCGAAGATGTCTTTCAGCTTGACGATGTGTTTAGCGGGACAAAATTAAATCACTTGACACTTATTTATGAGGTAGCGGTGTCGGTCGGCTCAAGCACGAAACCTTTTGAGACACGAAATGACTTTTGAGACCCATGAACGGACCAACTTTTTGTCCGCGAGTTTATTGTTAATTTTTTTCTTCTTTAAACGTGATTGAACAATTTCCGCAATTAAGGGGAGGTAATGTATATTTATTTAAGTTCCATGAAGTCGGATTAATATCTCCTGGCGACTCTTCAACGATATTACATTGATTAACAATTTCATCATGTTTTATTATACTATATTGGCAATTGTAATATTCCAGTGATAGAATATCGTTGATAAGAGAAATAACCGAAAAAGTCGATACGATATGAAAGAAATAAGGTAAACTGAAAATCATTAGCGAAATCTTCTAACACGTATCACGCGACAGGATTAGACTGCCAGTTTAAAATTGAGTCATTGTTCTTCCAGTGTAACCGATGGAGATTTAAATCGTGCATAGTTTTTAACAGAAATAAAGAAAACGATTCGATTATTCCGAATGTTTTATTCAGGTGACAACGACATGGAAACGAGGCCGTTCGCCGACGATATAAAATTTTGTAATAATAAAAACACACACACTGAATTTCCGAATTGAATTTTTAACTCGGCTTCGGTTGTATCCGATGATGCCGTCAGATAGCAACCTCGATGCACGCTCAAAATGGTTACGGTCAGTGTAGAATAATAATTTATCATGCTACGAATCGGAAAAAACGTGATAGCGTAAAAGGGCGTATGGCTCGCGAGGGTTTAATAATGACGGTTGCAATATCGATGATGGACGTTCGTATGTCCATGTTCATGCGTACACACGATTTGCGGTAAACGTAAGGCTTGAAAAACAGCCAAGATAAACCGCGCCTGTATTGCTACACGTCGTTCAGAATGTATCTCCGAGCAGACGCACGTTAAAACCCAGAGCACAATGTATACCGGGGATACCTGTTTAATCGCACATTCTCTCGTAAGCGCCGTGCTCCAATTGACTTGACTGCACAACGGTACGTTCGTCGGAATTAATTATACAAATCAGGCTAAGCGTTCCGAGCGTGAGAAAGTGTTGTAATATAATTGGCTGCAATCGGGTGTCCGCTGTGTCATTGAAATATCATTAAAATCATCTATTATTTTTCATCTATTGATTTTCAATATCAAGAGTCTGAAAACCAATGTCAATTGTTCACATTGAAGAGTCAAAAATAAATGAAATAATTAATATTTTATTTGTGATGGAAGTATCGTTGTATATGCGACGTTGGCTGTACAGAGATTAAGAGTTTAAGCTCATTGTGGAAAGGATTTAATTGAAATAAATGTTGCATCATATTTCGTTTTTATTTATTCCGGACGGCCCTAGGTTCTCCGAAATAAAGGTTTTGACAGAAGAATGGAAAAAGTGGAGCGAATGAGACGCGAGAAGAATTTGGTGTTAGAGATAGCTACCGTCAAGAGTAATTTATATTCCACGCACGATCCTATTTTCTCCTGGGTGTGTACCCACGACAATAATGCCCATGAGACCGGCTTACGCATCTCTTAACGGTACATATTTGAAGAAAAAAAAGCGGTCCCGTGCGTGGGTCCCGTGGGCTTACTTTGGCCACGGTGCCGTGTCTCGTGGAAGTTGTGCGCCTTGGAATGTCGACCTCAATGACGTGCCCTCGCACCCGTATTATTCTATCGCATAAATTTAACGGCTGCTCTGAACTGAGTGTCAGACTATGGCAAATTTTCAACTCTTTTTCCAAATCTATTATTATTATTATTTGTTTATTTGCCCGAGTGTTGGCTTATGTTAATGCGATACGATTCCGAAATGACCTATAAAATTCACAATATTAGAAAAAATATACGATATGAGCCGCGAGAACGAAAATAATACGCTACGACGTTTTTTCTAAACATTTTTTTTGACAAACAGATGAGTCTCGAAGAAGTGTGCCGCCGAATCTAGTGTGAATAGTGGTCTACGCGAAATCGGGTCGATGAAAATTTCGACAATCGCGGAATTTAATTCGTCGTTTGACATGAAAATCCGGCGAGAAAGAGTGTAATAAATGAATGACGGAAAACCGGGGATAAAATTTTCGTGCTCTATAGTTACGTAGTTACCCGAGAAACGGGAATCGCGGAAGTTACGAGCTTCGGAGAGCACGTTCAATTAATTTATGCGAAGCGGAAGTATATCTCCAGCAGCAGCTCTCATCGTCATTTGTCTCGTCTCATTACGGGAAAAGCGTTGTAAAGTTAGACGATGCTAATAACAAAAGAGGTATCGCGAGAGATAGGAGGAAAATATGTATAGTCCAAATATAGAATTTAGCTGGCGTCGAGGACGAGCCCATTGTTTCGGACAATCTTATGTCGTAAATTTGACAAAAAAAAATTGAAAATGGTTTAACTTTTTCCACACGGAATAGATACGCTTGTCTGCGCCAATCGTGGGCATCAATTGCCGGATCGTTTTTTCAGACAATTCAGGAGAGAATGTTGAAAAGAAACCGAGAAAAAAATTGAATAAAATGCGTGAAAACGTGTCCGTTGTTATTGTTTTTTAGATTATTATTTTCCAACGAGTCACTAGCTCATAATCTCTCTTTTTCCGACACGCAGGCTGTCAAAAGTCGTTGCTCGAGCATTTCAGTGAAAAAACTTTTGCGGATAGAAAATCAATTTATTTTGTCCGTAGATATCATAACGCAGCATGATGCAACTACCACTGCAGCTATGCAATCCATCGGTGTGGCACACGTTCTGAAACGAATACCGGAGGAAAAGGAGCGTGAGTGTCGGTCGAGAGTCGGCTTATCCAGGTCGGACGCCGTAAAGGTGCAAGCCAAAGAGAGAGAGAAGCCATTCTCGCTTACTTACATAATACTCGGAGAGGACGGGGTTGATTGGCCCACTTCACAAATTCATTTTCATTCTACTATTATGGCGCGACCAATTTTTTTGCTCTCTATCTCGAGTAAACACGAGACATGGAGAGCTGGAGAAAAAAAAAGATAAAAATCAAAGTTGTTTGAATCGCGTATATAGTTCATTGATGAATCAAAAGGCCCTCATTGTTCCGTTTCATCGACGATACATTATTATTCTCCATTAAAATTTGAAGAAGAAAAAATGGACATAATGTATAGTTGGAAATCGTAGAAACGATTTCGTTGATCATTCTCGATAAATTAAATATACACGGTGCAACATATGCGCAGCTGTCCGCGCATATGTACTCGTATACCACGCGAGTATGCTACGAGTCTCGATAAACTATGAGCGATCTTAAAATAGCAGCCGTTGGAATGCGTGACGGACGTTGACGGGCGTATATTATATCGGCGCGGATCCTCGAGCGGTGCGTCGCTGGCCCACACGAGGACCGACGACAGTAGTCAATAATACATATTCGAACGAACGAATATCGCGCATCCATTATGATGTCACGCTTATTCAAACTCGTGTGCTCGACTATATGCGGTCGCATATTTTTAAATAAGAAGCAAAAAGAAAAAGATAAACGTAACGCGAAACTCTTGAACGAGCATAAAAATTGCGACAAAATACAATTTGCCGATACCCTTGTCAACCAATAGACATGTGTGGAAAAAGAAAAATCTATATATTCGTTTATCAGCGGGCGAGCAAGGACGTGCGATTGCATCGAAAGCAATTTCATTTGATGTTACATAATATTCCTCGAAAAGTTATGTTTTCGACAGATTACCGGAAAGACGAAAATAATTTCGGCATGAGTATAAACCTAAAAGTTAATGGTTATTGGAAAAAATAAGTTTTGCTATTTCTCAGACGTCTCTTTGGTTTCGGCACGTGTGCTGTGTGTTATCTTTCGTACCAGGCGCCGTCTCTCGAGTTATTATCGTGTATACTACCGCTGCTACAACGAGATGTCGGCGCATTCCTCTTCTTCCTCCTTTACGTTCCTCATATCTTTTAACGCCGTACGTAAACTCGGAAAATGGCCAAGATACACGCGATCGCTCGCTACTCAGAACCCAAAAGATCGTAAAATCCGTAATATTATAATAATATACGCAATCGGCTGCGAAATGAGTACGAAATATTAATGGTTGAGTATATAATTCCATTATATTCGATCGGAAACTCACGTGCGATCGAGGAACCGATGCCGATCGTCCATAGATCCTTCGCCGTCGGAGTATCCGAGCTCGTTCTCGATCTCTTCTCGTGCATCTTTCGTCGGAACGTCCGGTCACTCCGACGTCCCAATTTCGATGTTCTTCATCGAGTAATCTGACGCCGAGCAAAATGCAACCATCGTTTTCGTCAACTCCAGCGATCGAGGAACACCGAATACCACCGGTATGCCTGTCTTCGATGACCATCAAATTTTCATTTCTCCTTGTTTTCACGTTCGGCCACTTTTTCATTTGCTCGTCAACGAGGCGCATACCCGTTCCCAATTGTTCTTCTTCCCTCGCCCCGATTTTACCTCTCGGACTCTTGCGGCGGTATCTTTCCGTAAAATCGGCACTAACGTCCGCGCGTTTATTTCGATCGAGAACCTCATCGGCCAGTATAAAACGCGAATTATTTTCCACACGGTTTCGATATTCGATCGGTGCAACATCGTCGTCAAAATCCCTACGACGATGATTTTCCGGACTCGTTTCCGATACATCCCAAGTCATCGAAATATTTTTCGAGTCCTCAAATATTCCATTGTTCTCGCCCCAAGGTGCGGAAAGTACTCGCCGCAATCGGGAAACCGTTCTCTTAGATGATTTCGAGTTTTCATCGTAAGCGAACGACGACGATAATTCTATCGCGCTTTGCCGAAACGTAGTTCGTACTTCGGACGTTGAATCGTCTGGGTATTCGTGGCGTCTCATTGAGATAAGACGGCACGCGCCGTCCTCCCTGCTCCCCGATTCCTCGTTCATGTGCATACGGATTTTTCGGTTTTCCCGTAAACCGCAACAAGCTAGATTTTCTCCCTCGTTAAAAATCCGTCGGATCGCTTTCGCCCACAACGAACCATCCGCTCGCATCGAGCGTCAACCTTGTCAAATCGGGTTTTTCGAAAAATCATCTATTATATCGTTGCTCCATTCCACCCACGCGACTCAGCCTTGAAAAGCTTCGAAATTTTTTTTTCACGCCTACCGACAAATTATGTATCTATCGTCGGACGTAATTGGGTTATGATAAATATAGAAAAACGTACGGTAAATGACCATTTGCTGCGTCACGGATCTGGCAAAGATTTATTTATTTATTTTTAATCGTGACGAGTTGCTCGGGTTTTAAAAAACCCGATTTTTCTTGTTTGTGTCTCGATGTTGCGCAACCTCCGAGATTGCCGAACATCTCTTATTTTCATTGAGGATCGAAGCGGCGTCTTACGGTAGGTCGGACACGCCGGAAAGAGAAAGCGCAAGGGTCCTCCCTCCGGAACGTCATTGATCCACCGCGCTATCTCATTCCAGCCCACGAATTCATGCTATATCTCTGACCAACCGGTTATTTAATAATCCAATGTTATTATTGCACACGGGTGGCATGCGATGCAGGATCGAACTATTTATCACCGATAGTTAACTATAAACAATCACAATTTTTTTTTTGTTTAATTAAATTGTAATAAACACATGAAATATATACGAAAGCTTTTGACGTTTCGATGTTTTGACGTTTACGGATTTCCGAGATTGAAAGGAAGAGAAAGAACGGCAACGAGCCAGCGCGAGTGCCGTTGGCCTACTGGCGTTGTGTCTCTCGCCTAATACACAAGCGTTTGCCGGTGGTAGTGGTAGTCTGGTAGTGGCGGTGCAACGGTGGTGGCAGTGGTAGTGGTAATGGTGAGACTGGGTGGGTGAGACCCGCGCGAAGCCCACCACCGCGCCATCCATTCCAATCCATGTGAGAACGTATGTGAACGTCTATATAACGAACCGAGGACTCTCTCGGATCTGCTGGCCTCTTAAATACCATTCCCTATTTCTCGCCGACGATTCGTCGACACACCGGGACATGTCCTGTGCAGGAGACTCGCCTCAACCGGCAGACCGACGCGCGACGCTCTCTCTTTCTCAATTCTCAATAATTTTCAATCAACAAAAAAAATGGCAATCGACATGCGGACAATCGTTGACAATATATAGACTTAATCCTGATGGAAAATATCTCCACAATGCGCTTAGTATAATCGCGTGGGCGGGTTCGCCAGAACACTCTCGCTCTCACTCTAGTTTCTCTTTCTCTCTCTAGTTTTTCTTTCACACTTATCAGTGTGGCAAAAGCCCGAAAACATAAAATTATCGACGATTGTTGAGCACCTATGGTAAGTTGATGAGATTAGTAGGATATAAATATTTAAAGGTGCGTTGATTGCGTTTCATTTTCCACTCCATTGCGGGCTCTTTACTCTCGCCTATGAATTATGGTCATTGCAGAGGCGTGAGACCGAGGAAAAGGAAGTCAAGTGAACGTCGACTGTGATGGGATATGGTCTCTACGCGGGCTTCCGACGAAACCCGGAAAAGTGAAGAGTAAAATAATTACCCATCCGACACACACGCGTATGAGTGTATTCTCATCGGCTCCAGGAGATGCGAATATTCCTTGTTCGGTAAATAAATATGTGCATGTCGTATTCGTCTAGCCGGATCGCATTCGACTCAATCAATAGACTCGGGAAATAACGATGTGCGTACGTGTGAGGGTGTACTCGTAATCACGAGTGCGTTTTTATAAAAGATAAAAATCGGGGTCGGTACTCGTGTACTGGTTAATTGACGAACATATATTTGTTATAGCACATTTGACTATGCTTAATACAAGCTTCTCGATATTGCTCGACGAGTCGTTCCAAGAACATGAATCAAAAAGCTTTATTTGAATAAATAAGAGATTTCCGTGGGTAGGCTGTAAAACGTAGGACACGTGGCCAATATTACGAAAGCTATATGATACACGCGCCGCGCACCCTTATTCACCGCCTGTGGATTTTATTAATTAATACACAACACTCGGGGTTGCACGCGCGCACGCGTTACGCGGCGTTGCACCGCGGTGCACTCTGCACCCATAATCGATGTTGAAGCTTATTCAGTTTGATATCGCTGCCGGCGGGGCTTTGAATATGTTCCGTCTTTCATTTCACCCTCAAAAGAAAAATTCTTTTCTCTTTGTAATTGATGACGAATCAAACGATCGTCGAAATAATTTTGAAAATTTTTTATTTGTAGAACGACGTGGATATTCGAGCTGTGCCGAGAAGTACGATTAGGTACACGGGGCCTCTGTGCAAAGTTATCGTTCAGTCACGCGACGAAGCCGCAAAATACTTAGACATCGCGGCGACCTCGCACCGACTGTGCGAGGCACGGAATTGCTCGGCTATATTTAATTGGAACGCTTGCGGAGAATTTTCATCGAGTGCTCCGCTCAACAGCATAACTCGGTGTAACTGCAATGGACTTTTTAGGTAACTCCCGTTAATCCATCCTCGGTGACCAGATGCACAAAGATGGCAATCGCGACGCGTATACGATTCAAAGAAAAATATAACAAAAAATATAGCCGATCTCGTCTCGAAGCACAGGCGCGGAACTACTACAGTTACACGGTTATAGGTTATAGGCCTTTTCCACTGATTCAGTAGTCAGACCTCGGACACGGGACTAGTACGAAAACTCCGCGTAAGTCGATAACAAGAAATAATCCGAGCTGAGTTTCTTTGCGTGTTATCCATCGCTGTGTAAACAGAATATTTGAGAATAATAATTTTTCAACTATGTGAGAATGTCTATTTAACGTTGTAACGGAGAAGAGTTTGCATCTGTGGTGAATGAGCGTCGCCGGAAAATAAATTCGATGGTTATTCGCTGTGCAATGGAATTGATTATTCTGCGCGCGGACGCGTTACAGCTCCCCACTCGGTCGGCTCGAATAATTCTGTTTAGTTATTCCTGAGAGAAAAATCGTGCCAACACGTAACCGGGTCACGTCGCGTCGGGTCAGCGGAACGAGCATCGTCGATAAAAGTTCGAGGGAGTATACGTAGTAGAAACGGTTGAGTTTCGAAAGAGCCTTCGCATTGTCACTCTCATCGTTTCCATCGTCTACAATTTAGTCTGGTAATGGACAAAGAAAACAATTACCGGCATAAGGATGTCGCGTCGTGTCGGTGAAAGGCGTTTAAGTGTAGCCAATTGAGCATGTTCACTGACAAACTTAAGCCGCGTGAGTCCAGGAAAATGTTGAATCGGCGATAAGACGAACCGGTGAATAGACAACGATATCCACTTAGGCTAACCGTGGATAACACTTGAAAAAGGACTGTCAGAAACAAAGAGAGACGGAGAGACACAAGGACGAGTCGTAATGAGTTTTACTCGAGTTATAATAAATCCGTGTTATATGGCAAGTAGCTGCTCGCTGGTGGCTAATCAATCACTATCCAAGCTTCCGGATCTGCAGTCTAGATTGCAGTAAATTTGTTTCGTCGTGAAATTGGAGAGTTGTCAGGAGTTGTGGTCAGGTTGACCACTTTTCATGCTGACCCGACGCCAAGATGAAAAGTTATTGAGTCGTCCCAGTGAGAAACTGCGACAGTTCCGTCGAATCGCAGTCGCGGATCTGTATTATCCGGAGAGCATAAAAGATCCGCGAGCGAGTATCCACGGGATCGGTTGCGGGCCAGTGCCTCTGGGATTCAACGGTGGAGCGCTGATATCAGAGATGACAAAACAACGTTTTATCGGTCGAGGTGAACGCTGTTTTACCATTCGCTCATCATCGAGATTTTCCTCGTTTGGTCCTCGGTACGCATGTAAACCGGCACGTTTGATTTTCCGGATAAAATTCACTTAGTGATAGACCAAATGTTTGGAATAAAGCGAATAAAGTTAGGATCGATGAAATATTTGTATAGTCTTTAGAGCATGTGCTCAACATTTCCTGTTATAGACCGAGAAATAACTCATATCTCGATAGCTCTGCGGTTGTAACCGTCATATACAACGATGGAGATGTCATTGTAACGCAGGTAATTAAATGGCTTCAATCGCCACAGGATAAGCATCTCGATCGAACTAAGCCGAAAAATTTTCGACCGAAACTGCGACGATAGTCGAATCGCAAACAAATTAAACGAATAAAATGAAAGATGCACAACTACTCACCATAGATGTGAAGTAGAACTTTTCAAACTCTCGTTCGTCAAGTCGGGCGGCTGTGAGAGTAGTAGCAGCGTGTTGCGATTGTTTGACGAGAATTTCCTCTCCCTTCTTGCACAGCCAATTCAACACCTGAAAAAGAAAGCAAATATATATATATATATATATATGTATATCAGAGATCATCGAGCCAATTCCCGGTCTTGTTTGATAATAATAATTATTTTTTATTAAACCGATCGTTTATCGCAATATCGTTAGAGCGGCACGGCAAGTTAGCGGGTTGCTACAACAAATCATAAAAATGAAAGATGAAAAGGAAAAATAAATGTCTCTCGGGGCTATGCAACGCCCTGGTGGCTGCAACCTTACTTATTACAAAGTGGAGAGTAAATCGTACGTAAGGCGTATGGAATAAAAAAAAATTTGGTCGTACACGTTTCTCTCTCGTTCGAGGCCGAACAGGCCCGCCGGGGGTGTAAAACGAGAGCATGGGTGAGTGTCTTTTCCGCGGTTAGTATAGATGCTCGCGATTCTCATCGAGTTAAGTACGATGAGAAAACAGCTGCGTGTGCACCGACAACCGTAGAAGGCGGAGACGAACCGACGAGGGTTATTCGGGTCACTGGGCCGTGTTAAGGACCTGCGTGGACTGGCACATCGCGAAAACGTGGCCCTCTTTGCGTGCCCCACCGGCAATACATCTCGCGGCATTCGTTCGAATATCCGCGTATTAATTACTTTATTCTCGGTCTAACGGAAAAAATATTACTCGCGAACCCCCATTTTTTTTCCAAATTAATATTTTCTTCTAATGATATTGACGACAGGTAGAACTCGCAAACAACCACATACAACATTAGGCTATAAAATACAAATATACCATTAACAACTATCCCGAAACAAATGAAAATGCATTGTTGCCTTTTAGCGTGGATAAAAATTCTTCAGATACAAGTTTTTTCACCCATTGTTTGGCCATTTTTTGGTTAAGGCACAGTTTTCGCCACAGTAGATACTTGGACAGTTGATGAAAATTTATAAAAAGCTAGTTCAGGCTCGAAATGGCGGGATGTCGGCACGTCGGCACACATTGACTATAAGAAACAGCCGAGTTAATGAGCATACAATTTACTCCTAATAAGAAGATACGCATCATATTTAACGATCGTCCAGTGTTGTTACGTTGTACCTGGTTACACCGCTCTCTCTTTCTCCGGCACCCGGTACGGACGCCCCTTGTACGGATTTTCTCGGCGGACCTGTGCCGAGCGCAATACTCGAGCGACGCCCAGGGCTCCGGCAGTCCGGTCGAGAGATTCAACGAGATGCCGCAAGCGAATCATCTCTTTCCTCAAACCGCTCAAACCGTGTAACCGGTAGACTCGTCGAGCGTGATATATTTTATTTTCGCTAACGCCGTCGCGATTGTTGACTCTCAATCGTTTATCAAAGGGCTTTTGAGAGAAAGAGAGAAAACGAGACGAAAAAGAAGGGACCTCGAGAAAAGGGAGTACAGGAGATACTTTTGCTTCGTCACTGCGCCTGCGCCACGATTTAAAACCAGGACAACTTGTGCGAATGCCATTCGGTCTTGGGAAAAATCGCGGAGACTCTTCGTCTTGGATTCGAAAGCTCCAGGTTGGTACAAGACGAAGGAAACGATCAGGCTCGCGACTGAGGCCTCGCGGTCTTCGACTCTTGAGGTATAACGAGACGAATATGGCAAGTGTACGGTTCCCTTTAGAAACCTCTCTCTCTCTCTCTCTCTCTCTCTCTCTCTCTCTCTCTCTCTCTCTCTTACGAGATTATTGGGGTAATAAAGTTTCATGGACATTCCCGGAAATAAATTTAAGAAAGAAAGAAAAACATAATGGAAACGACTCGAGGATTCCGGTGAGAGATAAAACGTATGTCTTCCCCGTGATTCGTCTCTGAGCGTTGTTTCATATGAGAGCAATTGTTAAACATTTAGCGCCTCTGACCGCGATTAAAAGGTGCCCGATCGATTGGCATAGGCACCGGCCTTCAAAGGGAAATAACGAGAATGGGACACGATCATGACACAAGCGTCCGAAAATTTCAACGTGGGTAGTTAGTTCTCGAATATCAAGAGTGAGTATGAACACCGTGGGAAATAATTTGGAGTCAAGTGAAAACGTTGAAAGAGTTAAATTGAGTGCCAGACTCTAAGCTAAAAGCGAAATCGTGTTTTCGCGGTTGAGCTTTGCCCACGAGTCTAGGATATGCTAACAGCGAGACGTAGGGTCATGTGTCAATGCTTGGGGCTGCTGGCGTTGCTGTTGCTGCTGTGTCTACTGCCGGCCGCATCTCCGGCGCCTGCGTCGTGAGACCCGGAATAGACGAGAGCAATGCGAGCCGGGTAATATACGACAATCGTTGCTTCTTTGAATATCATACGCGTCTGCTGATAACAATTATATTGAAAAAATATTTGTCGATAAATCGCTGCATAAACTCATACAACGTGCTTGACCTTTACATTTCGATTTATCACTAATTAAGCGAAAATTGTGAAATGAAGTATCGGTAGTTATCCTCCATTATTTTCCGCTATGACATTAAAAATTCCGTGATTGCCTCGTCCGTTGCGGTTGTGGTCTCACATCTTTGTTGGAAAGAAAATGTATATATCCAACCAGAAGCGAAAATATTACGGTGAAGAAGGAGAAGAGGCGAATTATGCGAATGAAGAAGAGGTCGACAGAGATATTCTCGTGGGGCCACTGCACCGGCAGGCGGACGGGGGAGAGGAGACCGATACGTTGCACCAACGTGAAATAAGAATGAGGGGGATGAAGAGAGAAGCGAAAAGACACACGCGCGTGCATGAATTATTCATCCGCGGAATATATATCTGGATTGTCCGGGCGGTTGCAGCCACGTCACGAGAGCCATCGGAGCTAAAAGACAAATGGAAGACCCGTACGAGTGGTTGCCTTTTTCACGGTAGCCACGGGAAACGTCGCATATCCCATGGCCTTCCGAGATAAATACCTTCTCGAAATTCTACCACCAGCTTCTCGAGTCAAAGTCTCGACAGAAATGTCAGAGCTGCATGATGTTGATGCGTATTGAGGTTAGGTTAGGTTCGTACCATCTCTTGATGAAACATGCTTTGAGTTTCGGCCAAAACGGAATATCATTCTGCATTTGTTCGTCAAGTTATTTTTAAAAAATGGACGAAGATAAAGTGACTTTGAACTTCATCAAAGAAACCATTGAGCAGCAGCAGGGGTAATTTTTCCCCTTTGAAATACACAGGATTATTCGACTCACTAGCAATATGCCTTTTGGGTCTCTTGAAATCTCTTGATGATGGTTACTAGAGGGTCGAAAAATCCTGTGTATTTTAAAGGGGAAAAATAATTCCTGCTGGTAATGTCTGGATTCATAGATGGAGGGCTGCCAATTTAGGGAACTTTTTTTCAAGTATTTGAAGCCAATCTGGAGGGGGGGAGGGGGGGGGGGGGTCAAAATTCGTCCGAGCCCTATATAAGGACCACTCTAATATAATCATAATCATTCTAATTATATCCCCCCAGCTGCAGGACAAACGGCCACGATTGGACCATCAAAAAATCTTCTTCCATCACCAAAACTTCACCAGCTCACTCCTTTGCAGTTGTGGCTGGCAAATTGATGGACTTACGGTTCCAACTCGTTCCGCGCCTCTCTCTATTGTTCAGATTTTTTTTAAGTGGTCTAGTCTACATATACATGTTGATGTATGTTATCGCATACTTTTGGATCAAACTGCCTTCGTGGACCAGCCTGTTATCTTCTAACGAGGGTAGGGGTGTGGGACGGCACAAGATGATAAAGAAATGAAAGACGAAGCGAACAGCGATAATGAGTAATTAAATAATATAACGATGGTCCGGAGTTCTCAGACGCTGTATCGATAGAGAAGAAAAAACATTCGTACCATGCATTCTTCACTAACGTTACAATAATAAATAACACTGCGATAAACGTACGAAGAAAGGAAGAGGAAGAGAAAAAAAAGTAACGTTCTGTAGCTTTGCCACGTACAGGAAGGAAATAATATTATTATAATAATCGTGGATCATACGCACGAGAGTAAAACGAAAACACTCAACTACTACACAATAAATCATTTTCAAATCAGCTTCTGGGATTTGCCAAGTTGGAAATTATCTGGACAGGATAGTCCGTGTATGGGTTTGTTTGGGTGCGTCGAATGGTGTTCGAACGTCGAGCCAACGTGAACAAGAACCGAGTGATGGGGGAGTCGGTAATTTCGCTGGTGTTGTGCAAAAACGTACATAGGTACTCTATTCTCGTTCTCTCCCACGTCCACCTCGTTCACTCCATCCCTCGTTATCATTCGCACAGCTACAGCAACAATCGACGGCTGGCAGATGAACGGATATCGATGGAGATCTCGACCGAGTATTGTACTATTTATTTAAGTATTTTGACGCGTGCGCACACAAGGTACGATCGGTAGTTGGTTATTCCCAGCAAGGTCTCGTCATCCGGTCAAGCATGGTTATTCCATCGGGCCCCAAGAGACACGAATTTTTTTCAAGTATATAATAAGGACGAAGAAGAATAAACATGGAGACCAGGGTGGATCGGAAGCTCGTGGAACGCACGGTGAATGCATATGTATGTATAGATAATATAGCCGGGGCATATGCTATCTCACGTATCGGAGGGAGATGACAATTAGCATACCGGCATACCGAGGCTCGTTCCAAGAAGTTTGAAAAAACGACGACGAAACACGAGGCGAGTCACTCTCAGCTGCCCGAGCCCGGCGGTTCGTCGATTAAAAACCTGTTTGTCAAATGATTCCGGGCGTACGCGGTCCGACGCGGCCGACGAGGCTGACGAGGCCGACGAGGCCGACGAGGCCGACGATCGGGTTATCGATATCCCACTGACTCGCGGTATCGTACATAATATTATCGTGGAGAAACGTTCGAGACAGCTCGGCGACACCGAGTATACAGCCGGCTGGCATATCGTCAATGAGTTTATGTATCAAAAGAACGTAGCGAGAGACCGCCGCGCCGCGGGTTCCCGGCTCGGGCCGCCAGCACGCTTCTCCGGTGTAATTGGTTCGAAGGGAGCAATTAGCATACCAGAACCATCCGGGTGTTGCTCCCGTGCAACAAAGTGTTGCCACCGTCGATCTAGAAGGCACATAGGTACACATACGTACACGCGGACAAGCCCAAGACGTGATAATGGACCGCGGTTGGTAATGCTTCGTTTTTTTTTTTATTTTCTTCATTCGCAGAACAAATGTGCCCTCGTGTGAATCATACGAGTGCACGAGTTCCTCAGCTCCTGGGTGTCCATTATATTCACTGGGGGAATGTGTGTTTCTGCAATAACCGGCGGGGCCAGCCACTCCCATTCCTTCGCCGTAACTCGGGTTCGTTATAAAATACTCGCGTTCGTACATAGGCGACCCGAACGACATAACTCTCGTTCCATCGTGTTTCGCTCGAGGTACTCTCGACGGTGACTATTCCCAATCGGGTTTGAGATATCCAACGATCTCGATACGATAAATATAATAAAAATTCATGTACCATGAGCTACCGCCGGGGTTGAACGTATAAAGAACAAAAAAACATTCGCCGCAGACTCTCGACACTTTGGCCAATGATTCGTCACAAGTCACAGCCTCACAGCACCGACGATAAACGTTGCGTGTCTGTTGGATTATACGGATTGCAGCGACGTGGATCGTCGTGTGGTCGCGGAAGCAACGTTGCGCAAAGAGATTTCGCTCTCGTTCTCTCGCCGAGAGCGTCGGTATCATCGTCATCGTCGTCGTGGCTCGTCGTACAAAAAGCGAAGAAAATGAAATATCGAGACCGACGAGAAGGATGAAGTGTCGCAACCTCTCCTGACTCTATGGCGCGCCATGGCGTACGGAATATACGAGTATTACAAAAGGGGTACGATTGAGACGACGAGAAGCGCCGTCGCGCGTGCCTCTCGGCGTAGTGTCCCTCCTTTTACATTTCGTGCGGTGGTAATTTATATATCCGACCGAGTTTATATTCATATACATATATCGAACTTAAAATAATTGCCCAAGAATAATAGCCACGGTTGTTGGTATTGGTCCGAGCGATCCGACGTTATCGGGGTTGCAATAATGCTTATTGTATACCGCGTGTACATTATCGTTTATCGGCTTTCTATCACGCCGGAACAAAGAGGATAAAAGTTACGTGGATTTGCAATTTCATCTACGGATTAAGCAACTTTAAGAATGAGTTATCGTCTTGGTCATCGTCATAATGACGATCGTCATAATTTAAACGCTACTCTTCGAAGACGAATGAAAGAATCGATCTAATCGACGACTGTTTATGCAACTCTGCTATCACTCTCTCGGCTCTCGACAACTCGAGCATGGTATACGTACTGTCTCGCCAAACGGACACGGACAAAGAGTGAGGGTCGTGCGATTATTCCGAGTTGCCGTTGCCACAGTCCATACTCCCTCTGTACTGGCTCTTCCTTCTTGTACCGTGTTCTCCGTTATTTCCACCTCTGGTGGGTATGCACACACGGATACACGCCGTACAAGCGTATCGTACTATAGCCGGGTATAATCCGTACTAGGAAGTCTTTTCTCCAATGCCTAGGATGGCGAGGAAACAGGCGCGCATTTCGCACGGCCAAAGCCTTGCCACGCTCGCGAGTTAACCAGAGAAGAGATAAGCGTGCGGCGTCCGAGCCGCGGCAGCGGCAGCAGCAGCAGCAGCATCTTGAACAAGGCGCGCGCGCCAACCGCTTCGCTGATTTTATCGTAATATAAATAATATGAGTGCCTCTGGATCCACCGAGGTCCGAGGATCGGGTGTGTAGCCTGCCACGAGTGTCCAACTTTTACACCCTCTGTTTATTCGTCGTAACAAATCCCGCGTTACTCCGTCTATTGACGAGCCACAACACTCATTTTTTTCATTGACAAATAGTACAAATAACCCCGATTAAACCACCATTGAACAATGCGGGACTGGTTAATCCCTGGTAAATTAAACGTAACGCGTTTGTTCCAATCGTCGAATATACTCGCCATTCGCGAGCGTTCTTCGCGCGTCGCAGCTGCATACGGGCGTGCAATGTGCAACATGCATGCATGTGTATAACTGCACGATTGCGTTGGTAACCCTCGCCGCACCCTTGTTGCACCGGCTTCGAACTTGGTTTCGTGACCCCCATCCCTCCCTCTCGGTTTGTCCCTTTGGAATGTAACATAACACATAATAGCCCTCGGGGCCATAGGCTTAAGGCCCAACGGAGCGAGAGTCGCGAAAGACCCGTACGAGAGATACGCGTAGGTGCTGGACTGCAAAGTCACCGACATCCGATACACCGAACGCGCAGTCACGCAATTTTCCACCTTATACTCATAGACACCAAACTCTCTTGTATCGCGCACATCTACGGGACAAAATTATTTTATGTACTAAGGCGATAATAATTATTATTATTTTTCTTTTTCAAACATGCTATTCGGATCAATGGAGTAAAAAGTAGTTAGCAGATAGTACGGCGCAAATACTATGAGATACATGTTACTAACAACGAAGTTTCGAGGAGGAACTGAGTTAACCGGGATAGAAGGAACGAGCGAGCGAGGACCCGCAGCAGCCGCATCAGCCGCAGCAGCCGCAGCAGCCGCAGCATAAGCAGCAGCCACGGTAATGCGTCTTTTCTCTTGTGCTGTTTTCTGCTGTTTTGTGCCGCCACCGCCTCCGCCGCGATTGCTTCCCCGTAGATATAGCTAAGTCGGATATTATGGTTATACGTTTGTACGTAGCGAAAACTTTGCCCACGGTGTATATTCTGTGTATACGTAGCGAGAAGAAGGACAAAGGGGGCACGAGTGGTTTCTCGCCGAAGCGCGGTGCTCATTCTCGCCGATCTTATCCGAGATATCGTTGACCCCCGTGGTATGGCAGTCGTTTGCGTCTTCCACCTTCTTCGATCCTCCTTCGTTTCCTCGTAGTCCTCGTGCTGATGGTCTATGGACTCCCGGGGTCCATGGAAAATGGAAGATCGTTTATTCCATGGCTGGTCGTGCGGTAGCGGCAACGAGGAAACGCGCAACCTGCGGATTCGACCGTACCGCGGTCACTCTCACTGTTTGTGGATACTCCGCAACGACAAATTATTCCGGTTTTACTCATTTCCAATTGGATGTTACCGAAATGGAATAGGTCAATGCGTCGAATAACCACCGTTAGAGCATCGTCAAACGCACATTTACCACACTATCCGGTTACCGTGAAATGTTTTGTCAACGATATAGGAATCCGGCGCGTTCTTCAGTCGCGTCGACCATTCTCACGTACTTTTTATTTCCCATCATTCCTCTTTTTAGCGCGCACTTGTTGCCAACGATGGGGTTTTCGTATAAACTATTTCTCTCAGTCCCTATCTCGTATTGCGAGGATAAAGAAGACATTTTATTGGTGCTTGATAACATTCATTCACGGTCGTTCATCTTGAATTGCTTTTAACAACGTCTCACTATCTAACGAATGAATAATAATGAAAAAAAAAAAAAAAAAAAAGGCAGATGAATATAAAATATTGAAATAAATGGAAGGATTGACGATTGAACATTGATGATCGAGTATGGACATTGGAAGTAGTAGAAAGAGAATGAAAGAGATGGTATGAATCGAGCCAAAGGGAGTTGTTGAACGACGTTGCTGCGATAAAGGAGGTCGGGGGACTGGATTCGATGACGCGGTGAGGTCGTGATCGCCGGCATGGAAACGAAGGAACGAGGTTACCAGTCCCTCATCGTTCCCTCTCGTTTATATCTCTCATACTCGTTCTCTTTAGCCCGTTACCCCACCGCTCGAGTCTCGAGCCTCGAGCCTCGAGCCACTCTCATTCTCGCGCCCATTCGTCCATGCACTCGCGGTTCCACGTCGATCTTTGTAACCCAGACGAAGCGAATCGTTTCGATCGTTATCCACTTTGGTCGGGCGTTAACGTTTGCGTCGCTGTTATTATTTTATTATTAATTTTCGTTTATTGTCGACTTACCTCACGCGCTTGATCCTCGATGCTCCGTAACATTGCCAAATTTCTTATCGTTGCTCGACGCGATTCCAACGACGTTTCCAATCTCGTCGCTGCACTACTCACCTCAGTGAACAGTTTACGCGCTCTCGTCAGTGATAAACTGTCAAAATTAAAAAGATTGATGGACCGATCGAAACAAAACAATGCTCTTGAGTGGTTAGAAGAGTTGTCCTTTTCAAATTCGAAGAAAAATAATGGCAACGCTTATCGTTGTTTTAAATGTCTTACCTGACGTAGTCGAGATGATGAAGAGACGCAGCTCTACCTTCGAGGAGGCTGATAGCTTCGGTCGCGTCTCTCGATGTTCTTCTCAATGTAGAATCCATGAGAAGACGACTCAGAGGCGTCAGGGAACCCGCGGTTGTCGAACTTTCTTTCAGTTCCGACATTTCCAGAGCGAGTCTTCGTCCGGCCGCTTGCCATTCTGTCATCAGGTTGTCGTATTCCTGGAAATATGTTTATTATTTATTTTCTTCAACCTCGGGCAATTTAATATTTGTTGAAATACACGCGCCTCGTTATTGATTAAGATATGGAAATAAAGAATTTCCAGCAACGTTACGAAGACCATCAGTTTCGTAATTTTAGGTATTGCGTTTGTAAATACGTTGGCACGAAAAGACAGATCCCTGCGACAAGGTAAATCGAGATCCGTTACGGTTACAGTGTAAGTTACAGTATGGCGTGACAAGCGCATAGCGAACGTCTCAACTGTGCGACCGGTCTGTCGCAGCGATTAATCTTCAATCGATCGTCCCACGTTGTATTGGCCCCGGGCGAACCAACGGACCGCCCGGCCGCGCGCTGTCATCCCATCGTCTATGCGACAGACGGACAGACTTACACACACACACGCACACTCATGAGCGAAAGAACATTGGAAACCCAAGTTGTGGGCCAACACGAGTGTTCAGTCGTGACGACTATCTATCGTGTGACACCGATCGCGTGCTCCCCTCAAACTCTACTTCCTTTCTTTCTCATCGTCTCTTCATCTTCTTTGTCCGACGGTCACGAGATTGTCAGTTATTGAACGGACTACTTGTTGACACGTTTAGACAGAACGCGCGAACGTGCATATCGTACTTCAATCGTTATTTTTTTCTATTAATCAAAGTCTCGATTGTACCTTATAAAAAGCGATCCATCGTGGTTGATCATGGATCTCGTCTCTTCGCCTCGGTATATGTTGGTCAATCGTCACGTCATCCACGTTCAAAGTCTGAAAGTTTATTCGTTGAATATATCTGCACCGATATGTAGTATCAATTATCGACTGAGCTATATGTCATCGATCGAAAAGAATAACATACATACAATAAGACTACTTATATACCGAAGCTTAAAAATGGGGAAAGGTAAGATTTTATTTCGTCAAACAATCATTGGCGGCTTCGAACTTTAAACTGATTATTTTACCGAAAATTCCATTCTAAATTGAACATTGAGATTTGTATTTGCAACGGAACGAAAAACTAATTCGTCGATGAAAATTTGAGGGCTCCACTCGCTCGGAACTAAATTCCACGACACGATTGTTCAATAACTTTGATTATTTAATAAACCCAAGCTGTCAAAATTGTAGGCTACTTTGACCAATAAACGTTTGCATTAATAAAATTTAACAAAAAAAATTAATCCTTGCGCAATTGATTTGTCGAGAAAGAACGATGATGAATTTCGTGTCCGCGCAATCGCTTTACAGCGAGTAATTTTACCTTTACGCGACTCTTGGGAAACTGGGGTTCGGTCAAGCCCTCGGATCTTGCTGAGCGTAGAACGAGCACTCGGTGAACACTGAGCTTTTCTCCCAATAAAACGAGAGCCCTATCAATAATCTCCAAGTCCTCGGTGTTACCGCCATTCACGAGCAGAGTCCAATCGTCTTTCGTTCGGTCCTTACTGCAACCACAAAACCACATTCGGCGTCATACGCGTCTTTCGGGGTTCATATTTTTCGGGGGTATATATAGGGGAGAAAAAACGTTTTGAATAATTTGCGGTAAGGTGCACAATTAATTTATACCCTTCCGAAAACGTGTCGATCATTGTAGAGACGTGGTTTGTTTTTAAATAATAATAAGCCTTTTCTATAATATTTTGGGAGATTTTGAAAAATCGTGTCAACGTGTTTGAAATGCTGTAGCCGCTTTTTTCCTTACCTGCGCAACCGAACGAGGTAGAGAATGTAGGCTGCAATTTCCCTCGGGCACAAAATCTCCCTTCTGTTGGCCAAACCGGGCTCGAACTCCAAAACGGGCCTGCCCGCCGAGTCCGTGTAACCTTCAACGAGACATTGGACGAAAAAATAAATTCAGATCGTTTGAACAATTTGAACAAGAAAAAAGATAAATTTGAATTAATTTGAAAAAATCTGGGTGATGATGAGAAGTTATTGATACCATGACTAATTGACCGTTAGATGGAATGACGAGCGTAGCCGCATCCCTTCGCGCTTGCTCTTATGTCCATTAATTCTGATCCTGAGAATCGTAACCGCACGCCTCAAGCAAACTTGTATTTCTCTAGACTAAAACCGATGTCTGCTATACCGTTCGGACATACAATCTCCGGCAATCCGGCAGCATCGATGATAATTCTTACTCGCACCTCCATGAAGATTACGAACGATAACGATAAATATTAAATGGTTATCTACCGCGTTCGCGCCTTCATCTCACCGTCCACCGGCGTACATTCCTCGCATATCATTTCCGCATTAAATATCTGTTGTTGATATTGAATTTTTTTCTTATTCCACGTGGCTAATCCACGCGGCTTATAATATGTGTAATGTCGAGGCTCGGACAAGTACACCGGAGAGTCAATCACAGCGAGAGTGAATTTCGAGTGGAAACGTTGATGCAATTATGAAACTCGAGCGAGTCCGAGTTCGAAATGGTTAAGTAGCTGGAAGGTATAGCACGCAACGAAGTTAAGCTTTCCCTCGCCGAGATTTATTCCCCTCGTGCGTCGATCGTTTGTACAACACACAGAGTATGTATTTTCTTCGTTACCCATATGTTCAAGCATGTTTAAAACACGTCTGGCGTAGTTTCGTGGCCGGCCATAGGTTTACAGCTGTACACTGCACCCAGAAGACTCGTGCCCTCTGGGCGTACCATGGAAAATCGCGTCATCTCGTCACGATTAATTGTAACGCAGAGCCCGTAACCGTTGGACAACTCGAACTTGCTCACATATACTTCCGGATGTCTGTCGGTGCACCTACACGTCAACGGTTAACGTTTTTTTTATTAACATTACCCGTTTATGATAAATAATACGAATGAAGCTTCTCTCGGGATGAAAAATTGCAGCTAGATAATAACAATTCGGTTTGCGATAAACACGATGATTTTGTTTATGCGTATTGAAAATTTATCAACCCCACCGCGCGTGTATATTAATGATATGAGATAACATGTAATTCGAGCTGAATGAAGTGAACACAAGAAACGTGTCTTCGTGATAATGACTATCGATGATAAATAATAATATAAATAATAACCGCGAAATAATTGATGCGGTTCCGCTTCTGCCGTAAACTTCAACCCCCATCATTAACCTTTCACGCCAACTTGGTAATAATTTTTGGACGGATCCGTTTATGATATAACTCCCATCTGGACTTAGCGCCACGGCAAGTAAATGAAATATCACGTTTTCGCAAGAATTTACATTTACACGTATCTACACAGCTATTGTTGCGCGCGAATAAAGACGGTGTCAAAGACAATTTGAAAAAGAAAACGGCATCCTCGTTTGTTCACATCCGAGGGTCGAACATAGTATTACGTTTATCAAGCAAACTACGGTGAGTGCGGGTTGTTTTTCGTAAGGACGGCAGGGCGTAGAAACCGCGGTATATACAGATTGTGGAAGGCGAAGGGGAAATTCAGAGCACGCACCGGTTTTCCATGGCCAATACAAAGATCCAGAGTATTGAGTTAATGCATATACGCATAGTCGCGTAGGTTTGTACGTGGCTAACACGGCTCGTTCAATCGCTCGGGTCTCTGCGCAGCTGATAACCATAATCAGGTACGGTCAGGCTGGACCGCTCGTCTATGTAGGTACAAACGAGAATCCCGCGTGTATGAGGATGAGAAGCACTCGCGTGATTACGAGCCCACCTTGGTATCGGTCCGTGTAGCCATGTATACATAAAGGAGAACATAGCTAACCGCAAACGCGTCTTATACTCGTATATATGTATACTATAGTATAGTATTATAGTTATAGGGTGTACGCGGTTGGCGGATATGCATCAGCGATGATGTGCACTTGAGAAGTACATATGGTGCACACGAGTTAACTCCTATAGCAGCCGGAGCAAGTGAAAGAGAGAAATAGAAAAATAAAACAGTTGAGAAGAGAGAAAATAAATGCTTCGGGCGGTTGAGCAATAATGCGATGATGCGTCGATATATACGTTCGTTCTGGGGCGTCGGGACGCGCAAGGCCTTCGCTGATGCTGTTATCGTCTCGTTCCTCAACACTCGATCCATCACTCCTTCACCCACACTCGCTCATACGTTTCAATACTCGTACAAAAATACACGAGCGTTTGTCTTCTCTCTCGTTTTTTTCCGCTTTTTCTCTTTCTCCATCACCCCGCGCTCTTCTCCGTGGCTACAGCCAGAGAGAGAGAGGGAGCCCCCGTAGTGAGTCTCACGCCCCCGCGTTAACGGACGCCTATTACTATTTACGAGTAGAAACATTGGGCCCGGCGAGAAGAGAGAACACCCGCGCGTCTCTTCCATTAATACCTTCTGGCGTTTATTAATCGCGCTCCATCTTCCGTTTCGATGTCGGGCGAACAAACTATGGCTAGTTACACATTGCACGGATTTGGTTTACACCTGCGTGCCTCGCATATTCCCGTGGATATCGACGCCTGTGATCGTCGGAGAAAAATATGGAAGGAAAAAAAATTCGGCACTATCACTTTCACTGCCTAAGTATTGTTAACAAAAAAACCCGGAATATAGATATTTTAGATAATTATGTACCTACATGACGACCGACGATAGTCTCTGACATACATATTCGAGGAGATATAAAAAAAAAAAAAGAGAAAAATTGTCGGACCAACGGTTTCGTTATTTCTCTTTTTTATCTTAAAAATTTTTTATTTTTCATTTTCGTTCCACTTGGTAAAAAAATTAACGAGGCTCGTTATCCGTCGAGTGACGGGCTCAGATCGGCCGTGTTACATCGTGTGCAAATGGGAGGAAGATTGTAAGATGTGCCGCCAGCCGCCGGGGCATCTGCGATCACTCTCGAGAGTCTCCACGAATTATCGATCGGCTACGGCATAAATCCTCGTGGCGGCAGCGGCGGCGTCGGTGGCCGCGACTCGCGCGGTGCTCCACGTGCACTCCTGGGATCTGGGTCGCATCCTGAATACTGTCTTACATTCGGCCTCGACCGCGAATCAAACACCCACATAAAGTTTCGATATGTGCATCATTATGCGCTACCGCCTATACCTACATACGTACATGGGTCGTGTGAATCACACCCACACGTTGATATACATATATATAGGAATTTAATTGCAGGTGCCAGCCGTATTACCGAAGAAAGCAACAACAAAGCAACTATCCTCTCGATAAATAATTTCGTTGATAATATTATTTGATTATCGATAAGAGTTGTTCGATTGCTCGGCTATTGTTGGAGCACGAATATTCCCCACGATCACGATCGTTGCGCGATACTCAGATCTCCAGTTGGAAATCGGCACAGTGAAATCGGATTAAACTTGACGATCGAACGTGGACTCGATGCAGTTGTGAGATACACACCCGC
Organism: Sussaba pulchella; assembly: GCA_963971145.1. Classification (NCBI taxonomy): domain Eukaryota; kingdom Metazoa; phylum Arthropoda; class Insecta; order Hymenoptera; family Ichneumonidae; genus Sussaba; species Sussaba pulchella. Next base: position 214,814 of record OZ020167.1, read on the forward strand.
ACTTGTGGACGATTAATGTACCGAGATCGTAAACTTCAAGACGTCCGTGTACGCGTATACGCGCTTCCACAGAATCGTTGTATCAATGACAATTAAGGATGACGAACCACGAAAATCGAAAATTATTCCAAAACTATTGGTACCAATAAACAATTGATAAAATAAAAACAGACATCTCCACTTTATTTCGCACGACTGTTTGAAGATTTTTGAAACAATGAGGATATCGTGCACTCGATAGTCAATAGAGCCGCCGAAGCGATTTTCTCTCACGAGTTTCGATCGTTAATCGCAATAAATATATATATATATATAGACAGATTCGTGTATCAGCTTTCAATAACCATAGTCGGCGAATGTGTGATTACGCGATTCGAGGAACGCACAATTAGCATTCTCAGGGATCCACGTGCCGCCACGAGGACACCATGAAATCGCGATAAGACCGAAACGTATATTCATCGCGATCGGTGACACAGCTCACCGCCTCAAGTTTCACGGATGAATGCTTCTAAAGTTTCAATCTCGCGAGCCTTGTGATTGTCTCGCACGCGACGCGCCAACTTGCCACATTTCGTGTCACGTCAATCGCATTTTCCTGTTAAACTTTCCCACTGACGAAAAAGATATATCATTTTTTAATTTTCCTTGTCCCAAAAGAAAGTGTCGTACGTTTTTGATCGTTTGAAATAACCACATAGCGAAACTCAATAAACCGTCATACAATATTGCAAAGCTATAAAATAAAATGATAACCTCGGTAAATCGTAAATCAGATCTACATAGGAATGTAAAAAACGAAGAAAAAAAGGTTTGGCAATTTCAAACGGAGTTTAACGATGTCATTGACATCGACGTCGACGGCTTCCTCATCTTTGCGATATACCGTTGCCGTACACCAAGGATCCATGGGTCCTTCCGGTCAGCCATGGAATTATAATTAATCTCCAACAGAGCTACCGCATCGTCTACGGGAAAGTTCGAAAGATACCCTACCCGTAAAACCGAGTGAAAGAAAAAACGCGAAAACCCGGGCTCACAACGAACCATCCGCGTATTCGTTGAAGCTCTATTCTCGTCGGATTTTCCGAGCCGCGAGATTAATTATACAAACATAAACGATAAACTTACCAGGAAGTTTGAGGCCACAGTTTAATATGTCATCGGATAAGTCGTGAATGCTTCTAGGCGTGGAGACTTGTTCGGCTCTTCTCTTCGTCCCTGAAACACCGACAGTTATAAACTACCATGTATTATCGACCATTAAATCATCTTTCGTACAACCTTACCCCGGAAATAAAATGCAAATGAAAATATCTCTCACAGCTTATAATCGCGTTTTCCCTATTATAATTTAGCCAGTCCTTTGGGAAGATAAGTCAATGGCAATATGAAAATAGCGGAGAGCGTGGAACAACGGCAAGGGGCGTGAATGAATATTGCCCGAGGCGGCGCGAGTGACGGAGAAAGGAAAGAAAATGGGCACGGTGGCCTAGCACCTCGCGCAACGGAAGAATAATTGGCGAAGCATGCGGTACGGAATGTAGGTATACAACGACAATTTCAATTAGTCAACGGAGTTAGGTACGACGTATGATGTACACAGATATAATGTACTATCGAACGAGAGATATTGTGAAGCGAAATGGGTCGGCAGGCGCGCGTTCGACCGGTCGACTCGATAAATCAACAATAAAGTATATAACCCGTGTATGTTGTGCGGTTGGCGATAAATTTGTTGCTCGGTAGCCGAAGAAGGATTATTGCAGCACGGTTCGTTGTGTTTTGTTCGTTGATCCTCGACAAAGGCCACGCATTGATTTTAAACCGCAACAAAGAGATGATAACCCCCCATACACCGAGAAGTTATAAATTTCCGGGCTAATCACCGGATATGAGGCTTCGGACCGCCTTCCGTTCCATTATTTTCTTGTGTTCTCAACTCGTCGACCTTTTTCAATTCGCCCGATCCCCCACGAGTTATCATCCTCGTGACGCTACCATCGGTAGTTGCTTTCAATGTTCGGCCATTGCTATACACGCAGTTTGGTCAACGAGCCGTGTAATTCATCGACCGTCTTTTTATTTACTTTTTTTTTGTTTTTTATTAAATAAGAGTAAGATGACGTCAGCACTCGAGCCGAAAGAATTAGAAGAGTGAGTGACAAGAAAAAATCGCACTTTCTCGTCTAAGTTTCAAAAATTTCTTGTTAAAGTTAGTCTATTCAACACGAGTAATCTACCTAGCTGAGCCTTTAAAAAAATACGTACTGCTGAAAAGAGGATATAATATTAAATATTGTTGCAAATTCCCAAACTTTTCATTTGTTAGATGGAGTTCGATTTTAGGTTACAGCCAACTGATTTCTGACGTCACTCCGTTTTCCAGCGACACGACAATGCAGCGCTGCGGCCGGGCGACCATTGAATATATGTATATGTCTTTAGCAGCACCGTTGTGCCAATAATTTACGCTACACGGAGCGCTTCTCTTACGATCGTTCGACGTCGATTAACGTTGCAACGTTGCAACGTCGATCAATAATCTTTCTTAATCATTGCGACTTCCGAAATGTTTGAAAAAATTGTTATAGTCTTTAAATAAAACTGTTGATTTGTCTGAATTAGTCGATCAAAACGAACATAAAGTATTCGCCGGTTAGGGTTCAGCAGGTGTTATCGGGAGTTTAACGGACAAATAATCGCGCAAATATAAGCGAAATACCGGTAAGATATCTCAACTTTGCCACCAGCTGTCTATTTTGATAATATTATTATTATTGAAACTGTTATCGCTGTAAAAAGGACGAAAAACTTACCAAAGCCCATGCGAACTTCTTCCTCGTCGTCGCTGTCGATGTGTTTGATACCAGCAATCTCAAAGCTCCTCGTCTCGTTTGTTCTCCATGCCGAGTTCGAAAGGTTTCCGCAATTGCAACGTTCTTCACCGACAACGTCACAACCGCATTGTTCGATCGCACATTTGCAACCGAGGAGGGAATCCTCCGCGTCGATGTTTCTACACGCCGGACACGGAAAAACAAGATCTTCGATATTGACTCGTTCTATTTTTCGTTGGACAGTGACGAGAAGCGATTCAATGAGATCGGTTAGTCGATCGTCGTTTTCGTTGTCTTTTTCGTTTATCTCGTCGCGTATCAACAACGCTTCGACGCTGTGGGAAACGCTACTCGTACTCGTTTCCGATTCGTTTTCGCCGCTCGTCGTCGAATAGAAACCCGACGAGGCTGACGACGATTTTGTCCAACAATTGTACATCGTTGCCGTACCGGCACAACCGTCGACACAAACACCATCACCCGCACTGCCGTTGTCACCACCGTCGACCCCGGATTTTTCGTTTATCGCCGTCTCGAATGTACCGGGACTCTCGAGATCATCGATGTTCAGACGTTTGCTCGAGCAATCGCAAGTTCCCGAAGACACGGACGGATTCGCTTCCTTCAATTTTTCGAGATCTATTGACATTATTTTTGCCCCAACGATTTTCGACAGATTTTTCGTCGTTCGATCCTCGACGAGACACAAGTTCACGTTGATCGTTGAATTATCGTCTCTCGAGTTTTTCAAAATTTTTTTATTCATCGAATCCGTCGTTTTTGAATGTTTGCCAACATCTTCGGGTCGAACGTTTTCCCAGTGACTCGCGGGATACTGCAATCTTTCGTTGAGAGGACAAACTGGTTTAGAACCGACAATGTCACGATCTTGGCTGTTTCCGGGCGATCTGCAACGTCCGGATTCCTCCCGAGATTTTCGTCTCAATTTTGATTTGGTTTCGGTCCGTTGACCCGACGACGTTGTTTCACGGGCGGGTCTCGCACCCGAAGATTCCGACTGTGCTGTTGGTTTTCGCGTTGGGTCCCGCCAGTCCATGAACTCGTCCTCGCGGTCCCAACCGAGGATCCCTGGGGACCGCATCGACGAACGCCACACCACAGCTATCTGGAGGTGAAAAATCAATTAAGGGATTGAAATAATGTTTATTAAGATTAATTGTCGTTAAATTTTCAGCTCACTTCGACAAGATGATCGCTGAGCGCTCTATCCCCGATCTGAGGATAATCGGTATTAACCTCCTCTATCGCGCGACTGTTGGTGGTGCAACCGATGCTCCGCTGGTCCGGTGTTTTTCGCACGCAGAGGTAACATTCCCCGTGTCGCAGGATAGATTGTTCGAGTTCACCGAGTTGTACGATTAATCCCTTCCCCGCGAGAGTCAACGGCCAACCGTCGGGTATCGTACAGTCGTTTCTCTGCAATCAAACAATATGAATTAACCTTCGGTTAATCAGATACTTTTTGGAGAATCCGAATGGAGGATTCGCATCGCGAAGCAGATTCGCGCAGTAACGGCAATAGGGAGGGTCATTTGCGCCCGAGTCTGAGTCTCGATCTAGCGAAGCATGACCGTCGAGAACGGCGTATGTTTCTTGACGCGATTACGGCACGATACGGATAGCGCATTCTCCAACGACAACCGCCGCGGTTGTCTATATCCACAATTGCCACAGTGAATTCCGTCGTGCTATATACAAACGTGAGAGTCAGAGAGAACCAACAGGACCTGGCCCAGATTCCATTGTAACAATAAACTGTTGCTCCGTTGCACTATTGCACTACCGAGCTGAGAAAGGGAATTCAGTATTTCCCGCCCCACCCCACCCCACTGGCAAACCCCGTCCTCGCGCCCTCCTCACGCCCTCCTCACGCCCTCCAGGGTCAATTTCCGATGCCGAGAAATAATCGGTAAATTTCATCGGCAAACGACTACGATATCCTCCACAATTTTCAACCTCCCTCGACCCGGGTCACACTCACTCTCTCTTTTTCTTTTTTTTACTGTTCAGCGTCGATGCTGAAATCCGAAATTTCTTAACAATTTTCTCGTTCAATTAAAAGTCAATCGGTCCGATCACGTCTCATTGCCAATCATATAACTCTAATTTTTGTTTTACCGAGTTGTTCAAAAGTACCTCGTGAAATCCGTAACGACAATTTCATTATGGAATTGTAATAAAAAGTGGCAATACCGGAAACGAAAACCGTGTCTCCGGACGTGATAAACCATCGACAAAATTTATTTTAAGTTTGTCATCGATCGTTTTCCACGAAATCGGCGAAAAAATAAAAAGTGGAACTGTGTGTTACTCCAGTTTCCGTATACAAACGGCTCAAACAAATTATTCGTTCAATCAATAATTTCAACGGTACATGAGGAAATCCTTTGACATGCTGGACTATTCGTTTTCGTAACAAACATCTAAATTGCTACTACAGAATGTATCCGATTGACGAAACAACTTTTGATGTATCAACATACGGATTGCCAAGACTCGATTAAACTCGGTCGGGTTTGGACGATTAAACGTTCCGTAATAACGAAATTCCGTAACGCGCGTAGGATTCTGTGGCGATCGAACGTCAGTCATAATCAAGCCGGCAATGGCTAATTATTCGAGATTCCGACCAAAGGCTGTGTCATATTCATCGCAACTATCCTCGTAGAACTACTATCAAGCAGAACAAACGATTTTCAAAAACTTTTCTCTACAAACATTAGATTTATCTAATTCCTCACATTGTTAACGAACGAGAAAAAATATATGTTAAGAATAATGAATACGACACTCTTTGTTCTGTCAGAAAACCGAGAAGACGCTCGATGCAAGAGAAATTCCGTTATCGGCAGGATAGTCTATTAACAAACAACGGGTTCGCAAACGGCAACGGGCAAACGGGTTCGCTGTCTCTGCACGTAACTCCACGCGGATTCCTCCAATAGCAAGTCAACTATATGTTTTCTACACGTACGATTAAAAACTTGACAACCGAAAAAAAAAAAAAAAAAGAAAATGAAAAAAAAACGTCGCATGCAGATGAATGTTTATACGTTCGGCAGAGTCCAGATGTTAATAATAATTGCGAGAAAAGCTGAGTACGAGTACTGTTCGAAAACGGAGGAAATTATTGTAGAACACGGAGTAACATGATAATTATTGAAACGACATTGTTGAGCATGTCGATCGCGTACATTATGCGGAACCAATGGATGAGAAGGAAGAGAAAACTGTTTGACGCGTGTGAAGCGCGTGTCTGTTCGTCATTAACATATCCGCGAGGTGCGCCGGTAACTTCGAAATCCGTCTTGCATGAGAGCCAAGGCAAGTAATAATTGTAATGCGGCGAGTTGACCGCGGCCCGTTAAACTTTTGCGAAAGAGCTGTGATCGCGGCTATCGAGTAAGCGTATACATGTACGTTATGTTATGTTTACGTGGTTAAATGGTGTTTAACGCATGCGTGCTGCATGCACGACGTTCGAGTCAACGTGGACCACCGAGTTGGAATCGCCCACAGCATTCGTAACTGCGCGCGGCACGGTAGCACGATTCGTTTCTCCCTTTCGGCGCTTCCAATCTTATGTTTTCTTATTTCCAACGTCGAAACGTACAGTCAATCGTTCTCGTTAACGTTGCGTGCAATTTGTCATTACCATAGCCGCAAGGCGTTATTTAAAATAACACGACGCATCACATCGATAAAACGAACGCCAATACGACTTGATTTCCGACCAATTTTCCGAGCCAATCAACCGCGGCACCTGTCACACAACGCTTCTCGATGTAATATAGTTATTTTTCAGGTGTACTTGTAAAAGTTGGGGGAACATGCGGTTTTGTCATTACTCGTCCTCGAACGTGGCCACTCAGCGATGGTATTATAGGTAGGTTTTATCATGGGAAATGAAATTGCCATTGTTTCGCGCGAGAATTATAAAACTATAGGTGTCGATAGAAAGCTTTTGATCGATATGATCGTCGCTTCCCGCCTTACGTAACCCATCGATTATGGCAACAAAGTGATTATAAAAGCTGCATCGTCGGAAATTTTAGCACAAGAATCGCTTTTATTCGGCGCCGATCATAGCGCTCCAGCCAATAATTTACCCGACACATTTTCATCAGTTTTGACGAAATATGAAGTGGAAAAGATAATATAAGAGAAATAAAATGATGAGAATGAAATAAACGACACGGTTTACAGTGTATGCATTTGGATGTCGAGACCTCACACGAAGAGTCGCGAACGAGGCGAATTCTTCCGAGGCACTCGTGAGTTCGATTTATCGAGAGAGCTGAGCTCGGGAGATGAGCAACGGTCCGATCGGGCCGATTGATTTATCGATAGAATTACGGTCTAGTGATAATCGATCGTTGTTTTACGACTCGTTCGCGTCAATCGCGTGGCTGGAATTACCGGTCGCTCGGTTCTGACGCCGAACCGCGCGTTTCGTCCGAGTTTGTCCGGGTATAAAAGTTGACAGGATGACTATAGTTATGGCTAACGTCTCGAGAATCGTCGCGGCGATGGAGAATACCTCTGGGGTGGCGCACACATGCCACGGCAATCATTATTTCATCTTTCGTGGGTGTGTGTGCGTGTGTACACAGGTGCTATTCGAACATTTGTGACTACTAAAATATTTATGAGCCAGGCGCGGCAATAAATTTCCATTGAAATTCTCGCGCGGGACTGCCATACTTCCTGGACTCGCGGTACCGCGTGTCAGCCATCCGAGCCTGTAGCGCAATATTCTCCCCCATTTTAAACATACTCCTCACACGCCCCAGCGGTGACTTCAGAGGCTCCGTTAATTCTCTCCCCGTGCACCGACCGATGATTCAAATTTTTTGTCAACGATGCAACAACTCGAGTACGAGTAGATAAATTTGTAAAAATCATTTGGCACGTCGGAAGGTTTGTCGCGGTTGCGTTGATGCTTCTACGACGATTGGAGTGTCGACGGTGGTTGCTGCGGGCTTATTTATCTCTCTCGTTCGTCGCCGTGTTAGCGACCGCAACGGTACCTGCCCTCGCGGTATCTCGCCGAGATTCGCTCTGTCTCTCGGTAACGACTCGGGTAGGTACGATACTCGACGACGACTTGGCCTCGTTGCATCACTTTCACCAAATTGCCAGAATAAGGAAATTTACTCGCGATGAAATAACGTAGAACCGAGACAAACTGGCCGTTTAAACTTTCCGTACATAACGCGACGAGTGTTTCCGAGTTATGGATCGTGGATCAACTGTTAAAAAAACTTTTTAATTTTTATTTTCAACGAACCTAGTGATAAGTCGGTTATGACGGAAGTTTCGAACCGATTATTTTGTTTTTCATAAAAGTTGATCGACTAGGCGTGGAATTTTCCGTAGTTGGCGTATATACGAATAGAAAAAACGGGTGCGCGCGGGCGCGCGCGTGGGGCAAAGTATAGTTATACGTTAGACACGTACACGCGGAGAGTCTTGTCATCGGTTTTCAAAGATGCTAAGCAAGAGCGCTGAATTATATCTCTATCCCGCCGTCGTGCGGGCTGGTTAGGCTCTTCGCACACTCGCGCCGCAGAGGAGTACTCGAACGTTTACGCAGGAATTTGCTAGCCGCATTGATCCGGCTTAGCACGACAACCGCGGGAGGAAGAAAGCGTGCGGCGGCGCGGCAGCAACTCCTTCTTTGAGACGTCGGCAAATGGTCTCTCGAGTCTTCGGTTCGTATATACACGCGTGTGTATATAACCGCGATACGCGAGAGGACCGACATCGGCGGGGTAAGTTGGAGCGAAAAGTTGGTGGCGGTGTACTCGAGACAAGCAAATTGCACGTTAGCCAACGAAGAAACGGCTACTTCCACGTACGCCCTTGCGCGCGGCCCGCGATCGGTCCACCAGTCCCCGCAGGGGGTTGCACATCCTTCTTATTTTCCTCGTTTTCTCGTTAATCCCGTCTCTTTTTGGCCAATCGTCGTCGTCGCACTTGGCTAAAGCCGCGAAGCCCCGTACACATAGCTATAACCGCAACGGTACGTTATAACTCTACGCATACATTATGTCGTCAATGCCGAAGAGATTGGAACATATCCGTAGCCGCCGCCGCCGCCGCCGCCGCCGCAAACGATATATATCTCAGCTGCCTCTTTTCTCGACCGCCGGACAGACAGAACCGAGGCGTACGGCTCTTTTGCTCGTGCTAGCTCTCGTCGGCGTAACGATACTGAAAGTGCCGGCTGTAGCCGGTATATATCATCACCGTATATACCGATGTAACGCACAGCGTTCCAATACCAACCAACGATCCTCCTGCCGTCTCTCTACACCTTTTTCCAGCGCTGCTCGGCATCAACAATCTCCGACAACGAAACTCTGGTCATGTTGATGCCATTTTTTTTATACATGAGCGATTCCACCGATTCGAGTACCGAGTTTGGGCTTTACTATCAGCGATCTTTCTGTAACTTGAAGAGATGAGAAATAGACGCTCAATTTTTAACTTCCCGATTTTATGGGAAAGTTATTGTAATGACCCCGAAAATAGAAAATCGATTATTTGGCATATGTTCACGTTTTAAGGTTATTGGGATCATCTTAGCCTATTTTGAGCAAAATACTTACGTACGTACGTACGTATGTTATCAAATTTTTCGTACGATTTCTCGAAAACTTATAACGCGATCAGACTGATCGATAATGCAATCGATGTGCTTTTAATTGAGATAAAATTGAGGTTTTAATTGTTTCCGAGTTATTGCAGAGATCTCATGTTGATTTGTACATATGTTGTATAAAAAAATTTCAGCCTTACGAAAAAAATATTTCGACATTTTTTATCTCGTTGGCCGAATAATCGACGTTTATATTCCAAATGCGATTGTGAGTAGTTACTTGATTTCATTTATTCCAAATTTAACGAAAATCCTTTATAATAAAAGATAATTAAAATGTCAAGAATGATAGAAATTTAACCGGTAAAAAAGGGTTTTTGACGATGAAGAAAATTACCCGGGGGTTAATCCTCTTACGATGAAATTTTTAAGTACTCCAGTAAATTATCGGATGGTATATCTTGATAGTTTTGGGGTACCTTATATGAATATGACTATACCGTTTTGCCTCGGGTTACTTGGTATGAATTGGTTGAAAATAATGAAAGAGCTTTCGAGATAATATATAGCGACAATTCAGTCTCCGATACACGTGCGCTCGACACAATAGATGCGAATACGTCGAGTTGAGTTGAAGAGACGCCACTTAGAAAATTTCAATGCGGAACTGCGGGATGCACGGCAGAACATAGCGCGGGAGAAGAAAATCAGTCGGAGGACCACACACGTCGGGCTCAAGCGGAGTAGAGAGGGTCTGGTTGCTCACGATAGTCGCAAAGAAGAACGCGAGGAAGAACGCGAGGAAGAACGCGACGAAGAGCGCGAGGGAGTCAGGTCTCTGTTCCTTCAACGACCACCAGGCGCATATATCATACGAGTAGATGTGCACCGTGAACCTCAGAATTTACCTCTTTCACTTCTATCTCTATTCATCTCTCTCCCTCACCACGGTCTCTCACTCGTTCTCGCACGGCCAACACCGCGAGCGAGCTTTGAATCGCTCATTCGAAAAAGGATGAAAAAGATCGCAGAGTGCGAGTGTCTATAGGCGCGAGTGCGAGCATATTTCTCTGTCTTTCAACGAGGAAGGAACTCCGGTGAGCAACGTGGGTGGTGAAGTGCACATGCATCTGCGACGACCGAGAGAGCTCCTTCTGGTCAAGCAATACCGCAGAATTGCTTTACCGACGACTTTCCTTGTATCTCGCTGTTTCACTATCGCGATCCCTGTATATATAGACTAGGGTAGCCCATATATGGGATTTCGAAGAATATTTACGGGCCTGCCCCCCCCATATTGACTTTTGACTTTAAATCATTTTTAATCAGAGCCTTCGACATATCAGCGGTCTATTTAAAAAAAACTGGCCATTCCCAGGAGGATTTGGTTTTTCCTTTTTGAAATACACAGGTTATGAAAAACTTTCAGTTTGACTTTGGTATTTATATGAGTCATCTTCCACATAGAGCAGGCTATGTGACGGTCTAAAAAAACGGGCATGTTCGTGCGTGCATATCTTTGAAGAATTGAAAAAGGCCTGTGTTTTCACCCAAGCCCTATCTATATAAGGTCACCATCCTGATATAAATATTTGGGCCTACAATATACACGGCGCAGAATATTGTGGCGTAGCGACGACTTCAGGAACGGGAGAGATCCCAAGGAAAACCGTTGCAAAAGGATTTGGTAGGTCAGCTTTCATCCGTCAATGGACGATTTTATGAATTTTCGATCGTACCTTATGTCGATAACCATCGGATATCCAACCGCGGCGCATACAAATTAAATTCTAATTTAGGTACCCTATTCAATGCGCTACGAATGAAAGACTCGCTGGTCGGAGCAAATTACTAAATCAACGATAACGTTGCGTCCCGGTTTTGTGTCCAGACGACCCGCAATAAATTACACGAACTCCAAACTCTCCCAGCGGGGGGTTTGTCCCTGTCGGCTTCGTTTCATCGTCTCGATTCCAGAAAAGGATCACACCGCACGAGCAAACAGAGTTACGTAACTGTACTCGCGTGTCCCTCGCGCGGATCGCCGCGCCTCGCTCATTTTTTTTCCACCGCCCCGACGTCCCGCAATCGTCGTGTCATTCTCATCGTCGTCGTTCGACAATTTTCATTCTCAGACGAGGATGTACCGGTCCATGGGTCAGCGTTTTTCAGGCTGCACCATAGTCACGTATTTAAAGTCTCTCTCTCACTCTCCCGCTTATTAGCTTCTCGACGATTCAGGCTTGATATTTGATATCCTCGTTGAATTTTTCTCGGTTTCGAACCCATCCGAAGATGTATAATAAAAACAGCAAGCACGATATTTCGTGCAAGGATTTTTGTGGCCTTCCTCCGTGCGGAAGAATTATATAATAGACAGATCTAATAAGAGAGATTGGTGTCATAAAGCGATAGCTAACGAACACAGACGTTCAGAACAGAATGGAGTTTCGCGGTGGTCCCTCGGTGGCCTATGGTTCCCCCCGTTGCCCAGCACCAGATCAGCCACCCATCATCCAGGTGGGTGTGTCTCTCGAACACTGGTGCAAATCCATATATACACGCATAAAATTATTTTAAAGAATGTCGGCACGATGGTAAAGTCGTACAAAATTGCCATTTCTCTCGTCATACGTGACAGGACCACGGGGAAAGTCTATTTTCTCCGTTAATGTATCCTGTTACTTGCTTAGTGTAATGTCCCGGTCTTACCTCGTTCGTTTAACCACGCACCTATCTAATTAATAAACAACAACTGTGAGAAAATTCATAAAGAGAACGTTGATCGAACGCGAATTAACAAACGGATAAACAAACCAGCGGCGTTCTCTTCGTCGCGCCTAATTTTTAATTTTCTAAATGCGTCGAAGCGGATAATCCTTTCGGTGTCAAGTGTCATAGCTCCGGAAAAACGGTCGCATGCACCTGCGTCTCTTAGCTCGGTAGATCCATAATCCGATTACGCGAACTCGAACGGTAAGTGCAACTCACCAACACTGTGAAACCAGCGTTATGGCCAATCGGGTTGACGAGTCCACGACTAATCGTAAGCGTATTAGATATCCGTGGAGACTCTGAACAGTTGTCGTATATAGCTAAGGAATTGAAATTCAATTGGTGAACGAACCAAGTGGTTGTGAAAGGATGAGTCGGAATGAAGAAGAAGATAAATAATAATAATAAGCAGAAAAAAAACGAACATTCCAACGAAAGGGGATCCGCTGGCCGGAAATCGGTATGACTTCTCGGTAGGTAACTCCCGAGACGAGACTACTCGCGCGGCGTATCAAACATCATCGAGATGTTGCGTCGGTCTACCGAGGAAAGGGTCAGAATAACCTAAAGAAAGAGAGTGAGACGAAAGATCGGCGAGACAGATTTACGAGAGAAGCGCGTGGCCGCGTCGTGCCAGAGCCTGAACCCCGGAGTATGGCTTGTAGCAGTTTTGCCATGGTTGCGAAGCTACTGGAAGAACTTCCTGGCGCACGAGCCGTGCGCGGCTCTTCGTCGCTATCCGGCTTGCAGCTACGAGCGGAATCGAGAATGGAGGATCTCTCTGAGGTGTACTTGTATCGGCGCGCGTTCCATGCAATATGTATCACGCGTGCGCGCGCGCGAGCAAGCGATAGACTGCGTCCGATGCCTGGCCGTCGTTAGAGTGAGAGAGCGAAATGTTTTGTATGTGCAACGAGCCAACTAACGAACCATGGAAATATTATTCCTCTTTTTCCCATACCGGCCACTCATCTCATTTCTCATTTCTCTCTCTTATCGTCTTCCGTAAATTCGCTCGTTGTTTATCCGGGATGATATCGGCATAAGACAGCTGACAACTTTTTCTCTCTAACAATAATCTTGTGACGAGGAGGGCGCAAAGCTATCGTAACATTCAAACAAATGACAATCGAATAATTTGCCATTCAGAGCCATTTAATTATAATGAATTTGCTCCGACTATTTTAACATTATTATCAATGCGTCTACCTGTCATGAAACCCGTCACAACCACGATGTCCTCGTTGTCGCCCGTTTTCTCGGTTCAACGTTTATTCGGCTATATACAAGCCGTCCGGGTTACGCAATACATTTTTATAAATTCCATCTGGCTTATGAAGTTTTCAAAATTTTCGATTTTTTCTTTTAGACTCTCTTGACCTTCTATTCACGACAACTTATCAATTTCCCGTTGGTCACACCTGGGGTCTTGCATGGGAGATAGGGACTTTTTTCCAATCTTTGAGAATTAATTTTGATTTACACACCGTTCCACCTGGCGCGGTCCAGGTCGGTGGTTACCAGGGGTCGAAGACACTTAAAATATTTTTGTGAACTCAACAATATTTTATGGCTCAGAAATATACGTTTAGGGGAATTCGGTTGGATGCCCCTCGATAATTCTAATACGCAAGCCAATGTAAATAAAGAGTAGAAGTATAGATATACTGGTATTCGACGACTTATTCAAAATTCTTCAGTACCGTTTTAACAATTCGGAGAATTTCGTTGATCTAGTCATTCGTTTGGTTTGAAAAATTCTCGGTCGCGTATTTCTCGCTTTGCCAGTACAGACGTCTGACAAAATCCACATACACGCATAAACATCCATACTTTCACAATAGCTCGGTCTGAATCGTCCAATTGTACTGCTCGAGGACCGAGCCTGGTCGTGCGATGGTTGGCGAGGAGTAATTTTAGGTAATCGATTTCGGCGTCACTGGCCCCCGAGAACCGCCAACGCTGCGACATTTAGGGTCAATCATTGATCGTAGATTTTGGTGCTTGTCATCAACGGAGGCCATGCCAAAATTTCAATCTTCAATAAAATATGTTCTAATTCGTTTTTATATATATAGTGAATATAATAGAATTTATTCTTTGAAAAGTAAGGGATGAGATATGATTGATGAGTGAAAATGTTGAAAAAACGTATGTTCAAGGGCCGCAATTTTCATAATCCTTCAAGGCCGACCGAACCAGAGGGTTGACACCGGTTTTCACAACAAATTGGGCCTATGCACTACCACGAACGCTGGTAGCGCGATAGATCAGTCGTTTGCGAAATGGCGTACAGGATTCACGGCCAGGAGCACACATTCGACCTGTGGACGTACGCGAAGCGGAAGGTCAAACGACGAAAGGAAGCAGCGTGGGCAAGCGTGGGATCGACGGGCACGACTCTGTCTTGTGCACCCGCTCGCGGCCTCGCGGGCTCACGGGATAGCAAAAATAGCTGTAGGCAAGAGTAACCGACTACGGTGGTATTCGTTACAGTGGCAGTTGTGTATCGTCGAGTAAACCACAGACTCCGGAGGCCCTTACCGCATATATAGTTGTCGCCCGGGAGCCGGAGCCGGAGGTCCTTCCGATGGTCGTACAGGTCGTACACAACCGGCATCTCGTGCGCCTCGTGTTTTTTATAATGCGAGGTGCTACGCTCACGTTATTCCGGGAAATTCCGCAGCCGCGCGGGAGCTTTCGGAATATATGAATGTGTGATGAGGTTAGAGCGAGGTCGGCCAACGAATATTCTCAATTGCTGTTAGGTCCATGGCAACGTCGACAATTCGTTAACATAGATATTATTTTGAATAAATGTTCATCGTCGGTCGGAAAATGTGAAGAATGAAAATGGAATTGCGGTTTGAGAGGCGTAACAGGACAATCGGAACAGAGGAGGAGAAGGCTATAACGGTTGCGAACGGGGAGAGGTTTGCACAATGAACAGAAAAGCGTTATCTTTGCGTGTTCCACGTGACACACGCGTACAAACACACGCCGGGTATACGGTACCGTCGACGTAGCAGCCGCGGCGCACCGAGCTGCGATGACGCGAACGTGGGCGAAGGCGAGCCAGGGCAAAGGAGTGACACACACATCCATAGCGAGAGAGAGAGAGAAGAAACAAAGGGCGAGGGAAAATGAGCGAGTCGGTATTTGGTTGTGAGAGAGAGTCGGGGTCGCGTGGAAGACGGGAAAGAGGAAAAAAATAATAGCTCGGCCCGTTTGTAACCGCGCTGCAACAACGGGGCGAGGAAAGGTTGTATGGTCTCGAAGAGGAGGCGGCGGCAGAGCTTAGGCGATCGCGGGGCGCGATCGTCGAACGAACGACCGCGAACCCGTGGGGACGATAGTCGTACAGGCGCAGAAGCAACGGCACACTCTATACTACCACGAGCGTGTGACGAGAGGTCTCCTATTATATAGCCGAGCTGCTGGTTCTCGTGTCCCGTCCGGTCACGGTCCGAAGCCCCCTCGCGGGCCCAACCGGCCCAACGGGCCCAACGGGACTCGAATGTTGCGCAGAGATCTCCTCTTCGGCTTTCCGCGCTGTGCGAAAATACCAACTTGTATATATAACCGAGTTCCAGTCATAATAATAGCCGCGACGAGAGTGAAATTATTATTATGAATACGTGTGGTGGTTCACTGCGCTATAAATTCAACACTGAATCACATGAAGAAATATTTAGATGGTTTTTCAGCTATATATCATACAAAATAATAAAATTCCGATGATTGCGCACTTCCGGTTTTGTCTGTAGCGGAATTTCTGTTGGATCGTAAGTCCCTCGTTATGATTTATGATTTGTCTTATTGTTAGTTACGTTTTAGACAGGAGATCTAACCAGTCAACGATCTAACAGGTACGATTTGTGTGATATATCAGTGCGATCCAGATTCGAGAGAACGATTTTTCAATTTCTATTCGACCGGTGGTGAAAACCGTGTAGTCCATCATCCTGATACTCAACGCCGGGCGGACTGATAAACGATGGGAACGAGAGTTGTATACGCGTGGGAAATAAATAACCGTCCAGTCATCGAAGAGGTGTTTAAACGTTGTAACTTTCGTTCCATACGACTTGGCAATTGTTCAATTCAACGGTTCGATGCGACAATCCGACAACAGAAGCGTAGATGTAGCTGACCGTAAACTCGTTGCACCGAGATATGCTCAACCAGCTCGGAGTGCTGATGTCTCTGGGCTTCTCCGCACTCAATTATCTACTGAGAGCATCTTCAATTGAGTAAAAAGTAGAGTGTGTGTGTTACTGCAAGGGTTTTACGAGCAGCAATCGCGCACAGCAGTCAGTTGGCAAATTGTTCTTCTATCTTTATCGCGATATAGTACCCTGCAACCTCTTCACGGTACTCGGTGACTCATCAATCGTTAAAAATGGCAACAAATATAATGTTGCCTAAAATTTTTCTACAAGTTTACGACACAGAGTCAGAAAATTCCTTTGGTGAGTTTATTCCAGGAATCGGGAGAATTCAGTTTTGTGGAATCGTGTGTCGACGAAAAGGGCAGAGAAAAATAAATGGAAGCAAATCTGGAAAGAAATATACATGACGCGCCCAAAGAGTCTCGATAAATTCTTCTCCAGGGTGACGTCGAGAATCTGCTGGGAAACTGCCAAAACACGCGCACACAGAGGAATATATATATAGATTCCTTACCGTGACCCTTTGTGCACTTAATTTTGCAATCCGATTGCAAACGCACATTTGTGTGTGTTGTGGAAAAACCGTCGGCGTCGGTTACTAACAATAAGCTCACGGCCCCCTCGGCGAGCTCAACCCTGCTGATGAGGTACGATGTATGGGCTTCCGTGGTCGATGGAACTCGGTCTCGTTCTCTCGTTTAAAAGGACTAAGAAACGCCACGCAATCGAGACGCGCGAGAGAACCAGACGACGTCACAAACCCTACACGGGAAGCTCATACATGGATTACCTGCTTCTACCGGTTTGACAGATCGGGTTGCGGACTCCGAGACGGCGCCAGTCCTGTATAAGGCACTTTCGAGTTCCCGGTGGTTCGTCCGCGTGCACGGAGACAGTACGCGGGAATGTTCGACCGTTTCTTACGTGTCTTTGTATGCGTTTGCATTTATACATGTCCGCACATACGCGTCGAGACGTCCAAGTGACTTTACAACTGCGCGTTATTGCTACACGTACACCGTTTTTTTTTATTCTCTAACTTTTCGTTCCAGTCGTGTAACTGCTGAAACGAGAGCAAGTAACTTCAGGCATGTAATACACGGAATTCTTTGGCAATATACAAGATTGTTCGGTAAGAGGAAAAACGACACCTTGCCAAGTGTTCGAGAATATTCCAAGCGACGAACGCCATTGCCGGAGGAAGGTTCGGGGGCTCGACCGAAAATAAACAGCGCTTATGCGCGCGATGCACGCACAAGTGATAGAAAATTATGGCAAGAGCTCGTCTACGAGCTGCGGTGGCAATGAATATATGTATGTATAATCAACGGTAACAAAAGAGCGAGATAGATAGTGACAGTTGCGGTGGTCAGTGACACCCCGTTAATTCATTATGAATAATTCTATGAATAAGGGAAAAATGATGTTGATCTCCATATGTCCGTGTAAACGTCCAACAAATAAAAAGTACAATAGCACATTGTTTTGCTACTTTCGAACCGGGAAACTTTTATTGCAAGCCTTTTGCTCCTGTGGATAACAATTACGGAACAAAATAAAGTAAATATTGCGACGGGGTGAAACAAAAATATTTTCATTAAAATCAATGAAATGCCGATTCTTTGTTTTATTTGTGTTTGGAAATGTGAAGATTGCGCTGTTAAAATAGTAAAGCGTACGGTAAGATAATGAGAAAGATAGGTATTCATGTAATGTCTGTTTTCCGTATACCATCTTTGTTGGATTTGTCTCAATTACACGACTACGTCTCGAATATAGCGATGGCGTAGCTGGTAATAAGACAATCAAAGGATACTTGACTGACACCGCGGAAGAACTGTGAGGTACGGGTAATTATTTAAAAACACGAAGATTCATGGCTCGACGATGGATAATGTGTTGGAACGGTAACGTTTCCCCAATGGTTTCGTGTGACGTGATGCCACGCGCGAATAACTATTCCTCAGACGTGGGATGATATATGGGGCTGGGAAAACGTTCGAATTCGACGATACGCGATGGTTTAACACCGTATAAACATTATGAGACGAGATGAGACACGCTGGGTCCTCGCGGTCGAGATCCGAACGAAGAAGATGTTGGCGTTGTCACGCGATAGGTGAGAGAATCGTGAAAGCGTGGTAAGCGAGGTTAAAAGATGTATCTCTCGTGGGGCACCGAGCAACGGCTATAAACTTGTTTACGTCAGACGAATACGAGAATCGATTGCGCTATGCTTATCCGCTACATTGCCAACAATTATTTTTATTAATATTATTAATTAACATTAATATGGATTGCGGGTGTATACGAAATGCTCGTGCGACGAAGACCCAGATATATTGCTAGCATACTTTTCGTCAATGTCCCAGTTAACTCGGTTCATCTCGTGCGCTACGGTGCATCGCGTGCGACAACCCAGTTTGCAACGTAGCGAAACTAACGCTTTCCGTGCTCTCCGTTAGTTATAATATTTAGCCCATACCTCTTCCGAGTGGATATGCGAACAAACGATCGGACACTCGGTCATCCGTGTGTGCGTCAACTGCCGCTGGCACATCACATCGTAACGTACGTTCGTTCGTTCCCTTGAAAGAGATCCGCGGAGCACGTTCCTCATACACATACGCAAACGACACGTAACAAAAGAACATTATAACGAAAATTAGAGAAAGAAAAAAGTAATCCTTTTTCTCTTTCTTTATATTTATTTCCATTGCCAGTCAGCGGAATATAAAAAGTACAAGCGCGATCGTTGGCAACGACTCCGAATACATAGTGACGAAGAGTTTGGCGAGATCGCTGACCGTGCACACTCAGCTTGGATCATATTTCGCCATATTGAGAAGGTGCATATATCTATGTATATATCCATGTGCATAAGATAAGTTTCCAGGAATTCTTTGAGGCTCAACGTGTTCACTCGGAGCTGACGGTGTAGAGTCTACAACAACGTTTCTCGTGTAATTAAATACTTGGGCTTGAACGAAATACATTATACGGGTGTCTTATCGTTATCATAATTGTCAAAAGAAATATGTAATTTCAAATAAAAACTCCGATTATTATAAATGCGTGTATGATTTACTCAAATAAACACACACAAATGTCTTAATTCCGACATCTGCATGACATCTCATCGAGATCGTGTCGTTTGTCGAAGAACCGATATTAGCGGAATACGAGTGAGAATGGCGCAACTTGTTGGTCTTGGTCGGGGCTGCTAGTTTAGCGAACCCGAGAATAAATTGCACCATTAATTCTCTCCTTCCCGGTCTTTCGATCGTTGCACGTACCATACGCTACACCGTACATATACATGTATTCTTCTACGGGGCTTTACGATCGAACAATGCGTAACAAGCATTGTCTCCTAGCCCCGCCCTCGTATCCGACCGTGGAGCGCCCTGGCATCATCAGAAGCAACCGGTAATAATAAGAGCTCCGCGTCCGCACATATAATATACATACCAGCTCGACCAGGCGGTGAACCTCATCATTCTCGGCTTATTGGTTATATTAACTTTTCTGCATCGTTCGCCTTCCGTCCTCATGTGTATTTGTAGCGCGGCATCTATACGGTTTCAATGTCTCGGAGCTCGATTGTATGGAATACGCATATGTTTCTATGCTCACGTTCAATTGCTCGTTTATGCGAAATGCGGAAAACAATCTTTCGCATATACGTGGCTCAACGAGATTTGCACGTGTGAGCGCGGTGTAAGGACACGGAGAATCGGAAAATCGACGAGAATGAAGATGCGTTAGAGATTTACAATAATACCGTGTAACGAGACATCGTAGAGGTTCAGACAATTTCATTGTCAATATAAAACATTAATGATGATCGAAATTAGTACCCTCATTGAAATTCCATATTGTTTAAATTCGACAACTCAATTATCTTCCAAATATATGCGATACATGTGTCCGTACATGGAAAAATATCGAACGATTGAAGTATCATATATAGAGATAATATTATAGCGGAAAGTTGGTTAATAAATGTTGCAGCCCGATGCATAGCACCCACGCAAGGCTCTCAATTAACGTTTGGTTTTCGTTCGAGTGGTGCGCGGTGCGTGCACGCGGGCTTATAGCAGGATCCGGTAGCCCCTCTCCCCTTCCCCGGCGAGCCGCGAAGTCAA
This sequence comes from Sussaba pulchella, assembly GCA_963971145.1. Classification (NCBI taxonomy): domain Eukaryota; kingdom Metazoa; phylum Arthropoda; class Insecta; order Hymenoptera; family Ichneumonidae; genus Sussaba; species Sussaba pulchella. Next base: position 235,374 of record OZ020167.1, read on the forward strand.
GAACATTCTCGCGATCGAGACTACCTGCCGAGATGTGGGCAGAGTGGAATGTCCGGTAAGTAATAACACTCGGCTCAGCTCGGCTCGGCTCGCTCGCTCGCTCGCTCGCTTGCTCGTGAACCGGCACGTGAAATTATATTACGCGCATGCGCGACGACTCGGTGCGGTTAAGTAGTTAAAAATACATGTATAGCCAAGTACAGCGCGGATGAAGCTGTGGGCCGGGTCTGATTTGAGTGCGCGAGGGTATTTGTAACAAACCCATAACGCGAGTGTTATCGTTGGGCTCGCTGTGTGACGGGCTCAAAAGCTTTTAAAAAACACGTGTATGATCTCGCGATCGTTGGACCAAAGCTCATATACGCAGCCTGAACCTATAACGAGCCAATGGTCAACGCGTGTGCATTATCGCGAGCACCGAGTATCAGCGACGTATAGCCTATGAACCTCCCCCCGCCGCGTGTTTATGGATACGGTCGTGCCAGTCTGGTCAAACGATCGTTAAACACCGGCGAAACGTATGCGGCTGAGATCGGTATATATACGAACATTGCCGTCACTGAAAAACGGCAAAAACGGCAGTGTCGGTAGTAGCTATACCTTTCAATTCCATCGCCCGGAGAAACCGAGACCGACACCCACGCGCCCTTCGCGCTACAGCCGCCCCTCTCTGTCGCACCCTCGCACTTGTGCCCGCGGACCGATTATTTCTGTAATTGATATCATGTTGTGAAAGATTGCGCGCGAGGGCGCTACCTCGTCGCAACCGACTGATTATGGTACAAGTCCAGTCGTGGGTAGAACCAGTTAGTTAATGCGGTCTTTCCAAACATTGTTATTAAATCGTTAATTCATCAACTATTTTTTTTTTCTTTTTTTTAATTACTATATCAAAACAGTCATACCACTTCGTGATTCCATTTTTTTCCCCGAAAGACACGGGCATAAGCAGATAAAAGTTTCTCACAACCCCCGCGCAACGAGTCTCATCTCTCATCTTCGCGTACCTAAAACTCCATCTTAAGGAGTCATCATACAGAGGAATATATATGAGTCAAATCAACCTCTCTGGGTCCTGACCCCCCCCCCCCCCCCCCCCCCCCGATTCGGTTCACAATTTTTTTATAGCTTTCATTCGACCCTCAAAACAGCCTTGATTTAACGAGCTCCAGGATGGTCCAAAGATTCTACAAAAAATCAAGTGTGCTTTGAGGGTTGAACGGAACCCAAAAAAATAATCATGAGCTAAATAAACCAGTCACAACCCCGACTTCTGTCGATTCGGTCGGGGGTAGTTAACATTTTTCCACGAGCTCCAAGGGGATCAGAAAATTCTACAAAAGATCGAGGGTGTTTTGAAGGCCGAATGAAAACCGTAAAGAGATCATAAACCGAATACGCAGGGGTCACGTCCCAAACTGGCACATTTGCCATGGAATACCTCATATACATTAGGGTGTGTTGATTTTTTTTTCTTCGGCCACCCTATACAAAGTTGATAGATTGTGGCCTCGAATGAACACAAAAAAGTTTGCAGATTAATCGATGGATATTAAGCACTCCCTCCACCGCTATTAATATTTTCCCTTTGAATAACACAGGAAGACATAGCTTTCATAATTCAAACGATAATATCTCCGCGAGTTTCAAAGCTACATCTGTTGCATTAGGATCATTTCAATGCTCTTTCAGCAATACGTAAAACCGCACTCGGACTTCTCGAATTTGAATATTTTAGTAAGAATATTTATCGATAGACGTTGCACTCAAATTCAGGAAGCCCGGGTTCGGTTTTATGAATTGTTAAAAGAGCTTCAAAATGAGGGTAATGCAATCGGCGTAGCTTTAAAACTTGGAAAGATATTATAATTTTCATGATATGTCTTCCTGTGTTATTGAAAGGGCAAATATCAAAAAACTGTTGAGAGCGTCCTTGATATCCATTGATAAATCTGGAAATTTTTTAACATTCATTTGAGCTCACGATTAATCAACTTTTATAGGGACGTCCATTAAAAAAAAACAACCTACCCTCCGATATACATTTAATATACATACATACAGCCCCCCCCCCCCCCCATTCTGCACGGCTTAACTCACGGATCCGCCGCCGAAAACCGGTGGCCTCTAAATTTTCGGCCCCGACATATTTTACGGGAGCATAATTACGGTGTTTGAGCCTCTTGGTACACTATAGCGTTACTCTCCCATACGTTACGTTTTTCGCATCCTACTGTTACCCGCTACAAGTGGTAACTTTTTACGAGTTAAAAAAAAAATCGTCACAGAAAAACGAGCTTCGAATCATCTCTCGTTCTTCCCGACTCAACCGCGGTCTGTAAATGCGGCGTGCGGTGGCTTCGCGTTTCAGAGAACCATATATATCCCCATATACGTGGATTATCCGCCGGCGGCGGCGACGACACCGAGTAAATTCGAAAAAAAAATGGCAATATACGTAAAGCTTGTGGAGCAACGCGTAACTTGGCAATGGACCCGCATCTACACGTAATTTCGTGGAAAGAAAGTCACGACTAAGAGGTAACTATTAGGCAGTGATCGAGAATGTATACATATATATACGCTTCGGTGGTTCATCGTACAGAGGCCACTGGCAAAATGCTTTTGAATTTTTCAGCATGAAAAAAGTGGGTCTCCTTCGTCTCGTTGAGTGTATCGAGCTATATACCATGTTAATTTATAACGCACCATAACGACGGTAATTCTCGCGGGTAAACGGTTGCTTGGTCTTCAAAAGAAAAAGATAAAAATTTGGCGGGCGTATAATTGTCGAGTTTCACTCTAAACAATTGATCGTGAGTACCAACGGCGTTCCACGTGTTCTTGGCTACTCATATGAATGTTTCTTTCGATCGTAAGAAGGCGGAACGAGGACGGCTCGCTTTGCGGTTGTCAAAAGAATTAATCAATATATTTATTCGAGAATGATGTAAAAATATTTTATTTACAACTATACCATTGACATTACGGGTAGGTCTCGAAATCCCGAATCTCATTCGGCCGAAAACCATCTTCACGCGGTACAACGCGTGAAGCGAGCTACGCCACTATATCTATATATACGTTTTCGGCAGAATGAGATTCGGCATTTCGAGACCTACCCGACATTACACCTGATCCTGTATTTTTTTTCGCCCCTCCCCCCTTTGTCCCTCTTCTCTAATTCTTTTAAAAGCAATTTGCTACCCTACCTAAATTTTTTTCCTAGCTTGACTATTGATTATCAGCTATCCATCAACTTTTCTAATTCCTTTGCGCATACACGTGCCAAAAATCTGTGTATTTATCCCCTTTTCATCAATTTTCTCAATGTTTCGTCACATTTAACGATTCCCCGGTTAGCCTTCTTCTCCTCTATACGTGTTTGTAACTAGCCCAGCGCAAAGTTCCTGTTCCATTCCTCTGTAATCCTTTTGGATTGATTTAATCTTGAGAACAAGGCAATTATTTATTCAGCATGTTTTCAACAATGCACGGAAATAATCAATTTTTGTTGAAATATTAAAACATAGAATCAGTGGCTCTCGCATGGCTATGTAATATTTTGTAAACCTGTTGCTCATACGTTTTTGGGTTTGTTCTTTACGGGTCTTGTTTACACCGGCATCCATAAAACACACGTTGGATGGTCTCCGGGGTCACGAGGGTTTAATTGAACGAACTCGAGAAAAAAACAACGCGCAAACCAAGCAAAAATTGTAAGAAAAAATAATTGACCGGGGAAAAATACGGCGCGTCCGAAATGTCCGAAAGAGTCGTCGCGGCTGACTGTCGAGATTCGTTGTTTCGCGCGGCAAAGCTGCAACGAAAGTTGCACACAAACGAGAGATGCGTTCACGATTGGACCGAGCGACTGCGAATAAAAACCGACCAAACACGTATTCGTCGCGCGTAATTTCTCCGAGAGCTCTCGCGTTTCAGCCTCGACGCTTTACCGTACCGGAAATAACGAACAACTTTAATGGATGACTGGACGAAAAAAAACCGTCTCGAATAACACACGGATCAACGATTATTATCCGTGTAAACAGATTTAAGATATAATCGTGATATCATGCGGTCGAATTTACCGCTATTATTCGACTACTACTGTTTTTTTTCACTTCCTCTCATCATAACTTTCAATCGCTTTTATCAACGTAAGCGCGATGTTCAACATATCACAATTAATTTCGGATAGTTAAACGAGCAAAAAAGTTTAGGCACTCTTCGGCACAATTCTGCGTAGCCTGAGGTAAATTTCGTCGGAAACGGTCGAAACGTTTGCGAGGAATCATAAAAGCCGTTTTTCAAAGTGGTCCCAAAGTGTGAGCAATTCCTTCGATCGATAGTCATTTATGTAGTTATAACTTTTCTCTTTTTTTTTTGTTAAACGGAAGTTTCGCTTCGAACAACAAAATACGGAGTTAATCATGCAACTTTTAATTGTTAAACCGTTAATGCTTTCGATGGTACATTATAATAATGAATATTTTTCACGCATAGTGCGTAAACGAAAAAAGAGAGGTTATATAGGTTTGAAAAACTAAAAATGACCAATAGTTGAAAAACTTGATTTGCCTGTATCACAATGGCGATCGGTCAAAAGCAAAAAAAAACGAAACACGTGTCCCTTCCACATGAATTTATGTGAAAAATGATTGGGTAAAAATTTCGAGTCAACTGTCCAAAGGTGTCCGTGTTCCGGCGGAATGCATCGTATATGTATGATCAATCGCCTCAGCTAAACGTTTTAGGTGCATCTCCTTCGGCATTTTATCATCGAACTTGAGCAGTCTCAAAGTCAAAGATTATGATGGTGAAAAAACTTGCGTGCTCCGTAAGGTTATTTTTATTCTAATTATTAGTATAACAATCGGTCGTAGTTTATGGTTTAAAAACTCACCAATGACGAAGTCCGGAAATTTTCCTTTACCCGTTCCGCCGACGAACCTTTTCTCACCAACCCTATCTCGATTATTATTATTATTGATAATATTATTACGATAATGGTAACACTGACACCCGCGATTGAGATAGTAATAATCCGTAAATAAACGTTGTAGGAAAGATATTTGGCGTTATCCGCGATTGAATAATCCCCGGATTGAAACTCGGCTCAAACTCGATTGGCCGTTGGTCGAGAAAAGTAGCTATCGGATGGTCGGTGCCGGAGGCCCCGGGAGCAGCTGCTCCGCGTCGAGGTTGTCCCGGTGGTCGGAGAGCAGCGATCGAAGGTCACGCGAGGAAAGACCATTCACGGCGAAGGTGGAGAAAGAAATCGTGGCGAGAAACTAAGGAAACTGAGGAAGCGAGGAAGCGAGGAATCGGCCAACCAGCCAGTGACCAAGCTCGGGCTATCCGCGATGCCGTGCACCTCGTCGTCGGAGTCTCGGTAACTGACCTACGACGACGATTCGTTCACCCCGCTCAAAGAACGAACGCGCGTGCGCGCCTTTACTCCGTATAACTGCGTCCGAACGTATATTGTCTCTATTTATTTGTAACACACACGCGCACACCCTCGTATTTAACGAATGGTCAACGGTTTTGTGTACGTCGATGCAAGGTAAAACTCGGTGCGTTTGCAGCAGGGTTATCGCGCGCGGACCGTTGGTGCAGCACGGTCAACGGGGGGGAGAGATTAGATCGAGGACCAAACGACCTTCGTTCATTGACCATTCGGTGTCCGTTATGCACTACGTACACACAGCACGGATATTATTTTCTTTTTTAATACTAATAATTGTCAACCGTCACTGCTACAACACACAGAGAAATAATCAATCGAATGCTAATCCTTCTTCTTTCGCGATACACTTTGATGTTAATCGATGGAACGTTCATAAATCCAGGGTTTATGAGGATAAATGGTACCCGCGTTGAATACGAAGAATCCACGACGGCTGCCGAGACGGCAATGGCCCCTCGATGCCGCGATGCCGCGATGGTGGTTCAAGCGCCGCTAGAGTCGACGACGCTCAACAACCCACTGATATCCCCCTCCACCGTTGCACCGTGGTGCGTCCGACACCAGCGGCACCATCACCGTGCGACCGTCGTGCCACCTCCCGCGCTTCACCGAGACCTCACCCCAACTCTTAAGCCTTTCATTTACAATTTTACCCCAATTATTCAACATTTATTTTCATGGAAAGAACTTTTAATTAATTATTAATCCCCCCCCGTCTATTTAATTTTTCGATCGCCATGTTTGTAGGCTTGGAAATAACGAGGACACTCGAATTCGAAATCGATTCTTTCATCATAATGATAATCGATGAAAAAATAGTATTTCACAATAAACGAACTCTCTCACCCTCGAGCTCGAGATTCAATTTTTTTCTCCTCGGCGGGCTCGCGTTGCCTCTTTGCAAAAGTGGTTGAGCGCGCCACGGATATTGCGGATGTGGGTAGGTACTTATTACACGGACTGCCCTGGTTTATGCTGTTTCGCTTTCAGTCCCCAGTCAGACCGAGTCAGCTGCCCGTTTTATTACACGACTCAAACTCACCGCGAAAGAGCTGTGAGCCAACGTAGTGTCCTCATCCCCTCGAACCGCCCGAATCGAGCGATAAAGACGGAAGACGGAAAGGACGGAATATCGCAAGTAAAACATTGTGTTACGCGGGGGGTCGTACAGAGAAGACAACTAGGGGTGCTCCTGCAGGAGTCGGTCGTTGGTACTAGGCACGGTGCCTCGCCTGACTCGAACCAGGCAAGGCCAACGGCGCCGACTGGCAATTCCACCAATGTGAACAAAAACTAATGCATCAGTAAACATTGAGAAAGTATACAACCGGAAGAATGAAAGAATAAAAGTCTGACCGAAGACACAAGAAAATGACAAGTGTGAGACGAACACTCAACATACACCGCTTCGATTTCGGCTCGACTTTGATGTGTCTCGAATATTTATCGTTGCGAGAGATGTAAAATGGTCTCTTACGGCGAAACGAAAAAAATACACACATAGTGTTTTGCTCGTCGGAGCGGACGATTACGTAAATTCGGCAGGTTCGAAGGTAATCTTTCCACCGGCGATCCATTTCCATTTCGATTTTGGTTCGACCCAAATGGGCGTTCTTCTTTCAACATCGAAGCTTTAAATTATTACTGTGGTTATGTATGTACCTATACATGGGGCATTCCAAGAGAAATCGACGGGCCATCGTGATCCTTAAAAAACTTGTTCGAAAATTCCTTTGGCTACAACCATGAAAACTGAAAATTACAAAAATTTACAGCGACTATTTTCCTTCTTCACTTCCATAACAAATTCGCGGTTAATGAAAAAAATGTTGAACACTCCGATGATGAGCCCGAAAATACGATTGAAGCTGAAAAAAAAACGAAAAATCTGAAAGAAGGAAAATAATCAACATAATATATCTTGCCGTGGAACGGCCTATACGTATATCATTCGGATAATGCCGCGGAATATCTGTAATCGATTCGACGAAATTCACCAATTGGATAGCGATGATTCGACCGAGTGACTTTCCCAGCGCGGCTTACGAACTTACGAACCATCGATTCCACATCGACATCAGAGCCAGATCCGGTGAAAGTGCAATCGACGATTGATCGAAAAATAAATTTTGGCCGTAGCTGCGGAACACACTTATCGACAAGGGCGCAGTACGAGGATACTTTTCCCATCTAGATACGCCACATAACAGCTTGTCTTAATTTGGCGCGAGCAATTTCGTCGAATCTCTCTGTGCGCTAAACGTAGTGGCCAGGCTGTGCAACCTTCTACTTTTTCTTCGTTTATGTTTTTTTTTCTGCTTCTTTTTTTCAAAAACTTCCGGCTGAGCGTGTTTTTTTAACCCGGGCCAGTCCGACCGTCGGAGTAACGGAATATCAGAGCGCGAACAGACTTTTAATTGTTCGAGCGATCCGGAGATTGTAAGGACGAGCAGAGTACGGAAAAAAGTATCTATATATATAGGCCCTGATTAGTCCGTAGTTGGCACGTGGAACGTCGGGGAATCACGGTTTCTCCAAATCGATTTTCTCAACGTCTCGTTTATTCTATTCTACTTGAATATTAATTTTAAAAGAGCCAAACAATACTTGATCATCGGAAGTTAAAAAAATGAAATTTAACCCAATTACGTTCTTCATTTGGTTGTAAAATTTCGGTAGAATTGACATAAAATTGCACATGCGGTATAATGACGAAGATATGTTGCAACAGCGCTTGAGACGGGAAGCTGATAAGCCAACTGTGGGATATATTGTATACCATTGACGTGGTCTCGGTTGCAAGCGCCTGTTACATGGCACCTGGGATGCATGTAATTATTCATCGATGCTCGCCGTGGCAAACGGGAGCGAGGTCGACTGGACCGTCGATGAATAGAACGACATGTGGAAGGGAGGAGCCATCTAACCGTGGCGATCGATTCATTGACGATAACAATGAGGTCTATTTGTACGTAATAGTGTTCCTTCCGGAACCTAGAAGATTGGCAATTTTGATAAAATTTATTATCACTCGGGTTTCATACACCCGCGTACGTGAAGCACAAGTGTTGAAGACAGACGCCCGACAAAAGCAGTTTGATGTTATACGCGTAACGAATATTTCGAAAGGACGTGCTGAACGTACAGAGTTGCACAATGGAAACGCGTGTAACACATCTTTGTGAGTTACCGCGAGACAACGGAAGCGGGCCCTCGCGGCTCAGAGTGTAGGGTCACGGGCAAGACCTCACACGTTTTGTTCATTTATTTTTTTTTTAGTTTTATGATACCCGACCGCATATGAAACGTAAAAATATGAAAGTAAAAATCTATAAAGCGTTATAGTTCAAATTTTTGACTTGGCAAATTTCATCAAAACAGTTGGCGACGAGATAAATTGATGACGTTACCAATACTCATTTCTCCTTGATTGAGGGGATACCGTCGCCATTACTGTAGGCCGTGAATTGACTCAGCCGGAAGTTACCATTAGATGAATCGAGCGGAGATTAAATGAGTCAATGGATCAACTTGATCGAAAGGAGTAAGGGTAAAAGAATTATGTTTGAATTAATTATTGACCCCCGTAGGGGTTGCCAAAAATTGCCGTTGCCGATGGTATTTCACATCGTCATGGCGGGGTATTGGTAAAAGTTTTCAACTAGCAATAATCGCACCTCGGTAGAACCTCATCGGTTACGATATCGCCACTGCGCAAAGCTAACGTTACCTCGTCCCGGCGGGGTTCTTATAACCGTACGGACAGCCAAGCGCTTGCGAGAAACTCAGCCGGGCGTCGCCACCTAGCGGCAGTCGGTTTAACCCGACGTTCATACGCCCCTATAGCGAGCGGTGTTTCCGGGGCATCGCCTTAACCGTCGACAATTAAATAACGCATTCTATCGTTATATTAATTATTTATTTTTATAATTAATATCAATTGCCGTATTGGTTAATGTGTTGCTCATAACGATGTAATTACAATGGTCCCGAGAGAGTCAGCTGACGGTTTGTACTTGGAGGAACGAGCAGTGGTTTGTCATCCTCGTTTAACCGTGTAACCATTTAATTTACGGCAGACAGCATCATAAAACGACTGATGTACGTTTAATACGACGGGATAATTATCAAGTAACTCGCCACGTAAGAGACAACCAGTTATGCGGTTATGCATAACGCGCGATTCGCGGTAGCGCAACCGTGCTAAGGTCATACGAAGCGTCGTACAACGGTGCAAATATTGTCAACTCTGAGAATTTACAATAAATTTCGATAAAACAATGTCTCGGCCGAGACTATTGAAATTATCATAACCCGACTAATCGTAATATCCTAATGAAAATAATAAAGACAAAACGAGGGAAAATAAATGATGGTATCAGAGGTAGAATAAAGTACCAAAGGTTTATAATGAATAATGGAACCGCAACGTCGTCTCCGTCGTTGAAAAACAAACAACCAAGTGGCGATGAACCCTTGATTAGCCCTATCGGTGTGCTTGCACGCCCTATTTACATTGTACGCACCTAAACAGGTTTCCTTTATATAAAACTGGCGTTACGTCCGAGAGACGGTAGTTACACCATTCCTTATCTACGCTTCTCGGCGCATTCCAAACAACCTTGCGAGCATCAACTCCGGCGTGTTGGCGTTCTTCGGAAAATACAATAAAACGTTGAATTCTCGCTCGTATCCGTGCTAGTCCAAAGGAGACTACATTTAGACGTTCATAAAATAATAAAACACGCTAAGAAATAGGTAACATTGTTTGCACCTTCAATAAAGAGTTATTAAAAATATTATTTCTCAGTTTTTGTTGTTGTTATTGTTCGTCGAATTCAATAAATCGCGGTGAAGGTGTGAGAAAAATAAAATTACGAGACAGATGAGACTTAAAATGGAATGAGATGAATCGATACAACGAAAAAGATCTGATTATAGTTGAGTGATTGACACGGAACGAAGAAAACTCGTCACGATTCAACGATGGAGATACTTGTTCTCACTCGTCAGACGTCGGTAGCGAAGACCATATCGATTCACCGAGATTCAAAGCATGTACATCGAGATAGTGTACGCTATGGGCAAATCCGGCAGTATGGCATTCAAGCAAAAACTGTTTAGCTCTCGGCAAAGTATGTATACGTGGGAGAGAGCTGTGGAGCCTCACGAGCTTGAGAAATGGAAATCTATACATATATTCTCTGCTGGCTCTCGTTTTCTTGCAGCAAATTTCTCACTTATCAGCCTCTATAGTCTACAATGTTTCTCCATTGGCTTCCGTGATTTTTTCTTCTTTCAAATGTTTTTCATAGTAGATTACAGTGATGATAATCTAATCGCTTGATCTATGATCGACCGAGCCAACTATTTATTCTTCCCACCGTCGAAGATATCACATGCATTAGATGTTTGTGAAAAAAAATAGGGGGTAATTGCCAGTGAGGATGTTGCGGCGAAGCTCAACGAAAATATGTCGGTGGATTAGTGAACGAAACAAGGAAAATGGCGGTGGCGCAGTTCGGGGAATGTAAGAAGCGTGCCGGAGATGCTTGTGACAAAGTTGATTGACGAGTAACCGAATGTGAAAGGCATATTAAATATATAAAGTAAGAGGTGCTTACTCATGGGAGGAGGATGTGAGTAATAGATCACGAGGTACCTTCCGACCATGCAATCGTCTCTGTACCGTTTTACCGAGGCTAGGGTATATGTTTACAGAACGGTACACCCACGATAACTTGCATTCTCGAGTATATCGCTTAAAACTGTTATTCCGCACGGTCAAGGGTTTTTAAAAAATATCGGAAATGATAAAAAAAAACGTTGAAAGTTAAAAACATACTTTATCCGAATTTGAGGTAATTCACGGACTCTTTTATGAGAAACTAATTGTATTAATTCTGCTTTCTAATAGATGATTTCGTGGATTATCTTCAATTCGGAAAAAGCAATTTGCCAGTTTGAACTTCCAGCTCCCCCATATAAAGTTCGGTCCTTTTTGCATCGCCATCACAGTGAAGTGATATTCCAAACATCTAGCGAGTTCGGGTTTGACTGGCCAAAGCTGACATGAATTAGAACGAAACGTAAATTTGTCAAAAAATCTATATTCCTGTAAAATATCATCCCCTTGATTAATTGTTCGGGTTTAATCGGTCGAAGCTGACGTGTGTTAGAACGGAAAGTAAGTTTTTTTTTAATGTTTAACCTTAGAAGATCTGAACTCGACGGATTCGCCCTTAATCTAATACTAACCATTTGTGAGTATTATTCTATTTGTGATGAACTATTATAAGATCGATATTTGAAAATTTGGGGAGGCTAGAGCGGTAGCCGGTATTTTTTTAGAAATTTCAAAATGCTGTAAAATTCGAGCGACTCAATGAATCATCGCAAAAATAACAAATTCCATGGAAATTCTAAGGCACCGCATGTTTGCAAAATTTCAGCCATGTAACTAAAATCGTTCTCAGGTTACAGAGAAATTTTTTCGGATCGTCGGAAAGCTATGACGAGGGAAAAATTGTGAAAAATGGATGAAGATTCGGTGAAATATGATAATGAAAAAAAAAATGAACCGACACAAAGCGCTTACCTTTTCCAACGCGGCAGTCTTGACTCTTCCCAGAAGCTCAGCAGCCGGTGATAGATATAACTTGAAGAAGTTTTCGAGATTTCCGTGATAAGTGCACACGAGAATATCCCGAGCTTGCCTCGTCAGTAGACCGAGAAACTCATCGCCGTATATGGGGCCGAGGTGGGTACGCACGAGTGAGGCAACGGCGCCGCGTCCCTGTTGACCGCGTAAATCATGTTACAACGACAATGTACGTACGAATAATACGACGTAACATAAATGAATTATTAAATAAATGGTACTACACGAAGGGTGGAATCGAACGTTAGGGGTCTCTCTCGAACAACTAGTCCGTGCTCCTAGAATTAAAAGTTTAATTATTCACCAGTAGCATGCGTTCGGGTATTAGCAAGCTTCGGCTGTCCTCGACAAATTTATTGAGTTTAATCGAAAAATTATATTTTCCCACGAAATCATCGAGACATTTGTTATCGTTCGCGTGCCAATTTAACGAACAACCGTGGGTTTATTATTATTCCAATGACATGGGATAATACAGTTGTAGCGGTGGTGCTGCTGTATGGGAAATCTGTTGAGCCAGTCGAAAGGTTATCTTTACGTTTGTCAAGTTCGATGATAGTCCGACACCCGAACACAGCCGGTTCGATCGTCGAGGACGTCGAGGCGCATGGGAATAAACGATGGTGGAAATATCGATGAGGGCGCGCCGTACTAGCCGATCGGGGATGTGGGTGCATTGTGTATCGAGAGTAAGGAAGATGGTAAGCGCGTCGTCAACATTGCGGTTTAGTGCAGCTGCGTCGCGTAGCCGCGAGGCTCGTGTGTACGCACGTGCTCGGTACTCGGTGTTACAGACGCTGCGGAAGTTACGGTAAAACGGGACGCGGTTTCGTCGAGCCCATACAATCTCGACGGCACCCGAGTTTTGTATGTGTGTGTGTCTCTCGAGCCTCGCGAGAGCAACGGAAAGCTCGGATATCGACCGCCCACGATCGTTTCCGCCCTCATCGATGGACAACCTCCGTGAGTCCTCGAGTCCGCATCGAAAGGGCCGTGGCTACCCTTTGTCGCGTCGTCCGACTCATACTCTTTCTCACCTCTGCAGCTTGAAATAACCGGGCGGGTAGGCCGTTTCCCATCCGAGTTGTTTTCATGACGATACACACGTAAGCGATAAAGAGTATCAAAAACGTCGGGCCCATTAAAAAATGGTGGAGATTTAGGCGACCCGCCGGAAACTCCCACGAGACGATTCTTCGTATTGTCGTATTGTCGAAAATATTTACAACAGTGATTATCCTCCTCCCAGGGATGATACGCGTATGAATTTTTTTCATACAGCTTACCACAAATCATGATGGTCGGTTGTTTGATTAAACGAGGGGGGATATGGGATGCGCGCCGTTTTGGCGGTTAACGAGAGAGGAAGCGAAATTGAGAAGCGTGCGACGCACGCGCATCAATACCAATATTAACAGATGGGGGAATTTATGAGCCGATGAGAAAGGAAAAGGGAAAGTAAAAGGGCTGATGATGCATATGTTTGTGTGTACACGAGGAAGCGCTAGGCGAAATATGGTACGACTGCGTTAGCTACGGTGTATTACCGGAGAGACATGGGGTGAAGAATAAAGGGGTCGTTAAAAGTTTTTCCGTGATGGTGAATTATTGTCAGTAGGTCGAACGACCCTTCTTCGCTGCATCGATGGCGCACACGTCAGTTGATGACGATTATGAAATTTTTATTTATCCTGCCCGCGCCGTTTTATTCATACATATACATATGGGGCATTCCAAGTAAAATCGAGGAGTCATTTCCCTCGCTGTGTCAGACATTGCATAACTCTATCCATTTTGTTTTCGTTGCTTTTGTTGACTCACAGTAGACCCCAATTATTTCCCAAATTTTCCTCCCGATACTTAGGGAGGAGCATCAGTATCAATGGCCTTCGTCAATATTTTTCAACATTTTTATTTTTACTCTCCGTGCTCTGTTTTCAGCACGTTATTTTTTAAGAAACCTGCAAGTGGGTTTCAGTTTGACCGTATTTGAAAAATAATATTTTCATATCTGCAAAATTGGAATTTAAAAATATAAAAATTAACATTATACATGTGAAAAAAAGAAAAACAAAGATATTTTGCATACGTCGACATTTAAATATTCATTGTTATTATAATTATGGATAAAATAAAAGGATTCTTCTACTTTAACTGTCTCAATATGGAAAATATTCATATTTTTTAACATATGTTTTTTTTTTTTTTTTTCACATGATTATAATAATTTTAAACATTTTTTACATGTAAAATTTAAAAAATAAAGGAGAGTATTTCTCTGATTTCTTGCCTGCTCACACATAACCGATATGTGGAAATATCTGGGAAGAATTAAGTTCTATTTGGAGTCGGAAAGAAGCCAAAAAATGGTATGCAATAATCTGATAACGCGAGGGAAATGACTCCTCAATTTCACTGGGAATGCCTCACATATTTATTTGTTGCCACTGAATAAGTTTTTTTGTTTCTTTTCTAACTTTTGACAGCAGAATCCTGTACTGTTTCGACATTTTTTATTTCTCATATAACATCATTATTGATTTCAACATCTGCGACTTGGTTTTACAATTCGAAAGCCATTTAGAATCTAGTCGCGAAAGACAAGACGATATTTACGCGTCAAACGCTATACGAAAACAAGCCGGATGACTAAATTTTCGTTGTCCCACCTAGTTTATTTATTACCGTTGTTCGGCTACAGACTTTAATGGTTTAACCAACAACATCGTGATCTTTGGATGGAAAGTCTGCGACCTACAGAGTAGTCGTAGCTAGCTACAAATGGTGATACTTTTGTTTCCTCTGTTTTTCTTTTAGTCCATTCTTCGCGGGGGAAGTAGAAGAATATAAAGTCGAGAAACGCGCAAGCAAACGTTTATAACGGAACGGGATACATAGAACGAGTCGACGAGTTGGAGAGCCCAGGGAACAGGGCAGTTGCTCAGGGCACCCTGATAAAGGTACACAAATACGGTACGGGCAGGTTCCATACGCGTAACTCGGAGACCGCGCGTATACGGCCGAGGCTGCGCCATTGGTAAAGTTGCCGCGATGACCAAAAGCTTACCCACAATCCCCATAGTCGTCTCAACGACGAGATTGCCGCGCGATAAACCGTTCGAGTTGCCGGTGACGCATCTACCTACGTATGTGTATTATACAACGAACGTGCGGCAATATCATATGCATTGAGATTAAACCGTGTAAAATCGCGTGGACAGAAGTATGTACTCGCCGCCGCGGAATCCGTCTTGACCGAATAGAAGTGGCGCGGGACGTCAAGACGTCGTGGACTTCCCCGGGTCGTATTGCGGGCAGCGCGCGTGCGTACGCCGTGTCCTGCTTCTATTCTCTCATCTACCGACAGAGCGCGACCGGCGTTTCAGTCGTTCTGGTAAAACGGATGAAAATAAAAAAAACCAGACAACAACAACAACGACATTTGCATTTACGTCGGCGAGAATCGTGGTTCAGTACGATGACTCGCAAGCGGTTTCTTTTGAACCTCGCGTCTCATCGTAACTTCATGGATAACTCTCTCCTATGGCCATTATCGGATCTCCGTGAGAATTTACACGTAGATATTGCGCACTAACTAACTAATTTAGCTCTCGTGGTAATTTATTGATTTTTTAATTTCCCCATGTGTGCCGATTCGTCTTTTCCTCGCGCTCACGGTGACAGCCCCGTATAACATCGTTCTCTTAATTTTATATGTGTCCGAGAAAATTTGATTTTCTTGACCGAACGAGAAGTGCAATAGCGTTGCACGAATTGTGTACAGCGACGGTGTATATGAGCAAATAAGAAACGAGGTGCACGCGTCGGAGCCCATAATTACGAGCAATTGCAATAAATCCCATGACGTTCCGGAGTGCACCTTTTCCGCGCCTATGTACGCAAAACGTTCGGTCGTACCCGGTATATACATATATAGAGTTGGAGGGTTTCATCGGTTTGCCGCGTTGCGCGGTCCTCGCAATAAGAGGTAGAAACAAACTGATTGCGAAGGCGCGTCCCGGCACTGCTCGCACGTACACACGACGTCAATTCGAATATATAATCCGCGCGGGTTTAACGTGCGAGCAATGTGCGTACGATGAGGCACGTACAAACGAGTATCGGAGCTTTTTCCGAGGTATAAGTCGTGATAAAAGCTGACAGCGTAGTTTCGCTCTCGAACTAATCCGATTGGCACTATTGTACCCATAGCTCGGCATTAACTATACGTATGTGCCTGGCTTACCGATACGGTAAACCGATATGTGTACAGTGTGCACCGCCCATCGTTCGCGTACCGCACTTTCACGTCCGAGCGTCTGAGTGATGATAGATTTTTCCGTTTGAACGCGCAAAAAGGTAAATCGTTCTATGGAGTCTCTCTGGGCAACTTTAATAAATTCAATATATAATAAGTTTATGACCTACAAACTCATCTACCTGAAACTCAAACCTTTAAAATATTCCAAAGGTTTTGATTAAAAGATTTTGAAGCTCATACTTGATTAAGGATAATCTAGACATATCTTGGAGAATTGAAGAATTCAACGGGGCAAAACTTTGGAAAAATTTGGAAAAATCAATTTTTCAATACACATTTGGAAGGACAAATTTACCATAAATATTGCCTGAAACTTTGGTAGAGAAATTTATAGAATTTAATGAGTTACAATACAAAGTCTGGATCGTTGAACTATATCGAACGTTCGACGGAAAAAGTGCGGCAAGATCTCCAGGTTTTGCTATGTTACCGATAGATCTTTCTTACAGCAAAGTCTTTTTTCAATTTAATAAAAACTCGATAAACCTGTATTAACAACGCTCTGGCGTAGAATAAAAACCGTGAATTCCCAGCTCAAGTTTATAAACAAATGAAAGATGGGGTAAAAAAATAGAAGGAAATAGGAGACAACGAAGCGGAGATATGTTGTAAGTTGTAGCGCGAGAGCGGGGTAAAGATCCACGAGCCGTGCGCTGGTCCAGATAGATCACTCGCCGATATAATTAATGAGCACGATCGGCGTGCCCGTGCCGCGCCGGGTTATATTCGTTATTCCCATACACACCTCGTCCGTTTCAGTCTCGGCACTGCTTCGGTCGAGCTTTTGTCGCTGTTGTCGTCGTCGTTGGCGTCGTGCGGGATTCGCTCTGCCTTAACGAGTAACGTGCGGCTATATATGTATATAAATTATATACAAAATGAGGTCCTATATACCCGGCAGTTACTGCTACAATAGCACTGTATGAGACGCGAAATTCAGACTATGGCTGTTGCATAGTTATACTACGGAGAGTCGCAACTCGATCCCGGGTCTGCTCTCGAGACTCTCCGTAACCTATTCTGTAACCTCAGGGCTAACCCGGCCACGGCACCGTCGCGGCGAACGAACCGAACGAGTATGTAACGCTTGGGTAGTAGTGCACTCGATACAATGGGAATTATATATATATATATATATATATAGGTAAGTATCTGGGTGAGAATGGAAGAGACCCCTCGACCCCCGCCCTCCGTATGCATATATACTTTGTTCGGTCGCCAAGCGAGCGAGAGTGCGAGCCAACGTATCATTGACGCTGCGATCTACGGTACGGTATACGAAAAGTTGGCAATTACATGGAACCGGGAATTGGTTTTAATTCCCGCACTCTCAACAATATTGTCAATGAACTCACCGTGGATATAACCGCAAATGATGGGCCGCCGCTAATGTTTTCATTGTCGTTATAGTAATTTATGAGCGGTACGACGATCGATTCACCCAATTCTGGGAATACGGAAGATTCGGCGATGAGCGTATCACTTGAGTCGCACTTGTTAACCAATCTCGAATCCTCGATCGACAAGAGAGTCTCTCGCGAGGACAAATGTTTGATCTCGTCGTTGTCGGAAATAATATCGTACCGCGTTTCGATAACCGCGGCAATTACGTTTTCCGTACTCTTGACAATCGTCTCGTCTTCCGTGCATTCGTCGGAATTCTCGAAATGATTGTCGACGACCGGAGAATCTCGTCGAGGCTCATCGAGTGGCTGTTCTTGTTGGTTCTCCCGAGCCGGTTCAACAGTCTGTTTCTCGACGTACCACGAGGTACAGTTTGCGTTTCTCTCGTGTCTTCCAACGGATCCTGATTCTTCGGTTTTGCTGGTCAACGCGCCTTTGCACTTTTTCAGATAACTCTTGACCCTTCGTGTTTTGCTCTTGCGGGTCTCTTGGACCCGTTGTAAATTCGTCTCGGTCGTGGAAACTGGAACCTCCGGCTCGGAGTCTTCGGCGACGATTTTGTGGACGACATCGGTACTCGGTTCATCGCTCGATAGGCTCAATGACGGATCGCAGCATTCATTTGACTGTTCGGTTGTCAAAATCCCTGCCTCATCTTTCTCTGGGACTCGGCAATCCGCCGGTATCACCTGGAACATAAAAAACAAAAGGTTATAAAAAATGTGTAAAGGTCAGCGTAAACTCTATTTCCAAATATAGCATGTTGTCGCCAAACAGTCGTCTTTGATTATAAATTCATAAGTTCTCATTGATTTCCATCAACCGTTCATTCGAACCGTATTGATTAAATATTTGTTTGAATATTGTGCAATTTTTTCGTGGTAGTTATATCATATATCACCAAATATTCGTATAAGTTGTATCGGGTGGTCTGAATGTCCAAAAATAAATTATGCCATTTAAAAGACGATTTTCAGTCGCCATTACTTAAAAACGACTGTACCGATATTTGGTGAAACGGCCTATAAATGAAAAAAAAAGAGTTTGATATTCATTCGCGGATTACGTTATTGGCGAATTCACGATGTGAATATAAACACGGCAGAAACTCGGTAAGCTCGATAAATCAGCTCGAAAGCATATAAACCGTCACGGACGTAACGATAATATAATATATTTCAAGAGTGAAGTTTTTAAGACGTTCGAAGTAACAATCCGTTGATGTTTGAATTTTTTTCAAGGTGAGAGCGAGCACGGTGAGTGAACTCATGCCAGAGAATTACCGAGGTGCGCTGCCGCGCGCGGCAAGAATATTTAGACGGGGCGTGCTACGACGACAAAACGGGGAAGGAGAGTGGAGAGCATTAGTTATCGAGGGAACGTGGGAAAATATACAGGGTTGTGGCAACCCATGTGCAACACCGTACCGTGCATCTACCAGGCTTTAACAACACGTACGTATACAGTTGTTCATATAGCGGGTACCGTTTACGTCCGGTCTTGCGCCTGTACATAATTGTGTAAATAGCCCAACTGTTATCTCTTAACTTCGCGAATCGAAAAAACAATGCCACCCGATAATAACTAGACTCTATGGATGTATTCTTATGAAAAAATTCATTTGACATTTTTTTTCAATCAGCAAGCCTTCTAGAGCTACCGTGTAGTACATTTTGAATTGCTACTGATAATAACACATCTCTTTTCCTACCCCCGCCCTTTATTCCTATTGATAAACGTTAACGGAATATGACGGTAGCATTAAATTTAATAAATATTCAACATTGATCTAATCTAAACTCAACTTGCCTACATCGGAGTCGAAGGCCGGAATGTATAATGTTTTATTATGACCATTACCGAATATTCATAAGCGAAAAATAATTAGGCATGCGTGCGAATAAACTGAGAACGGAAATAACAATTCCCGTTGTCGAGCCTGTTATATTATGACGATTTTCAAAGTGTTTCATACTCAAGTTCGTCCAGCGTGTTAAAGCTAAAACATCTCTAAGTGTATGAACTCAAATCTAAATAGCTCGTCGCCGTTCCAATATTATATTTGAAAGATATATAACTTTCTCCCTTCCGGATTATTCGTTACAGTGCAATCGAATAGATAAATAACTCAGACGTAATATTATCTCCGATACCTTCTTCCGTCGCAAGAGTTTCCAATCGAAGTGGCTCATTCCTCTAGCGTCAGATGCGTTAAATCAATTAATTAATGAGTACGGTGAAAAAAAAGTGACACTTTGGGAGGGCGTTCGAGGTTGCGGTCAACGATAGAAAAATTGGCGAGAGTCGGATGCACGAAGTTTGGAAATCGATGTCGCAGCAACCGCTCGCGTCATACGATATACATATATCCGCGTATATCCGTAGAGGAGCCACTCGCTGGTTTCGGAGGTCGTTGAACGGGGTGTGAGAGCTCCGTGAAGGCCAAGGTACCGCCAAATTGGACGCTTGGCGCGTCTTCGATATCGCTCTTCCCTCATTCTTTACCATCAAAATTATATGATTTTTTTATTGTTTTGTTCAATCGAAAGATTATTTCCGTGGCATTAAAGATTTTCCGTTGAGAGTTCACACACCCAGCCCAGCATTGTGGTTGGTTAAAATCCATTGCGTGTCTAGCCCGCGCGGTCTGACTATCGACTGACCCGCATCACGGATCGCTAAATGCGGCCAGGTGACTTCGACGTAGTCGTCGACGTCGTCGTCGTTGGTTGCGTGCTGCCTCGTAACTCACGGCCCCGCGCGGTTCGACCTCCTCGAAACTACAACTGGTATTGTCACGTAATCGGGGGCATTGAGCGAAATAATTCCAAATTCGTGGGCACTTTGGTGTGACATTGAATTTTTTATCAAATTTAATCAATCGAATGTACAAATAAATAAAGACACACACGCGATAACAGGTAACTATCTAGAGCTGCGCGACGGTTTCACGCAACTACTCGTAGGATTATTAACAATTGCCAAAGACAAACGGCAACGGCAGATTCCAAAAACCCAAGGAGGATGGTCGAATAAACCGCACGGGATGAAAATCGACGGAATGGAAGGTGGCTTGGGGCGTACTGGCAAAATATAGAGTATTATTCTCGAGAGAAAGCGCGAAGCAGGGATCGTGGAAGCTTGCCGGGCATGCGTGATAACGCTATCCATCCGTCATCCATCTTTGTTCGTTGCAGTCTCACTCGACTATGAACCTACGTTAAACACGCGGTACATACGGTACGGTACTACTACCAGTTTCCCTCGATGAACGCAATAACAGCCCACAACCACGGCCATTGGAGCATTACCATTTATTTATGTCACCGGTCCACACTGGGTCACGAATTTTGCTTGGCCAACTTACTTCGTATTTAACATTTTATTACATTATTTATTTATTTTCTTCTCGTGTGTGCCTATTTTTTCAAGACTACACTTTAATTAAAATGACATTGTTTATCTTGGAACATAATGCATCAATGTATAAATGCTTTGGGCAGCGATACTCAACATTTTCGTTTTATTGCAAACATTGAGGACGCTTTGACATTTTTTTTCATCCTCGAGTAGGATAAATTTATTTATTATTTAGGTTATTTACTTTCGAGAGCTAAAAAGTTTGCGATTCATGGAAACGGTTGAAAACGGTAAGGTTGAGTATCGAAGATTGAACGAGGCGGTTTTACCGGTGCGTGGCGACATCTGTGGGAGAACGAGTGCAGCTTAGCGGTGGACGTCTCGGTTTTCTACCAGTAACGGAAGAGCGCGAATTTTCCGATGCTACATACTACATAACGCAACGATAATGCTACAACGTGTCGCGAACCAGTTGCACCGGTTGCACCGTAACACCGACGTACGGTTATCTCATGCAGACTCGTTATCCAATTTTTATTACATCACATTTTCGAGAGTCATCTGTAACTCTGTTTTTTATGTACCATAATTAACCGTGTCGTCAACGCAGGTTATCGTAGTTTCGAGTTTCAATTCTCGAATAAATCTCAACGGTAAAAACCAAAAGATAATTGGTGCCAGAGGCCGTCAAACGCGGTTCATCACCGGACAGTCCAGCGGCAGAATAATTATTCTTCTGCAACAAGTTGAGAATCAACATCGGTCAACTTCGTTCAATGCTTTGTTTGGTTGAAACAAAATTTTTTTTAATTAACCCGTTATTATTTGCTTTAAGGACAAACGGACCATAAATCGTCGTGGGTTAGGTAATGACAATGCGACGAGCATATACATATACTGTGAGCGGGAAAAACAGTGTACTTATGTTCCTGTTTTGCTTCGAGTATTTCGTTTTTCCTTGTTGAACAAAACAGATTACTTCAACATTTTGTGGAAAAATTTGCACCCCATCGTTTCGAAACTGGTTATAGATGTTCCAAAAAACAATAACCCAATGCATACTGTTAAGATTGTAAAATAATAGTTTCTGTATCGGACCCCCAAGATGTTAGATCATCGTCCTCAATCCCTAGATCTTAACCCGCCTGACTATTTGTGAAAGTATCTTGATTAACAGTGAAGGATTTACTAAAATCCATATTGTTGGGAGCGTGGCAGAAAATTCCTCCGGAAGTAAAAAAAAAATTTTTTACGCTCACAGTACGTGTGTGGGTGAAGAAGTGAAGGTCCCCCAGGTACATCATAGGCGGCGTAGAAGTAACTATCGGAAGCGCGCGTGGCATTGAACGCAGGTTGATTGCAACGTAATCGTCGACGGGGGCCCAAAGAGAGCGATGAGTTTGAATTTGTCAAGTTCGTTTGAACCCGTCGCGTCGTTGTAGTCTTTTATTTTGGCCGCCCCTTACGAATACTGTTATATCCGTGAGAAGTCGAACGAGCGAGAGACCGTTCCGATTCTCCCGCGAAACTTTAATAACACAATAAATAAAGATACGAATCTGACGGACGAAGAACGGGGGGCAATGTACGCGCAGGCGTCACTCGAGGCGCGACTCTCGTGCACCGGTCTCGACGAAAAACTGTCGCAAATTTTCAAACCTGTAGGTTTTATTTTCATTCTTCCAAATAGTGGCAACTACGGGAAGCACGAAATTTTAATGATATCTCCGCTAACCGGCGAGAGCTTCGATCCATAAAAAATAAGTTTCTTCAAACGTGTTTTTTTGTATCATTAACGTGGCCAGAGCTCGATCGTTGGGGCATGTAATTGTCATAAAAAGCACAATACACGTAGTGCGGTAAACGCATGCTTGATAGAATTAATCATAATGTGCATAATGCATTAATTCCATACGGCGTTGGATCGGTGAAGAAAGAAGATAAGGATACAATAAGAAAAAGGCGTTCGCGTGAACTTTGGGGTATGATCGGTACACAGTTATAATAGGATAATGTGGATAGACGAGCGTGGATATGGAGCCCAGAGGGACGTGCGCCACGCGGATATACCGGCTGCTCCCACGGTCTTCGCCGCGTGTGTCTCGGTCGTATCGGGGCCCGTGGTATCGCAGCAATACCAGGAGGTTACAACTAGATGCATTGTCGAGAGAATAATCGAAAGGAATAATTAATATTAAACGCAAGGGTAACACAAAGATGTGAGAACAACGTGCGTGCTACGCGAGATATATATCGAATCCTGCTTCTTCTTCGCATCACTAATCTCCCCGGCGATGTGTACAGATACTCGTTATGCGTCTCCATATATGTATCAATCCCAAATGTGGGAGGCAAAACGGGTCGGCCAACTTAAATATTACTTACAATCGTTACTAAATATTTTTCTCTGTAATAAAAATCAATTCTTATTTTTCCGAGGTCTCAATCGATTCCAAAAAAACAACGAAATTTCTAACCCTAATTTCATCCTTCCAGTCCAATTTCAATTATCCTCCATAACGAGGTGAAATATTCCGGTTAAAATACATGCGAATTTTTTAATTTCCGGTAATTATGTTGGTGGGGCGACTGAGCATTCTTGAAAACCTCCAATACCATTATCATTCAATTCATTTGAATAATTTTGAAATAACTCGGATATCCGAGACGCCATTTTTCCCCGTCCTCTTCCATACATATAAAGATATTGGCGGCCGAGCTTCTTGTTGTGCGCGAAAAAATCTTTCTAGATCATATAGCTCGTACTTACTCGAACATTACACCGTACGATCCTTCTCTACCTCTCTCTGTATCTGTCTCACACGCCATCGCTTCGTGCGGTATTCATTTGTTACATTAATTATTTTTTATCGGCTTAACGGTATGTACTGTGCATAACCGCGACGACGTGCCCGTAAGCTATGCCCACTTGGTTTGCTCGAGAAATTTAATAATATCGTATATATCGTCTGAATAACAACAATATTTATATTATTATCATCATTATCGTTATAATGAAAAAGGTGAAGATGAAATTAATTAGTAATGCCGAAACCATGATTGAACGTCGATTAACGATCGAATTTTTGGTAAATTTTTTGTTTACACGAAAACACATTCGTGCAGTTCCCGACATGATTATGCGATTTTGTTGTATCGGGTGCAAACTGAACCAGCACTCACTCTGTCGTTCTTCTAATTTAATTATTAACTGTAGACAGTATTGCGCGACAATATCGTTAAAACGCGAATGAGCGGGCGAGCGCGCAAGTGCTTGTTAATGTTCTCTTGATGAATTATATATTTCCTTAACGCGCAAGTACTTAATGTGCTGGAAGCTTGCAACGCATCAAGTACGGGAATTAAAATCGCGCGAAAGTGAGTGCCATAGTGAATGGCGTTGATGGAACACGCGTCGCCGGCGACGACGACGACGTCGACGACGAGAATCAGCAGTACAATCATCCACACACTCGGCCTGTTTGCTTATACGTATATTATTGGACGAGCGTAGACAGTATAATATATACATCGGGACAATGGCGGAGTTTGATAGTTGAGCTCTCGGCCTTATAATCGTATGGATTTAAGACAATGCCCATTCCTAACGTGAAATTCATTTAATTATTTTTCCACAGTCTTTCGCTGCAACGCTCCCGGGAATGCGCGATACGTTCGCAGCCATGTTTTACTTTTTTTTTCTTTTTTTTTAATTCATCGCGTGGATAAATTGTTACTCCCGGTCTGGATTTCTCGTCGACCTTTATAACCGTCAGCTCGCGCAGCTAACGTACACGGATGGTTATTATTGAGAGTTGCCAGCCCGATATTTATTTGTTTCGAAGCTTTTCACAACTCTTTTCCGGATAACAGGATAGGTCGGGAAGCTCTCGACACCGGATGTATTTCCTCGCTTGAAAATCTAACATCCTATCTCCCATTCAATCGTAATTGCTGGAGCATCGTCTCGAGGGATAAGCCAACAACCGTGGCACGCGACGATCGAGAATTTAGTTGGCGTCTGAGTCAGCCGGAAGTGTGTGAACCAGGTAGGGCCAGAACGATGTGTATGCGAGGTGAGAAAACTCAATATAGCAGAAAGTACGAAGGGAATTGAGACACGTGCCTCGAGGCTTTTCTTCTATTTGAATGGACTGTGCGCACCGGAAGTCTGCATCAACTATCTTTCGTCTCGTCATCGATCGATTTAACAATTAAGAAAAATAGCCATCATGTTTATTAAGTCAAGTATTCGACTCTATCATTTCTCACAATATACACAAGAGAGAAATCGACGATTCGAGACGGCAAGACTGCGCGAGTTCCGTTTTTCTTTTTTTTTCTTTTTATATTTTCTATTCACGTACGTGCCGTCCGTGTATTGTTGTGCATAAGGAGTGAAAAAGAGACGGAACGAGTGAGATCCGGGGTAACACGCCGTATAAGCTCGTGGGTTGTGCAGGTAGATTTATCGCAGCGGGTGGGAGGTGAAGCGGGAGCGAGCGTGTCGAAGAAGAGGAGAATGAGCAGAAGAGAAGCGAAGAAACGTTTTGAGACGAGAGAAGAGCGGTGTGGCAGCGCACTATTTGTGTGTCGCGGGTCATTCCGAGTTCACGGCCACACGGGGCAACTGCACAACTACAGAATGGACCGACAATACCGCAGCCACCACAAACGCCGCTCGTCGTGACTCGCAATCTCACCGACACAACGTCGTATAAGCCATATAGCCGCAGGTCTAACGATTTATAAAACAAGAGGCGAGAGGGAGGCCCAGCGAGTCGAGCGAACCTACGTAATAAAACGTTCGAAACCGGCCAGGGCGAACAAAACCTTTTCCTCGCAACGTGCCCTGCACCCCTTCACTCCTGGACTCACGGGCTACGAAAAAACGAACACGGAATAATAGGTTTTTGTTACCATCGTTGAATATTGAGTTTTTAAATATTTGGAAACGTAGAAGGAAATTTTAAAAAGTCATTTTTTATGTAGCTAAGAAAACGCAGTGAGAATATGATGATGGTGATAACTATTGACCACACCCTCTTCCACTTCCGCGTTGGTTCTATCGCCGTAACGCGATCGCCGGGAGGTTTTAATTTCGGTAATAGCCGTAGGCCGCGTGCCTATGCCCTTCGCCGGAAATTACCTACCTAGAAACTGAACTATCGGTTTTATCCCCACCGATTTGATAACCTCGTGATATTATTTTTTTATTTTTATTCGTGAATGGTCCGTTAGTCAATTTGGCTTCCGCCCTTTTTTAGAAATTTCACGAACCTCTCTGGCTCAGCTTGTAATTCTTGTTATGCGCGTCATGCGCCGTGCACACTCGACGAATGTACTCGGCAGCCGGAAGAATTAATGTTACATCCTTTACCCGGAAGTGTACAATTGTACTAGCGATTATACCACTCGATTCCATTGAGTCACGGAAACGAAAGAGCAAAAAAAAATGTGTACGACCTTGGTAATTTTCCGGACGAATGGGATGCATGTGATTAGTAGTGCGATTGCCAGATGTACCAACCGGCAAAACCGAAGAAAAAAAAATATTGACAAGACATGAGGACACAGTTCCGCCGGTTTTCTTCTCTCCCGTACCTCCTTCGAATATCTGTATTTCTATGTGGAAGAAAGCGTCCATCTATGCAATTATCGCCCTCACTTTGGCTTCCGTTGCACTCTGATAATTATAAAGCACCTGACGCGGAGCATCCGTGCAACATTATCTTCTCGGATATGCAAAGATGAAGTTTGCCTATATTCGTTAATATCCATAACGACGACAAATAACGCCAACCAAATCAATGATACTACGCGATTGTCCAATCGCAAGTTTTGTCCAGTATTTTACCAATAATCTAAATATTCGTGAAATAATCAGCATACGAATGAAAAATTATGTATTATTATATGTCTCATTGAATTTTTAAAGCCTTGACAAAAATTTATGTTTTTTCTTAATTTAAGCACTTTGTCACTTATTTAAATCGTTCGCACACGTGCCAATGACTGAACTGACCGACTATCTGCCAATAACTGTCCTCTCACAGCATTGGGTAATCTATCTGTGATGTTGCAACGGCTTGCCTTACCGATGAGTATTGTAAATATTTGTTCTGTCAGTCCTGAGCGGACGTTTTGATTGATTCCAACGAAATTGGAAAGTTGGGCGTCGGTGGACTGAGACAAATTAGTAAAAGAATTTCCATTCTATCGATCTTTTACCAAGCGCGACTGTACGGAAAAAAGTATTACAAGAGAATGTAAAAAATATTTTGTTAACCGTATCGACTCCCGTATGAAACGCATAGATTTTCAAAATGCAGACTTTTATATATCATTGAAATGTTCATCGTTTCGCATTGCAATAAACTTACCGGATGGGTTCTGATGCCCATTCTGACTTTGGAGTATTTCTTCATCAACACGCGCCATAGGACGTAAGCCATTGCGTAGTTTTTTTCTCCAAAAAATAAAACGACCTCGCACGTTTATTATATTATTCCAAGTATATTAAACGACGATATTGACTCGTTCACACAACAGCAAAGTACGGTCCAGCGATCGTGTAATTAATATTTTTCCGGTCCTCTACTCTCAATTGTGCGAGACGCACGTGCAACGTCATCAGCGTTATTGAAATGACTCGTTCGTCGTTCTCTCTCTCCCTCTCGTTCGATACTCGATCCGCGGATTTTTCATTAGCCATCAATCCGCTCGAGAGGGAGAAAAAGCCCGATGAAAATTCGATTTCGAATTGAGGTAAGCCTTCTCGGAATGTACATCAATAGGGTCAGACTAGAATAGGTAAATGTCATTCGCGCACAGAATTAGCCAACGCGGTAAGCCAACTCGTAATTCTAGGACTCCCACCTGACTCAAAATTCACTCAGTCTCCGTTATTTTTGTCACTCGATACATCTTCTACATACTCTCCGGGGGCCTTTTTCTATTTTGATCAACGACGTGTCGATTAAAAAATCCTTGTTCCAATAGATTCAGCGAAACACGAATTGTTCGACGGTGTTCTTCAAACTGAAAACCGTGTAGCGATGGCATGCGGTCGATTTTTTTTTCTTTTCGTTGACGCTTTCTACATTCGAAAGACGATTATTATCGACGTGTTTAGAAACGTATAATCATCATCTCGATCAGCATCTTAGCATTCGTTGCACCGAGGTCACTCCGTACGATTTCCGCAAGTCACTCCGTCGTCAGATGCTCGGAAAAAATACGAGAAAAACGGATGACGTTGATCGACCGAACGATCGATGGGCTTCGGGGATTTTCGGCCGACCGAGATGAAGGAATTACAGAATCAGTCTCGATCGATGATCAAAGATGTTGCGGCTATTAGTCGCGATCTTGTCTCTACGGAGAAAACCACGTGTCGCCACTTCGAATCAATGATTCACGCGCTGAGACGATTAAACTCGTGGTACGCTATACATGTACACGTATACGTTCGGTATGAGTCCATTGAAATCCTTGGAAAAGTATTGTATTGCAGTTGTCATTAATAAACTCACTGGACACTAAACATCGAGCGCACTCAAACTTCACGCATATTCCACATTTGAAAGGAAAAAAATCCAATATAAATTTTTCTTTGGCTATCGCGGCCTAGAAAAATTAAACCGAAAAGAAAAACAGTTGGTCGTTGCGATATTAATAATTATTTGAGGGAAATTAATTGGTGGAGGAGCGGCTCGGATCCGACGTCGTTCGCTGCCGGGAAGTAACTGACTTTACTGACAGCACACACGCGAGACACACAACCGGTAGTGCGGGGGTCGCGGGCCGAGTACCTATAACAGCGATACTCCGTCGACGTGCTATCGGAACTAACGCGATTCGTTATTCGATACGACATGACGAATAAACGTATTAACGTTTCAACGTTTCATTGCATCCGCAGGCTCTCCGAAACAATGAAAAATCTCAGGCCAAACGTGTTCCGTCCTTATTTTTCCAAATAGCTTAACCGATCAAATGAACTCAAACAAATTGAAAGCTCGCAAAGCTCAACCAGAATCGAGATCGCGACAGCGACTCCGATCTTTGCGAACGTGTGTACAAGGATATTTCTCAAAAACAATCCAACGTTACAGTGGCGTTCAGGCTGCGTGGTTTGCGTCGCAGGAACAGATCCACTCGGGGATACCAGACAGAAAGACATACAATCGCGTTAGCGATGCTAACACAGAACGACGAAACTTTGATGTACAACGAAGATAGAAACGACAATCAGTTATCCGGTAATTAACAGGAGCGCAAGCAACCACCATTGTTAAATTGGTACCAATTTAATTTGAAGGAAAACATTATTTTTCGATGTGAGTATCTAGAAATACTCATTAAAAAATGTTATTAAAATAATGATATTAGGTACACGCTTCCATACACACAAGCACATATACGTATAAGCTATGACTTCTCTCGGCTCTCGACATAAATTATAAAATAATTGTTAATCCTATATTTTATTAACGATATATTTTCTCGGATACGATGCCTTGGCTGAGGGTAAGAAGTTATTGTCGTGTTCCCAAATCAATGGAATCTACGCAAAGCCTGTAAGGATGACGTAAGGAAATATGCGGTATCGCGAGCCTGTGGTATAGATTAAATCGGATATACAACTTGTGGCGCGCATCGAACTCTCCGGCGTGAAAGCCGGCTCTCGATACCGCGCTGTTGCGCTTTCATCCTCCCTGCTTCTGCCGAGCGTCATCTCTCTCGCTCTCTCTCTCTCTCTTACTCTCCATCCGATGTACCTATATTTCCCGAGTTAAGACGTTCCGCCGGACTGCCACGGTTCTTGTCCCGACACGGCTAACCCGTTTGAGCAATGATACCATGAAATACCGAAACGCACGTATGAAATGTATATCCGCGCATGTAGGTGATTTCAAAGATTGCATATGTATTTATAAACAGAGGCGGAGTCCTCGTGGAGTTACATAAGTATACAAAGGAGTACGTATGTTACGCAGTACCTACACAATACGCGGCGGTGAACTTTGCGAGGGCACTCCTCGTCGTGATCGTCGTTGTTGTCGCGGCGTCGGCAAGACTGACGCGGAAAGCAGTACATTTACGCCTCCGGCATGTCACCGGTTGGGTCCTGCTCAATCCGAGCCCTTTCCTCGTATCGCTGTTACACTTATGTATACGTGAGTTAACGGATTTTAACATTTTCCAATAATACCGTTCTTCGTCGCTTCAATCGATATAATCATTCTTTCGCGGCGGCACCATTAATCCTCGAATGTCCGATGTATCGGGAAAAAGGTTAATGGGCGACGCGTGCGGTTTTTGGACGGTCATGTGCGAGCCGAGTACTCTCTAGATTGCTCCAAATTTTTATAGTCGCAGTTACGATTCCTGCTTAATACTGAAAGACATGAAGATACGTAAATTTAGGGGCAATTGACGACAATCGACGTTGCGATATGGAATTTCAAGCGGAATTGTTGGTCAGCCCTTTGCGAGTAAAACGTTGTACGTATCACGGAAACTGTTCCCCGGTAAGTTTTCTATTAATTTTTTAGCGAAAGCTTGGCTCGTACGCGCGCTATCGCTGTACCAAGACCGAGTGGAAAGTGGTGCAACACGCTTCAAGCATTTAACCGTGCGGAGAATCGCGGGCGTGACGAGGTACGCGCGTCATTCTCGTATTTCTCGGGATTATATTCCATTGGTGAGATGCACCGACGAACTGTTTATATATGGTTCTGTAAACCAATGTACACCCGTTGACGTATCTAAGCTGGACAAAAGAAAATAAGAAATACGAACAAGATAAGTGAAACAAGTTTATTAGAGTGGAAATTTAATGAGGAGATTGAACTATTGCCTATTGGGCAAAAAGTACGAATAAACACGAAATTAAAGAAACAGATGTTGAAAATAATGAATTATTGTTCTGAGACAACGCTCCCCGATACATACTCGAAGCGTATGCGACACGTTCAAACGACAATCTCGTCCCCGATGAAGAGCATTTCAGTCTCTGTTGTATGACGCCTGTCGATGGCCAGCCGGGGGTCGCGATGGAGTTGCAACAACAGACATCGTTGTTTTCTCCCAACGTTGCAAAAAGAAAGAACAGAGACGATTTTTTTTGTGTTCCTTATACAGTTCCAATTTCGGTGAATACACGATTTTTACGTGTTTCGATATAGTCACTCTATTAAGGGGGGGCTTGTTTGTTCTCTAAATCGTATAAAAGTTCAAAAGTCGAGTAAAATGAATATCCACGGAGTTAACTTTTACATCTTCGAGATTTCGGAAGGGAGCGAGAGGTTTTGACGGGAGAAGGACTCCACGCAAATGCCTCGCGGGAGTTATGGTCTCTCTCTCCGATGTTTCTCTTCACTTGCTCTCTCGCTCTGGTACCGGGGACGCATTTGCAAACTGGTCCTGCAAGGTACCACGTATTTCAACAGTAGATAGTTTTACTCCTCGACGTTGCAGAGACCGCCGCCCGACGCTTGCAGAAGCGGACGAAGAAGCAGTACAAGAAGTGTTCGAGGAACGTGAAACGTGCATGGCGTCTAAGCCGACCGAAGTTATTGCAAATTCAAATAACACAAAAAAACCACTTTCGTCTTTTTCCCGTTGTTTTTATTCCTCTGCGTCTTGAAGTAATTGTAAGAGTACTATATGTATATGTATATATGTATTAGGGTATCTCGCGGAGAAAAATGCTGGCAGCTCTTGGATTTTAAGTATATAATATCAGAAAATATCTCGCCAAATCTGAGCCCAATCTGACTATTTCGAGAGCAAAGTCATTATTATAGATTTTTTCATCCGATTAACGGGTAAAAAAAAATTGTTTCACTAGTTGAAACCGATTTTTCCAGTATAAATATGACACCCGAACCACCCGATTCACGTATTCATAACTTTTTCTAATCATCTACTTGCATTAAATACAATTCAAAATAAAAAATTCAGTACTCAGTTTTAAATAATTATTGTGGACAAAAAAATTCCATTGTAAAACCCATGATAGTCTATATGAAGTTTTAATCAAATGAAGCATTGATGTAAGGGATCATTTTGTCAGATATTTTTTGATATCATATACCTCACACCTAAGAACATCGGGAAAAAGTTTTTTCCCGTGGGACATCCTAAGGTATATATCCGGTACCGGATGTGATTCGAGAAAAGTCGCGAGGACTGAATCTGAGGGGTTTAATTCGTTTATTATGTTGCGACACTCCCGGATTGACCCGGAAACTCGAGTACCGATAGATGGGGCTTTCCATCATAAGTAGACGGTAGTTTTGGTGAACGAAGGAGACGACGAAGCGGCGGCGGTGGCAGCCCGATATGCTCGTGGTCTCTTCGAGAGCGATTGCCAAACACACGGTCGGCAATGGCGGCGCCACGCCTCGCGCTAATTGCCACAACATTTTTCGCTCCATCTCTCATACTGTATCTACCAGCA
Organism: Sussaba pulchella; assembly: GCA_963971145.1. Classification (NCBI taxonomy): domain Eukaryota; kingdom Metazoa; phylum Arthropoda; class Insecta; order Hymenoptera; family Ichneumonidae; genus Sussaba; species Sussaba pulchella. The sequence goes on from OZ020167.1 coordinate 268,063, forward strand.
CGGCCTAGTATTCACAGCGTGACACGAACTCGAGATAACGATCCAACATCCGTCGTCGTTGTCGTACCTTCACGACATTTATCACCATAACAAAATGGGCGGAAAGATTGATATAGGATCATGTACGTACTATAGACAGATACAAAGTGCGTGAGTCTGAATCTATGGTTTGTCCAATGAGACGTTTAATATCGTCGAGATCGCTGTGGGAAAGAATAACCGCGTTGCCATTGTCGAAACGATGCAACTTTTTTGCGCGTCGATTCTGTTTATCGGTATAGAAACGAGCTACGCGCTAGGCGTTCGCTCGGAGGTTGTTCTCCGGTTGCCCCATCCCCACGGACGTACTTCCCCGATTTTCGCAACAACGATTGCATCATCGTCAAGTAACCGATTACGACAATGAAGACTTGGTTCATATCTTCGATTAAAAGAGTTTCGTTAATTGAGATAAAAAGTACTAAATAATATTAAATCTACGATCGTTTGCGCGATTGACGTTGAGATTCACGTATTGCCACGGATTGGTCATCGACTCGTCAAACCATGTACGTATTTACGAATAACCCAACAGGGTGGTCCATCGTATAAAAACGGAAATTGCATTGATTCAATACAACGACGTGCCGGATGAGTGTGAGGCACGGAGAAGAAAGAGATTTGGTCCGGTACGTGCCGGCCAAGAGGGCGCACAAGATTCTCCCATCTCTCGGTCTCTGACTCGTTCGTGTCGTATCGTATATGTGAAAAGTACCGACGCCGGGTGTAGGTACCGTAAACACACATGAGCAAGAGGCAAATACATTGGCAGTATACGTGGGAGGCGAACTGAGAGTTCGGTCGCGTGGGACTTGCCTTCTTACCTTCGTCGTTGTTGGCGTTTGTTCCGTTTTTCTTTTGCGTCACGCGTCCATTTGTCCTCTCTCGCTGCACGCGTATTCGGGTTTGCCACTTCCCTTCGGTGGCCTTTGGTACGAAAGTACTCTAACAAAGAATCCTTGGTTTTCGGTAGGGAATAGACGAACGAATAACTCGTTAAAGTCTCAATACTCGTCATTGATTTTCTATCGAAACTCGAAAGTTCGAAAGATTAATGTCCATGTCCAACGCCCCCATGCGTATAGGATATATTGCCGCTCGTTTATGTATTTGGCCCGACATTCCTTCGCAAGAAGCTTGCACATCAATCCGTTCACGTTATTACGTATATGACGTACGGTACACGTACGTTGGCTCTCAATGTAGAATAAAAAAAATTAATGAGCAGCGTTAAATTTAATTTTATCTAGGAATTATTGGTGTTTTCGTCGATTCCCGATATAGTCTTCGACAAGAACCCACCCCTCCACATTCTAACGAAACGATACATGTTGTAGCGCCGCACCCTCTTAACGTCGAGACATGAATGCGAGCTCGACGCACCACCGTTCTGTTCGTCCATAAATGCGCTGGAGGACAGCGAAAAACCGGGGTTGATGACCATATACGTTATACATGGACGCGGTGTGGGGTTCCCCATGGTCTGGGCCTGGGTGCGGCCGCTAATAAACTCGAGGGTGAAAGTAAACTACCGAGAATCTCTGTTGACCGATCGTACGAAATTAAAACGATCATCGTCAATAGACCTAAACTCAACATTTAAAAATGAAAAATTAACCATGAAAATTTATATGCCACTTATCTCGATGGATTAACTTTTTATTATTAGAGAAAATGCTACACTGCTTTTCTTTGGAATAATGTAAGAAAGTGCACAAGATTTTTTTTTCGACAGCATACGGTGACGTTCAATTACTAAATTACAATTGTACAATCGATGTGTGAAAAAAAAAAAAAAAAAAAAAAAAACAATCGTTACTAAAAAATAATGGTACATGTGTTATTACATAGCTCTTATAATCTCTTTTTATTCCCAACGGGAGTTACTTCCTCCCGAGATTTTCGTATTTAGTTTGTTTTTACAATTATAAGCACAATGTACCTCGCTTTAATATCTCACTTCCAACGAGGAACTAATGATCAAGAAAACTTTTACGTGAAAAAGTTATACATCGTTGACAAATCAATATTCAGCACATTTTATTATTATTTCGTTGCGGTCGGTAAGTTGTTCGGTTTAAATTTATGTCAATTTGTGTAAAAGGATGCAACGCATGGACATCGTGGTGAAAATTGTGAGCTTTTATTTCCTAACGACTACGATAAATGTCGATTTTTTTCCGAACGAGAACGAGTGAGACTAAATTGACAGTCGGAAAAACGGCGGTGCTCGTGCGGTTGGATTATTCATTTAATTGTTCTTCGGCACCGGATGAAGAAAAAAAATTATTACACACACACACGCGCGCGCGCGCGCACACGCCACAACGGTTCACCACGGGTTCGCAACGAGCGTAATTCACACGGTCGACGGATGATCGGTCGTTGCTGTGAATAATTTATACATTTCATTTTACAATCACAATAACGTACATTCGTTGAAAAAAAAAAAAATAATAATAATAATGTATCGTGCCGTGACTGTACAAACATCGCAGACAAATCGTACCGTAAGAATAAGCGGAAAGAAAACGGTACAATTGCAAAATATAATTACAATCGGATTCGTTCGTTATCGCTCGAAGCAACGAATCGCAGAGCGTTAAAAATGCCGCTGCGAAGAGAGAGATCTAAACGTGGGATAAAACGATTCTACACTACCTAACAATTAATCCGAAGAGCTATTATCTATCGTACCAAATAGAGAATAATGAAAAAAAGCGTTTATGTACATGGCAAGCCTCACATCGCTCGTGCTGATATTGCGATTCGCGCCGTATTACATTTGGCTACGTTTAATAACACAACAACAAAATAAATCGACGGAATCTGTCAATCAACTTTCCGTTTTCTTTCTCATTGACCTCGTTGCGTCTTGGCTTTTTTTTTTTTTTGCGTCGTTGCTGTCGCTTTTTTTTACCATTATGCGTTCACGCATACGTTAATAGCGTCGTTATATACTCGCGAGGTTGATCGGAATTTCGGAATTGTACCGAATAAAAACTAGTGCGACAGCAGCAAGTTTAACATAAAATTATTTTTTATCTTGCGGCTCTTCATCGCGTGCACGATCACTCGTCGTTTACGACTATTCTACGGGGCTACATTTATAACCATAAATTATTAATAATGTGTCCAATGTACACGGTTTCCCCACAGTCACTGCAACGTTCTTTTTTTTTTCCTTTTTATTATTATTAGAATTTTAGTGTTTTTTTTTTAAGTTTTTTTGTTCTTTTTTTTTACCACTTATTACCGATGCTGCTCGAGGAGAAAAATATTTGACTATTAAATAGATACATACACCTTCTTGGCCGATTTGATTCTTCATTACGAAATGGTTTGTAATAGACGTATTTCGGTGCCGGTTTCCTCTTCCTCTTCCTCCTCTTCTTCTTCTTCTTCTTCTGCCTCTTCTTCTTCCTCATCCTGGGAATAGACGGTAAAGGTAAAGAAAAAGATTAATATTTAATCCAAAGGAAAAATAGTAGAATAAGTTTTAAAAAAAAATATATACCTCGTCGAAGCCAAAACATGTCTCCATCTCTTTCCGTAGACTCGGATCGCTTCGCGAATTCTGAACGGACGATTTAATCGTTGACTGTGTGGCTTCTTCCACTTTCAACTGTTCCATAACAAGTTCTTCCTCCTCTTCCTCCTCTTCCATCTCTTCGACCTGTTCCCCGTTCTCTCCAGATTGCGTGACGATTCCGCTATCCTGCCCGAGCGGATCTTGCATCATCAGGTCACCGTCTTCGTTCGCCACGACAGCCATCTGATACGAAACAAAACCGTATTTTTTTAACACTACGATTATTACGGAATAATAATGATTATTATGAGAATAATAAAAAAAAAATAATAACCTGATCCGTTCCTTGATTGTCAGCGAGTTGAATGACCTCCAAGACGACGTATTGCTGACCGTCGCTTCCCTCAACGGCCATCATATCGTCCTCGTCTTCTTCTTCCTCGTCGTCGTAACCTTTGAGACGAATATAACCAAATGAATAACCGATACAGAAAAAGGTAAAACAAATTTTGAATAATAAAAATATTGTTTACCGGTCATGACTTCGACTCTCTGGCCGTCGATTATTTGAATCTTCTTTTGTCGTCCTATTTTAAGAGCTTGTTGTTTTTCCTGAACCGACGATTCCGGATCGTGAACGGCCATGTGACGAATGAGATTACCTTTGTGCCTGAAAGCCCTCTCGCACTCCGGGCACTGATGAGTTTTTTCTTGGGGCGGTGGTGGTACGTAAGTCGGATTGTGGTATAGATTGCAGTGACGTTTCAACAACTGCTTCTGTCTGAAAGACTGATAACAGTGGTCGCACTGATATGGTTTTTGATCGGTGTGAATGAGCATGTGACTCTCGAGATGACGAGCCGAAATCGACGCGTACGGACATAAATCGCACTTGTAACATTTTTCGCCTTCGTGTGTTTTGCTGTGAAGTTTGTAACTGTACCTGAAAATTCAAATTTATACATTAAATAACAATGGTTAAGTTATTTATTCACAATAAACGTATAAATTTTTTAAAATTTGACTTTCTTACCTGTCCGGGAATGTCTTGCCACACCGCTTGCACTTGAGGGGTTTGTCCGATGTGTGAAGCTTTTGTACGTGAATTCTGAGATCTGTTTTACGGCCGCAAGTCGTCGGGCATAGTTCACACTGGAATATCGGCTTATCCCCGACTGTACCAACACCGAAACACACGAATTAATATTAAATATATCACGTTTATTTTTGTTCCGTTAATTTCGACAAATGATTTTGTTTATTCTCACATTTATTACTCACCGTTGTGAACGAGTTTGTGCGCTTTCAAACTGTTGGACTGTGTGAATCTTGCGTTACAAATATCACACTCGTACGGTTTTTCCCCGGTGTGAATGCGCAAATGACGTTTGAGCTTGAACGTATCCGGACTGGCGTATGTACAGTGCGGGCACTGATAAAATAAAAAAAATTTTTAATAATTTTCAAAATAAAAATAATTTTATTTACAAAGACAAAGTGATTTACAAATTTTTGGGGATTCTACTCACCTGATAGGGACGTTCACCAGTGTGACATCTTATGTGACGTTTGAGTTTCGAAAGTTCGACCGAAGCGTAATCGCACTCGTGACATTTGTGCGGTTTTTCGTGAGTATGACGATACCTAACGTGCCTAACGAGTTCTCCGGAAGTCGTAAATGCGCTTTCGCAAAATTTGCAATGATGCGGTTTCGTTCCCGTATGTGTGTTTACGTGATTTTGCAGCGAAGCCAATGTCTTGAAACCTCTCTCGCAAACGCTACATTTGTGCGGTCTTTCCTCCGAATGAGATTTCATATGACGCGACAAAAGATATCTCTTTGGACTCGTGTAATTGCAATAATTGCACATATGAGCCTGAGTTACAGTTTGCGACTTTTTCGGTAAAAATTTAACAATTTTCGTTTTATCATCTTCGGCTTCGTACTCGGTCGCTCCATCGTTGTCCTCGTTGTCCTCAAAGTCGTATACCGTAAGATCTTGATCACCTTCGCCGTCTTCGCCTTCGCCCTGTCCGGCTCGACTCTCGCTTGATCGTCCATCTTTTCCTTCGGCATCCGGTTGTTGGACTATGAGCACGTAACTGACCTCACCCGGATTTGTATCGGACGGTACTATCGTAACCGTTTGATAAGCGTCACCAGAATTTAAAACCACTCGATTGTTTTCCGAGCTTCGACCCTGTTTGTGCATTTTATTATTAGTATTATTACATTTAATTTTCGTAGTAAACCAAACGAATAAGAAAAAATACGAACATCATTGTCTCCGTCCGTACGATCGATCTCTTCTATTTCGTGATACTGTTCTCCGGAGGCAACTTCGCCCTCTTCGTGACCGTCCGCCTCTTCTACTTCCTGAATTTGTACCTGCGTCATAACGGGAGCATCTTCGCCGCTCGCCTGGTAATAATACTGACCAGCCTGGTCCACGAAATACGTTCCGCCTTCTTCGCCTCCCGAAAGCCCTTCCACTTGCTGCACTGTAATTCCAATGGATATGCAAAATTGTAAATAACACTCTGAATATTCGTTGCTTCTTTTTTTTTTTTTCATACAAAAGTCTACTAACATTGGACATGTTGCAGCTGTTCTCCTTGTCCACCTTCGATCTCTTTGTTGAAAGTTTCCAGGTAAGTCTGTATCTCCGTTACAGATTCCTGGCCTTCCTCCAATTTTATAGTCGCTACATTGGCGGACATGGTGAAACCATTAAATGATGTATGGTTATTCTGTTTCCCGGAGAAATTGCTATAACATAAAAATTTAACAATGGTAGTACGGCGTCTACCATGGAACTACATAATTTTTGCAAGCGGCAAAGATGCTAGCCTTCGGGAAGGTGCGGCTAGTTGGACGAAGCAGCGGAAAACCCATGGATGAGTAAAAGGACACGATCGGCATCCAGGGCAGTGTTAAAACAAAATCAATACGACATATAGGAAAATAGTCATGTTTGTGAGGAGAAAAGTGAGAGGGTGGGGGATGAGCCGAACGGTCGATGTAATGACGATGGAAAAATAGGAAGTTGAATAAAGACGATCAAGTTTTCCAGGATGCACCGAAGTAAAGTATCGTCAAGAGACAGACGGGAACGGGATTCGGATGGGGATGCGGATGCGGTTGCGGACGCGACGACGCGACGACGCGACGACGCCATGAATGGAAATAATGGATACGCGACGGGTAGGAGTTGGTTTTCTAGCGTCGTCCGGGCACCGTTGGTGCAGGACCAGGTAGCCGAATACGGAAATGTAATAACAGCGGGGTTTTACCAAGGCGCCGAGGCACCAGGAGCCGCGCATTCTGTCGGGAAGCTTTTAAGACAACGCGGTTGCTTTCGATTTCAGGACACAGGGGGCATTAACGACAAAAATTTCACAAAATTATCACTGTCGGCGCTGTCATCAATATGGAGGACGCAAGCGAAAACGGTAGCGCCGTTCCGGGATGCGACACGACGCACGGGACTCACCTTAAAAACGTTGCCAAAACGGGATGTTCGTCGATAATAAAACGAGTTTTTAGACACGTGGATGGACTCGCGATCGTAAAAACGATGAAAAAATGCCCGTCTTTACAGTTTTACCGCCTTGGTTTATCGTCGTTTGTCGGTTAAATGCTCGAAAATAGATCGCTTACCTCGTTTATTCGTGTGAGGGCGTTGTGTAAGAGGCGAGGGCTTCAATATGGCCGCTCATCGAACTGCGAAAGTTCAAATGCTGCGCACCCACTGTTGCGCAGTGACACGCGTCTCCTGATCGTCCCACTCTTTCGTCGTGTTTACATCGAGCGATCTTAATGGTTCACCGAAATACCGAAATTTATTATCCTTCCATAAATTTTAAAGAAACGCAGATTTAAAAATCTCGGAATGATTGAATTTAACATTTAATTTCATCAAAAGCTCGTTGATTTTCACATTTTATTCATACGTCCGTGATGGCAACGCGCTCACAAATAAATGGAATAACACCCGTACTACCGAGTTTTCCTCGGCGAGTAAAGAAATTTCCTCCCTAGATGCGACCGATTGTAGAGGGCGCTCGTCGATCATTTTTACGCGGGACAAAATTGTGACGCCACACGAAAGGCGGTGGCGGGAAACCATCCAAGAATTACGATCCACCGACCAGCTCAACGACTTCCGGATTAACGTAGCTATGTATAGATCGAGGGTGTGTTCTGAGCGCAGCCATTGAGTGCAGTTTGCATGGTTTATCGTTCCCAACCCAACCCAACCCAACCAAAACATTATATGATAACGTTTTATTGATTTCTCTGATGCGAGTTGCACACGTTGCACATTCTGTCAAATATTTATTTTCCAAATACACATAAAGCGGCTTGTTACCGTCCGATGGTTGCTCCTAGTTTAATAAAAAAACCGAAATTTATTCGAAATCGCTGGTAGATGCCGCGTCAATGCGCACTCAGTTGCACCCAGCTACGCTACGATGAAACAGCGATACTGGATGTATCTTATGATAAAAATGACCGTCGACCTTTGGATCGAAAACTGTTTCTAAACCGCATATTGACGTTTGCCGAGCGGAATTCCAAGTCCGTGTAGCAAAAATTGGAAAGAATTAATGGAAAAATTGCTGACCCTGTCGCGTGTGCAATGAATAATTGCACTAGTCAAGATGTCCGTAGTTCACTCGTGTAAATAAAGGGTGCGGAGCACCGAGAGTAGGTAAACGATTTATTTAACAATATTATTATCGATGTAAAGATCGTGAGAAGACGTGAATATCATTAAGGCCGACGTATGTATTGACGTTAGTTTTTTTCCTTAGATAAGGAAATTGGCTCAGATTTGCAATGTTGATCAATCGTATGTATCTGTGGAACCAACAACCGTGCAATCATAATCACAAATGAGGTGACAATTCCAGAAACATATATATTAAACATAGCATTCTCTCAACGAGACCGGGATAAACAGGATGAATCAGCAAAGGCCGATCGGTGACAATTTTGGACAATTTAACGGTGGTTTGAGCAACATTATGAGGTATATTTTTTGGCCTACGAGTCTTGTCTTGTTACAAGATATTTAGTATGAAACAAAAAACTTTATTCAATATAAAAATAATAATATCCATATGTTTGGCAGCAGCGGCGCTAGACCGCAAGGCATCGGTATGGGAGGTTTAAGTAGTCCTATGGGACAATCGCCCGTTCCACCTCCGGTTCCATCCAGAGTTGCCACGTCTGCTCCGAGTTATCAATCTTACGGCATGGCTTCTGGGCTAGCCGGTGGATATGGTGTTGGGAGCGGCTTGAATTATGCGGGTTTGGGTATGGGAGGAGGATACGGTACATACGGCGGTTATGGGAGTTACGGAGGTTATGGAGGATACGGACGGTACAGAAGTCCTTATTCCGGAATTCAGGGCATGGGTTATTCCAGCCATCTTGGGAATCCAAGCGGGGATGCAGAATCACGGTACATATAGACGTGCCAAAATATTATCTGCCATTATAAATTTACCCTCCATAATTAACTGTTTATTCACTGATGATAGGTTTGTGCAATTTGCGGAAGAGAGTAGCAGACCTGCATTTCAATCGATCGAATCTATCGTCAATACATTTTCGTCAGTCGCCCTTATGTTGGAATCAACATTTTTTGCAATGACCAGTTCGTTTCGAGCTATACTGAGCGTAGCGGAAAACGTTGGTAGAGCAAAAAACATGTTCGGCGAGTTGCTCAATGCGTTCGCTCTTGTAAGATTCGTAAAATGGCTCTACAGAAAAATTGCTTATACGCTAGGTATGATGCAAACGCTTGTAATTTTTCATTCTACCGAATTAAGGTGATGTTGAAACGTTGAATCGCTGAAGAAAATTGGGAATAGCGAGGCCAAAGAAGAACGATTTACATTTTTCGCTGCTGTCCGAGACAGTAACGCATCATCTCAATTTGGTGAATTGCTGCGAGTCGGTATAAAGTTACCTTATTTCGCTTAGGTATTGATCCCAATGACCCGAGTGCGGAACAAGTGTGGCGAAAAACCGCTGTGGAAGTTATTAACGGAGATAACCGAAGTCCCGCGACGTGGCCTATTCTTGTCTTCATATCCGCGTTAGTCGGAATTCCTTACATTATAAACAAACTGGTTAACAACGTACGTCAACAAGTAACCGTCAACGGTACGTTTAAATGTGTCTTTTAAAAATTTAATTTTGTCATACAACGTTTGGCCAAAATAACATAAATTTTTTACAGAAAATAATCCGAAAGATTGGTTTCGTTACAACGAGCCAGTTTACAGCGCCGTCGCACTCTACGATTTCACGGCTGTAACAAACGAGGAATTGAGCGTTAAAGCCGGACAAAAAATTTGGCTCGCGCCGCAAAGTTTGCAAAAAAATAATTTACCAGGCTGGTCGAAAGCTACCGACAGTGTTAACATCGGCCTCGTTCCTTCCAATTACTTGAAAATTATCGGTCAACTGAGAAAAAAATCTGAAAGTACAGATTCCGCGCACGTTAATTCCGATGAAATGGCTCGAAAAACGAGTTGCAAAGACAATATTGACGTTATTCACGGGTCGGAAGTTTCTTCTGAGCCCACCGAAATTTCTAACGACACTGACGAGCATCTGTTCGAGTGAGAGAACACCGCGGTAACGTCTCGTATGTTTATAGGCTTCGCGATATATATGTATATAAAATATAACATGTGTATGCCAACATAGCCAGGGAGGGGCTCTGCTGCTGGCCAACTTCGACCACGCAAACTCGTTGCGACGTTTTGTACGATAGCGATAGACTATAGATAAGTTATCAATAAAAATCGTTACATTGTTTTGGGAAAAAAAAAAAAAAATCTTTCGCCGAGATAAATGAGATACCTTGAATACCATTATTGTGTGGGTGTTTGTTTATTTCTATTTGCAGCTTGATTCACAGTAGTCTGTATGAAAGTGAAGTTTGTCGGTATAGATTTTATACATGAGAAATAAAATCGATCGATGCAGCTATCAGGATTTCATGGTTAATGGAGGAAATTTGGATGAACGGTAAATAAATTGAGTCGTTGAAACATTTCGTTTTGTTTTTTTTTTTCTCGTAATTTTAAGATTATTTCTGGGTAACTGTTTCAAACAATCGACTAACTTATACCAAATAACATTTATAGAGGAGGTTTCTTAACAAGTTTGAACCAATGTCCGCATTCGCAGCGTCTGGGATTGCCCTCGTGCAACCACATCCAAAGGACGCAAGTAGCGTCCTCTTCGCAAACGCAACCGACGAGACGGCTGTCGAACGAGCTGGGTACAAGATTGGGTTGATCCTTGGTACCGACACCTCGTTTTATCGGCTTCATGTTGAACGGATCCTGTTGACGTCAAAATCAGACATCGTTGTTAGCTTGTCAATAAGCTTTTACAGTTTACAAAGTTATGTCTTATCGATTAGACTTTTCATCGAGTACCGCGGCTAACTAAAATTTTTCCCTTTGTTTGTGGTAATTATTAATAACTTTGATAACCAGTGTAAAAGTTAAAGAAAGGGAGTAAAAATGGTGAAAAATAGTAGTGAAATAGCGAATAAGCAGTTGTCAGTGAGCCTAAAAATCGATACGGAGACGAGTGACATTTATGTTATTTTAAAGAAACAAGCATCATACATTTTTGCGATAGTTCGATTAAATAGAATTGTTCGGAACTTACATCATTGCCGGCTTGTAGGGCGAGTAATTCGCGTTTTTCGATACCCGTTGCCAGCTCAAGAGCATCCGGAAGTCCTGTAATACGAAAGGTGTTTGTCGTTAGAACAATACGTTTGACCATCGAATAGTTAGGTATTTTCGCGTTAATAATTTGGGAGGCGAAAATACTTCGGGAGGCGCAGTACGATAAAAGAAAAAGGAAGAGACACTTTTGGTTCGTTACGAAATTACATAATAGGATAAAATTTTATTGAACCGATATAACGAGTACGGGCACCGTCAAGTTTGTACGTTAATAACGTGATGAGCAGTTACTTTCGTGTTTGCACCTGACTGAGGTACAAAGGATCGAACGAAGAGAGGTTCGGAAAATCGCTCTCCCGCACAACGAGGCCATTTTGCAGATAAACTGCTGGTGTATCGTTGCTGGCCGTTGCTTCTGCTACTGCTCGATTTCCCGTGAACAGCGCACTAGCTCCCTCACACACTTGCGCACCCAACTATCCGAGGACGACGGCGACTCACACGAACGAAAGGAAAATCGAAACACGTAATTCCCCCGGTGTGGCTCAGTCGCGTGCGAGTGCGTGCGAAGTCCCGTCAAATCGGCTTTATCCGCATTTCTCCGTTCGTTCAGCCCACGGTTATTGCGTCAAAGAAGACGCAACGCAGTCGTCAAAGCGTTCCGGTTAAGTCCGAGAGAGGGCCAGCAACGAATTATCAACAAACGGTGTAATCCATCGATATACTATAGTATTATCTATGTTATTATTGACAATGAAAATTCAAACGTCGATAAATGTATTTTTTTTGTTTTCGTATTTCCATCGATGATGATGACCAATTACAAGAGTCGGTCATCGATGGAAGCGACGCGTATCGTCAAATGCAGCAAATAAATATGGCTGAGATTTAGCGATTGTTAGAACCGTAATTCGGTTAATTCGGTAATAAGCGTACGATCCGGGCCGCACTCGACATTCCACGAAGTGCCCTGTGGGAAAACCCGATTGTTCGAGCGAGCCCGCGAATCGCAATGGCCGATGCACATGTAACGAACGACGTATAGACCGTGTGTGAGTTTCCGTTTTCCGGCAATTGGACCACGGCAGGACCGATGGTTGGACGTTGAAAAGGACGTGTCGCCACTCGCCACCTCGGATAAATTCGTATTTATCCCAGCCTCCGATGGCTCCGATGGAAAACCTTCTAGATTCGTCTGGTTAGTTCGTGGGCGACATCTCGCTTCCAATCGAACAGTTAAACCTTTATCATCGGGGGTTTTTTGTTCGTCAAAGGAAATAAATTGAGGGAATATAATAATAATCATTTGAAAGAAAAAATAAATAAACGAATCAGACAGTTCGATTAAATAGAGTTTGATGAATAATAATAAAATTAAGTGGAGAGTATAGTGTAATCGTGCCGAGTGATAGTTTCCGTATAATAGGTTGTGAATAAACGGCGGGTCGAAGACGGTTTTGGCCGCGGGATTGAGTGGCCCGGCCCCGAAGCCGTTTGATGGATCCGACGATTGCTTGGGATCAACCGGAGCAGTTCGGCCCCGCCAAGGACTTGTGGTTACACATTTGGGAGGCCGAGAAGGGTCTTGATATATTGACGCTCAAGCACGATAATTTTGGGGCAATGGGGAACAAAGATTATCTACCGCTCGAGTCAATCAACAATCGGTTTGGCGATCAAACCGATAGCAGAACAACGAATCAGCAGCAGCAGCACCAGCAGCAGCAGCAACAGCAGCAGCAGCAACAGCAACAGCAGCAACAGCAGCAACTACGTCCCGTGCAGCACAATAGTTGCAACAACTACTACAATCCATCGCGTAGGAAAAGTGATAATCGTGCAAGCACGTACGGCATGAACTACAATCACGACGCTCTGATCGGCGAGTATGGTGGGTGCCCTTGGCGTGTACCCAACAAGCATTACTCCAAGGGAGTCATTGGGTTAGTAGTAGCCCTTCGTATCTTTATCTCAACGCTTTTTCTTCCTTTCGCTCATTTATCGTATTTCACGTACATAATCGACATTTATTTTTATTTATTCATTATTTCTTTTCGGACGCTTTCCCAACTCCCTTCCCCTTCGATCATTATTTCCCCTCTGGCCTCTTCCCCGTGGTCCAACCCCCCCTCTTTTTGCTACACGTTCGTCACGGTATGCTATACATAAACCCTCGGTTCCCTCGTCAACCTTCGATGTATGTACAACGCGTGTGTGCGTGTAGTACGATATTTCGCATGATTCTCCTACTTTTCAAATGTCCAAAGGGGTGCGGACCCCACGATATTTCGGAGGTTATGTACGGTCACATGTTGAAAACTTTCAGGGAACCCATATAACCCCGCTCCTCCATACACCACATGCACCTTCTTATCACATACATGATCTCTCGATTTATATACAATGTAACATTAATCTAAATATGATAATTTTACTTTTTTATTATTTAAAAGACCATTGAAAACGCGATCTTTGACTTTAATCTATATGTTTGTCTTCTCTTTTTTCCTCAAATGCAGTTTGCACGAGGAAATACAGGATTTCTTCACGTACATGTGTCCCTCGACAGAAGAACACAGTTTGAGAGTAAAAGTTGTCAAAAGAATAGAACAAGTTATTTATGAGCTATGGCCCGACTCTAAAGTTGAAGTATTTGGAAGCTTTAGAACCGGACTCTATTTACCTACAAGGTTAGCGACTGTCCAATTTTTTTGACATTCCGTGCGTGTGTTTGTATAGCCTACATTAATTAGTTGATTTATGTCGTACAGCGATATAGATCTAGTGGTAATAGGAAGATGGGAAAAGCTTCCGTTACGAACGCTAGAGAAAGCATTGTTGGACCAAAACATAGCCGAGTCTCAGTCTATCAAAGTCTTGGACAAGGCTAGCGTTCCAATTGTCAAACTCACTGACAAGGAAACTGAGATCAAGGTTGACATCAGTTTCAATATGAACAATGGTGTTAAATCGGCAGACTTTATCAAGTTGTATAAGCGGCGGTACCCCGTGCTGGAAAAACTGGTCATGGTACTGAAACAATTCCTATTGCAGAGAGACCTTAATGAAGTGTTTACCGGTGGAATCTCTTCCTACAGCCTAATTCTTATGACCATTAGTTTCTTACAGGTGAGTTTATTTTTTATACTTTTCTCCATTTTATCAATGGAAGGTGCATATCAAACATTTTTCATCTACATCAATTTATAACAATGGTTAACACCTATACATAAATTCATATATTTCATCGTCCGATGCAATGTAACAGTTCTACATGATATTGTACTCTTTCGTTTCAGTTGCATCCGAGGCAAAATGCATTTTGCGCAAATGCTAATTTGGGTGTTTTACTGATTGAATTTCTCGAACTCTACGGTAGAAAGTTCAATTATGTTAAGACTGGCATTAGAGTAAAGGACGGTGGTACTTACATATCCAAGGAGGAGGTAAAATCTTCATTAAATAGATTCAGAGTTCCATTCCATAGTTTTCTTTCACTGTTCTCATTACCCGAATGGATCAATTTTAAAGAACTCGATAGTCAATAGATGAGTAGGGAAAAAAAAACACAAAAGAGATAGAGAATAACGTCATGCATGTTGATCGTGAATTTAGCGGGCGTAGTTGTTAATATTTTCGTTACAGCTGCGAGTATAAATTAATTTAATGCTGAAAGACACTATGGATATTCTTTTGGTTTGTTAACGGAAATAATCTTGATTGATTCGATTCAGGTACAACGGGACATGATCGACGGCCATAGGCCATCGTTACTCTGCATCGAGGATCCTCTTACTCCGGGAAACGATATTGGCCGCAGTAGTTACGGTGCTCTCTATGTCAAAGATGCATTCGATTGGGCGTACTACGTTCTGTCTCAAGCCGTCAGCCCGTTGAATATTCTCATAAACGACGCTAGTAAAGTTAGGTAAGTACGAAATAATTGGAAATTTTATAATGCGGATCTACTAGGGTGTTTGCTATTTAGGTCACGTTCGAGTTTTAATTAGGTCAACTTGGAAATCGATTCTAGAAGTCTTTCTTGGCCCTTCTAATATAATTCTAACCATGCCCCTTAACCGGGTGAAGTTTCCGATCCAAAATACATGTAGTTTTGTTACCTTTTGGAAATAATGTTGGCAGGACGACTTATTATTTCCCAAAAGTGCACACCAATTATTTATGTTTCAAATGTAATTACTCTCGGCACTTTCTATTTCAACGAAAAAAATACATGTATGATCATCAATTGGTTGTTAAACAAGTGGTACATAAAGCTTCAAAGAAAATATAACACCAAAAATGCTATGAAAAAATAAGAAAAAGTACTGCACCTTTCAAGCGTCAAAGCAAAGTGCACAGTCTCTAAATATATCTGTTGATCTTAAGACGACAGACTACAAACGCTCTCTCCTGCCCTCTCGCTCGATAGCGCTGTCACCTTCGCACTGGGCGATGAAGTCCATTACCTTGAAGTTAATGCTTGGTCTGCTTCCCTTTTGGCGCAATAGTTGTCTCCAACCTTCTTGGTATGGACACAACCAATTTTTTTGCTACCTATGTAGGAATCATTGGTCATGTTTCCAACAACATAGATTTTGGTGAATCCTTTACCATTGGTCAAGATACTCTCATAAATGTTCAATTGCGTTGAGATCTGGGGATTGTAGATGATAATGTTACATCTTGGGAGTCTGATACCATTCTTGTACAATTTTCACATTATGCTTTGGGTTATTGTTTCGTAGGAAGATTAGAACCTGTGAAATACTGTCGTGTCCGTTGCTGTGATCGTGGGAGGTGACTTTATGCTTATCTTCCTGTTTTGTTCCGTGTATTTTGTTGTTTTTTGTTGAACAAAACAGCTGACCTTAACATTTTGAGACAAAATTTACAACCCAGCATTGCGAAAATGGGTATAGATCTTCCAACGAAACAATAACTCAAAGCATAGGGTAAAGATTGTACAAGAATCGTTTCTGTATTACAATCCCCAGATCTTAAGCCAATTGAACATTTATAAGACATAATCACTCGTCCCGCCAGCGTAATAACCAAAAGGCAGAAAAATCGCATGTTTTTTGCATAGAAGACTTCACTTGGTTAGGAGAGGGTGGGGTGTTATAATTGGATTAGAATGTTTTAAATACGCTTGAAAGTTTTTTTAAAATCGATTTCTGAGCCGTCGTAACAATTCGAACATGACCCAAATAAGAACCAGCCCAGTACTTATAGATGATATCACGGAAATAAAAAATGTTTTTATCTTTGAAATATTTTTGACGATATGAATATGAATAATAATCCATGATTAATTTAAATAAAATGTAATTTGATTATCAGCATATTGGGAAGAATAATACGAGTGACCGATGAAGTAATCGAGTATCGAAAATGGATAAAGGAAACATTCCCTCTGCCTCTCGGAGAAATGGACTCGTTGTCGAGTTCCACGAGCTCCGAGGCATCGACGCTTTCCGCTGCCGAAGGTGATACCGTAAGTTCTCCCATCTGCCTTATCTCCTCGTGACGTTAACATTTTTTCCAATTCTGCCGTAACTCTCGTTGATGACGATCGAATAATTATTTCGAAAATAATATTTCTCAGGATTCGGAATGTAGTCGTGGTAATTCTCCGAACACCGGAGTGGGAATCTGCGATGAAAGAAACAAGGATAGGCACACGTACAGCGGTAGTAATCACCAATCGCATCAACAACCACAATGGAAGAAACCGTATAAACCGTCGAATTGTCACGGTAGGTAGTACGATATTTAAACTAACAATGATTATTTCCGTGGAGACCGAACGCCGCAATTCTAATAATATAAATAACTGGAATACAATTCAGTTGATACAAATAATAAGATAAACTCGACTCCATAGATAAATCATTTAACAATCGTTCAATATTAAAAATAAAAAAATAAATAAATAATGGTACACAGTGAACCACCAGCACGGTTCGAGAAATCATTATCTTCGGGGTGTCAACAACAACGCACCCGGCCAGAACAAAACCAGAAACGCGCAACACAGCAACAACGGCGGAGGTGGCGGTGGCGCTAACACGAGCAACAATAATGCCAACAACAATAACAATAACAACAATAATAATAACAATAATCAGCAAAGCGGTAATCACAGCCCGGGTTCGAGGGTACAAGCCCCGAAACGAAAGAAATTTGTGGCGCATCGAGGCCCCGGGGATTGCGTACGGTGATGAAGCGTTTGTCGGTTCGCCGGGTATATATAAATATCTTGTTAAAAAATTGACAGCGCGGAGGAGAGCAGTGGAATGAGTGAGCGTTGTGTGGGCGATAAACGGTGAGCTGCTACTAAGTTGAATACTGTGGTACGAAAACACGTCTATAGCAATCTTGCTACCGTTGAACTATTCAATATTCTAACCAAATCCGAGCGTCTTTTATTCTTCCATAAGAGCCTATTATTTTTTCAATTTTACGATCATATGACGCTTTTCGAAGCAAACTCAATATCTTCCGGAATGCGTGGTGATCTTTTATCTTTACAAGATTGAAAAACAAAAATTAATCGTACTTGACAGCGTTTATATATCCTTTTTATTTTTATTTTATTTTTTTTCTAACCAATTTGCATTACGAATATTGAATAGACGTGCCATTTATAGCGCGCTGTAAATCTTCGCTCTGTTCTCTCTCATTGACGATCCTGTAGAAACGTACGGGTATGGTATGTAAACCAAGAAAAAAAAAAAAACAAAAACAAAAAAAGAAATCAGTCATTCGATACACTATCATGTAATTAATTGTAACGACAACTCATCGAGCACTGTTATACTCACGTTCCGTTGTTCCGTAGTTCCGTTGTTCCTTTTATACGAATACAACTTCGCGTGAAAAAGATTAATTGCCATCGATGTTGTCACACGTGAGAATACTTTGTTTGTTCGTTATTTTTTTTATTATTTTCAGTCTCATTGCCCCGGAAGCTTCTCAACGTCTCTAAAAGACGGAAGTCATAGATACTGATAACGACTTAGTTTTCTACGTGGAACTATATTCTTGTAAAAGTACAAGAAAAAGAGCACGGACGATTCGGTAACAACGGGACTTGCCTAATGTATATATTGTAAAAATAACTGATGAAAAAATTCTTACTAAAAAAGTCCAACACAACTCGTCTCCGATACTTTTTTTTCTTCTTTTCATCATTTGTGTTTGCCTGTCTGAAAAAAAAGAAAAAACAACAAAAAAAGCGTTAAAAAAATCAACCTTTCGTACATCTATGATAGTTTTGACGTGTTGTAGATGATTGAATGTGGAACGGGCATAATTGCCATTTTCACGCTGAAAATTGACCATTCTCTTCCAACATGTAATATATGTAAGTTTTTTTTGTTGTCTAATAGATTGCAGATAATGTCTCTTTGTACAGGCTCAAACAAGCGTTATGAGCTATTTTATAACATAATGTATAAATCTGTATGTAAGAGTCAGTTTGTATGATTGTTATTGGGTTAAACGAGCCTAATATTACTTATCATTGCTGCTACAATGTAACTTATTGTAATTTGTACAAACTTACAAAAGACTCGTTACGCATAAGATTGTAAGCAGTCTCTGTAAGATATATCACTTTATTTATATACAACACACTGTATCATAATCTCAAGTACAAACATATAGTTAATTACGTTTCATAATAAAAGAGAAAAGCCTGAGCCAAAGCAATTCTCTCAAACAACTGATTATTTTACTTTTAACTGTGGGGATGTTTCTTGTTACGTTTATTTTTTTCCACCAATCGTTCTGGCAATTTCTACAGTCTCGAGGATCGATATTTATGTATCGGCGAAGGGTGGTAAGGAACATAAAATGGCTGAGGGACGGTTTGTTGCTCATTTTTTCAAACAAAACAATTAACTTAATACTTTTGTTTATTCAACACTGCAATTATATATTTTATCGACAATTACAGCTTTCTCTATCGTATTGTGAGTAATTCTACATGAACAAGACAATGACGATGGTTTATCGATCAATGTGTCTTGTCGCGTTGTTGGATCAAGCTTCGTCCGCTGAGCTCAATGTTTAAGTGCGCCTATTGATTCCCAAAATAGGATTGATGTCGAGCTTGCGTATACGATCCAGCTGGGCAAGCTGGCTCTCTTCGTCGAATGTTATGGGAAGTGGTTCGTACACTGAAACGAGACAACATTGGTTAAAAAAATGTAGATTGCAGCGTCCAACGAACTTAGGAGTTTACGTGTTCGAAAATAAATAATTACCGAAATTCCTTAAAAATACATAGATCCAGAGGGCGGAAGTTACAATCAGCAGAGTAGTTCCAAGAATAGATTTCCATTCTCCGGTGGGAGCTTCCATCTCAGCAAAAGTTTGACAAAAACTTGCGCGATACAATGTTTTTTTCTCATCAATGGTAAGCTTTTTCCAGTCTCCCTTCTCCTTCTCTTTGAGGGCCTGTACAAACGATTATTAATTGGTATATCAAACAATCGATATCTTCTATCGATTTGTTTTAAAAATAAAATTTTACAATATCTGAAGACAATCGAGCTATTGCATAGTTTTCAATTTGTCGACAAATTAAATGAAGAAATACATGTAAAAGCAAATCGATCGTTCTGTTGAATTTCCGAAATTGATCGAACAATTTCTGGTAGGAAAATTGAAGAAAAAAAGATGACAATTTATACCTGAATGTCCGAAGTGGGTTCCCTGAAGCGCACAGCGGGCATGGGCCACAAGTGGGTGTCGATGTAACTGGCCTCGCCGTTTATTCCATGGCCTACGACCTCGCGATTTCCTACTTTGGCCGTGAATCCAGAGGACATTCGTACTACCTGGACATTGCGGCAGCTGCTTTGAATGCAGCTTACCAAAAGTCTTCCAGCCATTTTCTGGAATAAAAAAAAAAATTTTTTTTAACCAATTACAGTTATCTGCGGTATGATAGGATAAAATAAATATCGATCAGAAATGGAATATTGAAATGACATTTGTCGAAAACTGTAACTTCAATCGGACCGGGTATGTAAGCACCGGATAACCAATTATCTGGTGTGTATTACCTAATCGATAGGAACGTATGAATGAAAAAATTATTGTCGTATGAATATTTTATCAATCATCCAAAGGACATGCAGCGAAGTATCTGTACATAATACGGTCTGCCGATAATCTCGTAACTATTCTTTTGTTAACACAGCGATCGATTATTATTTGTCAGTATAAAATATTGATAATAATTACCGTCTGCGGATTTTCTGTCGGAAAAACGCAGTATGAGATGTTGGGTCGTGGGCGATCAGACGGTTCGGGTTGGTTCGGCTTAGTTCGGGAGAAATTCAATCGCGAGCTATGCTCGCAATAGAGTTTACACTTCAATGCGAAAAATATAGCTCGTTAGTTCGCAGACTCGACGGTTATGCGCTTGGTGTACGTGCTAAATATTTTCGATAAAAAATTATAATCGTTGACTGGTCAATTATATGAAGCAAAAACCGGCGAAATATACATATCGTCCCCAACTTGAATTATACCTGTAACTGGTATGCTCCCTTAATAGAAAAAAAATAAAATGAATTGAGACGTATAAAGAATAATGTACGTTATCTTAGAATCGTTACACTTGAAATAGATGAAAAAATAAGTATCTTGATCTACTTCGCTTATTGAAAAGACGTTGGAACGAATAGATGCGTTAATTTTCATTTTTCAAGTTAAAAAACTGTACACAGCGAGTTGAATGTTAGTAAATTAAACACTAGTGAACACAAATTGGATAGAAATGTATTTGAATTAACCGCTGAAAAGAAACATTCGAACGTCACGCGACGGTGGCGATGGCGTTAACCAATGAATACCCAAAATACGGCCAGTCAGTAGCAACTCTTCGTGATCAGCTTTTTTTGTGGTTCTCTTCCACGCGATTGCAAACGGGACACGGTGCGTATTTTAACGAATCTCGATGAAATTATATTGAAATCGTAACGATAAGACAAAACGTTAGTGTGAAATTTAATGGCAACCATATTATTTCAATCCCTCACTTGTTAACTTTTCTCGATGTCATGTCAACAATGAGATTTAATTGGATTTCGATAACGCTGTCGTTCGAGGTCTCATCAGGTCTCACAGTGTACAGTGCATTTGTGATGTCAAAGGCGAACGTATCCGGCAGATTCAGCAACCGGTTCTTATCACCGATCATTTTTAGTCCTCGTATTTGCCGGATTTCAGATTCATAGATAACATTTAGCAACAATAATATTCGTACTTGTTGAAACGTCAACATAATTGTCATAACCTCTATTCGTGAAGTAGCGGTCGTTGAGACGCTTGTATTTGAATTGTATCACAGCCTATGCCGATAATAATATTAATGATGATAGATATAGTTGATAAGCTTATTTTTTGATCTTCCAATCATTGGAATAATATTGTTTTCCTTTCAAAATGATTTCAGATGTTCTCAGCAAGCGCAAAAATCGTAAAAAGCGGCGGGTCTGAGCCCGATGCGTTTGAGGCCAGCATCAGCCAGGCGCTCCTCGAACTGGAGATGAACAGTGACCTTAAATCGCAATTGAGGGAACTTTACATCACCAAGGCCAAGGAACTCGAAACGAATAACAAAAAGGTCGATATGCTACCGACCGAGTGCATCTGCTCGTATAAACAATCTTGATCAATGTTATAATATTTACTATTTCAACAGTCCATCATCATCTACGTGCCAATGCCAAAACTTAAGGCATTCCAAAAGATACAGACCAGGCTGGTACGAGAACTCGAAAAGAAGTTTTCCGGGAAGCACGTCATGTTTGTGGGTGAAAGAAAAATTTTGCCAAAACCGACGCGTAAAACCCGTACCAAGAACAAGCAAAAGCGACCAAGAAGCCGTACCCTTACCGCAGTATACGACGCGCTGCTAGAGGATTTGGTGTATCCGGTTGAAATTGTTGGCAAACGTATTCGCGTCAAGCTCGACGGCAAGCAGCTCATCAAAGTCCATTTGGACAAAAATGAGCAGACCAACATTGAACACAAGGTCATTTATCATTTTTCTTTTCAATTTATCGGAATACTCGTTTACTTCTCTCTCTCTTCTCTCGACTCCCTTACTCAAACGTAATTACTTATGATATTTAATTTTTCACATTGCAGGTCGATACATTTGCTTCTGTCTACAAGAAATTAACAGGCCGTGACGTAACATTCGAGTTCCCGGAGTCGTACGTGTAATTGTCACTTTATAATAAAAACAAATTCAAAGTGTACGCAACTTTTTATTCTGGTTATTTATGTTTGTTACATCATATGGATAACGGAGCCGGCGTTTTTCAATCGTCATGTATTCTACAGTATCTTAAAACTATTTACCAACCGTCGACGGTATATATTTCGGAAAAAAACTACGATTATCCGAATAATTACCGCGTTTAGGTTCGATACTTCAATAAATATTTATTATAATACCGAATTATCGCAGCTCACTTCAAATTGATACGGATACCCGACGTTGGTGTGGTATGCAAAAAAAATGACGTTAAATTTTCTTCGAAATTTATATTAAAAAAAAAAAAAGAACCGTGAGAACTCATTTTAAATCATTTTTTTTTAATTGTTAAAATAAACAATTCAAGGCTTAGATTCGATTCAGTTTGACTGCAGGTACATATCTGCAACGGTGGCGCCCTCCGCAATATATCTTAAGGTGGTCGGTTACATACCGTCTGTCTCTCAGATTGCTACAGGGCAAGCTGGGCTGGCTAAATAACCCCAGAGTATTGTTCCCCGCCACCGTTTATCCTTTCGATAAAAGACGAGAACTGAGGACTGCAGAATTTAACGACGGAGTCAATTGTTTTGTTCATTGTCCGACAGATAAACCGTAGTCCAAGAACAATGCTTTGCAGTTTTGATTACCGACCGAGCACGTCGTGTTGAGTAAAGAATGACTTATTTCCGATAAATAACATTTTAGTTCAAAATTTAAACTCAATCGATCCTAATCGGTCTACTGAATAATATCAGAAAAAATAGAAAACAATAATTTGGTATTTTCTTAGTTTTGTTGTCTGACTCGCGAATCGACGTCGATCGTGGCGCCGATAATTTAGATATTAACGCCGCCCACCGCACTACATTGAACCACTGTGGCTGTTCCCCCGTTATCCCCGTTATAGTCAGTTACAGGTAACGGTGGGTTACAGGAGGTTACAGCCTCCGCAATAGAATAGTGGTCCTGGCTCCTGCCACCCACTGCTATCCTCTTCCCACATAAAACCTTTCACTTGACAATCTCCATTGGTCTTCGTTGTGTCCAGAGCATTTGGCCATAGGGCCTTGTGAACTGTCATCGTGGCAATACATACAGTTTTTCCTATATTTTGATGTTGTTTTTGTGACAATCGTCGTGCGTCATTGGGTTAATGCGCCGCGATCGCGTTGTGATTATTTTTCTAACAATAGCACGATAAAGCAACATGTACAAGGATCAATCGAGTGTTGTCGAAATCGGCGCAGCTAGACAGTTCGACGATACGGAGATCCTATCCAGCAGCGGGATAGATCTGGCTGTTATCTCGTGAAATGAATCTCTCATTCGTAAATATTATGTTCTAGCCAAAGGTACAGTGCGAGTTTGAGAATGAGCCACAGCTTTCATTACGTTTTAATCGATAAATTTACATCTAATTATGATACAACTCAATAAAAAAATAATTACAATTATTCCGTTTTTGCACCCTCTTTATTTTTCTTCTCTAGTTCTATAAATTTTCAGGCTAGGTTATCTTATTGATTTTTTTTATCCTCTCCGTATCTTCCGCGTAATCTCTGTATCCCGTTTTTTCCGTATTTTTTCAATGTTTCCATGTCTTATGATTGTTTGTAATTAGCTCGAAGCAACAACTGCTCTATTTCCTTCCAATCCCTCGAAGCATCTTGTTCCATTTATTTTCCATTTTGATCGTGTAATGATTAATACAGCTCCTTCACACTTGCTCAACTTTTTACTAATCTAATAATTGTCCCATCTGCCAGTATTTCTATGGTTTTTTCGAATCGCAAGCCTCCATGCGCTTATCTTTATTTCTTAAATTTATAAAAATATTTGCATCATGTACAGAACTGAGCAACTGTCAAAAAATAAACCGATGCTTGATTATTCATCGTTGCATGTAGGTATGGACGGCGATAGCAACATGTGACACTAGCCGATGATCTGCTAGTTTGAAAAAAAAAAAAAAAAGATAAAAGGACAAAAAAGTGCACAAGAATGAGGTTCAATAAACAAGAATTAATGACATTGGCGACTCAGCCGTCCCAAAAGTTTGAAAAGGAAGGTACCCTGTACGTACGCGAGAGACAAGAAGGCTTCTTTCGTAGAACAGAGAGTGAGTAGTCGCCGTTGTTAATTTTTGATATTTTTGCCCAACTAAACTAATGATAATTTTTGTTTTCTATATCTGTTTACTATATCTGTCTACTAATGCATCGAAAGTACTATTATTTAAACATTAACCCACCTCCAAATCCTTTTCAGCCGATGCCTCAACTTTCCCAATCAATCAACAAACAATGTTTATATATCTCATACTATCCGTCGTTAGACACGTGGATTAAAATTATTTTAATCTGTTTTAGACAATGAGAACGCTGTTTTATTGCAATAATACTGTAAAACAATGAAGACTCTATTTTGGAGCATGTTTGGTACTATAATTTTGAGCAACTTTAAGAATTTTAGCGAATGTAAAGTGTTAAATTTTGTTTCCATTATTTGTAGTATTTTTCTATCTGTATATGTATAAGCATGGTCTTATAATTATTACTATACGAAAAATATCGTTAGCTACGGAAAGAAATGGGCATTGGAGCATGAACGGGCTGACGTGTGCGTCGAGCGATTAAAAAATACACACACATACACCGTTGCTACATGTTCCATGACTGACAATGAATGAGCTGAGTAAACGATGGTACATTTTATTTAGTTCTTATAACCTGATACTCAGTGCTCAAACAATTAGTTTGCACATCAAATTGATTAAATTACAATCTTATTTAACTTTATCCTTATGTACATATTTATGTATGTTCTAGCTGGAATTGAGCTATTATCCCGACCATAATGCGCTGCTTATAACTGTACCCGTAACTTGTACAATTTCCAGATACAATTAAAAAAATTGAGACCCAAAGAGAAAAAGGAAAAAGACATAAGACCTTGCGAGACTTGAGTTGCGTTACGGCTGGCACAAGTAATAAAGGTACCTAGCATCGAGCGTATTTCATACGAGTAATATGCGGTATACGGTACTCCCTGTTAATTATTATTGTCGACACTAACACGCTATTTTATTTTTTTACTTCCACTAATACACCGTATACAAGGTCACATTTTTAACACAATTGTAACATTATTTTTCAACATGTGCACACCGATGGTCAAACGGCGAGTGAGTAAAGCCTGTTGTAAATTGTTAAATTCAATTTGATCGCAAAGTGGATCCAGGTTATTTCGAGGACATACACCGCTCTCCCGGTCAGCTTATTATACAATTATACAATTAGTCACGTTTTAGTGCTACTTGAGAATATTCTTCGTCAATTGTTTCATAAATATATTAAAAAAGGTAATATTTAATCAAGTAAAAAAGAAACCTATCTAGACTGAAGTCTGCGTATGCATGTTTTATTGCACGTTTCCTTATAATTCCTGATTCCCTATTGCACGTGCCAATTGCTCTTAGCTCGTTCTTTTGCACGACGCTTTGCTATGTAAATTATTTATCTATTTATGGAATTTTTTAATGCATTAATTTGTTGGTATCAATAAAAAAAAACTTGTTATAGTTTATTTTAAAATATTTAGAGGATCGTTTGACGTTTTGAAGTATATTTGTCGCTGCTAAATGATTGGTTTTATTCGAAGACAATGATTTTTCAAATGATTCACGAGATAAAGAGACAATATTATCATATTTAATTTTCCAAATAGCTCCGAAATATTGAAATTTTGATAAACGCATTTGGTATGACGAACACGCTTAAAAAGGGAATTTGAAAAATATTTTTAAATAACCGTTCGTTCGTTTTTCATTTCCATTACCAGCAAGTTCAGAACGTTGGTGCAGGCTACGTGGAAATCTTCTGTTCTATTTTAAATCGAGAGAACAATGGTCGGAGCCTCTGGGTGTTATTATTCTGGAGCACTGCAGCTTCAGACTGGACGAAGAACCGACGCATCAAATTTCGTTCGGTTTCAGTATAGGTAACCGAAATTTCGATTAGGATGATTTTCAATATCAATATATTTCAAATGAATTGATGTTATTTTTTATTTGTCTCATCCATCCAAGTATTCGCCGGGGGCGTGTTACAACAGTTGGGAGCAAATTCATCGGAAGAACGAGACGCTTGGTTGCAGGCACTGCAATTGGCGAGTTACGAATGCATGCGCAATCAATTGCTCGCACTGAGACAACGTATCGAGGCGTGGAGTGGCCACAAGCACGATACGGATATACACATGTTGCGTCTTCAACGTGGAATAATTACAGGTACGGATAAAAATAATTTTTTATTTAACGTGGGATGATAATAAGCCAAGTTAACCCTTAAATGCACAATATTTTGTTTACAGTTTCTATTTATTAATTACTACTAAAAGAAAGTGTATATTAAGGGAAAAGTAAGAAAAAAAATCACATCTTCGTGGAAATATTTTTTATTACAAAATTATAAAAAAATTATAAAAAATTATTTTAAAAAATCTGCGTCGCATGAATGGCGCTCACTGTAAACAAATACATTTAAGCGGTTTGTTGCCTTTCGCCTACGATGCATCCAAATGCTTCTGCAGTAAATATAGAGCCAGAAAATATATGTTGCCAAACGGCAACACGATGCGTTTAAGAGTTGAAATGTTACATTCTAAAAAAACTACGGCTGAATAATTGCAGATCCAGCCGAAGTTCCGGTGTGCGAAATATCCGTGGCATGTGACAATTTATTATGCGACGGTCACGGTCGTCCACCGAATCCGGTATTAGAGATCGATGTTGAAGCCAATCGTAGTAAAACATGGATAAAATATGCCAAAACTGAAATTGTCGAGGTAAGTAATGCTCACCGTTATTCTTCTTCCTTCTCATTTTAAATATTTTATCGATGTTTTTTTCGTCTGTCTTATAAAGCGGAGCAGCAATCCGAGTTTTTTAACAACTGTGAGCTTCAGACCGAGCGACGGTCTAACGATCGACAGTAAAGTTCGTATAACCGCTTACGATGTTAGAGAACGAGTCAGTCAAACTGCAACACCGATCGGCAGTGCTATAGTCACATTCGGAGCCGTTCAAGACACTCCGAGATTGAGAATACCGTTGAAATCTCCAAAATCAACGACCGTCGGTTTTTTAACGATAAACGTTTGGAATTTGGAAGCTGAAGACAAGGGAAACAGTACGGAAAGTACACCGTCTCGTAATATTCCCAATACATCAAACGGCACCCAAGTCCGTATTTTTTTCTAACCAATTTCAAACACCACGGAAATAACGTTTTAGCTCAATTAATTTTTATTTATTTTCTTCTTAGTTATTCTCACACAGACGATCGCACTCGTTACCTCCGCGATTAGGAACGAAAATAAAACTCCCCCATCAGGGCCAATTAAAGTTTTTATTCGCAAATCCTTACGTACAAACTTATAGGTGAGTTCACGTAAAACCAAGCAAATCTTTACAATTAGAATAGAATCGATGTTATCGTTATGTTTGTTATTTTGTTTTTATGCAGATTCCATTCAGGACTCGGCGGTGATATTTGCGTTCACGAGATAATGGCCGAGAGCAAATTATGTTTTCAGTTTCCTCAGCAGTTGCTGTACGTATACATGTTATAAGTTATAATTAATAATCAATTATGAATAATAAATAATAATATAACTAATAGGGCTATATGGATCCACGAGGAGAAAGAACTTCTTCAAGAAGTTGCGTGTATGGGAGAGCTTCGAGATCCGTGGCACAACAAACAGGTGCAATTGCTCGATCGGCACTTGCATCTTCTGCACCTTTATTCTCAAGCCAAAGAAAATTTGTCTTCGTTCAAAGGTTTTATCGACGCGACAACTTTATTCATATATCAGTCGTCGATGCGACATCGAAGACGTTGAGTTTTATGTGTTGTTTGCAGGCAGTTATTTCAAACGTTCGACACGTAAAAACGACAGAACCCTCGAATTCGCACCGGTTAATCTTCATCTACAGAGAATGTGGGTTCACAATGATACATTGAATAAATGTGGATTTTACGATTTCATCAGCGTCGGAGCGTTTACGGCTCACTCACACAAGAGTAAAAATGGAGGTCTTGTAAGGTACGGAGAGCAATTGAGGGCTCACATACCCCTGCGCGTGTTGGGAACCGAGTAAATTTCAGAGATTTCTTTTTTTTCATATCAACATAAATGGACTACTGATGAAAATCATGGTCGACATCATAACTTTACCAAAAATTATACAATATGCAAAAATAAAAAATAATCTAGTTAAGAAATGTCTAAACAAAAAATTGAAAAGCTCTCCTCCAGACTATTACTACGACATTATTTTATTAGATTATTTTTTATTTCTGCGCGTTGAATGGTTTTCGTTAGTAGCCTATTAGTATCCGTAAAAAAATAATGTTGATAATTTAAAAAAAACGTTCTCTGAGAAAAAAAGTTACTCAGTTTTGAGGGCGCGCATATGTAAGTTCTTAAGTAAATCAATGTGTTCAAATTAAATATCAATACCAATCCGTATTATAGATTGGTCCAAGCCCTCAAAGAATCGCCAACTCGTCACGTTCAATTGTACCAAGGATCCTCGAAAATAATAATGGCGCACGATGCTATCCAAGCGATAAAACAATTACGTCGAGACGTCGTCGAGGCAATGCGATCACTCATGAAGTTGGCCAAGGACAAGCAAACGAGCGGAATGTTGCCGATATGCGAGGATATGATATCGAAAACTCGAATATTGTTAAGTCTTTGGGATCCGGGATTAGTCGAGGAAGCTCTTACGTTTCTCGAAGAGCACAAAGTCGCAAAAATTCCACACGAAGACGACGACGACGACGACGACGACGATTATGAGCACCAAGACGAGGAAGACGAGGAGGAAGAGGAAGACGTGACCAGCGGTAACGGAACAAACGTAGACACGGCCAAGAGACGCATTATCTCTCGAAATATTCGTTTCAAAGCGAAACAATCGTTGTCGCCTTTCAAACGTATAACTCAACAACTGCATTTTGACTTAAAAAATTCTGATTTCGATGATTTCATCTCTCCGGATACACCGGAATGCGCGGAAAATTTGTGGGTCGATGAAACGAGAAAAAATAAATTTACATCCGAATGCGAACGTAATGGCGTCAAACGGATCAATAGCGACGATAATTTCGTTATATTTCCGGATGTTGAGGATGACGGTGCTGAAGGACGAATTACGGATGAAGGAGCATCGAACAAAACCAATGGTGTTGGTGTTAATGAAAAAGAAATAAACGAGGACAATAACAACGAACGATTGAACGATTTAATAACGACGAATCCGATTAAATCCGAAATAATAAACGGTGAAATTGAAAACGAACAAGATATTATAACGGACGACGATATTAAGGAAGAAATTGATCTTGGAAAACGTTTCTTGGATACTCAAAAAATGTGTAATTCACCATCCGCGAATTATTACAAACCGACCGACGAACCGGAACCTTGGGATCTCACGCAATTGAATATCGAAGCGAGCGTCATGTGTTTGGTGTCGAAAGTTAAATTTTTGTGTGGAAGATGCAGCAGTCCGGCTGTAAGATTGCGAAACAAAAATGCTATAGGAAGATCGCAAAGTTTGAAGGGTTACCAATTGGCCAATAATCATAACGTTAATACGAGCGTTGTTACGATACAACCGAAAAACGATATAAAATCGGATGAATCCAGCAAATTATTGAACAATAACGGAAGTCACAATACGTCGCGTCAGCAGCAACAACAGCAGCAGTCTAGTCCAACCAGAACAGCGGAGGAGGATGCAAAACCAACTCCCGGCTTCGCCAAAGCCAAAGAAGGTAACGTTGTCGAGTCGATTGTTAACCCGATTAGTTTAAACTGGGTCGCTGGTGACCCCAGCGATTTTTCTTCTGTCACATCTCTCGGAAACCAAGTAGGGGAAAAGTAAATGTTTAAACAAATTTTTTCGCAATCTTCATGTTGTGCACTCAAAGTAGAAGTGTTCAAGAGTATATAGGAATTTTATCAGATTTTTAAATTGAAAATTACGTGGTGCCGAAAATATGTTTAAACTGATCGGGTTAAAATTATCATTTCAAATTCACTTTTCATTCGCATGGTTTGTTTTTTGTACGTTCTGCCGATTTTCATGATACGAAAAAAAAAATAAAAATAAAAATTTCAGTTTGCCAGGCGGTGGATACGATGACCAGAGTTATCAAGAGTAATTCTGCCGGACCGAGAAACAAATTTACCGAAGGTCTTGATTTCGCTTTAATCGTAGATTGGACGTGCGAGCTACGACCGAGCATGAAAAAATTACGTCAAGCTATGGATGGCCTTTTAAAAACCGCGAGACTGACGCATTCGGTGTTCAGAGTTCAGGAAGATGCGAAAAGAGCCCAACGGGGTTGTAACGTTAGATACAGACGTGACGTTTGTTTCAGTCAAGCGGTCAGTAAAAACCGTTTATTCGTTCGAAGTTTCGTTTAACGATGAATAACTAACGTTCGCTTGTATTTCTCATAGCTCACCGCACTCGTGTCAGCTCTGATGGCCAAATTGTGGTGTCAACGACCGGATCCCCTGTTTCTCTTGATCTTGACAACTCTTGGACCTTTGGCTTCCTTCGAGGGTCTTTTGAGTTATCACGGGCACGAAATAGACATGTGGGGTGACATGATTGTCGCTGTCGAGGATATGCATACCGTTACATTCACCCTTTCACGATGTGGAATTAATTCCAGGTTAATACGAAAACATTTCAAAATATAATATATTTATTTTTATTTATCGATTTAATTTATTAATTGTTTATATCGATTGACAGTATTAACGAGGTAAAAGGTGGAAGTGTAGTCGGTTCGCAAATTCCTCTTCCTCGAGTCGTAGGATCACGTTCGGCTTTGACGGTGATGCTTCCCGTACCGGATGGCATATACTCGTTGCTACCACTCGTACCATCGTCGCGTCAAACCCTTTCGTTCAACGTAACTCCAGTTTTTTTCAACATCGGTATCAACGACAAAGCCACGCTTGCGGAAAATCTCGGCACCACGGGGCCTCAAGAAAGAAGCAATTTCGACAATTTTGACAGATTGAACGAATATTATTTGCGTTTCAAAAAATTAAATTTACCCACGGAATCCGGAACTACGCGTCGTGAGTCCTAAAATATTATTTCTTCTCACATTTATAACGTAGGAAACAACGAAAATAATTAATTTCAGTTGGAGCCCGATCTCCGATCAATCGAACCCTGGCGGAAATGATAAACGATTTAAAGTCTCAAGTTCAGTCAAAAGTGGAAAAAAATACCAGCGTGTTGCAACTATCGTCACAAATATGTCGACGAATGAAAGGTTTGCGATTTACCAGTTGCAAAAGTGCCAAAGATCGTACGGGCATGTCGATAACTCTCGAACAAGTTAATATTCTCGCGACTGAGTATCACCTGTCCGAGCATGAATTCGTCAGAGCCTTGGATTGTATGCGCAGGCAAGTTATTATTTTTATTTAAATTATTATTATTAAATATTTAAGTTATTATTATTTTATTTAAATTTTAACATTTTTTTTCATTATTCATTTTATTTTTCAGCGAGGGATGTCGACGTGAAAATACTTGGAAAAATCTTGGCGTTAGAAAATACACGTTTAAGAGTTCGGTTTCGGGTTTACCGAAATTTTATCGTCCGCCTACCGGTACCTACGGATAATCATTCGTTGGATCGTCATTAAATTCCGTTGCTGAGATATGCAATCGTTAGATCTTTCGGTTATCTTGGATAACCGACGATTCTAAACCCGTACGATTCGTAGAGTCAAGTGCAATACCAAAATGAGACCAAGTACAATATGAAAACGGTAAAATTAACAAAACGAGTGAGATAAACAAGAGCATAGAAGTGCTGAGGCCATTTGCAATTTTAACAAATTTCTGCATATCGCAGCATCAATTAATTAGGAGCTACATGTATGGTTCGTAATTCATCGTTTCTATATACGTATAAAAGTTTACGAAAAAAAAAAACTCGTAACGCAAACATTATTACGGTTTGTTCTTCCATAGATCTAACGATTTGAGATATTAACTGTTAAGTACATCGATCTTTTTCTGTTAAATAAATTATTAGCATTTATTGGATAAACATTAATACGAATTTTCAAGCGTTGGTCGGTTTTTCGATTATTCATAATTTTACGGTAGCATGTCACATGCCCTACTGAAAACAACCAAGTGTTTGAAACGATTATCGAGTATACGACTCGATTTCGCAAACGCGATTCGCGTCCAGCTGTGCCCCGATAATTCTTCGATGCTCGACGGAGTATAAGGAATTTCATCGCACGAGACAAATGCTCGAACGATAGCAGATGTCCGTTCGAGACTGGTTGCAAAAATTTTCGACTATCGTGAAATCGATCACTATATATCGTAAATTCCACGCCAAATAAGCAGATCCATGAATTTCAATTTTTCAGTTAATTATTATTCGTTGAAATATAATTTTCACGAAATCCTCATTTGATAAAATCTTTATCATTTTTCATCGAACAATGGAAAATAAAATAATTAATTATAAAATTTTTCGTAAGAAATTTTTCGATTCGTGAAATAATCTCGTAGAAGTATAAATTTGTCTGTATTATAAGTTACGAAGCGAAAATTAAGGTCGGAAAGAGGCTCGAATGAGGGGGGGGAGCGATGCCGAAGCGTGTCGTGGGGGTAGACGCGCGCCTTGTTACGCACACCTCTATGCGGGCGGTAAATAAGAATGAGCAGGGGCTGTTGGTGTCGTTGGGGAGAAATAAGGTAAAAGAAGAAGAAGAAGGAGATTGCCGCCGATTGCCGATTGCCAGCTGCGAGCTGTGGCCTGCGGTGCGTGGTGGTCCCGTGCCGGCTGGTTGAATGCGCAACAGTCGTCGGCGATATATATACCCTATGGCCCGGTGCCTCAAACACCTGCCCTTCGTTTCCCCACATTTCATTCGCCCTCCCCCGACCCTTTGTCCAATCGTTCATATAAGCCCGCACTTGCTTCGAAAATCATCAGTTATCCACGTACAACCAAACCAAACGGTTCTACATCATTATTTTATTTAATTAAACTTGTGAAATAACGTCGAGAGTCGATGAAATCACAAATTTTAACGAACTATTATTCGTCGTCGATGCGATAACATTCGTGAAACATCGATAATAATAAAATAATTTTATTATTATGAAAATTCAAAAGAAAATAGTGATGGATCGATTGTGCGGATTGATCGTTGTTTTTGGTTTAATCGTCGTACGTGTATCGTCGTCGGCGATTGTTAACGTCGATAATGCCAGTGCGCTTCTTGATTTAACGAAAACCGTGCAATTAGTTCGTGAACAAGTTAACGCGTTGATACATCATCGTCAACAAGATTACAATGCCATGGAGGAAAGTCTGAAAAATTCGATGGAAAAAAATTCCGAACTCACGCTTCTGAGGAATCAAGTTAGACAGTTGAGGTAATTATTAATCAACGTTATTACAAAAGAATAACAAAATAATCGTTATCTATTATTAAAATATTTAATTCGAATAATTACAGGAAGGAGGTAAACGTTCTCGGAGGCGGAAGTGGAAACGAAGCGAAGAACGAGAGACTGAGGGTCAAATGGTTGGGAAGCGCGGTTACTGAATTAAAAAGCGAAATAGCCGAGGTACTTAGAACGAGAAACACGAGCGAGGAGATTGTTCAACGTTCGACAATGCAGAGTGAAATTGCTCTTCTCAAGGGTGACGTAGCTCAAGTCGGCAGAGGAATAAGAGATCTCGGTGGACGATTGACAAAAATAGAAGCCGCCCTTGGTACAATCAGGCTCGATATATTTGCGATAAAAGATCGTACCGGACAATTGACCAAGACCTGCGCGGATGTAACCAGTCAGGTACTATTATATTACATATCGAAAATACATAATAACAACAATACCTATTATAACATGCATGTGCGAACGGTATCCAAGAACAAATTGAACATTTCGAATTGATACGGCGGTTACGAGTTACGACACGGATGGGGGGGGGGGGGGGAAAGATGGTCGCGCGCGGAGCACCTGCGGCTTGTCGGGGCCTCAAACCGTTCATGGTCAATCGGCCCGCTTGCAGCGCATTCTTTTTTTTTCTTTCTTTCTTTTTTTTTTTGTTCGACTGTTCGGCAGCTGCCGCGCGGAGCCGTCGGTCCGTACCCCAACCAACTGGTCCGGCCGGCTGCGCGGCTGCCGGCCGGGTGCGTGTTTGTGCGTGCCTCTCTTTCCCCTCTTTACCCTTTACTTCCCGGCATTACCGGGCTCGCAAACAACCTGGCTTATTGGCGGAGGCCGAAACTATAGGATTTAATATTTATATTACTAACTTTCGGTTTTGCGTTGTGTTTCAGTTGAGCACGGTACAAATTGAGATGAAAACGATCAAATGCGGGACAACGCCGAAGACATCGCCGTCGATATCGAAGATTAACGAGCGGCCCGTGCAGAGAGATGGTGAAATATCGGAGAACCAAGTGGGGGATAATCGAGACGACGCTCGGTACGAGTACGACGATAAAGATAAATCGGGAGAAAGTACGAAATTCGGTATATCGCGTAACATCGGAACGAACGATGTTAATCATCATCGAATGTCTCGTCATTGGTCGGCGTCGCACCGTATGGAGGAACGTCTGAAGAAGATCGAACACAAGATATCAATGGTCGCTCGTAAACGCGGTATTCTCGAAAAAAGAGTAGTTTACGAGAGAGACAACGAATTTAGAACGAAAGTCGATGAAATGGAAAAAAAAGGTATCGAATTCGAACGACGATTGACCAAGATGAGTCAAGACGTAGGGGCGAGTATCGGAAAACTCGACGAGTCTGTAATACGTTTGTTCGAATCCGTCGAAAATGTTTCCGATAAAATGGAAAAAATAAGATCTGAGGAAAAACGTGAAATGGCCAAATTGGAAATAACGGCAGCGCGAAAATACGGAGAACTTTCGATAGCTCGAGAAGAAGTTGTAAATTTGCGACGTACCGTTCAAGCTTTGAGCGTGAGCGCTTCGAAGCTTCAAGAAAAAAGCGATATGCAACAAGATAGTTTGAACGATTTGAAAGAATCCCTCGATAACGTCACGAAATTGGGAAATTTTCAAGTATCGGTGGAAAAAGCGACGAAAATAACGAAACAAATGAAAGACGTTGAGGACGATTACAAAATCATGGTGGAATCTTTACCCGGAAATTGCGACGATCGCGATGGTCTTACACTCCTCGGAGTCGGACAATTGGCAGCAGCTCCGTTATTGGTGTCTTGTCACAAAGGTTGGATCGTCGTGGCTCGTCGAATCGATGGTATAATAGATTTTGACAAGAGTTGGAGAGAATACGCCGATGGTTTTGGATCGGCCGTTAATGAATTTTGGCTCGGTAACGAAGCTCTTCACAGATTAACGAGGGACGAAAATTGTACAAGTTTGAAGGTTGATTTGACCGATATTTATGGCACACGATGGCAAGCCGTTTATGAAAATTTTAACGTTGCTTCGGAAGACACGGGTTACAGGTTAAGCGTATCCGGTTATTCCGGAAACGCGACCGATGCGCTTTCGTATCAAAATGGAATGTCATTCAGTGCAAAGGATCGCGACATGGACATAAGTACGGCCGATTGCGCGGCTAATTATCGCGGTGGCTGGTGGTTCAGTCATTGTCAGCATGCCAATCTCAACGGACGTTATTCTTTGGGACTAGCTTGGTATCGATCCGATACCGATCAATGGATGGCCGTTGCTTCGTCGGTTATGTCGATAAGACGTAATCCAAAGTGTTCCGGTTCCGTTGGAACTCGTCTAGTTTGAATTTCTATATTAAAGACCAAATAAACTACTCAGGACGAGTCATCGAGACTCGAGTACTCGAATACTCTCCCTGTCAGAGCTCAACCAAAGAATTTTCTATCATTTATTTTCGTTATCAAATTATTCTTGTATATAAATATATATTATTTAAATGGAGCATTGCAATTGTTTTTTTTCTTTTAATATACGCAACAACCTTCTACGTTTCCTTCTTCTGATACTTCTCCGGTCGCAAAAACGGTTATTCAATCGGTAGAAATGTATTCGCAATACTTTTTGGAACGAATCTTCGAAATCGATTATCAGGTGACATTAAATTCTCACGTTGTCATTATTATTTTAATATTTTTAATGTCCTGACGTAAACCAGCCTGTGTTCAAGTTATTATATTTATGGACGTACGTCGTTTGCACCCTCAGTTACTATACGATTAGTAGCCTTCATCCTTGAATGCTCCCAAATGGGTGAAACAAAATGGAGACTCCACTGTTGCATTTGTAGTCAAAAGTATTTTCAGAAGAAAACACGTCGACAGATTTACACAAGTTCAGTCTACTTAAATGGATGGGAAAAGGATTTGAGTGAAAGAAAACCTTCCACCAAAATTACTAAAAAAACATTTACATTCTTTTGACAGCTGTTTAAATTTTTTTTTCCTCCCCATACAATTTTGTTTCTAAACATAAAAGATAGCATCGGCAGTGAGCGTTAGGAGTAATTATTCGTAAATCCATTTCTCGGCCCAAGAAGACCAATCGAAAAGTTCCTTCTGCTTATCGCCGAACCACAAGCCAATTTCTTTGTTGGCAGCTTCGACGGAATCGGATCCATGAATAATGTTGCGACCAATTTGAACGCAGTAGTCACCGCGGATGGTACCGGGAAGAGAATTCTTGGGGTCAGTTTCGCCGAGCATGACACGTCCAGTCTTGACCGCATTGAGACCTTCCCATACCTAAGCGCAGAAGTCAATAAATATGAAAATTATAAATTTCACATCCGAGGTGCGTCTGTGATTTTTTATTCTATTATATTAACTTACCATTGGAACAACTGGGCCGGTTTGCATGTATTTTATGAGACCCGGGAAGAAGGGAAGCTTGGACAGGTCGGCGTAATGCTTGGTGAGTAAATCCTCGGAAGCCTGTTGACAAAAATATAATTATGTGTTCAATAGAAACAGTAGTCTTTCCGTAGTTCTTTCCGTCGAACGTCGTTTAATTATCGATTATCGAAGGAAAAACCATAAGCACTCGATCATGTTAAACACGTGGCACAGCGACCGATTTTAAATCTGTATCCGGTTAACGAGATTAGATATATAGATAACCTCTGAAGGCTTTAAGATCAGCGATGGGTGGAAACGAGTGGGCCTACGGTGATGAAAACAAAACCACCAGAGCATCGCACCATAAGCTCATAAGAAATCGAACGACGCACAGTTTCATCGCTTTTTTTAACGGAAACGTTTGAGCTTCCGTTTGAAGCGAGGGCCTTATTCAAATGTTTGCAAAGCGTTATTCCACGCCCGCGTTCAGTTTACCGGTGGAAAGTAAGAACGGTTGGCAGCGAAATTTTGAGACGCAGTCAATCCTTTTCATTTTTTATCCGAAATATCAATTGTATTCGAGAAAAATGGTTTACAGTTTCGGTTACCGACCGAGCACCGGCCCATAATCTAATGGTGTATCCACGAGTAATGTATAATGCGTGCACGTGCTTCGGAATTAAAATCGACAATGTGAACGCAACAAATAACGACAAGTCCGTGATTATTGACAAGATTACTTACCGTCGTCATCTTCATCGCGACAAGTTTGAAGCCCTTTTCTTCGAACCGTTGAATTATTTTTCCAACAAGGCCACGTTGTACGCCATCCGGCTTGATCATAATAAAAGTACGTTCCTTGTTTCCGGCCATGATTGCAATGAAAAATTGAGATAAAACTTTGTGGCAATACGAAGCGGCACAACTGGCGATTGAAGATGTTCGACTGTGTTCGACTGCACGCGGACTAGCTTGTTGTCGCTAAGTGAGATGAACGGAATTGACGCCTGGCCGATGATAGGGAGGTGCAAGTGGACGACCTTGAAAGAGGATTTTCATGTATTCTATGGCTGCTACCGGTTGGTGTCCCCCCACTAAACCAGTGCTGCTAGATTAGGGGAAGGAAAGAATCAGAAAAAACTCCCACTACATAGTTTTTGGTGCAACGACGTGTAACCCGTGTAACAAGAAGAACTCGTCTGGTTAGCGTAGTGTTGTGATTCGTTGTTCAGGCAAGTCATATGCGGCGCTAACTTTGAATTCATTAATTCACCGCAGACAGCATGACGTTTTAAATTACTACGAGATTTTTCCTTTCATGAATGTTTGGACGTCAGTTGTCACAACATGATGCCAATCTTGTTCGTCAACAGGCAGCAGACGAGACCTGCCGAGAAAGGCAATGGGGGGTGAATGCAAAAATTGTCGGTGGCTGTAAATGCTGTAAATCCACCCCAATGTGGCAGATCTACGCTGAATCTCTCCGCAGGCTTTGTCAACCCACTTCGGCCCCTTCGGCCGAACACGGTCGGGGAAGTCCGCCAAACGCTCAACATCTTGTAAATAAGTTAACCGCAAGGACAGCGCTTCCATCGTATCGTTGACCTAATTCAATCACACGCAATATTGTATTCCATATATATTTAATATCATATATTGGATTATCGCCACGAAACCAAAAGACTTAAACGCAGAGTTTTTTATCAGTACGAAGTGAATTTAAACCAGGTGAATTAATGAGATATCAATTTGACTTGTCGTCCGTATGGTCCTGAACCTCATCAGAAATTTATCTTTTTCTGCGTCTATTCGTCTCGTTTCTTTGAGCATTCGTTTTGGCCTTTCGAATTATTGTGAATTTTGTTACGCTTTGCAGGATTGCCTTCGGGACAACTGTGACCCTATTTGTCACGCGCAAGGGCGGGGGCTCAAAACGCGGACAATAATTATAGGCTCCTCCGGCAGTAAAATATTATCCAACTATAATCGAATAAAAAAAGATGTTTTCCCATTCAATGGCCGATATCTTAGCAAAAAATTACGCTTAAGAATCAGGCTAGATAAGGTTTCTATTGGTTAAGTCGGTGAACTTTTTTTTCAGCCCTTTTGGACAACTTTTAAAAACGGAAAAATGTTCGAATGTTTTTCCCCGATATTTCCCCGATATTAGCGGCGGATATTGTGTCAAGGCGTTAAATAATACTGCCAAATATTCGAGTTTTGCTTTCAACAGTTTCTTTATTCAATATTTTGATCGACGCAGGTAATGCAAGAAAATTAACACCATCTACGGGAATTAACATTGGCTCTGGTATAATAGTACAATAATGAAGATAGCATGCCAAACAATTAGTGGCTGATGCGTCGCACGATCTCAACTGCAATGTGTGGGAGTGAGTAAGCGCTAGCACCGATTACGATGTAGTGGGAGAGAAAGAGAGAGAAAGAGGCTATGACTGTAGCCAAAGAAGGAAGATTTACATGGAATCGAACACGTTTTTATCGTCGATGGTATGCCAAGGCGGCGATGGTGGCGCCGCCGTCATCGGTGACTAAACGATCGTTATTTCATACAGATTTGTAAACCCACATCCGTAATATTACGCAGAGTCTCTTCCGCTCTAGTTTTCACGTCCCCCACAGCGAAGAAAAAAAAAAAAGGCAACGAAAAAACTGGAACTAACCCCACCGCCGAGGGACGAATGAACTGTCAATATCGCGAGGGACAACTCGAGTGCTAAGAAAAAAGAAAAGTAAAAAAGAAAACGTTGTTTCCGACTTCGGAAATTCGTGTAGACTTCATTACGAGCGGTCCACGAATTTTCCGCAGTTGGTTATACAAATAAATACGATTCGGTAATTGTTTCGTTATCGCCGAACGTTATTCCGGCCGCACCCCGAGTGAAGGCTCTTCCGGTGATTCACTCCGAAATTCTATTTTTCCTCGCAATCACGACCAATTTCGGAGGTATTCAAACGCCTGGACGAGAAAAACAATTCAATTCCCGGTCGCAATATAAAACAGCGACATGACGGAATGTTACAATTTTGGTCTTGACTCGATAACTTGTCACGCTTGGAACAAGGACAGAACGGGTTTGTTGGCTCTACCATTGTTTATTCTAATTTCCATTGATGCAATTTTTTTTAATCTGCGAAATTATGAGTTGTTATTTAAAACTTTTCAGAAGTTGCGGTATGTCCCAAAAGCAACGAAGTCCATGTATACAAACGTTCGGGGTCACAGTGGAAGCCGGCGGATGTTCTACAAGCTCACGACATGTCCGTCATGTGTTTAGATTGGGCGCCTAAGACTAATAGAATCGTCACATGTGCCGCTGACAAAACGGCTTATGTTTGGAGCCTCGGCGATGACGGCAAGTGGATACCCGCTTGGGTAGTGTTGAGAACAAATCGAGCAGCTGTGTGCGTCAAGTGGGCACCTCAGGGTAAGATTATAAAACAAGGGTGGCTTCTCTTGTAAAACGGTCATATATAGTTTTAGATTGTTGACATGAATTAAAGTATCGGACAAGATCCTGAATTTTGATATTTTTATAAATTGTTGAACCTTGAATTTGATACGGAATAGTTTTTAATACTTAAAAATTATTTTAGAAAACAAATTTGCGGTTGGCTCGGGTGACAAATTGATATCGGTGAGTTACTTTGTGTCGGAGAACAACTGGTGGCTCTCCAAACACATAAAACGTCCTCTGAGATCGACGGTAACCGCCATCGACTGGCATCCGGATAACAAAGTTTTAGTCGCTGGTTCGACGGACTGGAAGGTCAGAGTGTTCGGCGCTTACGTAAAGGACGTCGAGGACGCGCCAGCCCCTGGACCTTGGGGAGCCACAGCTACGCTCGGAACGTTACTCGCCGAATTTCCAAATTCTCCAAACGGCGGTGAGTCTACTTCTATAATATTTCGTAAAATTTCTACCATTTTCTGGAAAATAAAAGATAAAGAATTTTTTCCTTCAAAACATCTAAAATAGCTGTTTAATAACTTATTTAACGTACAAAAAAATTCTCGTTTGTGAGCAAAACTAATGAAAAACAGTTGAATGTTGGCAGGTGGTTGGATTCACGGAGTTGCATTTAGTCCATGCGGTAACAAGATTTGTTGGGTGGCCCACAATTCGTCGATATGCGTCGCCGACGCGACCAAAGGAAACGCCGTAGTCAGGCTCTATACGAAGCATTTGCCATTTTTAAGTTGCGTTTGGGTGGGACCCAATTCGATAATAGCTGCGGTGATTATTAATCATTCAATAATTAATTAAAATATCTTTTGATCTTCGTTAAACATAAAACTTATTTTTGAATTTGTTAAATTTTCAGGGACACAATTGCATGCCAATGCTTTATTCGATCGACAATACCGGTCAATTGTACTTCGTATCGAAGTTGGATAATTCGCAGAAGCGCGAAGCCGCCGGTATATCGGCGATGCGAAAATTTCAGTCGCTCGATCGTCAAGCGCGAACCGAAATCAACGACAGTTTTCTCGACAGCATACATCAGAACACGATAACGTGCGTCCGTAAAATGTCACAAAACGAATTTAGTACCAGTGGATTGGACGGCCAGCTCGTCCTCTGGGACACTAAGGTACGAAATATCTTTTTAACACATCGATGCTTCTTCAATTTAATTATTTTTACTTTTTAATACTCAATTATTTATTTAATTTTTCAAGACGCTGGAGAGTTCCATCGCTGGCCTCAAGATCGTCTGAATCGTTAAGTTTTTTTTTATACAGTATCGTCAAAATCGTTTTAAAGTAAACGGAAGAATGAAGCGAGAGAGAGAGAGAGAGAGAGAGAGAGAGAGAGAGTGATATTGCGCTGACAACGAATTCGAGCGCTACGATGTAAAAACGTTGAAAATAAAAGTAATGAGGATTTTACAATCCCAAATGAGCCCGATTTTTTCCATGTTCCGAGATTTTAACGCTCCAATGACTGGTAATACATCAAATAACAATTGAACAATTTCAATTATTCAAGTCAAAAACATGATAAACAATGATGGGATAATAAAATAATGATTTTGGATAATTTTTGCAAAAAAGATTTTTTTTTACCCTAACAGCGATCAAATTGTTTATTTAAAGAATCACGAAAGGAGAAATCGTATGAAAACGTACCCTCGCACGGGTTTCTCCATTTAAGAAGCCGCCAATATCGTAATAATTATATATAATTATAATTTACAACCGTTATCTTGCGCGATGAGTTTTCGACAAAACGAAGCGTGAAAGAGGCTCGTGGAAGATTTTATTTCTCTGCGATGCAATTATGCCAGATCGCCGAAAAGTACAAGAAAGATAAACGAGCGAAGCTCGGAAGAAGCGGTAGGTTTGCGAAAATTGTCTCAAAATGTTGCACACGTGTCGGCCCGAGATTCAGCGTGATAAAATTGGTTTAGCCCCAACACTATCGTGGGCGGGCTTTACGAGTGATGACAAATCATCCAGGCGGAGGAAACATGTTGCAAATCATTCGCGAGAGGTATGTGGCTCTCCCACGGTGCATCAGAGACGATTCGAGACATCGCTTTGATGATGCAGCGCTTTCCACAGCTGCTGCTCCAGAAATATTGTGTTGCGTGCATAACTGCGGCAATTTATCCATTAAACTACGTGGATGATGTACCGAGGCTCTGGTCATATATGAAGTGGAGTTTTTTTTTTTTTTATAGGGCCCATAGCCCTAGACTTACAAGGTCGAAGTTCCAATTTCAAAATTCCGTTTGTTTCACACAACTTTCTGTTCGATTCCAAGACCTTTAATTTTTCGTGTGTATCAAGTCAAATTAAAAAAAAATTATTGTAAAATTAAGCTCGTAACGCTTCTTTCTTACGACTGTATTTTTCTCTTTAATACAATTAAATCTTCGAAATTTACGTATCTACCCGGTTTAAATTTTACCCAACATGTTGTTTCAGTAGAATAAAATATTTAATTATTTTTTTTTAAATTATTTCTTTATTTCTTTATTTATAATAATTTCCCAATGTTAAAATGTTAATGCCGGAACAGTTAATAATTACCTGGATATACTAAAAAAAAAAAAAGAAAATGCACTTCGTTGAACTTCTGGTTTTTTTTCGTTCGATTTAAATTTTCCCTGAACAGTTTATCGCAGTTATCTCAGCTAACAGTAGATAAGATCGACCGCGTCGCAGCTCGTAGCAGTAGCAGCAGTAGGAGCAGCATCAGCAGCAGCCACACGTCGTCGCCTCACGACTCACAATTCTTCGTCGCTGAAAGGGAGGGAGTAAACTGCTGTACAGTAGTCGTCCGAACCATCTGAACGCGCGCAATATCGATTCAGTTGGTCTGAAACCACCCCCGTGCGCGTGCGGTTTTCAGCCCTGAAATAATAATATTTTCTATACCCAAATATCGTACAAAAAATTATATTAAATAAAATTTCTTACAAAGAAAAAAGTGAAAATAGAAAATTCAATCGACATAAATTATTAAAAAAAAAAAAAAAAAAACAATTTTGAAAAATATAAATTGAAAAAGATTCAGAGTTATGATCCCGGTGTTTAATCCTCGAACCAACCGAGAGAGGGTAGCAAAAGAGGGTTGAAAGGTCTTTTCAGCGGCTGGCGCTGTCGTGTTCAAC
This sequence comes from Sussaba pulchella, assembly GCA_963971145.1. Classification (NCBI taxonomy): domain Eukaryota; kingdom Metazoa; phylum Arthropoda; class Insecta; order Hymenoptera; family Ichneumonidae; genus Sussaba; species Sussaba pulchella. The sequence goes on from OZ020167.1 coordinate 312,230, forward strand.
GTTTTCACCGCTACGAACGCTCCAACACCGATTTTCCGTCCGAGATTTCAACCCTCGAGTGGGTTTCACTGGTTCGGGGTGCTTCAACGGGGGTTGATCTGATAACCATTTCCTCACAAAGTCGGAATATTTCGTCGTTGCGTAAAAAAAAAAAACATTGTTCGTATTTTTATTTTTTTTTAAATTCATTTTCAAGACGCGGAAACGGTGATTTTATTATTTCTCGAAAGTGAATCGGAAAATTGATGACAGCTTAAGAGTTGTGGAAGCGAGAGGTATTGCCACGAACCACCCCCGTGCGGTCGGAGCGAACGCTCTTGTCCAGTATTGATTTGCTTGGTGAACCGTGTGTGTGTCTGTGTGTGTGTATTATTTTTCTATCCGGTCTTCTGGCCGATCCAATGGCTTTCAGTTACGCTCTATTGCGTTAATCAATGGAAAACTAAAAATACATGAAAAATAAAAACAATTTTATTTGCCGATAAGTGAATGAGAAGAAGAAAAAAAAACAAATTTGTCGTTCGACGAAAAGGTTTATGATTATGAGTTATGAGAGGCAAAGTTTACAGGTATAAATGATAAATTCCGATATTTCGACAATCACAAAGTTTTCGTCATAATATTACAATTAATTTCAATAATTTATTATTCCCGCGTCTGGGCCGGACTGTTTTCTTTTTGTTTTTTTTTGTTTATTTTGGTTTTTGTTGTTGTAATAAACGTAATCGATAAGTAATCAAGCCGCGAGTGTGCACCCCATAGCTGAACGTGAAAAAGGTCAAAGAATAAATAATATTTTGGCATAATATATTAATCGTTGATTAATTGAACAATAATCGTGTTTAAATATGAAGAGGCGCGAGAGGACAAACGCGAGTTTTTCCTGAATGTTGAAAAAATAATACATCAAGAAGAATTGTTTATTTGTTGTGATAGAAAAAAAAATCTAAGTTTTCGTTTTGGGATTAATGTTATCGCTCGGAAAAGGAAGTGATTTTGGGGTTGCTGCGGCGGTGGTGCGGCACAGCGGCAGTGGCCGAAAGGGTTGAACGGGTCAGGAGAGTCAATCGTCGGCCTCGTTCCGCCCCCCACCCGCAACCGAAGAGAGAGGAACCCTTTCGTGGCAGCCTCTACCTTCCTCTCATCTCCCGTCCTCCTCCCCCGCGCACACAACCTGCCGCACTATTTCGCCCCAAGCATTATTATGTCTTCGATATCGGCCCAGGGCGTCGTCGAGAGGGCCAGCGCCGAATTGACCAAAAGAATCAATGGACTTGGCCTTCGTGCATCCAAGCATCATGGTAAACATTTTTTATTTATCGCACGAAACATTAAATTTTCCTTTTTTTTTTCTTTCAAATGAAAAATTTGTGGGAATTAGAATTAAGTTTTTTTGTTGCTTATTTGATAGACTTTATCCGAGTAATTTCTAGAAATTCAGTCTTAAGCTTTCCGGTGGATGGATGGTCATTCCCTCCGAAATCCACTTTTAGATGTAGACTATTATTATTTGAATTACAGATAACATTCTTACGCTTATCTCGATGCATTATTTATAATTATATTGAGGTAGATTGGTCTGTAGTTTGTACGTACGTTTTCTTCTTTTTTCTTTCATGCAGCTCAATTGGGCTTACGATCCCCGATAACATTGCGAACGATTTGCTGGGCTACCGCTACTTCGCTGGGATCGTCGGGCGTTAATTGATCTCGAAAACCGGTTCAATTGGTCGATTCTATATCATTTTTTTTTCCGTTTTTTATTTAATTTTTTTTTTTCGATCAATTTTATTTTTAGTCTCGTTGGATCGAACTCGTACGTTGAAATAGAATACTTGTGAGATTCATCGATGAGATTTCGTCGGCTATTGTACTAAACTGCAGTGGAATCGATAGAGAGGCCAACGGTGGTTTACCCAGCCGCCAACGGACACCGATAGCGTAATCCTTCGATTCTGTAGAGCTCGCTTTACTTTCTCCTCTTTCGCTGCTTCGATTTTTATACATTACATATTTATTTTTATTCCTCCCTCCCCCTTGATTGCTGCGGGGCAAAAATCACGCTTTGTGGAGCAATTATTTTTCAGAGATTCTTTTTTAGCAGTTAACCGACTCACTTTGAATGATAATTTGGTTTTAATAATTTTTTTACAAACATTTTTCTCGTTGCTCTCATTACTTAGCACAGAGACTCGCACGAGTGATAAAAAATTTGATCAATAGCGTTATCCGAAGGATAATTATTTTGTTGATAGAGAAAAAATGCCAATGATATTTTGTTTGCACGAGTTTTGCATCTCGTGTGTCCCAAGTATTTGTCTATGACCCGTCTGTTCCTATACGTGCGGTATGCAAGAAAATGGGAACGCTGCCAAACGTCCGAGGGATGCTTCGGGCGTAAAATGATAAATTCTCCTTACATCGCCGGATTATTTTTCTTTTTTCCTTCTGTCTAGATTTGTAATAAATTTTTCGGCTCTTGCATCATTTCGTGAAATCTCATTTTTCGCGGTGGGTTTTGCGCGTGGTTTCCCATCTGTCTCATGCATCGAGAAATTTTCTTGGCCCGGAGACACTACGAAGAAATGAATTGCTGAAAAAAAAGGAATAAAATCGATAAAATAACAATCATAATAAAAGCAAACGAAATGAGAAATGAATTATTTGTTCAATAAATTATTAAGACTTTAATTGGGGTTTCGCTCTTATCAATCAACAGATCCCCCAATTAAAGTGTTGAGTGAAATAATATGAGCGTGAATTGAAACTGCATAAACGTATGGAGCTAGAGATATATGGTATTATATTGTAGTTTGACGGTATGAGCATCAATAAGCGGTAAAAGGAATGGAATTTCAACTTCATTGGTATATATGACGCAGTGGCACGCTATTCACGAGTTCATTGTGTGAATTATAACGTCGCCGCACACTGTCTGTAACACTTGCACATTGTCTGTAGTCATATATTATGTATTATTGCTATCTATACCTTCGCTTTCGTTCATTCTCATTACCGGCTATTGGATTTTTACGACACAAAGCGTTACCTCAACTTTCGTTCATTGTTTAACCATAATCGCAATTACTAAAATACCGGAAATTACGCATAATTGCAGTAACGCTCGATATTTTCATAAATTAATTATGATTATAAAAAATAGCTGATTTTAATTAGGCATGAATTTGATGAATGAAATAAAAATTTTCGATATTATTGTTTGAAATTGTTGAAAAAAATTGAAATTCGGTCGATGATTATGTCGAAAAATTTGAGAATGGGTTTGTTATTTGGTTTAAAATTTTCAGAATGATTTTATTGCATTGTACCAGTAATAAGATTTAGATATTATTTTTCTAAATGATTCGCATTCGCTTTATCAGAGTTTAAAAAATTTGTTAAAACTAATTTTGTTGCGCTTTTTATTGAATGAAAACTTTTCTTACAGAAATATCAAGTTTTTCATTTAATCTAAATTCGATATTTTTGTATTTAATTTTTATTCAATAACGTATATTTCATTGAATGATAAACTACGTTTTTATTATAAAAATGAGGCCTCTCTCGCGTATCTCAAATACAATTAACATAAAAAAATAAGAAATCACAATTTAATTGTATTTTCCATTATCCGAATACACAGCAAAAATATCGTTTGAAATATAATAATAATAAAAAATTAAAAAAAAAATGATTTTATTGATTAATTCCAGGCGGTGGAAAGGCGAGCGTTATGGAACGCGTGACGAACGTTTTTTGTGGTGGCGGAGGTGTGGCTTACACGAATTTACAAAGCGCGAACGCTAATCCGACTCCGGAGAAGCCAAGCCGAAGCGTGCCTATGCCAGTTGACAATTCGGTCAACGTTGGTAACAACAAGGGTTTGAACAACAGTGCGGCAGCTGTGGCGGCTGCGGCGAGAGCGAGGATATCTAGAAAAATATCAAGGACGAAGAACGTCCCTCTAGCGAGTGGCGGTACCGGTGGATATCTTCCGCCGCTTTCCTGGGAACAGCTCATGCAAGACGATCATTTTCTTAGTCGTTTCTTCTTATATTTCAACGCCAGTGAAAGAAAAATTCTTGCCCAGGTAAATTATTATCCTGTTTTTCAATTAAATTCGTGTATTTATCTCAATTTATCTTTCTTCGTTACTATTAAAAATCTCTCCCAAATCTCTCACAACTATTTCGTTATAATTCATTATCACCGTCGAATGGTCAAATGAATACCACAATTTTTCATCCTCAACTGATATTGTAACTTTTTACACGAAATAGATTGAAGTGAGCGAATAAAAAATAAGTTTGATTGTTGTATTTAAATCGTTTGAGGTTTGTGGACGATGGAGGGATGTATTGTACGCGAGACCGCGACTGTGGGCCGGTCTGGTACCGGTCGTAAAGTGTCGGGAAGCACGTGCGATGGCCGCAGGCTCAAGAACTCGACTCTACGCTTCTCTCGTAAGACGAGGATTTCATTCCCTCGTTCTCGAGGGAGCCGCGGACGAAGATATTCCGGAACTCACTCATGGGTTTCCTCTTGCTCAACGGCACGTCCACTCGTTGTCTCTCAGGGGTTGCGTTGTTACGGACAGGGGTCTCGAGGCTCTCCTCGATCATCTTCAGGTACACATTTTCTCTTTTATACACAATCCACAGAAATTAAATTAAAAACTCAATATATACTCAATAATGTATCGAATAAACCCTAGTGGAGTTAATTCGGAGTTCTGTATGGAGAATTATTATGTGTGGAAGAGAGAAAACGAACTCCGATTTTTACACAATTTCCTCCCCCAACTTTGACCCAATAAGTTGTATGATACCTTGTGACCGTAGCCTATTTAATAAATTTGAAAAAATCGATAGATTTTCGAATAATGCAGTGGAAAGCCATCGGCGGAATTGATATAACAAGTTGACGATATAAAAGTTTGCGTAGTACAAAAAATGATGAAAGTTTGTGCATTAGAGTTTTTCAAGATAAGCACAGTTGGTTAATTGAAATGTTATTTTTGATTCAGGCTCTATTCGAATTGGAACTGGCAAGTTGCAACGAAATAACGGAAGCCGGTCTCTGGGCTTGTCTAACGCCTAGGATAGTATCGCTCTCGCTGTCGGACTGCATAAACGTAGCGGATGAGGCTGTGGGCGCGGTTGCTCAACTTTTGCCGAGTCTCTACGAATTTTCACTGCAAGCTTATCACGTTACGGACGCTGCCCTCGGTTACTTCAGCGCGAAACAGAGCAGTTCTCTCAGCATTCTCAGGCTCCAGTCGTGTTGGGAGCTTACAAACCACGGGGTCGTTAATATCGGTAAGTTTAACTGTTATCGATATCAAATTATCCTTCGTTTCATATTCTTATATCAATCAATCGTTCTTGTCGAACATTTGTTTAACACGATAAAGCGATTACTTAATTATTTCATTTATTTAAGTAGCTGAGAAAATGATAATTATCATTAATTAAAGAATATTAATTGTATTTAAAAGTAAATCCCGATCGGATATTAGTAACGAATTATTGGATGGAAAAACTATATTGAAAAGTTAAAAAAAGCTATGTCTGCTAGTGTAAATTTTTTTATTTAAATTGAGTTGTTAGTTATAAAAAAAAAAGATAAAATTTAAAATATACCGAAATCTAATTCCATTGAAAAATAAGTGGCTAACAAAAAAGATACGTTTAAATAATTACAGGATAATATAGTACGTTTGAGATTGGCAATGGTGGGTGTGAGACACGTAATTTGAAAAATTTGGGTATAAAATCCATAAAAGCTGTAGTTATTTACTACAAAAGGAGTAACGCGTGTTGATCTCTGACACCGGGTAGTCTCACTGTTGTACGGGGCCAGCACACCTTTCGAATTAAATATAGATAGTAATCGTAGAAGGCTTTATTTAGCTCGGGATGAGCTGTCAGCATGCGGTTCTTCCTCCCAACGTCTCGGGTTCTCTGGTGTTACCTTAACTCTTGCCCTCTCTCACGTTCGAGTATTCATCGGTATTTATATCGATGACCAATTTCCAGGTCATTTTAGAATATTCCATTTTTTAATTTAATTTCGATAAATTTCAATACATCTCGTGTTTACCAGTGAAAAGAGGAACAGATAAATACATTTTATAATACTAACTATTTTTTTAAACGCGAGTTGGAAAATAATGAAAATTTGGTGGTTGACAGAGAATGAAATTGTTTATATCTTGCAGTTCATTCCTTGCCGAATTTGACGGTCCTCTCGCTGTCAGGATGCAGCAAAGTAACGGACGACGGTGTCGAGCTAATCGCCGAAAATTTGCCGAGACTTCGGTCGCTCGATCTAAGCTGGTGTCCAAGGATCACCGACGCCGCTCTCGAATACATAGCCTGCGATCTCAATCACTTGGAGGAACTGACGTTAGATAGGTACGAAAAAAAAATTAACCCAATCTCGTTCGAGATTTATAAGAATTTCCGGAAACTTGAAAAAATTTCATAATAAGTATCAGCCTAATTCATTCAATACTGGTCCTGATTTTTTAATATTTCTTTGATAAAAAATAAACGAAAATCATTAAAACAAAAATTGCTCAAACACCAAAATGTTTATGTTACGTACGGCAACCTACCGATAACAATGAAATAAATTCATTTCAATCGTGTCAATTGTTGGACCATCATCTTTGCTATTTTCGGTTTGTTGGAAAATTGCTAAAATCGGTTTGTTTGACATGCAACGTCGGCTTGCCAAAGCGTCTCAATGTTAGACTCTGTTAAGTCCTAAGGAGATTTATCGAACGAGATTGTTGTGGCACGAGCCTTCGCTCGAACGTCAAACCACCAACAGCGACGGAAGATTGAGATAGGGAAATATTTCAGAACGTCTTTTGGCAAACCTTTTCATTTTGCGTATTGGGGCATCGCGAACTCAGATGCTTCGACGATGATTAAACGTCATATATATTGTTCGCGGTCCACTTATCTATCTATCTATCTATGTCTATCTTCGTTTCTGTTTGTCGAAGTTACACCATTTTTTTCTTGCGTTGCGCCAATTCCCGTAGATACTTTCAGACATTTTCATTAGCGTCGTGAATTTTTAAATTATTTTGATATAAAAAATAACCAAATTTCTATATATAATTTATATAAATTATATCTATATAATTTATATAAATATCTCCCGATAGTATCTACTTAAAATGTAGAAACTGTCAGATGATTCGAAAAACTTTGGCTTTTTTCAACATAACCATCGATCAATTAACTTTTCAGAACGTTAAAATACATCAAAATGAATAATAAATTGATTAAAATCAGTTGTTAGAATTTTTGTCCAAAGAAAGAACAAATAAAGTTGCAGCTTGCCAAGAGTTTTATTCGAAAGGTTGTTCGAAGCTCATCGGTTGAGCCACGAGTTACACAACGGATAAATTAAACGGCGTGAAATGTCGGAACGCGATTAGAATTTTTTGTGAGTCGTAAGAGTTGTAAAGAGCCGACGAAGAAGAGGAAGCGGACACGAAATGCGGGAGAACGACGCGGGTCTCCCGCACATGCGAGCCAATTGAAACTTTGCCACGAACCGCTAATCGAGTGTCGACCACCTTCTTCTCGGGGGAGGGGCAGGACGGGAAATTCAATTCAAGCTTGCTCCGCGTCAATCACGCGACTTTTCGTCCCCGGGTTAGCGAAACTCTCACAACGTTATTTAAACGCTGACAGACGTACAACAGTTAATCGATGGTTCAACGAGATTCCATTTATCACTGGGATAACCGATTTGCTCCAACGCATATTACGTTTTTCATTCCTGTCACGTGGAATTTATTTATTTATCAATTTGTCTCAATCTATTTTATTGATATATTTATATTTCATTGTAGTTTTATCAGTGTATTTTATACAGAAAAATATTGTTTCAAGATTTGAAAATGTTAAAAATGTTGATTAATTTTGTATTCTTGTGGAGGAATTCGTAGTTGAACATTTCCATTTTTCAGTTTTGTGAAACGAACAATAGGAAAGTTAATGGAATTGAGAAGTCTTGACTGTGCCCATGTATCAGCTAAAACTGAACAAAATATGTTTGCGTTAAAATATTCATTTAAATCGAATAAAAAATATTTGAATTGGTTTGTTGTTGTTGATGGTGTTGTAGATGCGTTCACGTGACTGACATCGGAGTCGGTTACATCTCGACTATGGGATCGCTGAGTGCACTATTTCTACGATGGTGTTCCCAGCTAAGAGACTTTGGTCTGCAGCATCTCTGCGGTATGAGATCTCTGCAGGTGCTTTCTGTAGCCGGTAAGGAATTGCCCGATCACTTATTCCGAAGACAAATATACATATCAGGGTGGTTGTTATTTGGGTAATTTTTGAATTTTTTGTTGTGACGGCTTGGAACTCGATTTCTAAGATGAGACAAAAAACTTTAAGCATATTTCGAACCGTCTAGCTCAATTCTAACCGTCCTCAATAATTAGGTGAAGTTTCCCATTTGAAATACAGACAATTTTTCTACCTTTTGCTAATTAAATCGGCGGGACGACTAATTATTCATGAAAAAATTAAATACCATGTGATAAATGAGTATGAGCTGCACTCTCACGAGATGAAATGTATTCTACGTCAGTCGGGAGGGAAACTTTCAGATATTCTAGTTGTATCAAAATTAAGATATAAGATCGACCACACATGTACATTGATTTTTCCGAAAGTAAGGCTCACACCCGTTAATTTCACATGGTTTGTTATTTTTCAGTGGTACCGCTAATATAATAACGAAAGGAAAAATTGCAAATATTTTAAATGGCATTCAGAATGGTTGGAAATAGGCTTAATATATGAGTTTTCTAGCCTCCTTCCGGGCGTTCGTAACAAAATGACCGAAATAACAACCACCCCAACATATATTGCTACGATTCTCTGAATATATTTATCACTCATCGTATCGGAGTTGATTGAAGAAACTCGAAATTTTTACCGATTGTCACTCATCGATAGAATCTAAAAAGATTTATGACGTCCTAATACACGAAACCATTTGTGCTTCAATATTTCCACTAAGTATAGCAAATGATTAATGGACTCTTTTGTTCTTCATTGTTTCGTTTAAATTTAAGATTTTTAAATATTCTTTACTCAACGTAAATAATTGTTAAAAAAATTCTTTCGCAGGCTGTCCACTACTGACAAGCAGCGGTTTATCAAGTCTAATCCAGCTGCGTCATCTGCACGAACTCGAGCTCACCAACTGCCCGGGTACGTCGCGCGAACTCTTCGACTATCTGCGTGAGCATTTGCCTCGTTGTCTCGTAATCGAGTGAGAAAATAATTCCCGACTATTAGCGAGAAAGATTTTTGAAAAAAAAAAAAAAAACGTTAAATCCAAGGGATGCGTCGTACACGAGTAAAGAAAAAAACAAAAAAAAACATGGCAATACCGGAAAAATAAGTCCATCGCGTTTTAGATATAATAATCACATAGACCTTAATCCCACTTTTCACGGTAAATTGATTGTTTTCTTCTAGGTATTTTACCCTCAAATCGAACGGTTTAATCTTACGTTTTTTCACATTCGCGTATTAATTAATCTGCCTGTAAAAGTAACAGCTTGCGTTTTGTCTCAAAAGAAGAACAAAATGAAAATAAATTACACACACACACACACTCATGATACGAATGAAACATAGGAGAAATTGTGCGTAGAGCTTTCAAGTTCGGCGCGATGGGCGAAACAAAACAAAAAAACGAAAAAAATATTAAAAAATAAACTAAAATAAGCTGTAGTTATTATCGCGAAAAGTGCCCGTCGCATTTTAACAACAAGTATACGAGGAATAAAATGAAAGAAAATAAAATGCTCGCGACAGACACGCCGGTTAGAGAACTGTGATAAATTTATAATGTACCCTACGTTCGTGTTTCAATTTGTCTAGACATTTAATAGAGCGTGACAAAAAAAAAGGGATGTTATAAATTGAAAGATAAACGTAAAATATAAAAATGCATACGAGACGAAAAAACGTTTGCAGATATGAAAAAAAATGAAATCGGATAAAAGGAGAGGAAAAGCGATAATACAATACTTGCCGTTTCGAATGCTAGTCGCGCATTGCTTTATAGATTGCGAATGAGGTTGAAATGGTAATGAAAAAAGGTACATCCTATCCAGGCGGGCTTCTGGAGGCGATCGAAAAACGGAAAGACGGTTTAAACGTTTTAAACTTTTCTATCTGTTCAGCTTTTTGCATCGTATTCGCACAGAAATGTTGAGCCTGGTTTGTCCGTTCAAACGACTAAAATTTCCCAAGCTTTCCGTTTATTATTTTCTGACCGTTTGAGAAACGTATAAGAAGAAGAACCAACTGTTCAGTCATGCTTTCTTGCTTTACCAAAAGTCCGGCTTCCTTGGAATTCAGATTCAATTTTTCTTGTCTCATAACGATTCTGTAAATAATTTCTTTGAGTCTTATATCCTCGTGAATCGACTAAAGGACTTTCAACTTGAGTTAGAAAATTTCTGGAACGAAATTCTAGCCACATCCGTCGAGATATGAGGAATCGAACTTATTCTTTCCATTATTTCTATTTTATTTAACATTGTTTCCGATTTCAAACCGAATGGCAAAAATTGAAATTTCTTCTACTTTGATGTTAGAAAACAGACACACACACACATTCCAGAACGTCGAAAAAATATTTTTCATCATATTAAAAAATCGTAAATGACGCACACAATAATTAATCTGCGTATTTGTCGTTGATTTAAAATAAACGTATTTCGAAAAGAAAGTCCATAAGATGGATCACCGGGACAATTTTTCTTCGTGTTTGTACTGGATCGTTATTTTCATCGACTTGAAACATTATTTATTGCACACTCACACGTAAATAAAACGTCCGAAAGAATACACGAACACGCATCGTTGATGTTTTCATGTACGAATATTTCAATTGCAATGTTGAGAAAAAGTTCGGCTGACACAAATAAATAGTGTATTTAAATTTTTAAGTTGCGTCATGAATGAGAACTCAATTTCATAGCCGAATTTACAGAAAACAAAGAAACAAAAAAGGATCCATCTTCGTTCACGCTGGTTTATATAACCGAATTAATTTTTCACGACACTAGAAAGAAAATAAATTTCTGTTATAATGTATTTTGTATCACTTTGACTAGTTTACAGAAAAAAAACGAGATTAATATACATTAATTGTTACGACTGAGTCGAGGAATATATGTAGGTATAAAAATAACTTATTCAGAATCGCAATCAGATCGTAGCTCACTCGTAGCTCATTCTATCTCGATGTTACGTATATTTGTAAAACAAAAAAAAAATCGTGTCTAATTTTCCCAAAAATTATTCTTCTCACAAATTCGTCGTTGTTGTTTAATATTTGCACGATTAAAAACACACACACACACAAAAATAAGAACGTTTACGACGTGGATTGTCATTATTCTCGTTCATTACTATTATTAACATTATTGTCGATATAATTGTATTAGGATAAGTTTTGTGTGTGAATGTGTGTGTGGTCGAGAATATCGTTGTTGATAATTCGTAAGTTCGGAATAAACAACGTGCGACGAAGCGGTAGAATCGTGGACACGTTATTTAATAATAAAAACTGCAAAAAAGTTTTTAAAAAATAAGAAAACCATGGAAATCGATACCATCTAAGTTATTCAAATCGAATATTATTATTGATCATTGTCGCAAACGGTAGTTGAAAAAAAAAAACAATAATGTCCGATGCGTTTTTTGTAACGATCAGAAGAAAAAAAATACTATTCGCCGTAATAAATACAGTAAACGATCGCTGTATAACTTGTACGATAGAGAAGAAACAACGTGGCTATATTATTGTCATTTTTACGAAATGCTGAGATACTCGAAAAACCATATTTATTACAAATTATTTATTTATTATTATTATTATTACTATTATTACCCGAGATTGTCAATGGACAATTTTTTTTTTCTGCGTGTTATTTCCTCGCACGCTCCGTGAGCCCGCAGGGTCTTTTTTGTATATATTGTACAAATAATAATAATGATAATATACATACATATGCATATTATTCGATATACGAGTAATGATAAAACGTAAATACCTCCCTCATTATTATCGTATGAAATCTACAGATGGATGAATTTTAATTGTATTGACTTGTCAACCGAGCACTCAAGTCCATATGGACCATCCTGACGCAAAGAATAGAAGCTGGTTTAACCCAATAATCTCTAATTGTAAAAGTTTTAAAAACAGGGCCCCCGAGGAAGTTTTCGCGGGTACTACGGTAAGCTATCGAAGGGAGAAAACGGAGCCTCATCGATCCGAAAAGAACCATCAGAAGTTTTAGTTGCTGTACGTCTAGGCCCATAAGCTGACCGTCGTTATCTCATCGAAGTGATCAACCTGGCCGAGGATTTTATGTAACCGTTTTATTACACTTTTTATTACCGAACCGAGAGCCACCTCGTCTTAATCTTTAACAAGATAAACATCCAAAGAAGTCAAAAAATAAAACAACAGGTTGCTTAAAAAAAAAAAAAAAATCGTCTAATTTTTTCGAGTTTCCGTTTAGCGATCGTTCTGTAAATCGAGATGGATTTTTGAGATTTTACGAGTCCTAGAATTGCTCGATTCGTCCTCAAGTGTTTTCCCACCAAGTTAGAAGACCCAGACCGGGTTCGTCAATCGCCGCCTGACGAAAGAACAAAGAAATCATTTAGTGAGATGATATGTAGGTAAAAAATGACGATATTTGGAAGAATTAACGAAATAGCATGAGAGTAATAATTCGGAAGCGAGGTAAAAAAAAAAAAAACGGTTATGTGAGTACCCCGAGAGTATAAGGTGAGATTCCTTTGGCTTCTGGTTTCTCCACACTTTCGCCAGCGACTGTGGGACCTGTTGGCAGCGTTTCTACAAACGATTCGCTCACGACTCTAAAACGAATGGTTTCTCCTGAAAAAACGAAAAAAAATTAAGTTCATATAATTCGTTATATCTTGGATCGATCTTAGTGATTTTTTTCATACCGGCATCCATGAAAAGGTCATGCTTTTCACCATCACCGGTATCGTACTCCCAAACCCATGCCTGCTCAGTCTGATCGAATCTCGAGGGATGCTGCAGCTTATGAGGCGGAATGATTATATCCTCGAAAAATCCTAAGGTCACTGGAAAATAAAACATCGAAGAATCGTTATATTCTTCGGCTGATACCAAAAACTATTGTACAATTTAGAACTAAATGGATCAAAAACTTGGCCTAACTTAAGAAAGAGTTTTAAATGCAGTCCAAGAGTTTTTAGGATAGTTGAAAGTCTTTTCTGCGAGACAAAAAATGTAGAGAATCTTTTACCAGTGATTTTATAGCATTTCAATATGGGAATAAATTCTGAGTCATGATAAGAATAAAAATGACCAATGCATGTACGTGCAAGTTTTTAGAATTTACGATGGACAAACAATCCTGTTGAATACAACCAATAATGCTAATTACTGGATTATTTTGAGTCAGGAATATGTACAAAAGTTATGATAAATTACCGTGTACTCCATCGGCGCTGCAGCTCCGTATCTTTCCAAGAAGTATTTCTTCCATAAAAGGTCGGAAGACGATAAATCGAAATACAACTTTTGTGTGCGACGATCCATCCCCAGGAAAAATATAAGATTCTTCGATCTTTGTGATATCATGAAGGGCAATACAGAGACCAACATTCAAGTAAACCTAAGAAAAGTAGATTGTATTTTTTTCAATTAAATTTGCCACCAAAGTTACTACGAAAAATCATAATTTGTCAACATATTGTTCAAATTGTTGACAGATCAAAGATTTCCATGAAAGCGAATAAAAAAATTTATAACGGTGATTGATGGAGTAACAAAAATGTTGAAGGTTAGGAAATTTATCGAAAAATAAATAAATAAAAAACGTACTTTATTGGCTAGTTTGCGATTGAGTTCGTCGGTGATTGCGTCATTCAATTTGCGTTTGAATTTCCACGGTGGTATTCTAACAACGTCCTTGAGTTCCGATAAAACAAACATTTCTCGTATGAAATGCAGTCGGGAAAAATTAACAGTAAATAATGAACACGTGGTTTCCGGGCGATTGAGAGTGACAGGTTAATATTGTCTATACAGCTGTGTGTAACCGCTGAGAATGGCCCCAACTAAACGGCTGCCATCTTCATGCGAGTCCAAGGCTTTCGTTAATAGACCCATGTGGGACCTAATGGGACCCAATGGGACCTGCGTCTATCTTCATCTGTGGGTGCAGCAATAAAAATAGTGTATAAAACGGTTTTATAAATTCCGAAGAGTTATATATTACGGAATAAAGGTGGTATTCGTGTAGATCTTCTGTCGTGAGACATTTTTCGAAAAAAACTATATGTTTACTACATTCTTCTACATTCGTACGTACAAGATCAATAAAAATGAGTTTGTGGTTATTCCTCATTCGTTTACACTAATTTAGCTTATTTTACAATCGTGCTTTTAACATACACTGGTATTCACTGCGTTCACCACCATGCTTCATTTTACTATAATAATTTATACATTTAGAAGTGGGGAACAATGATAAACAAAGGTCTACCTGTTTTCTCCTATGCCTTGTACATCTTTGTATTGTAAATTGCAATGACATATGCCATTTACATATTGCTAGTGATGGAATTCAGCTGGAGGATGATTTTACAATAATTGTTATTGCCTTTTGAAAATTGTGCCTGAACCATGTTTGACCGTGAAACTACAAGACCTGTGGTTACTTTTGATTGCATCCACTTTCCTATTGAAACTGCTGTGCGGTCCACCATCTAGTACCAGATTTAGTACCAGATTGGATGCCTACTACGTTACTATAAGAATGCCTGAGGCATTTTGGTAGGCACATTAGTCCAAAAAGTAGCGGCGTATGCCGATCAATGACCAAACAGGCGCATCAGCCTAACCAGACCAAACGGACTACCCAAAGTGACGATGAATGCTCAAAATAGTCACGTCATTTGGCCACTCGCTTCAATAGGCAGAGACCGAGAAATAAGTCTTCGAGTGGCATTTGCCGAGGCACTTGACTTTCCAAGGGTATCATATAAATTAGTAGGCGTCACCCATCTGATACCTCTGACTTGTACAACATGAAATCCGCGATTTATATCTTTATCATGGACCGGTAGAATATAGGAGATATACTTTACAAGGATTGCCACATCCCTTATCATTTTATCCTTTACCTTGTTTTATATTTCAATCTTTACATCCCTTTTATATTTTAATCAGGTTCTGAGATCGGCTTTTATAAGGGTTTTGTTGTAACGCAGAGTGTCAGTGCTGACACAGTGAAAATGGAAGATAACCATTGCCATTGAGTTCACAGTTCAATCAATGAGATATTAACAACCAACGACAAACAGACCTTATATTCTTCTTCATAAAACTTTAAAAAATGGCTTTCAATACATAATCATCATAAGCAGCAATCTTGAATCAGTGACGTTGTTACGTAATTGCTATAAACAAATTAGTATAGTCCGGTATTCCCCGCCAAATCGAGGAAAATGAGTGACTTTCCTCTCATAGGTCGTTGGATAAATACAGAGCACCGATGGATTATCCAATTAGCCACAGATAATAATTGCTCCTACTAGTTACTTGTTGCCTACAAATAAGCCACTTTAAGCTAGTCTTCGACACTGTGTTCAACGGGACGCACGATTCAATAATTCTAGTGCAACAATTTAATGTTACGGCATCATTAGAATCTCTTACAACGTTCCTACAGTACCATTGGCTTGTTCCAAAGGTAAGTCAACCCACGACCAATCAGAATGAAAGCAAAGCATATGTATAATCGTCCAAACAATTTAAAGACAATTTTAAAAGATAAAAAAATTGACTAGAGCTTACAGAGTTATATCTCTACAAGAAATATCATTCCTTGCCTCTCCGTGCCAAGGGTTGAAAGAGTTTAAAAAATTACCCCTTAATTTGTGCAAAAGTATGAAAACGTACATACGGTACCAACATTTTTCTTGAGAAATTC
Source organism: Sussaba pulchella (assembly GCA_963971145.1). Taxonomy (NCBI): domain Eukaryota; kingdom Metazoa; phylum Arthropoda; class Insecta; order Hymenoptera; family Ichneumonidae; genus Sussaba; species Sussaba pulchella. The sequence goes on from OZ020167.1 coordinate 328,302, forward strand.
AATGACAGTGTTCAAAAACTCGTTCATTATTCTTAGAGAAGCTGGCCTGGCCTTTTTTGTACGGTTTAATTCTTAAGAATAATTAGCGCGGCCCTGCCAATATAATAACTGTAAGGTAGAAAAATTGTTTGTGATAAAAATGGAAAATACCCAAATGTGAAGGGGTAGTGTTGGAATAAGATTAGAAGGTTGCAGATAGACTTAGCATATTTCTCCTTCTCTGGAGTCGAGTTCCGAACCGACCGAAAAAAAAAAAATCAAAAATGACCCAAATAAAAATGACCCCGATATATATTTTTGCTTATTATTGATACTTGAAGATCGTACAATTTTATCATGTTCTTCAAACGAATTGGATCGTTCATTACGAGTCTTTGATGAAATTTTTTTGCTCAATTCACAGTAACCGTCGCAACGTATTGAAAATGTTGCCCCTCGGCCTTTTTCTTCTTCCTTTGGTCCTCGCGACCGTGAAAGAACACAGTATCAACAATTATGTTGTCGAGATTGAAGATAATACTCTGAAGAAGGTTGAAGCGACCAATCAATCAGCCGAGGATTTAAACCTTTCCAGTTTAGAAATCCGCGATATCGACAAGATAGCGTTTCGTCGTTCGAGTAACGTCAAAGCCCTTAATCTTGCGAACAATTTGCTCTCCAATATTCCTGAATTTTTGTTCCAAAATCTAACAAATCTGGAGCATCTTAACTTAGCCGGGAATAAAATTTCGGAACTGGGAAATGTTTTCGTTGGACTCAAGAATCTCAAGAGCCTCAACATATCAAACAATCCGTTGGACCGTCTCGACTCAGGATGGCTACTTGGATTGAACAATTTTACCGATGTCTTTGTCGGAAATAATTCGCTGAGGTTTATAAGCACTGGGATCTTAAAAAATCCTTATCCAAAAATCGAAATGCCTCGAGAACCGTCTTTCAAGGATTTGCATAAAGATATATTCAAGTACAATCCGGTAATTCATGGTCCAGTTCCTACTTCAGCGGGGCAATCGGTCAATCAAATGGAAATCGATTCACGACCGTTGAACACGACTAATCGGGTCAAAGTGTGCATTCAGACGGGCAAGGTGAAATCGTTGGAACTTTTTCAAAAGGATGAGGTCCTTGCGAGTCATTGCAGCGAAGTTGTGGTCGACTATGGGTTGAAAAAATTGATTCTTCGCGGATTGGAAATTTCAGGGTTCGAGAAGGGTTGGTACCGACTGCAAAATTTTTCAATTAATGCAATTAATCTTGACGAAAACGCGATTGTACGAGTAACGAGTGAAATCCTCAATGATCTTCCTGCCGGGCTCGGAGATGTCACGGTGAGAAGCAACAAGATCGAGCGTTTGGAAAAAGGTGTAATGAAGAACGAGTATTTGCGCGAGTTGGATTTAAGCAACAATTTTATCCGCGAGATCGAAGACGGTGCGCTGGAAAATATGAATGCAACAGACCGTCTACACCTGAACGGTAATCGTCTGAGAGACACAAAGTTCGCATTTACATTGCCAAAAAATATCACAGAGTTAAATCTTTGTGACAACGAGATCGGTGAAATATCAGTTGGTTCTTTTTCGAAGCTCGGTAAGCTCGTCAGTTTGAAGCTCGATGGCAATAATATCACTGCAATTCAGAGGCAGACTTTTCGAAATCTTCGGTCGTTGAGGTATCTTAAATTGGCGAATAACGGGTTGATGAAGATTCATCCCGGTGCTTTTGAGGGTGTCACCTTTTTAAGATTATTGGACCTCAAAAATAATTCTATGTCCAGCCTCGAGAAGGATTTGTTCTCCGGTCTCGATATTCTTCTGACGCTGAATATCGGGGGAAATAATTTTTCAAAAATAACGAGGGAAACGATGTCGGGGTTGCCTTATACCGTGCACCATCTTGTACTCGATAACAATGGAATAGAGAATTTATCGGGCGACAGCTTCGTGCAGGCTCCCATTCTTAGCCTGTCTCTGGATGGAAATAACATATCGAAGATCGACGAGGGAAGTTTCAATCTACCGAATCTGCGCGATCTAAGTTTGAAAAACAATTCGTTGAGTCAAATTTATGGCAATTCGTTTGAGGGTTTGAAAAGCTTGCGTTCGATATCGTTGGCTGGAAACGGAATAACGAACATCCAAAAGGGAGTTGCAAAAAATCTGGGGAATCTATCTACGCTTGACCTATCGAACAATCCGATTGAAAAATTGGAAAACGGTGCGCTATATGGTCTGCAGACATCAGGACCTCGGTTTGTTCACATTATGAACACTCATATCGAATTAATTCAAGGCGGTCTGTTCGATGATGTGTAATCATCAAAGCGTCCGAGAAAAAATGTAACCACTGGGACTATTTCTATTATTATTAACGCAATGGGAAATATGTTATGTTTTTAATATTATTTAGTTCTCAATATTATTTCTCATAAACTACAGATATTCTATGAATGATATTTTTCAACGTTGTCCAATCTTAGAATCAAAGTAAGAATTAAAATAACTGGAAATCAACGAAATCAATGTGTAACAAAAACCATAATTTTTACTTCAACGACGTTGTAAAATAGGCAGAAAATTATAATTGATGGAAATAAAAAATTAATTTTTGTTGAATTGTAATTTAATCGAATTGAAGAATTATTAACCCTGCATTGAAACATTATTCGAAATCTTATATTCTCGATTTTCCGCAAGGGAGTAACTGCGAATGGTAGGTCAACTAAACTGGCCCGTTTTTACTAAAGCCGAAAAATAAAGAAGCCTGCGTCGGTATTGGAATTTGAATAAGAGAATCAGCATGGTCAGATACTCTGTTCCCTCCTGTGTAGAAAGACCACTCGGCAGTCTGCTCATCGAAAAGAATAGCAGAAGCTTGGCCAGACCTGTTTGAGATCCTGAATGCGGTAGTGATAAACTCACGAGTTCTTAGCATTTTTTTTTTGACAATTATGAGGATGTTGCATGGCAACCAAGAGTTTGGAACAGTCGTTCCCTTCAGACTCTGGACGGTGGACGTTGCAAAAGAAGCCTCGTTGCAATTTCGTCGCGCTAAAAGTTGGAATTCCTCTCACTTCTGGTAAGTTGTTATGGAAGTTTTTTATTTCTATCGATAGACGCGTCTCGATTTCACGTATTCATCTAATTAAAAAAACAGATTTTTTTCACTTACCGCGTAAAACCGTCTCTCACATACGACACCGATTTGTCGATGTAAAATTATCGATAATTTTCGTCAAATCCGAAACGGTGGGTTTTTTTAAACATTAGACATTTTTAAATATCAGAAAACATATGGAAAAATCTGACCCACATTGGATATTCTAAGAGGTTTCGCACTCGCTAGATCAATTTGGCATTTGATGAATGCGTGAAAAACATTATTTAAGCCGTAACATATTAATATTCGGAGTTTGAAACTGAGTGCAAGACATGATATTACGCTTTTTGAAGATAGAAATCATGGGTTCCTCGATGAAATTTTTTTTATCAACGACCAACCCAAATAATGATTACTTAATGGATTTATAATTTCCAATTGGCAATTAGATATGTAGAAAAAGTATTAAATACATGAATAGGGTGATTAGGGCGTTATTTATATATTTACTGTATCTATTCAACTGGTCAAGGAAATAACAATTTTCTACGTCTCAATCAAATATAAAATACATATGATTATGTTACTTAATAGATATAATTATTATATACTGATATTATTGATTAAAAATTTAAGAGCATTTACCTGTTGAATCTTATTTGACTGAACGAAGAACGGAATTTGACGGAACATAGCCACTAACGCGTTAACTACGTTCTTCGCGTTATTATTAACTTTCGAGGAATAATAACGACACCATTAGCTTTGTTAATTATACTGATTCAAAAACTTAAGGTTATAATTTTCAGTTAAACGACCGAGTCACTTCAACCGATAAAAGGATGTTGCTGTTGGCCTTTCTCCTTCTACCTGCGATTGTTGCAACTGTGACTCAGTTGAATATCAATGATTACATCCTGAAGATCGACGAAGACATTCTTAAAAGCATCGTGCCGAAGAACAACGCAACGGATGAGTTGGATCTCTCGAATTTGGGTCTTAAAAGTCTCGATCAGAACGTTTTTAAAAATTTGACAAATGTGAAGATTCTCAACCTCGACAATAATTCACTCTCCAATCTTCCTGAATTTTTATTCTCAAATTTAACGAATCTGGAGTTCATTTCTCTGGCTAACAATGAATTATCGAGTTTTAATAATTTGTTCGTTGGTCTGAAGAGCGTAAGGTGTCTAAACATATCGAACAATTCTTTGAGACATTTGGGAAAAGGTTGGCTGTTCGGTTTGACTAAATCTAGTGAAATAATCACGCGAGGCAATGAAATTGACACCATAAGCGTTAGTTTGTTTGAAAATCCATTTGTACGAAAAGAAAAGACTCCAGAATCGTCTGTAAAGAACGTAACTGATGACGAACTTCGATACCAGTTCGAATCATCGGAAGATCTTATGAAAAACTTATCATTAAAAATGACATATAACGTTGACGAAACACAGCAGCCTTTTAACGCAAGTATTCGGGTCAAAGTATGCATTAATAAAGGCAAGGTGATATCGTTGGAACATTTTCGAAATGATGAGATCCTTGCGAGGGATTGCAGCGAAGTTGTGGTCGACTACGGATTGAAGAAACTGCTTCTTCGGAAATTAGGAATTTCAGAATTCGAAAATGGCTGGTACCGAATGCAAGATTTTTCGATCGATGCGATAAATCTCGACGATAATGCGATCGTACGCTTAACGAGCCAGTTGCTAAATGATCTTCCGAAAGGCGTCAGAAAAGTTGCGCTGAGAGGCAACAAAATTGAGCGTTTGGAAAAAGAAATAATGAAAAACGAGTATTTGCGCGAATTGGACTTGAGCAACAATTTTATCCGTGAGATCGAGAACGGTGCTCTGGAAAATATGAATCTCAAAGATCGTCTTAACCTAAACGGTAATCGTCTGAAGGACACAAAGTTCGCATTTACATTGCCAAAATATCTCACAGAGTTGTATATTTGTGACAACGACATAGTTGAAATATCAATCGGTTCTTTTTCGAAACTGGATAAGCTCGTTCGTTTGAACCTCGATGGCAACAACATCACCGAAGTTCACAGACAATCTCTTCGAGGTCTTTGGTCTCTGCGATATCTTACATTGGCGAATAACGGTTTGAGAAAGATTAATCCCGGTGCTTTTGAGGATCTAACCTTTTTAAGATTATTGGACCTTCAAAATAACTCTATGTCCAGCCTCGAGAAGGATTTGTTCGCCGGTCTTGATATCCTTCTGATGTTAGATATCAGCGGAAACAAATTTTCTAAAATCACAACGGAGACAATGTCCGGGTTGCCCAATACCGTGCACTATCTTCAACTTAATTACAATGGTATACGCAGTCTGGAAGTCGGAAGTTTCGACAATGTACCGATACTTTCATTGTCTCTGAATGGAAATGAAATATCGAAGATCGACGAAGGAAGTTTCAATCTGCCGCATCTGAGACATCTCAGTCTGAATAACAATTTGTTGAGTGATGTAAACGGCGATTCTTTCGTGGGTTTGATGAGCTTGAAGAGTCTATCGTTGGCGGGAAATGGTATAAAAGAGGTGAAAAAAGGATTCGCGAAACATTTGGGTAGTCTTGAAATTTTAGATCTGACGAAAAATCTTATTAAGACACTGAACAATGGTGCTCTGTACGGTCTTAATAAATCGGGACGGAGTTTCGTATCGATTATCGACACACCGATCGAACTTATACAAGGAGGTGTCTTCGATGACGAGTAAACATTATTTTCGTCGAAATTATCATCGCAGGTCTACCTTTTTAATCGCCAATTTATCGCAACATTATTTTTAACGAACGAAGCTGTATTTCGATGAAATAAATGCCGAATTTTATTTCCTGATTGGAACTTTAGTATGAGTCTTATGCAACCACAAAGTGCAACGTTTTTTCTACGTCTACCCTCTTTCTTTATAACGTGTTTCGCTCCTCTATTCGGAGCCTCCTCAGATATTTTCCCCAACCACTCTGGACAACTGTTCCCTGCGTTCTGCATTCGGTAAATTGTATTTCAAGGGAAAAGAGACGAAAGAATGTCGAACTTACCACCGTGAAAGTTCAGTCACCACCATGAACGGATCAAGAAGCGTTGATGAGAGAAGAATTTCAGCTGCGGAAGGAAAATAACGGTATTTTTTGGGGAGAAAATACCACAAATAATTTCCACATTGTTAGAAAAATGAGAATAATATATAATTTTTACTTCTGCATTCATATCCGGACATTTGTACAACATTTTTTAAAAACACGGTGAGCACGATTTGCCAGAAGCAATTGTGCCCAACGAGAATGAAACGAAACCTAATTACTACGAATACTGTTGCATCAGTCATGGACCTGATAAAGCTTCAATATTGAGATAAAAATGTTAAAAATATGAAAAAAATAGTTGAGCTTCGCTCACGACTAGCAGAGAGCATCGCCGTTCTCTTCTCCCCCGCCCCCCCCCCTTCTTCCGCCACACAGACCCACAATGTTGTGCAACGAATTTTCAGACCCAACTTGAAAGACCTTTGAGTTCCTTCTTGTAATCCTCGATATCGGCTATGTAATATTCGTCTTTGGATTCACTTTCGCCCAAATCCATCGAATACTTTAAAAAGTGTCGTCCTTGAAAAAAGAAAAATTGAAAAAATGACTTTTGATATTGCAAGTTGAAGATATATTGGAGTGGCTTGAAAAAAAAACAAAAGTATCTTGCATTCGTAGAACTCTGTCCAAAGTTGAACCCGATCGGGCCATTTTTGGACACGATTCTCTTAATGGAAGATACTTTTGCGTGAATGTATTTTTATTGAAAGAAAAAAAAAGTTTTTTTTTTCAAGCCGGCCTAATATATATATATGAAAATATGCGTCAGTGTGAGAAACTCACGGAGACATGCGGGTTCTGCCTTGGAAGGTTTGTTATTCTGTTCCTCTTCTTTTTTTCTATATCCAGTAGTTTGTATGCTGAGTTTACGAAATGAATCGCCTTCAGCGGTGAGATTCAACAATCCTTCCCTCAAATCTTTGATCTGTAATTCCTTCACAGCCGCAAATTCACGGTCTTGTCTATCGAAAATATATTCACCGGACATTATTTCGGCCCAATTTTTGAACACATCGTCCTCAAAGTTATCGCTCACGATTCCCTTCAATTTCAATAAAATTTTCTTCAGTCCCAACAGCTCGTTATCGGACAAATCATTGAACAATTCGTTCAGAGATTTACGGTATTTTTCGAGGTTATCGTCCCCCCAAGCGATTTCCCCGGTTTCATATGTCCATGGATAACTGTCTATGGTAAGCGAATAACCCAAAATTCCAAAGTTTTCTTTCATAACGCGACACGTGCCAGGGCTCAGCTGCTTCAGAGTTCGGAATTCTTCGAAAATATGGCTCCTAGTGATTATCTGAAAATAAATTTCTCCTTTAATTAAATTCGATTTAATTTTTCGATTAACGAAAAATGTTTTATCGTCAATTAATAGTAAATATTTCATGAAAATTCATTAAATTTATAACGTACGGAAAGTAAATCGATCATCACAACGTTTTCTATGGTAGACTCGCCGAACTGATAATAATTCTTTACAACGCAGCCGGGTTTCGATGGATCCATGTTTGTAATTCTACAGCAACGCGAACCCTTAAAAATTTCGTTGACTTGGAATTTGTATCTAGAGTCGATCATTAGAGGTTTATAATTCAATGTTTCGACGCATATTTTGGCATTTTCTATAGCATCGGATTTGGATATGTTTCCTTGAACGAGACATTTAACGTAAAGTCTATCTGCGAAACTTTCTAGATATTGCTGAAACTGATAAAATTGCACCCTCGACAATCCCGTGTGCTTGTCCAAAGCTGTCCAATTAACGTCTCTGAGTATCGACAGTTTAACATCTCTGAAATATACATACATAAATAAATATATATTCTTATTACCGTAATTTCAAAATACTACGTTGTACACTTACTCAACCAAATTTTCCGGAGCGCAGAATATTTTGTGATACAATTTGAGTTGTTCGTATTTCGCAATTTCGAACAATTCTTCCGTCACTAAACTTGCACAGTCCCGGATATATTTAGTTATCGATTGCATCAGCAGCTGAAATTTAACATAATCGATGTGTAAGTGATTAATTTGAATATCGTTTATTTTTATCTCAAATCGATGGATTAATATAGTTACGGCTAATTTTTGATTGAAACCGTAGAGTCTGACTTCCAGTCTGTTCGCGAAACAATCGATATCGTAATTTAATTTGGCAGTTTTAGCTGGATAAAGGTCCTCGAACAAAACTTGCTTCAGTGCCGAGACAAACAAGTCCGTCATTGCTGCGCTGTAACGATTGTAGATAAAAATTCGAAGACTCAAAGTTTCGAAGAAAACAAAAATTTTGTTATTTTTATCGATTAAATTCGACTTACTTTTCGGCCGATGACATTGGAAGTGGGCTGATAAATCCAAACAGCATGTGACACTTCGGCAAACGAAATTTCGTGTCGTATTTGAACCAAATTTCGTAAGCCTCGTTTGAATGAATTTTTTCTGGTTGTTGAGATGGATTTTCGGGTATGGAAATCATAGTAAAATCGTCAGCGACAAACGGATTTTCTTCCGGAAGAGAAAGTTCGGGATAGGGTACAGCGTTTTTCCAACTAATTATCCAATCTTCGTCGATATTGTTGGCAAAGTAATATTCCCTCTCGAAATAAATCGGACCGTCTTCGTCCAATGAATCCTCAATAACGTTTTCACTTTCCTCGAAATCGTTACCAAAGACAATGATATTTGCTCGGCTCGGTTTAAGAAGCTTCAGACACGATTTTATTGCTGCCGGATCATAATCGAAGAATAAAACGCTTCCCGTTAGATATTCAGACGGGGGATAAAGATGCATGTTTTCGAATAGATCTTGATACGGACAGCTGGAACGCACGTCGTCCGTAAATCTGTATGCATCAACAAACGAAAAAGTAACAGTAAAATCAGTAAAAGCAACATTTTCATGTAGACGTATCTTATTATCAAGGGGATATAACCTGAAGTCGGCTTCGACGATATTCCGCATTTCTTCAAAAAGTCTTTTCTGCGGTCCTTCCCGCCTCATCAGATTGATGTAAGAATATACGGCCTCGATAACAACGTTCCTCTTTGTGTCACCCTCGGGCGAGAGACCCAGTGAGATCGTGAACAAGCTCCACACGGAATTATTTTCGAAATCATCCTGGCCAATTCGACTGTAAACTTTGTGACACAATTTTTTTTCCCACAAGTAGCTGAACAGCGAACCTTTACCCTTGTGATTCAATATCCAAGCTATGTATTGCTGAGGTTTACTTCTGTACGAACGCTGACGCGGAGGCATCGTCCAGGTGAGCTCGAGCGTCTGTAAACTCACAAAATAATAAAATCACTATTTCAATCGAGCCACCCAATTATTTTCATACTTTTTGAGTGACCAAAATAATTCACCTTGCCTTCGATGAGTCCGTATCTATCTTTCATCTCGTACAGTTTTCTAAACTCCATCATATCGAAGCATTCGGCGTAATTAAATTGACTGAAGTCGTCGGGTGGAAGACCGTTGTGTGGTATTTTTGAAAAATATTCTACAACGTATTCCTCGAGAGTATCCAACGGTAATCTCGCCTATCGATACGGTAAAACAAATTTATTTCTTATTACCTATTCATGTATATTTTATTCTTCTTTATTATTAAAATTTTTTTGTATTTTTTACTTCAAGAACGACAGCCATTCTGTGAGCGCTGTAGTGACGCTGTCGAAATTGAAGAACCTCTTTGATAAACTTTTTGTCCGGAGCTTGGCACATGGCTTCCAAATAATGTTCACCAAATTTCAAACAGGGATGACCGCAGGGAGCTATCTTGCTGTAGAGATGCTCCTTTCTGTTTACATATATTGGATATTCGATGCCGTCTCGGTATTCTCTGTGGAATTAGAAAATCAGATGTTTCGTTGAATAAGCCTAGTTTGAAAAAACAACCTTATTTTGAGTTATTTTAATAAGGACATGGATTTTTATTTACGAACTCTTCTAGTTCTTGCCGCTTGCGCATTATTGTGGATCGTTTCATAAGAGGACTGATGAAACACTGAGTGAAACGATCAATCCCATCCCGTAAACATTTTTCAGGAACGTGAAAGTCGAACGAGGTTCTCTCACAATTGAAATCTGTCATGGCCCGAGAACCGTGATCGCTCACAAATCCCGAAAATTCGTTGTCCTACGTTTCCGGTAAAAAAAAAAGATTAATAATGCATTCTATTTTCTTTGATTTTTTCAAATGTGATGAATAGTTTTATTTTAGTCAAATTCAGTACCCATGGATATTTTGTTGATCCTATGATGACAACGATGGGAACTAAACGTGACTCGCCAGCTACTTGCGAAAGTTCGCTAAAGCTGCCTACGTTGATGCACAATCTACAAGCAGCCTCAGACTCCACCTGTGCAACGACGCTTGTTAAAATTTCCCTCAATATTTTTTCAACCATTTATATTTGTTTGGTTTCTTAAAATTACTCACCTCATCTCTATTAAGTATTTTTTCGTACCATTTTGGGCTATCATCTTCATCACTTTTCAATGCATCGGAACAGTTCGAGTCTGATTGTTGGATTAAATAACGAAATTAATATCACGATATATTTAAAGAATGTGGAAATTATCTTGAAGACTTATCGTCAGGGTTCAACACGCAATTCTGTGCTCGGAAAAATGGGATTACCCATAGTGTTTAACAAAAATTCTATATTTTCCTTGAAATTTAGTTAATAAGAATTCGCAATATTTTGTACAACTACAACTACAAGTCTCAAGCCAGGAGGAACTATTCGCATCCTGAACGTAAATCAATAGGTGGAAAAAAAATATTAAAAAATTACAGATTGTTACCTTCAACACTGGATGTGTCTTCCTCTCGATTGTGATTATTCTGGACAAACGCAGGCTTGTCTTGAGAGATGAGAACAGCCGTAAGGCCATTTGGAAGCCTTATAACTCTGCACAAAGATCATTGTTTTTATTTGTTCGGAGTTCGTGAATAATATATGAACAAGAGTTTCCGTACAGTGTGAATAATGTAGATTGAATTATTGATTGATTAAACATTGTTTTAAGTTAACTGGGACTGCAAAGGTCCCTTGGCACTCAAAATGCAATAAGAAAAATATGAACGTGCATAACTATAAAACAATAATGAAAGTAGAAGAAGGCTCCGTATCAACATAGAGAAAATATTTAAAAGATGGACGGAGAAAGAAGTTACGAGATCGAATACCAAATTTCTCTGACACCATTTTTCAATCAGTGAATCCCAAACTCATCGAACACCAAACAAAAAGTTTGACTCACAGTACGTTGTAACGGAGCCGCCCAGTTATCTGGTTGAAATAAAACTCAAGGACTTTTCAAGGACTTTTTCAGAATTTTTGAGAATGAGCAAATAATAAACACGAACCATTGCAGAAGGTATCAATTGACAATAAGCAAACAAAATTAGCAACAAAAAAATTATTATTAATTATATATTACGGTAAAAGAAGAGAAAGTTGAAAAATAGTGCTGAAAATTTATAAAATTCATTTTTCACTCTGCATAGCAGATAATCCGCTAATGTAGCATAATGTCCATAAACAAAAGAAGAAAAAAACGTTATTCAGAGTATAAATTGAAGACTTTCAGGACTTTCCACGGACAGACGAATGTCAAGGAGTGTTTGAAGGACTCTGAAGGATCTTGAGGATTGTCGAAAACCATATGTTAATAAACAATAGAATAATAATATGAGTTTTCGAATTATTAAAAAAAATCAATTTTCAACTTAAACTGAAGAAATACCTGTATTGATTTTTGTCAGTATCAGGTTTAACCGGTATTTCGAGATGCTGTACCGTGGCATCATCATTCGAGGTCGGTAAGCCGGCAGCTTCATTGTTGCCGTTTGATTTGGCTGCCTGAAATTCCAAATCAAATCCGAAAATTAAAAACTTATATATTTTTTTTTTTTTATCGAACATAGTCAATTTTGAACTGCTCCTTATCCTTTACTTCCGTATTCCGAATAATTGTGACTTACCGCGAGTTTCTGTTTTCGCGTTATTTTTGGTCTTTTGTCGGGCTTCTTCGGCATTTTTGGCACGAAAAATATCAACGGTAGAATTGTACGCGGTTGTTCGTTGTCACGCGTTCATTGCTGCTGTTGCCGCCAGTGTATCGCTGCATGTTCTTCGACCGCTTCGACCATAAACCGTGTACGTCAGGACAAAGTAGAAAGAGTTGTACGGAATCGCAGCTCGCAGTGTTACAATTTGCTACGCGAGACGTAGTGTTAATTTCCCCCTGTGGCTGGCGCAACATCGCATCGGTGGGTCCATGGAGGATAGACCTAGGGAGACCGAACTACCATGGACGTACTTTACTAAAAGTAAACAGGTTTTTTTCGGAAATCTCCTGGCCTATACAAAAGAAGGCACATAAGCTTATTCGGTCTTGTGTTCTCCAATCATTTGATTTCTAAACATTGTTGTTCGAAACAACGTCACTTTATGCCAGGTGAACTGACAGTATAAACGATATTGTGTCATTGGGATTACAAATTTTCCGAAGAAGAAAATGGATGAATTGCTGGAAACCTCCCCCATTAAAGCCTGGGGTACATTGACAAAGTTCGATTCTCGACAACTTGATAATTTGATGAATCAGCATTCGTTAACAACTTCTTATTCGTTTTTCATACAAGCGCTTCGTTTGCGAAGTATGTGTACTACTGTACTTCCGACAGAAAAGTACTGGAGGTTTAATAATGTTAGCTTTGTTTCCTTATGTCTATTCTCCATGGATATGTCTGACACATACAAGGATTTTTTATTGGCGCACCACACGATCATCTTTATCACGCTCGCGCCATTGCTATCGAGTCATAACGTTTGCCTGATTGTAGGAATGCAACGACTATCCTATTAGGGGTTGAAGTACGGATTGTGCCTCCATCAGTCATGCTAGCGGCTTCCACAACGCCTGAAGTTCTACAACCCAACGCTGCACTCTTTTGAAGCTGCGGGAAAAGCTTGGAAAACATGGTTTGGTTACATAGAGTATCGTGTACAGTACGGAGACGCGGCCTTTTTAGCTCTGTGCATCTTTGTCTCCGCGGTACACAGTGTACTATTGATCGGCTACCTCGGTTTCGGGCTTTCTCGACAAAGGCGAATTGTACTTACAGCTGGCGACTTGACTTCGGCCTGTAATTCGTATACTACTTTACCCAACACTTACCTAAGGCAAAAAGTAATTAGTTCGCTTGAACGGAGTATATCGTTATGGAATAACAACTGTAAGCAGGGAAAAATAACGAGAATTTTTGTATTATTGACTTTTTGACATTTGCATATGGTGAGCTTCAATTTTTGACGTGGGACGACCCACAGCCACTAAAACAGACGTTGTTGCTTCCCGTACTTCGGTAACGGTCCGACGATTATTTCGAATTTTCGCGCCTTGATTCAGCATCCGCCGTATTATCGAGTTCATTACGTTGCGTCATCTGCAGGAAGTATTATGAAATATATTTGTTCGAAGATTTACGAAAGTATTTTTTTAAGACGGCGTTCGTGCTTCTTCGCGCGAATGTACTTCGTGCATTGGGATTTGCAGCTAGGTGGGAGTTGAGAAACATCTGTGGCATTAACAAAATCGAGCATTTGAAGGTTAAGTCGTCGTATTTTGATAAATAAATAAACCTAATGGAAAATAGCGGCGACAGCGGTGACGAAGGGGGTGCCATGGGTGATGGGGGTTTCCTAGCGAGTGGCGGTGTCGCAACTGCGTACATAGGAGTTCAATCTGACGATTTAGAGGGTATGTGTTATGTTTATTACGTATCTGTTGCAGACGATTTTATTTAGCCCATTGACCACATACAATCGTTGTTAACTTTTTGTATCCTCAATTATTTCCACGTTTTCCTTTACATCTGCATTTCTCCGTTGATTATTTTCATTATTACGTGTATATTGTTTTCAAGCGATCAGCCAAGCACGAAAAACAAAAAAAGCAACAATAAGGTCTAGTCCGCCATTCGTTCGAATCATTGACCAATCGGAACAATGAATAGCGCGCGAGAATACGCGTTGCTGATAATATCAACGCAAAACTCATTAACTAATTGACTGATCGAAACATTTGCCGAGAATTACTCATTGATTTTTCATAGGAAACAAAAATTCAACAATTTTAATTTTCATTTATCTGTTGAAGTGCCGTTTGGATAAGAGAAAACAGAATGGAAATTTTTGTATTCTGATAATTATTTAACCGATCGAACTGACATTTAACCGAAATGTCAAACTTGTCTCATTATTTTACTGCAAACATACTTTAACATAATCTCATAATTACGACAGATGCAAGTATTCCATAAGTTTGGTCGTAACGTGTGAGTTCGTAGAGCCTCCTGTGGCCAAATCTTGCTCACCGAGATTTTGGTTCCATTTGTTTTAAGAATCAATCCTGGAAAATGCAAACTCCTTCTGTCTAGGCTGCATCGTTCCGTCCTTTTTCAAGACAAATCTCCGAAAACAGTTGGAGTAGGACGGATTCGGAATGATAAAAAAAAATTAATGTTATTGGTTGAATTAATATGAAATTCGATCTACTTGGAAATAAAAACAATGTATCATATGGGAATTGCAGATGATCTGGAAAATACGGATGATTCGAATCACGGAGGTGGCGATCCCCTGCAGGGCGGCGGTGGCGGTGGGGCCGCTGGTCCCCTGCGAGAGCAGGATCGTTTCTTACCCATCGCAAACGTCGCTAAAATAATGAAACGAGCGATTCCCGAAGCCGGTAAAATTGCCAAAGACGCTCGTGAATGCGTACAAGAGTGCGTATCGGAATTTATATCTTTCATAACGTCCGAAGCTAGCGACCGTTGTCACATGGAAAAACGAAAAACGATAAACGGTGAGGATATTTTATTCGCTATGACGACTCTTGGTTTCGACAATTACGTCGAGCCCCTAAAACTATATCTGCAAAAATATCGAGAAGCCACAAAGGGCGACAATCCGCCTGGTGGCACAACGCCAACAGGAAACACTAAACCCGAACCGCCCAATACCATTTACGAAGAACAGTTGTTCGCAATAACAGCTTCGAACGCCGCAACTTCGGACACACCCGTTATATACAGCTATTCGTCGGCCGATCAGATGCAATTTCAATTATCCTGATCGTCGTTTCGGAATTATCCTGTTTGGATTGTGGACAATTCGGAGGAATCTGTTGAATCCTCGTGTACACACGGTAACACTCTGTCGTCGTACCTTGAAGAATAAACTATCGAAAGACGTCATTTTAACGAGGAGCAAATCTATATTTAAACAAACAAAAAATGTAATTTTTCATACAAACAATGATGGGAAATAAATAAGAAAAATTTTAGCTGAATAATTCATCGAGCATTAAAATTGACATGAGATATGAAAATTTTAATCATCAATGAAGTAATTGAAATCGGTTTAATGCAAAATAAAAATTATTATTTCTCAAGGGTAAGATTTTAAAAAATTTTTTACACTTTAATTAAAACTACGGGATATAAATAAAATGTAAGGATATCTTTTGTGACAATGAATAATATCTAAAAGGGTCTTTTTTTTGGGGGGGTCAATATTCTTGTGAGAGCGATGATTTTTTTTTTTAATTTAACCACGCTATTAGTAAGACCTCTTTTAGTCCCGAAAAAATAAAAAAAAAGATCAGAATGGAAGGAAATAAATTTTACCGAAAACCGAAAAATCATTCACTTTATTAACGAAATATCGTAAAGCGCTATCACCTCGTTTTCTTTAAAACTATATACGTAGAATTCTACGCTGCTTATTTTCACTGTCTCCAACATTTTTTATCATTCGCCCATCTTGGGTTTACATCGTTATTTTATCCGTAACTTGTTCGTGCAGCTAAGCTGCAATCCTACTGGACAGAACCGGCAGTAGATGATCGTATTTATAAATCATTATTATCAATAAACATTAGCATTATTATCATTATTATTTCGTTATCTAATCAGAGTCAACCGAATATTGTTGTTGTCCCAATCGTCAATCTTCTTCCTCGTTCTGTCTTTAAATTCTTATGATTTCGTAGAATCCGTAGAAAAAATGTCGACAAATTGTTTCGCGAACATAAACTTTCTGCCGAATTCAAAAACAACGAAGACGAAATATTCGATTGTTGTTATTTAAATATTTGCATATTATTTAAAAAAAAAAAAAAAAAAAAAATTGTTAGTCGTTTGAATTTTATTCTGGCAATTGAGCCGGCGACAGAAGAAGTTCGTGGCCCTTGTGTGACTTAGCGGTCGAACACGAGGGAGAAGAAGGCACCGGGTGCTGTTGTCGATAAGACGTCGAGGGTGGATGAATCGGCAATAAAGTTGCGTTAAGTCCTTGTTTGTAACCGTGCGAGGTTGAGCTTGGAAATCCACAAGCCGACGACGACGACGGAATCGGTGGATTAACCAATTTTTCAATCGTATTTTGACTTTTACCACGTCCGGATTTTGTTTTCGAATTCTTCGTAAGAGCGACCAAATTGCACGGTCGCCAACGACAATCGCCGCAACACCGACACAAGCATAAACACAGAAGAACACGTAGAAGACAACACAGAAGTCCGGCGCAAAGTAACGAAGGTCCGACGAGTCTGAGTTCAGGACTGAGAAAACCTTTTTCACCGGTACCAACGAACGATACGACCAATCCAAGAGCCGTCGTTCCAAGCCCGGCGTACAACACTGTGTTCACCGCTGCGCTGACTTCTCCGACTCTTCTACGACCGGCTACTCGTCCTCCGTAATAATTTTCGGTAGCGATCGCACAATCCTCGTAATCGTCGTAATCCTCGTCTTCTCCACTGCTTCCGTAGCAGTAACTTGCATCTCGTATCTGTTACATAAAACCCTTTTTTTAAATATATCTTTTCTGTTTAATTTTCATTCTATCGTTGAATTATCAATAATTCAATGTCTGGTGATCTTAATCAGTCGAAGGGATTGAAACTTTTTCGTGAATTCAGCCATATCGCTGCTAAACTGGATAAATCAATAAAATTTCTTACCGTTAGATCGATAAATTATTGGTCGTTAACGAATGAACATTCTTTTTTTTTCATCAATTTTATGGTCTATGGATTTTTGCGGATAAAGAACTCGTCGAAAAATTAGCGATACTGCAATTTTTCTATGCCTTTTATTATAACGTTTTTTCTCTAATGAAGATAATTTAATGTTCTCTGCAAATTTTCCAACTATCTACGAAAAATAAGGTGAAAAAAGAAGTTGGATTTGTTTTACCCTGTTTTTCTTCATCCATCGTCGATGAGCCTCGCACTGTTTGGTCTTGTATCCCTCGCCTCGTGAGCCTTGTGGCGATGCCGGAGACAGAGGAAGCGGTGAGGGTCTGGGGCATCCTTGCCACGCCGCTTTCCCCGGTCCCTGGCCTCCGCACTGCAACAATTCGGCCCCAGATTTAACCTCCGTACGAGTTAAGACAATGGGATGTTCAGCTAGTCAATAGCTTTTTTTTTTTTTTTTTGTGTTCAGTCCAAAGTGATGATCACTCGCTATCTATTACGATCTAGCGTTGGTGGGGCGGACAATAGGCGAAGCCGTCGAGGGCTACTTTGTTCTAAACTAAAAGGATTCCTAAAATAGAATATAAAAAAATACGAATACTATGAGGACCTCCGCGTATATGGGAATTTATTAATTCCATATCGCATCTTCTATCAACGTATCTAATTAGGAATGTTTACTACTTCACATGTTAGGCCAAAGTTATCTCAATCTATCTTACGCGATGAGTATGGAAGGTGTTCGTATCGGGTACTCGTGTAATGAATATCTAACTCTTTTCTTTCTTCTAATGAATCTACGAAATTTAGCTCCCGGAAAGATGATCTCTATTTCTTTTAAATCTCAAATGACCGCTTTTTCGGGATTTTTTATTGAGAAAAATATACAACAGATCAATTTGAAATTTGGCATGTAGATTTATTGTAATTTCACATATACACGAAAGAGAATTGACACATTTCCCTTAAGAGTAGGCATTAAACGGGTTTTTCTTAAAACAGTTTTTCCACGTCTGATTGACAAACAGAGAAATAACCGATCGTCTTTAAATTTCGACAGCATGTCAAGCAAAAATACTTTCATCGTTTGACGAATAAAAAAAAATAATAAAAATACGGCAATTGTTTTAACTTAAACGACCGATTTCACTAAAAAAAGGACCGATTTTATTGTTAAAAAAAAAAACACGTGTCGCGTTTTTGGTTGTTCGAACGATAAAAACACGTTTGCTTGACATATGTACTGTCAACATTTGAAGGCGATCGGTCAATACCATGCCAATTAGTCCCGAAAAAGCTGTTTCGATAAATAAGCGTTCAACTGCCTATTCTTGGAAGAAAATCTGTGATTTTTCTGTGTATGTTCAAGATTATAATCAATCTTCACGCCGATTTCTTAAAATTCATTTATTGTATAGTTTTTTACCGGGAAACTCACGAGTGATAATTGGTTTAGGAGGTATCTGGTGAGACATTGGGAATTTACTCACTACATAGGGTAACGACTAACGATTATATTATCCAACTGTGATGTAGGTATTGATTTTAAGTGTGTTCGAAGTAAATGTATGATCAATTGAACAGCAAAACAACGAATGCTACGGATCACTAAAAAAATTCATTATGGAATTGTCTGATTGAAAGGGAAAATATGAAAGCACGTTAAAGTCGAATGTGAGGTAAGGAGAAAAATAATTTACTTACCCGGAAGTCGGTTAGATCTTATTACCGAGTGGTTATTAATTTCCGGGAGCTAATTATTTCCGTTATAATTTCTACAAACTTCGAATAACTTGACAAATTGATTTGACAATCGATTTTAAAAATTTTCTAGAGTCATAAATTTGATATCTATAGCTGCAGGTTTTGGATAACTTGGATCGAGGCGACGCGCTACGGGGAACGATGTTTCAAGTGTTTGGTTTGACAATTCTCGATGTTTGATGGTGCACTTTGATTTTTCGTTTACTTTTTTTGTTCTCTATGTATTTTATTGTGTTACTCACCCCGTACACGTAAGATCTCGGGGGATAACGTGGCAGCGGCGGTATGAGCCTCGTAGCCAAGTTGGACGGCAACTCCCTAAAGTTCACCGCCTTACCCCCCCTTAAACGTTGCTTCTCCCTTCTAATTAATAGAGCAGCCTGCATTCCGCTCATTCATTTGCATATATCATCGATCGCATCGATATCCACCCCTTCCACCACGTATAATACGTTATACATATATATACGCAATGGTTAATTTCACTAAAAACAATGATTCTCCTCCCTTAGCACCGCCCCTCAGTCTTCACTATTAATAACATGGCTTTTTCTCAACTCATTTTTCTCATCGTCATGTGATCATTTTACTTTCTGTGGAAACAAAAAGTATATATATATATATACTTTGGTTCGTTCTGAATAAACAATAAAACAAAACGCGGGAAATGCGCGTGCGCTTGGATTCGTACGAGTCGGCATGAGCAACAAACAAAATTATTTTAATCAAATTATATCTTTAGTGTAAAATTATTTATCCGATAGTTTGTTTGTTGGTCATCGATTGAAAAAAAAAATTGCGATGAACCCAGGCGCACGTGAATAAAAAATTTATACGGACGATCAATAATGATAATAAAAATAAGACGCGGTATTTGCCGAAAATAAACAATCGCGCCACCAGACAGCCGATCCATGGTGTCAATTAATTATTTATATATGCACATATCATTCGTGTAGGTATGTATATATATAAAGAATAATAGTAATCGTGCCCGGCAGTGAGTGCCGGTGAGTGCGGTGCATAGGGGGTGGACAGAAAAATAAACTTTTAAATATAAATTTTTTTAAATAATGAAAATAATATTTAATGATTGACTAATAAGTTTTCTCTAAGTTGCTATCGAATCAATCAATATATTACTAATAGAATAAGTTGTTAATTTATAGCGTTGTACTAGATAAAAATACCATAATATTGCGTTTAGAAATACAAGTGCGTTAGGGCTACGTATATATATTATTGGAACATTCTTGTTCAGGTCATGTCTGATTTTTCATTGTAATCAGGTCTTAATCGATTAAAAAAATAATTTCGAGGCGAAGTATCTTGTTCAAAATACATGAACAATTCTAGTCTCGGTCGATAATTATATTACCGGGGTGACTAATAGTTCTTGAAAAACTCATACCCGTTAATTCCATATGATATTGGTTTCTTCAGAAATAATTAGTCGTCCCGTCAACGTTATTAGCGAAAAAAAATCAATTTGATGTATTTTTAACGAATCAAACTAGAAGGTTCAAAATAGACTGAAATTTTTTTTCTATCGATCGCGATTCCGTTAGAATGAAAATTTGGACATGACCCAAATAGGAACCACCGTAATATACATATACATTAGTGAGGGTCAGTTAAAACTAGTCAGTTCGAAAAGCGTCATTTCGATATCCCGACTGGCTCGGAGTTGCGAAATTTGGACGCGCTTAGTGCTGAGTAATTTTAATTAATCCTCGTTGTATAACAAGTGTAGCGTTTAGGCAAAGACTAGTGCATCGGTGTAATAGCACGCATGGTGAAATAACAAATTAGTTACTATAATTTTTCGGCAATTTCATAAATCGAATGACAACAATGGAGTTTGAATTATTCATTCGACGAATAATAAATATAATCCGTCTTTATCGTAGCAAAATCGTAAACTCCATTGATTCAAACAATGCAATATTTAAAAAAAAAATAACAACAACAATACTTTCTAAACTGACAATACGTAGAGAGTATAATTAGCGAATTGACTAATTCGAAGAGTCATAATTAACGAAAATTAAGTAAAAACGAGAAGAATAGATGGTAAAGAGGAAGCGTCATCGGCTGTTACCCACCTGTAGCTCGGACGTAGAAGGCGATACTCTTAGATCGAGAAGCGAGGGCGGCGGAAAGGGAAAAGCGACTGCTGCGGCTGGGCTTGAATAATTGTTGTTGCAGTTGTTTGATTTGCTCGTTATAGCTTGTGCGTCATTATTGACGTGTGAATTGGATGATTCCAGTGATAGCGGTGGCGGTGATATGGGAAATTGAATGATCGGCGATACCGGTGGTAGTGCCAGAAGACGATGGCGGTTGTCACCGTTATTTTCATCGTTATTAATGTTATTGTTATAATTATTGGAATTATTGTTATTATTATTATTCGTATGATTATGATGATGATTATGATGATGATGTTGGTGATTGTTATGATGATTGGTCGCGGCCGCGGATTTACGTTGGCCATGAGCACCGGTTCGTCGATGTCCACGACTTCGATGCTCATGACTCGAGTGAAATCCATAAGTCGGTTGTACTACCGGTTGTGGCAATTGTAATTGTAACGTTGGTATCGCGTGTTGTCCGACCGATAATTTTCCCATCGCTCCCGTCGCCGATATACTCCTCGCCCGGGCCGCTGCAGCTTGCGCGCCACTTCCATCGCGCTTGTTTAATTGCAAACGTTTCTGTTTTCTCCGATTCGCTATACTCGCGCCACCCGCCGCCGCGTACATTATTTTTTCTTCTCCTCTTCCGTTTCTTCTTCTTCTTCGTCTTCTTCTTCCACGCTTCCCGCTCTTATATCTTTAAAGATTCAAATTTCACCGACTTTTCAATTCCGATATGGTGTTGTGTAAATGTTGTGTACCAGTTTTTATTCAAATATGACGATGGCGGCGGTTGACTCCCGTTTTCTAAGAGGTTACGGGAAAGGTTGGAAGAGTGGGAGGCAGAAACCACCGCCGGGGGATCTTCCGGG
This sequence comes from Sussaba pulchella, assembly GCA_963971145.1. Classification (NCBI taxonomy): domain Eukaryota; kingdom Metazoa; phylum Arthropoda; class Insecta; order Hymenoptera; family Ichneumonidae; genus Sussaba; species Sussaba pulchella. Next base: position 350,348 of record OZ020167.1, read on the forward strand.
GGGCTCTGTCACTACCCACGTTAAGAAGCACCGATGCACTCGATCATCATCTTCTGCCTTGTCTTCATTTTCTTCTTTACGATCAAACCCAGTTTCTTTCTCCTCTTTTACTTCGTTCGAATCCTTCGGTGTCTATCGGCATTCTGTAAAATCGTAAGCCATCCAAACCCAACGCTTCCCTTCAACTACCAGCGTACTAATTCTAATACCATTATTCTATCACTATCCTTCTGTTATAATTTTAACTAGGATAGAAATTAAGAAGAAGCAAAGCGAATAGAGATATTTATTAACTCTACGATGAGCTTCTCATGCGCACATTTCGCGAAAATTAACAGATAAAATTGAAAATTATCGAAGATAAATTAATCTCGATAAACAAAAATATATGTAATTGAGAGATATAACGTTAACGTTTCTCGATAATTTGAGATACACGCAAGAAGCTCATAAGTAAAAGTGGTGAGGCTAAGATCACTGATTCGTGAGAAAACACCGAACAATCCGTGATCGGCATTTTGATCAGGAAAATCCGAAAAGTAAAGTTATTATTTGCTTACGCTTTAAAAAACGTAACGTTACGAAAAGCTTTTCCGGGCGAAAACATAAAAATAAAAAAAGTCGTTTCTCCCATAAGATGAAAACGGATTTGAACTCGTTGACGAGAACGAATATAGCGCGACCCGTATAAATATAAAATAATTCGATGGACGAATAATTGCATATTTCATTGACTTCCGTACTTTGACTCCGGCAAATAGATTTCCCCTTCCGTTGGTCGTTTCGCGTGGATAGGTCGAGTCTTTTCAGCACGAACGATTAAGCCTACCACCTATGCAACCCTCTAACCAGTTTGTACAACGCCACCCCAGCGTAGTTGAGCATCGACAAGGGCTGCTGTCTCATCAGCTATTTACAAACGGGCAATGCCAGCGAATTATAAAACGCGGGGACGCTCGGAGGGATTTGGCTGCAACATTTAAGGTTCGTGCATCGCGGCAGAATGCAAAGGATGACAATTAGTTGATGAATACGTGTTGAAAGGTAATGGCAATACAAAAGAAAATAGTTTGAACTTGATCACGATCGTGTAATCGTGACGATTTATCATTAGTGTCATCCGAAGAACGATCATTAAATTCGATCGAAAAAATTTCGCTAACGTTGAAAAACGATCCGCACGAATCTGATTTTATATGAAGTAAAATATGATAACAATCAATAATGGTGTAATCGCCATAAAGAACAATCGATCATAGCTGACGATGAAGAACATCCAATATATGACATAAATGACAATGTGCAAAGTCAATCATTTAGATGAAACAGTGAAATCTGAAGTAAGGATTCGGAATTAATGAAAAAGGGTTTGTCAGGAAAAATCGTGAGATGGGAAAAATGATATCTCCGCATGAGTTCGTGTAGTGGTCGGTGGTATTATCGGGATCGAGCGGAAAAATGCAGGTCAGTAGGTAGCGGCGGAGAAAAGAGGCCGACTAAGCTGGCAGCGGCTATAGCAGAATGTTGGGTTTCCTTAATATCGAGCGAAAGCGACGAGACGTGCGTGTACACGAGCGGGCTTGGTACAAGGGACTTTTGAAAATCGCATGGGACAAGCGTGCTCGATTATATTTTTAAACCCCAAAATCTCGATCGCTACGAAGATAATCAGTGTTCGAAAACATTTAAAAAAAAATGCAATTCAATCTATGAAAAACAATCGATTGCATTTTTTTTATTTTCGGATAATTTATCGTGAAAAATGATAATAACGATAAAAACAATAAACATTATAGAGTAAGAGAAAGAAAGATAGCATCGTCTACTCGTCCTCTAGGTGTGATGGTCTAGGTGGTACCGGTGATCGTGATACGCGGATATAATAAAATTATTGAAATATCAATTATAACAGATCATAGTACAGTGATAAGTTGCATCGTATGGCTGGCTGGTGGCCCTGACTCTATTAATTGGTAAGGGTTGTTCCGTTTTTTTTTTTTTTTAACATCACGTTAACCCTGACAATTGTTCATTAAAATTTTGAAATTTCCGTGTCCTTTTAATTTATTTAATAAAATTGCACACCTCCCCCACCCCGCCTTTTTTTTTTTGAGATTCGTCGCCGAGTCGGAAGAGCGGGGTTCGCCGGGCAAGTCCCGAAAACTCCCAAACTTCCGACTCGATTTTTCTCCCTCGAAAATCCATCTTTCCCGTTATTGCCTGCTTTTTTTTTTTCAACGAACAAAAAGAAACACCAGTCCCGACGAGGACATTGATTCCAACGAACAGGAACAACGGCAACAACAGCAACAACAGGATCAGCAGGACGAGCGGCAACACAGCGCAGCGACAAGAACAGCGTTAACAGCGAAGACAACGCGAAGAACGCACTTTGAGAGAAAAAAAAAAAAAAAAAACGACGAGACGACGACGACGACGACGACGACAGCGTGGTTAAGCGAGGATCAAGCTGGGATTGTAACACTTAAATTGAAGTACTCGGTGTCGTACGGTTAACGTTTATCGCAACCACGCTATTTCTTCCGTCGTTGAAATTTAATATCTTCATTGATCCCTCTTGAACGACGAATTAATTATGAAAATCCAAGTATCTCCCACTGCTGCGTCGTTTCATCGTTCCACGTTTTTGTGTTTTTTCATTTTTCGCGCATTCGCGTAAGTTTATTTCACATCGCGTAAAATCCATTCCATTTTCGTGAAGAAATCATTAAAATTTCTTCGAACGTATCATCATCCATGTTTCTACGGATAATACGTTTCATTCGATAACCGATAAATCCATTTCCCGATAAACCGTTGAGGTTTTTTTAAATAGCGTTACGTCACAAACATTATTACCGAACTTCGTGTGACCGTAGATCGGTGATGAAAGAAAAGAAGAAGAAAATCGTGACAGCTCCAAAACATCGAATATCAAACTTGACACGTTGAACGTTACTTTTTCATCTTGCCCTGATGTCTCGGATCGTTATCCTAAGATGAAGCTGAACGTTCGAATTGATGACCACTTTGGTCGCTAATCGTTTATCATCGATGTTCGTCGACATATCTGACGTCAACAGTTGTTCATCAACGACTACACCGGATGTTAGGTTTATCGTTGACATTGCTTTTCACATATTCAAACGCGCATTTCTCATTTGACAAAGTCGAGTAACGATAAATTTCATCTATTTTTATTTCATTATCTTCATTTCTGGATCATTTCATAGTTTTGTTGTTGTTGTTTTTTTTTTAAATTAACTTTCCATGTCCGAAGGCGAAGATCACGTTACAATGACCGCGGGGAATCCTCGTGAACAGCAGCAGCAGCAGCGCCCGTGGCGACTCTTGTCGCTAGTATCGAGCGTTCTTAACTCAGCCACGACCACCCCGTTATTACAGCTTCGATATCGCAACGATAATTAAACATTTTGAGATTTTTTGTGTCCACCGATCCAGTTTCGTGCGACCGTAGATTGGTTAGAAACATAAAAGAGAAGAGGTTTCGTTACGGTATTTGTTCATTTTTTGACACTTGAAAATAACGAGGTAAAACTTTCAGTCAGACCGATTGATTTGGTCAACATCTCATTTCCACACCACCAAGTAAAAAATAAGCTTTCGATCAATCTTTCCCCTTGAAATTGATTTAAATTCGTTGGTCCCCGATTATTCACACGATTCAAGGAAATCTGAACGCGTATAAATTTCGTATAATTCGACTCAAACGAATTCACCGAGTCTCGGTCACGAATTTCGTCGTAAAAAATGAAAAAAAAAAAAAAAATAACATGATAATTGCCCGTAAATAAATAAAGAAAAATTGTAAAATAGTTTAAAAGCTTTGTAACGAATAAATGGCGAGCGAACGATGCGCCGCTGGCGAACGTACTGGAGATAGGTGGCGGTAAACGTAAGAAAGGTGGCCTCCAGAGGGTGCGAGGCTGATGTAGACCGAACTCGCCGCGCACGAGCGGAGTGTGTGCCGCTCTTCGGCGCCCGCGCTGCTGAAAATTCACCCCCGTCAACCCTCCTGCCCCCGTAGCCCATACTAAGCCTACTACCCTCTTTTTCCACATCTCATTTCCTTTTCACCATCGCACAGAAACCTGGTTTTCCATGTGATTCTTCGAGATTATATATATTTCCATGGTAATTCATCGAAACGTGTGCACAGTAATTTTATTCAATTATTTTTAATTTATTTTTATTAAAATCAAATTTTAGCTTTTTATTTGGTTTAATTAATTTTTCCGATCCAAATGATCAATCGTACTGGACAATTATCGAGTGTTCTCCCCCTTCCTTTGATTTTGACTTATGCTCGGGCAAACCCTTCAGGTTCAGCCCTTCCACCCGATATCTCACGCTCGCTACTTTTAACCTTTTACCTTTCATCGTCGAGCCCGACACGAAGTACCTGGCCGCAACCCCTCCTACTCATCGACGATGTTGTCGTGCATTCGCCATCGAGCCCCAGCGTCACGAGGGATGACGCGGAGAGTAGAGAGATAAGCAGGTCGAACCCACACGTGGTAGAAATATGCCTCTCTCCGCGAATACAATTTAAAAACCGCCAGCCACTGGTGACCTTTCTTTTTCAATAAACGCTTAATCTTTCCATTGCATTACGAACAACAACAAAAAACCGACAATTGAGAGTTCGATTTTGTACTATATTTTTGATAACTAATTTTTTTCCAAACTTTAAGCAATAAGTTATATTTCCTTCGATTTCATTCTATTTCTTATTTTAGATTCGGTACTTTCAGTAACAAGGGGACGGAGCTGCTCGATTTTTGTGGAGAAAAATATATTTTTATTCCACGTAACAAGCCCTTTTTAATTATACCCCATATGATATATAAAATTTCTTCGAGTACCTAATTTGTCCCGTCTTCAATTCTTATATGAATTTTTTCAAGTATTAACTGGTGCAAAAGATTTGGGTCATTTTAGATATCTCACTATGCCAATCTTCAAGTTTCTGTGTCGCATGGTTTCCGAGGAAATCTCCTGTGACAGACGAACGGAAGTATAGACACGGGAGTGATAAAGATCCCGACTTACGGAACGGAAACTAAAAAAATTAGTGCTATTTCCGGTAGGAATTTTGTAAACCTCACAAAAGAATTAAAATTCGCGTATTGTCCAGTTATTACGAATATTCGAATATTGAACATTTGTCCGATGACTATGGTCGATGAACGACGATATCGTTCGTCGAATATTCGTTATGGGAAAACGGAAACGTCTCGTGGACGAGGGTGGTGGGCGGAGGAAAATAGGATGGATGCGGTATAACGTGTGCCATATACCAACTGTCGGCCTAAAGGTGGAAGGTCCTCGTGCTCGAATAGCCCAGATAAAATAGGTCACGAGGAAAGTGGGACAGAACCGACGGAACTCCGTAATGGTACAATGTGTGTGCGCTATCGCTCGATCCGCACGAACCAAACTCGTCAATTGGCCTCTCCACCTTTTCGCTGATTCACTCGTTCAGACTCCGGGGGAAAAAAAAAACCCCTCGACGGTTATTATTACACAATGCAGTCACACTGCAGACTCTGCTCCTTTACAGAGTCGTTGAAGCACGCGGGCGTTCCTCCATGTGCGATAAAAAATTAAAAAAACAATCGTCAAGCTGATTCGTATCGTATTGACGTGTTAACCGAGGATTTGTTGGAGATGGACCATTTTATTCGAGCCGAGGATAGGGAGAAATTTTTTGATGTTAGCATTTTCAACTCGGTTGGTGTGCGGTCAAAAAATTCTTTGTGACACGCTGTACGTAAAAGTGCGGTTTTACGCTCACTTCGTTCGCTTCAAACCACATTTACGCACCTTGTGACATAAAAATTCGTACGATACTCGTACGAAAAACGTTTTTTGGACTCGTGTGATTGACACTCGCCTTCGGCTCGTTCTACAAACTCACAGTCGTCAGAAATTTTTTTTCGTACTAGTGTCATAATGTACTATTATGACACGCTGTACGTAAAAGTGCGGTTTTACGCTCACTTCGTTAGCTTCAAACCACATTTACACACCTTGTGACATAAAAATTCGTACGATACTCGTACGAAAAACGTTTTTTGGACTCGTGTGATTGATACACTCGTCTTCGGCTCGTTCTGCAAACTCACACTCGTCAGAAAAAATTTTTTCGTACTAGGGTCATAATGTACTAATTCTTTATTGGATCGAGAACGAACCGTCTCAACGCTGACACCTATCGGTCCACCGACGGTTGACGTCGCCGAGACACTGTCCGCCAAAAAGACTGACAACTATTTTTATTTTTTCCCTGTCCAAACGTATGAACGTATCGTATTTGTCATTGCACATTTTTTTACTTTCAACAACGGAATTGTAGTTCGATTAACTTAAAAAATATCTTTTACTCACTTTATTTAAGGCGACAACGTATATTTTGTTGAAATAAAAAATTGTTATATACATATATGTCGATAGGATCTAATTTCTGCGTTTTCGTCCTCCGACCTTGGTGTGCGGGTCCCTTTTACCCTTTCCGCCTTTGGGCTTTTTACCAGAACCTTTGCCTTTCTTACCAGACGCTCCGACTCTCTTTTTCCTTCCACCGTCGCTCGATTTCGTTCTATCCGATCTGCGAACACGAAAAAAAATTTTTAAACCGATAAAAGTAAATCAAGTACGAGAAACATCGGAAGCAAATTTTTTATGAATCTTTCTAAGCTGAGTTTGAAATGTTTTTGCGTATCAATGAAAATATACCATTTCCAATCGATTGCCACTATCGTTGAGCCGGACTCGCATCGAACTAATCTGAGCCAAAGCTCGTTTCGAGGAGACACGATTGGGTTTGGAACTGCGTAACGATTCGCGTCGGCATTCAACACTAACAAAAAATGTTTAACAATCACAATTTTACTCACGATACAGCCGGTGCCGTGGGTATATCGACCCGAAGAAGCTCTTTCTTGTTCTTTCTGCTGATGACGTTGTCCACCAAATCCGTATTACGTCTTTTTTCATCCACAACATTCAATGGCGGAGCTTTGCGCTTCTTTCTCAAACCCGGCACCTCACTCGCTATGTCCTTGGCGTCTTTTTCTTTCGGTAACCTTTTTTTTTTTAATTTTTTTATTCCCAAGAACAAAAAGAAAATAATACAAAGTATGTACATTTTGATGATATATTTTCTGTTTCGACGAAGAGATTATTCATTACGATTGATTTACCTGCTCTGGAATTTGCCAACGGAAGCCGTTGAGGCTCTGGCGACGGTAACGGCAGTGGCAATTTGCTTTGCGTCCCGGAAATGCTCAGTGCTCGGCAATCCAACACGAGGAACTTTTATGTTCTTTGCTCTCGCTAAATTTCGAAGTCTCTGGAACTCGTTTTTGGCTGTACGTTCCTGTTTGGCCGTACTCGCGGCAGCTCGTGGATCATCCACATTTTTCGGTTGATTGTCGTCGCCTAACTCCACGAGCCAGTCCTTCTGCTGATCAGCTTTGACCCTTTGATAACCGAAAGTTGGTACCCATTTCTGAAACAAAATTTTAATTAAAAAAATTCCATTGAATTCGTATTTCAATTGACAGAAGAAAATCAGTGGCTCTGTAAGAATCGCGCTGAAAGTCTATTGGGAGTTATTTAACAAAGTGGTTACCCGTAGTTCCTCATCCCACTTGAGCTTGGATCTGCCCTTCTTTTTTGTTCTTATTCCTTTTTCTTTGGCAAATTGTTGCCATTTTGTGAGAGGCCTGGGCTTGGGAATGCTTCTTGCTCTTGGTAGAACATAAGTGGGCTTTGGAAGTTTGGCTACAATTACATCGTCAACTCTTTCAGTTGGCAGCGTCCAAATTTGATTAGTGAGAAGCTGAACGTTGTCCCTTGTCAGCGCCTTCAAGTATTCTTCTCTATCTGACCTAGAATCAATTTTCTATTAGCTTTTTTTTTCTCTTTATAATTTTGACATACATTTGCTTTTTTTGACTTAGCCAAACTCAAGTTAGTTACGGAATAGCTCAATTTGTACATTAGGATTGGTTCCTTACCATCAGTGATTTGCAATATTGTTTTTTTATTCAAATTCAACAACAAAAATTAATATTAACAGTTATCAAATGTCTATAGAATTTCATTCTCCACAAGTAAAAAAAATAACTCAATGTATCGTTCTGAAATTCTATACAATTGACCATAAATTTCTTATTGATCGATAAACATCTAATGAATATGGAAACATGTGTTCGCGTTCCATAACAACTTCTATACTTTTTGTAGGTTATGGTATGAATTTTTTTAGGTTACCTGAGTTTGGCGACATCGAGAGGATTGTAGTCCGATGCGAGTAGCGTTCCCAGATCGATGTCGAGTTCGATTTCCTTGTGAACTGCCGTTGAACGAGCGGGATCGGCATTTTTGGCCTCATTATCCAGCACTGCGTTAACGATATCCATTGTGAGCAACAAACAACGCTGCAAAATCACGTTTCAACTGGTTCGGACCGACCGGATACAATTTTTACGCTCGTAAGCAGTGCTGCCAGATCGTGGGATATTTATCCGCGGAAATTAATGTAAACCTGGAACGGTCACTGTCGTGGTTGAGAAGGGGCATGCCGAGAGAGATAGCTCAGCCGGGGTCCTCTGTTCTTTTCTGTATAGTCGGTTGAAGAACGCAACCGGAAATGCTGCAATGCGTAATGGTAGCATTCTTCACCCGACCTTACAGAAAAGGGGTGAAGATATGTCTTCCACCACGGCAGTGAGCGTTCCCGCTTTAGATACATTTTAGTGGTACCACAGGTACTGGTGAGGAATAAGTACATATTATTCTACCGTAGTACCTACTAATCTGTGACTGCTAACGCCGTACGAAAAAGTTAAATCGAAAGCAGCAGAGTGATGATGATAAGTGGTGGGCACCTGATTTGTTCCCAGCTCAAGTCGGATGGTTGAAAACATCTTTTGGGAATGTTTTCGACCAATCAGCTTCTCTCTGTCTTTATCGATTTCACTTTTTCGTACGGCGTTGGTTGTCTATAAAATTTAGCTGATTTCACGGTGAAACTTATTAATTTAATTGTAAACGAACCAGCAGCCAGCAAATTGTCTACTTAGGCCAACAAATGACCAACAATTAATTGCAATTATCGCGTATGAAATCTTTTAAATCGAACGGCTAACTTCACTGAGGTCGATATATCAATTGTCAGTGCTCAAATGGGAGGAGTTGAGCTCGAGTTTTGCGCGTTCAGCTCGGCAGACAGCGCTAGTGGGCGTACGGCCATCTCTCTCTTATGCTTTCCCTGTCCCACTGTCACCATCCTGCCCCATCCCCACTAATCTTTACCCAGGCGGTAACCAGTTGTACATTTTTTTCTACTAATTTCCGTGCAATATTCCCGATTTATCCGATTTTTGACGTTTGTACGGCATTTACTGTCCAGTGGACTAACGAAATATTAACACAATGACTGAATAGTGAGTATGAATTAAATTAAAACGTAATAAATTGAGTGATTGGTTTATTATAGTGATACAACTAAATTGCACGAATATCCCTGTAATCATAACAAAGCTATTGTGGACGGTGACAGTGACATATTTACCATCGAATTCGGAACACCGTTTTCTCAATTCATTATACTATTAATATTTACGTCGTTAGTCGTTCACAATAACAACTAGCTGCCCAAATTCCGTTTCAATGCTTCGATTTTATAACTAAAGGTTAACTGAACATAATACCCTATGTAAGGTGTGTATTTGGTTCAAATCCGAATTTCAATTTTGCTTCAGTCCTAATCGATAATAGATAACAACTGTTATAATTTTTGAGAGATACAAAAATAAACATTGATGGAAGTTTATCTATTTTTAATCTAAAAAGCCATGATGTCTTTAATGTTTCATTTACCTGAATGCATTATAATTTTGTCAGTGACCGAGAAAAATCTGGAATATCGGGAAGCAGCTTTGATCGATGGATGTGTCCGGATGTGCCATCCGATTCGGCTATGACAAAAATCCAACATCAGTATTGGGTTACCAAACAAGCTCTGTCACAGAAATTAGGGAAAAAAGAGGATGAATGCATCGTAGCATCTGATGCTGAGCTCGATGCTAAGTTAGAACTCTTCAAAAGCATTCAAGATTCTTGCGCATACCTTCAACGGGTTATCGATAAATACCAAGAACGTTTGTGCAGTAAGTTTGTTGCAATATATAAATAACTTGAGTTAGCAACAATTTTTGACTTGATCAATCCACAAACGTTTCTTCTCTCAGATTTAGCCCAAGAAGAAAATGCGATGGGAAGATTTTTGAAAGACGCTGGTAAACAAGATAAAACAAGAGCCGGTAAAATGATGTCAGCCGTTGGAAAGTCCTTATCCTACTCCGGACAGCAACGGCTTAGTTTGCGGGCGCCATTGGTTCGACTCTATCAGGAAGTCGATACGTTCAGAGAAAGAGCTATCCAGGATACGCTTCACAATGTTCAATCCATGGAAAAAGCCCGAACGGAATATCGGGCAGCTTTGTCATGGATGAAAAATATATCGCAGGAACTCGATCCGGACACTTCCAAGCAGCTCGAACGTTTTAGAAAAGTCCAGATACGTGTCAGGCGGTATATACTCATTATCGAATTGTCAAAACCATTTACGAATTGTCAAAACCGCAGCTAATTTAGGTTATTTCATACAGAGGCAAAAGCACGTTTGACAATCAAGCGTTCGACTGTCTGCAAAAAGTCGATTTACTCGCTGCGGCACGCTGTAATATGTTCAGTCACGCTCTGGTATTGTATCAGAGTACGCTACTAAATTTTACGAAGAAGTCAGCGCAAGCATACGCGACCATAGCCAACAGTTTCAAGGGTTATCAAAAATATGATTTTATGATAGTCAAAGACCTCGCAGAAACTTCCGATAGATTGGCAAAACAAACCGATGAAAAAACTCCCGTTGAGGATGAGGATAAGTACGACTGGACCGAACATTTAACCAATTCTTATTCAATAAAGAGAAGATTCCAATTGTTTTTTAGATTATTGTTTTTCGAAGGTGAATATCATGACATCGTCGAACAGGGTGAAGAAGCCACCACGATTGACAAAAGTTTGGCGTCGAACGAGGACCGTATCGATGATAAGCTCATCGATACTGAAACCGATCTTCGAAACATTTCCAACTGCGAAGAGAAAAAAGATCTTTCTCGTTCATTTGGGGCTGACAATGAATTTCACAATTATTTCGACGGAATTTTCGCCGAAGACGGAAATGAATCGAACAATATGAAATCACGACAGTTTGAATTGGAAAAGAGCTTGACGGAATTGGATCTCGCGATGGATTGTTTTGCCGGAAGCGGAGCGGTTTTTGATTTTAATAAAGGAAAATCTCTCGCGCCGCCGTCACCGCTCGAACAAAACCAGCAATCCTTGGAAACATTGACCTCGGAGAACGTGACGTTGCTCGAGGACATTCTGAACAGTGGCCCAAGTGTTAATCCAGAGTGGGACTCAGTATCGGGCGATACATTTTTGTTACCAAAAATTCTTAAACAAAGTCTGGGAGATGCGATACTTAGTGCCAGCAAGGAGCACGTAAATAACCGTACAAGTACGGAAAAGGTGAGGCTATGTATAATTACGGTTTCTTTCCTCAGCCGTCATTGGTCAATCTGAGAGAGAGATGGATCAGTTGAATACAAATATATTAATTTTCTTTATCAGGAGCACACTGGAAAATCAAACGAAAGCGCGTGGCTGGATTTATTCGCTGAACTCGATCCTTTGACTAATAACTCAATCGAAAGTCTGAAGGAATCAAATGATCGTAATGCTCCAGCTTAGGAGCCTGGTTAGGTCGAGTGGTAAACGATGTCATCGTAATGTCGCCGGTATAGTTCTATAAAAAGTATAGCACTATAAAGAAGAAAAAAAAACCGTGGACGGCGGCTGCCACATCCCAACCTAATAAAACATTCGTGGGTGCCCGATATATCATATAATTTTCGAGGAAAGAAGGATAAGAGAAAGAAAAAACAACTTATTTTGGGAAGCAACGTTAACGTAATGACACTACGGAAAAACTAATACGTATTTATTCGGGCATCATCGAAAGATAAAACATTCCAGCTGGGCAGTTCAAAGGATTATCGAAGAATTAATACCAAAGATTAGTTTCTGAAAGAAAAAAATAATACGAATAAAGCGAGAATAATCATTGACGAGTTTTATGATAAATGTCGATTTTTCGGAAGTACAGTCGATTGCTCTTTCCCCTTATCGTGTATTTTCTTGACTTTTATCGGCTTATTTTATTTCTAATAACGAATTTAACTTGAGCGTCGGCTACTATATTAAAATTGTCAAATGATAAACTTTAACTATACAATATTATATTAAAAGGTATACCAAAAAAAAAAAAAAAATAGTACACCGTTACATGAAAGCTTGTTTTTGTTTGTTATAAATCTGTGGTGATGAAAAGTTCCATAACCAATTGGATTACGAGGGCCGGAACAATAAGTTTTCCTATTATTTTTTTTTTTTTCGTTCCACCATGGGATCCAGCGAACGTAACAAAAATAAATACTTGAGACTAGTGATACTTTTTCGATTAAGTGCAGAACAGCGAAGAGATTAACGAAATCGTTTCGATCGATTTCGAATTAACGATCGGGCCAAGATCGTAGCACGATGTTTTTTCACCGGTAACACAACCGCAAACGGCGATGAGGAATTGTTCTCAAATTTATTGATAAACTTCACTTTTACGCCTTTGGAGAATTACCGTGAAAAAAAAACGTTGTTGATCTAATTGTTGAGATTAAATGGCTCAAGGATCGTAGAATTGCGCCATTGCGGTCTTGACTCTGCAAAAAATAATCATTCGATGAATCAATGAAGTAAATTAAATTTGTGTGTGATATGCTTACTTATCGAACAACTGGGAATCTTTAGTGTGCCGTAACTGTTGAAGAATTTGGTAGAGGCCTAATTCGCGTAAGCGTGCCTGACGTTGAGCGGCACCGGGATCTTCTCGCCAGACTAGATTACACACGCAGAATATCGCGGCTACCTTGAGTTTCACATTGCTGTGCATCTTGACGAAATCAAATGATTCAGTTGATACATTAAAAATCATTCGATCGAAGTTGTTGCGAAAAAATAGGAAAAAATAGTTATTTTTGAAAAAAAACTAACCATGTAATCCATGAGTTTCTTAAGTACGTCCTCGTTGGCCATTATGTGATCTCGAGCGCGATCACCGTCGGCTACGTTAGCAAGAATGCAAAGTGCTTGTTCCTTGACATCTGCCGGATGTTCCGGATCTTCGAGAACAAGAATGACCGCTTGCATAACGTGTGCCGCGTGTTCGTCCATGATACGATCTATGTGTGCCTTCGTTGATAGTAGATTACGAAGAAGACCGAGAGTTTTCATGAGAACGGCTAATTCGGAATCGGCCAAAAGTCGAAATATCTGATCGGTTCCGAGACAAGAGAGAATCTGCGACTTTACCCGTTGTTCCGCCTGAAAAGCTACATTCATAAGGGCCCAAATACCATTTAACCGTAACGCTGGATCCGGCCTTTTGGTTAACGAGCAGAGTAGCTCCACACCACCGGATTCGAGAATAGGCTCTTTGCTCGGACTAAATTCGAGCAACAGATTGCACAGCGTACTCGACGCTACGGTCAGAAGATCCTCTTCGCCGTCTCCACTGCCTGGATTTGAAAATAACACCTTTGGTAGAGACTGAACTTACATTTTTTTCCTTTTACTTCATTCATAAACTTAAACTTAAGACGATTTCGCTGATGAGCAGATAAGTTTTTTTTATCAAAAGAAGGTTCAATAGAGAGGATAATCCAAGCCAAGTGCGTATTTTATTCGTTGTCAATTATGATTAAGAGCCCCGACAAAATAACGGTACGCGTATTAAAAACAAATATTCCGTTAAACATCCTCGAATTCAAATGTAAGGGGTTAAATGATTTTTCAGACAATCATTAGAAAAATGGAAGTTTCAATGAAATTTATTGTTTGAAAAGCAGTGGAAACTTTTTCAAGGTTTAAATAACAGAAATATTTATTTTTACTTATGACCCTCCTCCAAAACGTCTATGGCTAACGCTAGGTGACATAAAAATTTGATGTCAGGCCCCCGTTTCAGATTTAAACCGGTGGAACCAGTCCATTTTTTTTAAAATCAAAAAGAAATAACGAGTCAATTAATTGTAAATCAATATTTAAACTGACGACGTACCTTCGAGACCCTTATCCGCACCATGAAGCAACTGCATAAGGGGTCTCCACACAGCGTGGTCTTGAAAGGTAGTTCGCAATTGTTGAACGCTTCTAGAAAGCGAATGCAAACATCTAACCGCAGCCAAACGTACACGTGGTCCACCAGGATCTTGAAGACCCGATACGACTTGTTCCATCAAATTTTCAGTTTCTATTATCCTTTTTCTAATGTCTTCGTCGTTGGCACCGAGCGAAGCAAATGCCCTGAAAGCTGCTTGCCGCATGTCTTGAGTTAACGAAATATCTTGTACCTGTCGAAGCCCACAGGATTGACCCGTTACTTTCCCTAATGTTAAGATGTCGAGAACTTATTTATAATCGACAATTAATCGTTGATGAAAAATTCACCTGTGGATTTGGCTTCAACAATTCGGCAAGGGTGGGTATGAGATGATTGCTTATTGAAGCCAAACGTTGGAGATCGGTGTCGACTTCGGTGAGATAAGCGAGCGTTTCCGCGGCTGCGATTCGTTCACGTTGCGGTCTGTCGCGATGACAAAGTCTCACGAGACACGGCAAAGCTCGATAAATAACTCGGGAATCCATGGTTGGAAGAGCACCGGCTCTGTGTATATAAGCGACGCATCTCGCAGCCTCCAGTTGGACCAAAGAATTTTTTTCTCGGCCCATCAGTTGACCAAGCAAGACCGGTACGAGTTTCGGGTGGGATCCTTTGCCAGTACTGGCTGCGGCTACCATTGCCGAAACCTCTTTATTTTGGTAGCACATGTTTGCGAGACAAGCCAACGCAGGTAACTGAACGTCCGATAAAGGGGATTCCAATTGATTTGCGAGTGCTTCGACAGCTCCACTTCTCGACAATGCGTTTTGTTCCGCCGCTGTCTATCGACAACAAAATCATTTGAAAATATTTTTATTTTCATTTTGTTCGAACCTTACTCTTTAAATTTAATGATTTTGAGGATTTTTTTTCTATAAAAACTTTGTTCCATGGGTCGACGCTGAAAATTTTATTGCTTCTACCGTTGGTAATTTTGAAAAAACTTGTTGGAACGCGTTCAACAAATTTGCTCACTTCAGAAAAACAGATATTCCTAAATTGTTCGTAAACGAGTTTGCTACACCGGTATAGTTTTCAGTTGAAAGAACAGTTAATTGAAATGTACAATATGGATTTTTTTGTATCAATCGTTCCAAAATTCAAAGTTTGGGGGATACGCTAATAACGAGGTCGAAAGCAAATATCTCGTGACTTATCGGCCAAAATAAAATAGTCCCACAACATTTTGTCTTGCATTATAGGAGACCTATGCCAATCAATGGGATAAGTAGAAAGAAAAATTTGGAGTACATTTTTCAGTCTATCGAAATGGTCAGAGAAAAATAATTTTTCAAAAATCTCATGGTGTTATGAATCTACATCCGTATATAAAATCACTTCTTAATCTGTATAGAAATGAGAGCACGAGGGGCTGTGAAATACAGACAGACGGACAGAATAAAAACTGTAAGGATTCCTAGTTAATTACAGAAAGTTAAAAATTATTATAAACATTTAGGGAAATAAAAATCTTCTCACCTTGCAAGCCGCTGTTAAAATAGTAGCCACGCAGACTTGGCAAGTTATGGAACAACTTGCTAATAACAATAAGTGAGACAAAAATGGAGGATCTTGGTATATAGTTTGTACAGGTGCAACCGAGTGTTGGAAGATAGTTCGCAAACATCTCAGACAAGCTTCGATCAATAGATTGGATCCTTTTCCTTGATCGGACGATTCCGACGGCTGTATGGTCATTAAAACTTGGAGAATCAAAGGTACGACCCCGAGATCTATGAGAGCCAATACATGTTGATCCGTGCCTTTGGCCAAAGAACCAAGCGTCACTGCCGATTCTACACGGATGGAATCTCCCATCAAACCTGACATATCGCCGAGCAATTGCAAAAGTCTCGGTACGACTCCTTGCGCGATAACGGATCCTTTTTGGCGATTACTCCCGATTACAGAATTCTTGAGACAACTGTTTTTAAATGATAACGACAGGTCGTTGGAATGATTTACATTGCGTATTTTAAGCGAGCTTTCGATACTTACATTATTGCTTGGAGGCATTTTTGAGGGTCTGGTGAATACAGCTCGTCGATGTAGCTCCTCGAGCACTCGACGTCCTACAAGTAAATCGATTAAACGTTTGTTTAAAAATAAATAGATATTGAATAATGTGGAATACGTAGACGATTGGTTAACGGTTATCGTTGAAGGCTCGTCAAACTTACCGTAAAGGGCTGCATCACCGAGACCATCCTTTTGTCTGTCCGTCACATATATCAACAATCCTCATTCACAGATTTATTTTAAAATAAATTCGTTACATCGAATAATCGAAGCGATTGTTTTTGTTGGTTATTACGTGATTATTCCAAGTATTAAAAGAAGACCGAAGGTTTATCGGGGAAGTGCTGCTGATCGGTTGAGTATTACCAGAACACGAAACAACGTGTGAGGAACATCTTTCGGGTTACAATTTTTTACTGAAGTCATTCCATTTTTTGCCTAGAGATGGCGCGTTGATGTATTGTTTCAACGGCGAGACGAGCCGGTCACTGGCAGAGTCAAGTCAAATAGGCGACTAGTTAGAAATGCAGTTTGAGACATTGCAATGCTGCACGCTTGGACGAGTTTTCGACCGCGGCAGATTTTGAAGTTGTTACGAAGTATATATAAGTGAGGTTGTTACGTCCGGGTAACCAACGCTGAATTTTAATTATGCCTTTTCTGGACTTTAGCTAAAGCTCTTTATTCCGGGATACGGGGTACGCCGGGCTGCCGTTGCAGGCACATGCACGACAAAGTTAGAGATCGACCCTGAGACAAAAGGTCGGATATCAACGATAAACATGCAGTTGTGAAGTGTCGACGATTCTTCGGGCGCCATAAATAGTTAAGATTTTAACACACGAACACACGAACTTTTGCCATTGAAGCCCGTTTAAGCGCTCAATAAGAAACTTGTTAACTACTTACTGTGCTGCAAGTGGAAGGGACAACAAAATACTTTTTACTGTATTTAAAACACCTTTACTGTTTTAATGAAAGTGGAATAATTCGAATTAAAGCTGACTTTGCCTATCTAACTCCTGAGAAAAAATCTCCCAAAAGTACGGACTTTCAGCACCTCCAGCGCTGCCAATTTGTTCAAAATGATTGCCTGGCGGTTGGATATAGCGAATACTGACCAGCCTTTCCTCATTTTTAGGATTTCAATTCGATATTTACTCACAATGTCCTCAACAATTTCAAACTTCGAGACAAGAGGAAATATAATTAAAATATGCTCGTACTAAAGTGTGCTTTTCTTACCTCACAATCGGCTGGAGCAGCTTGCAAATTTTAACTCGCAGGTTTTTAGATTCCATTGCCAAACCATGAGAGAACAATATCGCAATGATATTTTTTGATACGTCATGTTTCTTTTTCGTGGACGAACAAAAGTAATGGAAGTCTCAAAAGCATTACAATCATTACAATTGTATGTATTTTGGATGAGTGAGATAGGAACAGTGTGCAAGTCCGACAAAATGTAACGTAGCAGCGCCCTCCCGTAGTCGGGTGGCGGAAAACTTGCACCTCGCTGTCCACCATTTGCGTTATATCCCCCTCCATTTTCGGCTCTTTCCTCTTTCCTTTTTCGAACGATCGCCGTGGTGAGTGACGTTTGTTTCAAGACTCATTTTCAATCCATTGATATTAACGAAATCCTCAATATTATTGAAAAACTATCAATTTCAGTGTTATTGCACCGTCATCGTATATATGTTGTTACGAAACGTTCTTTCGAAATCTTGCCTTTAAAACTGACATTTTGAATTTCCGTTACAGGTCCTACGCATCGTTTCGCAGAAATAACAACATGGTGAGTAAAACTATTGAAAAATTGTTTTAATTCTGATATACGGAAATTGAATCTTTGCTTTTTACCGTGTTCGGAAAAAAGTCGCTAAAATACGGGGTAACAGGACATTTTCAGTCAACCTAACCTCACTTTATCGAAGCGCCCTTATTAACCCCAAGTAAACAGACGTGTTAACCTTCATATCTATTTATACTAACGGTAAATTATTTGTTATTCTGCTTCAGCCGCGTGAAATTAAGGAAATCAAGGATTTTCTCCTGAAGGCAAGGAGGAAGGATGCAAAGTGTGAGTTCACCTGAAACAATTTCACATCGAATTGAAAAATACATAATCTGCAGAAACTTCCGATTCCTGTTGGTGTTTTTCTTACGAATTTTTTTGCTTCTCGTCTTTCAGCTGTTAAGATAAAGAAGAACGCCGACAATGTCAAGTTCAAGGTTCGTTGCTCCAGGTTTCTTTATACGCTCGTCATAACCGACAAGGAAAAGGCTGAGAAACTGAAGCAGTCGCTTCCTCCGGGTAAGGAAATGCTCATCTATCTGGATCTGTCATTGGAATTTTGCCATTTTTTCTTACTTATTTCTTTATTTCATTTTATTTCTTTTATTTTTACCCACTCATTTACCAATTTTTACTTAACGTTACTTCCTTATTCATTTTATTTTAATGTGACGCAGCTGTTATAACTATGAAACATTATAATATAATAGTCAATGATGCTTGCCTATTCAAACTTCTACACCTAACAAATTTGCTTTATCAACAATCAAAACAGAATTAGACTTATGGGGGTGAACTTGTGACGTCAATTTGTTTCTCTGAAAATTACAGAACAATAGTCATATTATGGTATATTTTTAGGTGATTAATTGTGCTTGAAAAAAGTAAAGATTATCCTCTAGTTTACGCTTATGAGATACCTAAATCAGCATTCCCAAAAAATCAATTAAAGTAACTTCTCGCTGAACTTTTGCATGAGTCAGTTTGCAAGATTAGCCACAAACGTATCAGCGCATTCGAAACACGTTGCATCACGAGCCACCGTTCCCGGTCAATTGATAACCAAAAATTTGCAGAAATTTGCAACTATGATCAGTGCAAAGTCTTTCATGCTTTTTTAATTGAAATAAATATTGTTCAATATTCCATTAACCCTTTTTTCTTTTGTTTGTTTCTTTCGCAGGCCTCCAAGTCAAGGAAGTCAAGAAATCAAGCGACCGAATGTAAATGATTAAATAAACATTGAAAGAGAAAACTGGACCAAAAAAAAAAAAGAATTTTTATCTTTCGTTAACATTTATTACTAAAAAGTTAATCATAGATATAATCTATCGTCTCATTTATCGTAGGAACTTTTCTGCAGCAATTGGCGACAGACACGGTTGATCCAAAAACTGTTTTCTTCTGTTTATAATCGAACGTGCAACATCCTCTCGTTTACCTCTCGTTACTCTCATGAGTTCGAACTCGTCGTAAGTGTCACGACAAATTTCCGCGCTGCTACACGCCGGTCTCTCGTCGAATTTAATCACACGGTAGCCAAAAAAATTCGATTTAACTCGAGCTCGGCATTTCTTCACATCGTGTTCCGGTACTTTTCCACTTGTTCCCAAATTTCTCGACAGTGGACAGTACTTTCGACGACAAGGTCGCCATTGACGTTTCAATTCTTCGGAAAATAACATTCCCAACTCGTTGTACGTATCGCTCATCTCAGAATCTCCGTCGCCACGTGAATTAATTAAATAATTATTCGTTAAAAATTTTGAAATTTTTTGTTCGTGCGATTTCGAATTTTTCGGTTTTTCGTTTGAATCAATCGATTTGGGAGGCGAAGGAAATTTTCTTTCTGATTGGGATAATTCGTTGCAGGAACAACAAATCCACTTTGAATCTTTGTTTTCGAAATTTAGGATCTGCGATTGTTTGCTATTCGAATTAACTTTTTTAATTTCCGTTGCGTTATATTTCGTTTCTTTCGTTACGGAAATCCGTGAGATCGTGGATTCTGGGAATTTTCTCTGGACATCTGGAAATGAACGTATCAACGTTCTTTCGGATCTGTTAAAATCGATTTTTTTCAATTTTCTTCGTCCACATCTTTCCCAATTTACCATTCTTTCCGATCGAGAATCAAACGGTATTTTGGATCTCACAAATTTATCTCGAATCCGACAATTTTGCTCCGAATTTTTAATCATGAGCTCCTTAAAATTCACTTTTTCGTCCGAAGTCTTCAATTGAAAATATTTCACTTCGGAGTTCGTTGAAAAAATATTCGTCGATGATCGTTTTTTCGTTGTTTCGTTCGTTGATTCGACCAACAGTGATTTTGCCTCTTCGTTTGTATTAACGAACGTTTCTTCGTTCGATTCATTCGCCGAAGTAAATGTGTTTGAACGTTCGCAATTATGAGCAGAGCAGTGGTCATAGTTCCATGTTCTGCGGGTTTTTTTCACACTCGAATCTGAATTTGATGCAGTACCGTATTTTTGTTCGGGAAAACAACTATTCCGGGATTCCGAATAACCGAAACTGCGAAGTACAATGCAAAAAAAAAAAAAAATACTTAGTTATCAAGTTAGATTGAGTTATCAATAATTGAATTTTTATTAATTTTTTGTTTATGCTTCGGTGACGAACGACCTCATCTTTATTTACTTCTCTCATTCGTCTCATTTATTTATATCCCTGTAACATTTTTCAAACAATAATTCGTTATAAATCATCCGATTTTTTAAAATCTGATTGAGTCAACGAAGGAAAGCTTATTTTTATTCGTAGTTTTTGGTGTGTGCTTAATTATTTTTCTTACCATGTTAGCTTCTGTTGTTGGATGTTTTACTATTGGTTAGGATATGTTTATTTAATCATGAGAAGAATAATTAATAATAACCTAATACGATGCTACTGATAATATTAAGGAGGCCTCGGACAACGAAATAAGTAAAAATAAATTCTTGCGTCGCCAAAGCATAGACATTAAATTAATAAGTTGAGTTAATAAGTTAATTCTTATAAAATCAACCATTACCGGCGATTAATGCAGCGCAATTTTGTGTACAAGAATCTATAGAAACAGGCGAACAAAAGGATCAGCAGCAACACTGCGACTGTGCTGAAGAAAATTTTCCCTAGGACACAAGCGTTGTCTTTATCATCGACCCCGAAATTTTCACCATTGATTCTTGTTTGCCGGTCGTCCGGGGACACTCTCGGCATTATTTTTCCACCCAATCGGTCGACCACGATAATTCCTTCACCTCTGAAAAATTCGAGACGTTACGATAATTACTTATCCAATCAATCCAGGTCGTAAAAAGCCACGAAAATAATAAATATATATGAAAATTCGAAGAATAAGAAATAAAATAATATATTGAGTAGTAATTAATTTAGGTTATAACTCTGTATAATAATATATCTGTCTCTGAAAAAAATTACACAATCGATCAAAACAATACATAAAAGTAAAAAGAATTAAAAAAATATATATATACCCAGTATTAATTAATTTACCGTCTCCAACGTACTCCGATGTTTCATTTCGTCGATTTGATTGCTCATCGTCCATTCTGATTTTTCTTTCAAGCGTAGATTCGATTTTTCGGAGTACCCAACGAGCTAAATCTTTACGGCCTATATACCGAAGCTTCGTTTCGATATTTTCGTGACTTCTGAAACTCGACTCATCCGGATCTGTCAGCCAAGTCGTTAGGAGGCTCGTGCAAGATAACCGATGCATTTTTTCCTTCCGAGGGTAAATTGATAACTCACCCTTTTTAATGTGTTTTTTAACAATAATAATAAATTGATATTATATTTTTTCAAATTTGAGATTGAGAATAATTATTGTTTTATTTACTCGAAAGCTTTTTCGATGTGAAAGATGGTTGTAAAATTCGTAACACTCCTGTGGCGACAATTTCGAAGCTAAAAATTCCATTTCCGGTACGTCAATATCGTACTTTGTCGAAAAACATTTTTTTAACTGAAAAAATTTAATTATTAATATGCGAACGAAGACGTTTGGGTCACGAAAACGAACGAATATTTTATTTTTTTTGCACCTGAAGCCAGATGAGAAGGGCCACACCGTGGCGATAAAAATGTTCTTTTGAGGTGACCATTATGATATACGTAAGAGACATATATTGCGAAGCCGTTGAACACAACCATGAAAAATATCGTGTTGCACGAAAAACGAAACACAAGAAAGTTATAATTGAGTAGTTTGAACTGACATGAAAGTTTCAGCCAACTTCGTGCTATTGTCTATAAAATTCTATCAAATGTTTTACAATATTGTCTCCATTACAACAATTTCCATCACATATATCTTCAATTAGATTACAAACTTGCCTTCATTATCATGCTTTACTATTTTTTTAAAGTCAAATGTTGAATTCTCTTGCTTGATGTTTAGCTGCAGTCAACTTTGGTAAAAAGGTGAGTACCATTTTTTTCTGGCCTTGGAGATAATTACACTCTTGTTCATTGTTTCGTAATGCTGGAAGCAAACTTTTTTCGCATGAGAATCGTGATATGTTACCATCGATGAATTATTAAAATAATAAGAATGAAAAAGAATAAAATTAAATGAAAAGATTTAAATGAATGTTTTCCTAGAGCACCGCTGCGATGAAACTGGTTGAATTTCTTCGGCCATTTAGCCGCTTATCGCTAACCAACCGAGCGCTAATCACTGGCCTCAGTACCCTCCGTCATTTATTGCGGTTTTACTGCGAACTCGCAAGTCCGAAACTATTGCGATCCACGTCATTGACACGATCAAATACATATTCGTATTAAAAACTCAAAGATATTTGTCTCAATAACATTTAGACTTTTTTGGTTTCAAATAGGTAAACGACCAAACAAATAAATAAATCAATTAACAAATAAATAAAATGAAAACCTTTCTATGTAACAATAATAAGTTTATTTACTTTTTTTTCAACAAACGTAAAAATATTTGCCAGCGAAATAACAATGACAGTTTCGTTATTTTCGTATAAATAAATTAACACACACGAATAACCTAAATAAATAAATTATTTTTATGTAGAAAATAATTAGTTTATTTATTTTTTTATTAACTTTAAATGATTATTGAATGACATAAGATAAATCGAAATACGATTGAAAAAATTGGCAAGGTAATTTGGAGTGGGACACAAAGCGCCGGCGTCTCGAAATATCCCGACAACGTTGTACACTCGCCTCTATTAATAAACGCGTTCGTGAGTTTGTATCAGTTCGAGGAAGGTGCTCCCTTAGGAAGCACACTCGAGTGATTCCGGCGTAGCTGTAATTTCCTCGGTCTTCTTACCACGAGACTCCTCGATATCTTTTTACAAGTGTTTGTGTACGAAAAAACTATTTTTTTCGTTGTCAATTGATTTTAACAAAATGTTAAAACCTTACGTAATCGGATAAAACGTCTGCCGGCTTCGTAGTTTCAACGAAGCCAGGTGCTCGGCACAAAACTTATTTGGAGCGATCAATAAACCAACAGCTGGCTTTACAACTCAGTGCACGGTAAGTCCAGGAGTTTTTTCTTTGTGTTGAGCTCGAAATTATTTCCGTAATTATTTTTATTACAAATAATAACGATTATTCGTAACATAAACCGCATCATTTATCTTCCAATTCGGATATTCGATGAACAGTGTCTTACCGGTGAATTATGAATTGTATTTAATCTACTTGCATCATGGTTAAAGTGTATTTCACATTATGCTCAACATTGTTTTATTTTTTATTCATTTTATTTTATATAAGATTCGAAATTATTCTTTCCATCGGCGATTGAATAAAAAAGTTACACCAGAATTATTTTTCATTTATAATATAGAATTGAGAATATTGTCCAAATTTTCTTTCATAAATTTAACTTTCAAATTAAAATTTGAAAAAGAAAAAAAATAAATTCTTGTCTTCTTCACAGACCAATAAATGTTATGTAAAAAAAATTATGGAGTTATGAGATCATTTTATTGATATTAAAGTCTTTCATAAACCGGTGATGTTTAAGGACAATTATAATTTAATACATTTTGTTACTATCTTTTCGTACGACTGATCGTTATGTACGTAGGCGTCGAGTAACGTCATAAGTTCTGCCACCTGACTCCAAGAAATAAACTATAGGTCCTTACATCGTTCCAGATGTTTTTTTGAGGCCACAACAAGAATTAATGTGCACACTTGCCTCTTGATATCTGCATTATTTATTCTCCAATTTTGCAGAAATACCGAGAGCATGAAGGCCTCGATGCCAAGAAAGATAATCGGATGTATTGGCAAGTGCACTTCCGGTCTTACCGCCGAGGATCTCGATCACGTGACCGACCACATACACAAGACCCTGACCCACTGTCAGGGTCGCCAGATTTTCAAAGAGTACCTCAGACAAGCTCACAGAAACGATGATCTAGCTTGTCTGGATTTCTACGAAAAATGTTGCGATTACATCGAAAAAGAACAAAATTATCAGTAAGCTAATCAACGAGAAACAAAAAATTATAAATCCTCAAATTTAAAGTAATAATTCTGAACGTTACACTTTAAATAGGTTGATGTGTAAATACCGAAAAAAAATAGTTTCTCACGATCCCATAGCTCTATTTGGTAGAAATACAAGAAGAAAGTCACGACTGACTGAAATAATAATTTTTCCTTTCTGTCCCGCAGTCGTTCAGTGGAAAATCCTTCGTTGGATTCATTGATCGAGGACGTGAATGAGGCGATGACGCGTGCCGAAGAATTGGACGGTATCCCGGAAATAGACATGGCTATTTTGGAGAGATTCAACGAGACCCTAACGACGCCCTGTCGCGAATCCTTGCTCTTGGTTCTCGATGAAACAAAACTACGTTTAATGAATCATCTGCGAAACGCTCACCGAGGTTTCAGGACTTATGCTTTGGCTCCGTGTCCCAGAACTCAGTGATATGCGCGTTAAAATCCCAAAGTGCTTTGAAAGTAACCGATAAGGAAAGTAACAGGAGAACATTACGTCAATATTATCATTTTCAAAGAACCTCTTTTTCGGGTGCGCCGAACAGATAATTCAATATTCTTGTGAATCCCGAAACGATGATAACCACAGAGTATTATTTATGTTTTGACACAGATTTTGTGCTATTTATTTCAAAGCATAATTATTACATAGTTATGTGTAAGTTGATGTAACGGCAGTGGAAGACTTTTATACTTTTCGTAATATTTACGGTGACACGATGAACTCAACCGATAAATAAAATTATTTTTCAATCATGCTTGTTATCATTGTTGTTTTCCGTTGGTAAGCAGATAGATTTATGTTATATTGGATATGATGCAGCGCTCTGATGCAGCCCATTCGACTGCGACTCGACTCTTCTAACAATTCTTCATTAGAGAAAAAGTAAAAAATAATTTTGTAAATGCCGCGCTATTTATAGAATTGATCAATGACGCCAACGTCGATACATAGTGCCGACCAACAAGGGATGGTGGATGGCTCCTGTGGATTGTGGTCCCGTGTCAGTTTGCCTCGCCACCGGTATGACGTCACTCGACCCTCCTTCCCTATTCCCGAGTAAGCTTGACGGCGACACGATCTGTGTGTCTCAATCTGCGGTTCGTCGTCCAAATTTCAGAGCCCGTAGTTGGCGCAATTTTCGAATCACCGCAGATGGGCATGATCATTAAAATTGGATAGTCATTGAACATCCGACAAAAACATTATGAACGACCATTCGTATTCGATTTTCATACTTCGCTTGTGTTAAAAATAAATTATTTTCATCCCGCTGCTTGAGCTTTGGCGACAAACCACCATATCTTTATTTTTTTATATTCTTTATATATTTTTTTATATCTATTTAAAAGGAATATTCCTTGGATAGAGTGAATATTTATGAATAGGGGCTGGCGAAAATATATATGTGTTTAGATTGACGCTGGTATCTTGCCGGGATCGTGCTATAACGATCCCTTACTTGCACCTATTCTACAACTATGCTATTTGGGGGGCGAAACTATTGCCTTTGTCCCTCACAGTCGTGGTCGCGGCTTTATTAATTGAGACCTAAGCGTCCTCATATACTTCACTGTTTTTTGTACATGCCAAACGACGTCGGAAGGCACACGGCAACCCGGTGTACATGGCTGTCTCATCGGTTGCCAGCGACCAGGCGCTGTAAAAAACTTTCGCGCAACCACATTCGAATAACGATCACTTATAGTACAAAAGGTCGCGAACTTTGTATTTTTCTTGCGTTACTTTACAAGCGTTACGTTAAAACGCCTGAGAGTAACGCGCCCCCATGCGGACTCTCACTCGAATGTCGATTGTTGCAGTTTTATTCTGTTTATAAATGATAAAACAACACTATAAGGGCCCCAGAGATAGACATTGATTCAATGAAAACGTATTGAAAATACTTTTTTGAACAAATAATTATGATTAAGTATTATGCAACAATTAAAATTTGTACATTTCTGCAATAATAATAAATGTTTTGCGCGAATGATCGTTTCACCATTGATTGGACTATTCAACAGAAATTATAGTCTATATCAATTTAGTAATCAAAGTATTACAAATACATTTTTATTGAATGCCCACCTGTGGAGGGATCATTGAAATCTATTGATTAATATTTATTCCCAATATTGCGGTCAAACGTTCGTAGTCAGGAAAGCTTAATTTACTTCAGAATTTCTTCAATAATTGGAAACCCTTGCCGTGTAATAGCCTACTTACAATGAAAATTATTAGAATTATTGATATTTCCATGTCTTCATTTATACGAGATAAAAAGAAAACCCATTTTATTTTCGACTTCCAATAGAAATATCTTACCCTACTCTCTTCGTTGTTGACGGATTTAGGGCAAAAGTTCACGATTATCGGATATATACCAGGTGGTTTTTATTAATGTTTCATGATACCGTTAAGTTCAAATGCCGGTGGAACGAATTTCCAGAAAATGTTTGACCTTCTGACCCTGCGTCTGGAGGGTAACCGTGTCAACAGATCAATACAAATGGCATATTAATTCGCAAACAATCATATGTGGATATGCGCGTAATTCCGTTATTACGGAAAATAATCGGAATAATATTTATCAGAAATAAACTTTCTTTTTCCAATGTTCCGGTTGTAAGTGTAGATATAGATATGTGAATTCCAAAGTAACAAATGAGCTGAAAGGCTTTCACATAGCGAAATCTATCGACAATGTCATAAATTTGGAGCAAACACATCGCAATTTTAAACTTGAAGCTTATTCTCCTCGTCTATTGTCATAAAGCTTGAATATCGTTATTTTTTCATCTTGAGATTACTTATTTACCTCTGGATAGTTATAATTATATGAAGCCAAAAAGTTTATGGTCATATTGCTGTGAAAACGTTGCTTTACCCGGTGATGAATTACTTTATGTTAGGATTCTCGACGATCCATCAATTATGCAGTTAATGAATCACCACACTTTTATAAGGATCCAATGTATTCTCAAATTATCAGGCGTCGTTCGATTTTCACAAAAATTACAGTTGATAGATCGTACAGTTTCGGGGATTATGGACGTTTGATTTTTTTTTATTATCAATTACCTTTCTTTCGCTATGAAGATAAAATATATGTAACAAACGACTAGATACTGCTATGTAAAACGGTTACACGGTCTTTCGTCGAAGCAATCGATTTTCTTGTCTATAAATATATATAAAACGTGCACGGGGTTGCAAGCTCTGCGAGAAACCAATATTTTCCAACTATAACCTGAATAAAAAACTTTTCGCGAACCGCGCAGCTCAATCTTCATTATCATGAATGATTCGACAAAACCAGGCTTGGAGAATAGACGAACCGTCGTGATCGCTTTAGCGGAGCCAGGAATAGATGGAAATAATGATAATACGATCGATAAAATAACTACCAAGCTGGTATTCCATAATATTATTTTATTCACTGTAAAATAATAATAATTTAACAGGAGTTATTAGCGTTGTGCCTTCTTACCGTCCATATCTGAAATAAGGGGGAAGGATATCGCTAAAAAACGAATCATACCCAGTTACACCTGAAATTGTTATTTTTCAATTTTTTTTTATTTTTTCCAAATCTTGTTTAGAATCCTGAAATAATGGTCAATCAAAATTTTTAACATCATTTTGTCATTCTTATTTCTTGCACAGTCTAATAATAGTCGTAATAATTGATAATAATAATAATCATAATAATAATAATAATAATAATAATGATAATAATAATAATTAAGCTTAATATTAACGCCTGACAATGACGAAGTAAATATTATAGCTATATTTATATGGATATATATACATATTTGTGTATATATATATATATATATATATATATATATATATATATATATGCATATAAGCTATTTCTTGCCCAGACACGGGAATGATATGCATGTTGTTGCTGTTTGTTTGTTTGTATTATTCACGTATTCACTTTTTATTCTTGTTGCTTGATAGCTTATATTAATAATTAATTATTTTTTTTAGCTTTTCTCCCCACCTACTACTCTCGTCTTTTCACATTTTACGATATGTACTTATTCAATATATCCTTAACTGTTGACTTACACGGGCATATAAATAAAATCTTATTGCTTAATATTTTTTTTCTTTTTCTTTTTTTTTCATCCCCATGTTCTTCGTCGTAGCCCCTCCCACCCTTCCCGACCCCAATCTTTCATAGTATAATTACATAATGATGATATGTTTTTGTAGTCCCAATGATTAATATGCACGCTTTTGTGCGGTGTCTCGTTCGTGGTGACGAGACACGTTTATGGACGGATTTAATCCAGATTCGATAATGGCATTTCGATTATCGAGCATCCCGACCGCCCATCACCCTCAATAATTTCAAGAATTCATATTTATTCTTCATTGCAATTGATAGAATTTTCTCGTTTTAATCGTTATCGATGTATCGAAAATAACAATCGATTTTATCGTTATTTTCCGACACATTCGGCAAACGCAATTTTAATCTTCCTCGAGACATCGATGATTTTTTTAAAAACATTCGTAACGGTTCGATCGCCGATTTTCGAAATGCCAATTTAATCCGGCAGTACTTGACGAGGCCAAAGATTGTCGTTACCTCGTTTTCTTATTTCTGGGTGTTTGTGTGCTAACCACGACGCCTTTACATACATGTTACGATAATAAACAACCTCTACGGTCGCACGAAGCAAAAGAAAAGTAATAAAATTCTTAACGCGACGAAATTGCTTCATACGAATTCGATGAAATTGGTTATTAATTAAATATTTATCAACACACAGCGTCGTGGGTGGCCCTGATAGATATGTATGAGGAGAAAGTCACTCAAGCCCCGCCACTACTGAATATTTTTCACTCACTGCTAATTTATTTAATATTAACTATTTGTTTAACCTTTAATATAATTAATTTATTATTTCTTTTTTTTTTTTCGTCTTTTCGATTTATCATTCGCGAAATCGAGCTGGGCTGGTTAATTTTACTTTTTTTTTTCTTCTTTCTTCAATCAACCATGTTTACCGCCTACTCATATTTGTAACGAGACCACGACGTCACGACTACTGCAAAGTTATTTTTTAAATATCACAATAACCTCACACAGAAAGCTGCACTATATACTTTTTTTGTTATTTTTTTTTTTTTTGTTTTTTTCCGTTACTCTTATCATTATCATTGATATTATTATTTCTTATGTAATTATTTTTTTTCGGTTAATTGTTTTTTTTCTCATTCACTATCGACTAACGTATTTACTTTATTATACTAACATTTTCGTGTTCTTTCGATACGCGCTTGATACAACGGTCGACGTATTTTTTTCTTGTTCTAATGCGAATTTTCGCGCCCCTATCAGAACCTTGTTTTTTTATGAAATTCGAATCGCCGTATGCGGTATGTTATCGATTCTCTCAGACGGTTCCGACCGATTGTATTGATTCTCCGATCTTTGGGTTATAAAATCACGAACTTTTTTTTTCTTTAATCGATTGTTTGTTTATCTCCGTTGTCATCACACCACAACAATTTCGATTGCGGCAAATTGATGACACCGCGCCAGCTTTTATTTTCATTGCTGAACAGCAATAAATTTCATTTGGGATTTCTGTACCGCGTTGTCCAGTCATCTCTGAAACCGCAGATCTTCATCGACAGCACAGCAGCCCTTCGTGTTGCATGCACTGGGTATTTCTCCACTTTTCCTTTCTTTTTTGAACTTTGCGAGTTCTGAGCTTTTTATTTACGGCTCGGACGTCACTGCATCAATGATATGTATGAGTTACGGACATTGGTTATCATTCACTTTATAAGTATTCTTCGGTGTCAAAAGTTACCTCGAACGCACGTTAAAGGATGTAAAAAAGCAACATGATCGTTTGAGCTCGATCTTATCTCGATCGTTCTGCATAATCAGTTATTCCAAACCATATTACTTTTTAGTTATTTGAAAAAATTCATTGTTTTCTACTTCAGTGATTACTTTCCCTAATACCTTCAGAACGAGAAAGCAGCTTTAAACTTTTAACGCGTGATTTCTCGAAATTAATTTCTCTTGTTCACATCTTAATAATACGAAAAACAAAAATGTACGTTCGAGGACATTTTTTATCGTCCTTGATCCCCCTTTGTTGAAAAATCATTAGTTTCTCTAGCCTGCTCTCAGTTGACATTTATATTGCAACGGAGCAAGCTCTGTAAATTCTTTCGTTACATGCTTTTGTTTTTCACGAACGTCACTGCGTATAAGTACAAATACGATTTCCATTTGGATATTTTTAGTTAGACGTGCGCGGTTCTAGTTTGGATTCCGCTTGACGAATACATTCGTTAATTATGAGTTATTTATTCTGCTTCGTCGCAGGGAGAATTTCCTTTTTCTTAATCGCCGGTGATAATTCGATTTTTACGCGACCGATAAATACTTTTTTTCTACGTTTTTCCGCAATAAAGTACTTTGTCGCGCCCGTTTATTTAAGATTAAATATCTCCGCTTCTCCGTGACTTCGTATGTCAGCAGCGAGGACGATATTCAACTTTTTGCCGAGTGGTGACGACCGTCAAACTTTTATATAAATCCAAAACTGGCCGTCCAGAAATATGTTTGTTATTATTATTATTATTATTATTATTATTATTATTATTATTATTATTATTATTACTATTATTATTATTATTATTATTATTATTATTATTATTATTATTATTATTATTATTATTATTATTATTATTATTATTATTATTATTATTATTATTATTATTATTATTATTATTATTATTATTATTATTATTTTTATTATTATTATTATTATTATTATTATTATTATTATTATTATTATTATTATTATTATTATTATTATTATTATTATTATTATTATTATTATTATTATTATTATTATTATTATTATTATTATTATTATTATTATAATTATTATTATTGTTGATATTATCATAATAATAATTATTAGTATTGTTTATATTGTTATTATTTATATTAATATTATTATTATTATCATTATTATAATTGTTGTTGTTACTGTGCATTACTGAATATGATGCATTTTACTTAAATTCATTTCAGTTTTTCCAAATAATGATAATTGTAATGATCATAACATTATTTCAACTTAATTCGAGATCACAAATTTTCGTTTCTTTTTTCTTTTTTTAAAAACTTTTCAAACACGTCTGTCCACCGTCTGTCGGTCGTTATCGATCAATCATTTCAATCAGCATCATTGACTTGACCTCGTCATTTCGTTACGATCGGCCCAAAAAAACTTTTTCCTCGGCATTGGTCGCGTAATGCAAATTGGTATTACGATAGTGAAATTTGCAATCGTGATTATGCAACTTAGTTTGGGGCGAATGGATCGTCAAAAGCAATTTTGTCGAACTTTTTTTTCGAAGAAAAGTTATTTTTACAGCTACGATTGCGTTCACGTTGTAAATAATTTTTGCGTTAGTATTTGTTTCAGTATTTTCTTTTGTGTGTGTGTTCGTGTGGGCGTTGGGGTATTTTTTTAAGTCTTTGGCTAAACTATTGGATATAATATTTTACATAAATCTTTGGTAACGACGACAATCATTCCGCAATGTATAAATTCCACGTTTGATACAAATTATCACACGTGGTCCCACTTCTTTTCTTTCCATTTTGTTCTCACAAAAATCCCCGGATGTCTTACGATTTTTTTAATTCGATGGAACTCACTCGTTATCAGAAATTCTTTTCACAGGTAGTGAAAACAATGTTTTTTTTCCGCACAATTTTTTTCTAATTACGCTATTCACGGTACAAAATATCTGATTGACGTTTTCATCCGCTTACATGGGTTTTTATTCTCTTTATCATTTTTCGTGTTTTTTTAACATAATCTTCTCACTCGCCGGTGACAGAATAGTGGCGGAATTTTTTACTTCTAATATCTCTCGTCATCCCCCTAGCTTCTCTCACCTGTCCCGCGTCACTCTCTCTTTCCCCCTCTCTCTTTCCTATCTGATGTATACATAATTATATTAATAAATTTATGCGAATACCACTCTATAAGTTCCTTGTATAATATTAATAATAATAGTAATAATAACAATGATAATAGTAATCGTAATAGTAATAATAATTATAATAATTATAATGATAATAATAATAATGATAATAATGATAATAATAATAATAATATTCATAATAATAATGTATAGCGCTTACTATCTACCGGTATAAGTTAGTTAACTTGTAAAGCACTTTAAATCCAACCTATTTATTCATCGTCGATTCATCTTCACAATTACGTGATCGACGAATTTTCTGGTCTTTTTTTTTATTTCATCATATATATATAGATATAGATTAATTTTTACGAATTCCTAGAAACTGCGTTTCAAATTTTTCACGTCAAGACAAACAACAAATCATTTTTTTAGACCAATTACATATATTTTCGGTCTCGCACACGCACTCTCTCTCTCTCTCTCATTCGTTCGTCTACGATTTTCACTTCAACCTTTTCCTCATTCGTTCTCTGTTGTAAATTTTATCATCTTTTTTTTTCGTCTATTTCTCGCTTTACTTTCATGGGACGCTGGCTCTGACTTTCAAATATTCTTCTCACGATTGTGTTCTTTCTCTCCTCCATTATCTCAGTGGCTCAAGCTTTTTCCTCACGATTCCAACCAACAAACATTTTTGACCGATTATGAATTTCTGTTCGCTCCAATAATCGTCTGAGGTGAAACTTTCGCCACGTACTGCTCCTTAATCATTCCCATTGTTTCACGGTATTTGGAAAAAAAAACGTTTACGTCGAAAAACGACAATTAATTGAAAAGTAACCACTAAGAAGCCAATTTTTATTTTTAAAAAATCTTCAATAAAGTTCTAGAGTTTTTTATACTCATTTAATCCGTATCGTCTTTCCATTTCAAACAATTTTTTAGCCAAAACATTTTTTTGAAAATGACAGATGAGTAAAATATTTCTTTAGTATAAGGCATGACTGATTTAAATAAATTTAAAAAAATTAGATCGATTATTGATCTTATCTATGAGAAAAAATGCATAAAAATGAAGAATTTTCAGGGTCGTCACGGTAGAATGGTGCTACAAAGAACGATGAGAAAGCGACATGACCCCAAAAAAATAATTTAAAAAAAAATTGAAGGAATGAAGAGAAGAAGCAAACTAGACCGTGGAGTCCATCGCGGCGTGAAATTGGACCTCGCGCCAAGCCTCTATCCATATATCTTCCTTTTTTCTCATCTTTATCCGCCCCCAACGCATTTTACGCCGTCGAGATTTTTTTCTGGTTGTACAAAGTCTCGCGATTGGCATCTCTCAACCTCTTTTTACCCCCCCCCCGTTCTTTCTTTTTCCACTGCCCTGGACAACCTCATTTCTTTCTTTTCCATAGTTGCCCCAACTCTCTGGCCGATTGCATCACCAGCTTTCCACGGCAACAAGGGGCAAGTCGAGTTGAAGAACTAATGTTCGGAATTATCAAGAAGCTTAATAAATTATTTAAAAATCATTACGCCTGTTCCACGGTCATCGATGATTGAACTTTTTTTGGTTTCCTAAAAAGAAATAATAATAAAAAAAAATGCAATTCGCAGAGCTCTGTCATTGTGATGACGATTGTAAAGTTTCGAACTTGCACGCAAAAGAGCTATTAAGGCCTCGCACGGATATTCAATCGGTTGATCATGGTTTAATTTAAAACTTAGTTCATTTATTTATTCATTGTTTTTTTTTCACCAATGAAACAAAATTTAATACTACTTTCATTCTTTACGATCACAATTCATTTTTCAAACTTCTATTTAGGATCCTACACGTATGTTCCTTATCTATTCTTAATACTTTCTTCGTATGTTATCACTTCCATTTTATATTTTCTCATATTTCCAATGAAAAGTGGAAAAAAATCTTTACTTTCCCCGAGTGGAATGTGTTTCGGATGAAATAAAATAAGTAATTATGGTTATAATAATATATAATATATAATAATAATAATGATAATGAAAATATTATACTTATTATCAATTATATATTAAATATGTATTTAATTAATAATTAAATTATATATTTACGATATCTAATTGTTGTACACATTAAATCCATTGATTGCTGCGTGGCCAATGAGTTGTTTCTCACTGAATCCAAGCTTGCAATCTTCAATCCGTTTTCTTTTCCTTTTATTTTCATTGAAGCCTCGAGTTCTCGGGACATCATCATCGAATCGACTCTCGTTTAACTCGATAATGGTTCTTAAAATCCTTTTCCCCTCGATTATTCGCTACGTCTGTCCTTCTTCCGCTAGAGAAACAGTTTTTATTGATGGAAAAATAAAATAAAAAATAATACAGGACCGCAGAAGATCACTGGCTAGCGATGCTGCTATGAATTCAAGAGGCTTGTAAGCATTGAGCTTCCTTTCCGTACGAATAATTGCATTTCTGTTTCATCGTTTTATTCGTTGACGTAGGTAACGATAACGATCGGAAGCTTTATGTTTTTCTTCTTTATTCTCCCACTCGGATTTATTATTTTACCTGTTAAGTCTGCTATTTTTCGAATTCGTAAATACCTTTGAAGCGAATCCGACCCTGAAAGTATTGACCGTTAAGCCATTATTCCTTTTCCGAGATTGAGAAAATTCAATTTTCCCTACAAATTTTTTTTCTTCGAGTCTTTGGCTATAAGTAGTTGACGATTTGTTTTAAAAATTCTAAAAAATTTCAATAATTTCATTGTTTCAAACTTTAAACGCGTTGTTTTTTTTTCGGAATTGAGTTACTACGATTGCAGATTTAAATTCTGGACGGCTTCCTTTCTTCTTTGCTCAATGGCCTTCTTGTAAACTACGATTTTTCGAATAGATTATGAACTTCGATCTTTTTTCCAGTTCAAAGTTGAGAGAATCGGGAAAAAATCCAACATATTTCTGTATGAATAGACTTTTTTCTTTTTCCCGATCGGATGATTAAAAATGAACGCATCATAGAAGCTGTGGCTACAAATAAATTTCATGCGGCGCTTATGACATACGATAACTAAGAAAAGGAATAATGTTTCAGTGCTCGAGTTCGCGATGGATTATAATCAAATATACTGATAGTTCGTGGGCTGGACGATTTGTATGCTCTGTTTGTTCGGTTTTTTTTTTTTTAGACACTAGTAGTTAAATATCATACGATAGAATAAATATGTGTTGATATGGTAGAGTAAGCTCTTGCGTGCTTGATATGTATTAAACTCGTCCGGAGCTCTGCGATTAATCTATCACTTAAATGAAAAACTTTTAAAAAGATCGTTTCGAACTGTACACCTGGACTATCGTTTCGTGAGTTTCGAAACATTTTCTAACCGTGGAACTTGGCAAAATAGTCAAAGGCAATTTTTTTTCATTTGAAAATTCAATTGAATATCTAAAATTGATAAAAAAATTTAAAAATTAAATTGCTTGACAAAAACGGTTGTTGTTGTTTTTTTTTTTAAATCGCCTACTTAAATCAATGAGTCGACCAACAAGGAAGGCACTTAGGTAAATAACGTGCCCAGAGTTGGCCGGTCGATTTTCATTGGTTCATTTTGGGCTTCGGGAACAAAGTTGCCTAAATGTCCTTTGAAAACATATATTCCTTCCACAATTGCTTTACCGCTTCCCCTCGCCAGATTTTGTTCCCCTTGGTCTTCTCTCACGCATTCACGCTGTTATTTTGTTCTATTCTGCGATAAATAATTCACTCTCACTTAATTCTATGATATGTTCGCATTCGTTAAATCCTTAATATCATAATTATTATTCATAATATTAGTCAATTAATACCCAACTCTCGAATCACCGACGACGATTATATCGGTATTAAAAAATTCGTTCTTCATTCTTCAGTCACTCTCGCGAAAGCTCTCCTCCTCCTCATGTTTGCCAACTGGCCACGCTGATTACATTCGCACGTTAATCTTTTCTCCATTATTTCGCCTTCATTTTAACAAGACACGCGCGCACGCTTCTCGCTATGTCGATGATTAAAAAAAAAAAAAAAAAAAAAAAAAACATAAGTTTCACGTTTGTTAGGGCACCTTTGGTATTAAGCTTGACGTTTTTTTTTTATATATTCGCGTTATGGATATTAAACTTCAACTAATTAGTCTGACTGTCGTCGGGTCGATCGAAAGAGATTTTCCGTCAAGTCCGTTCGTCGGTCTTTCGTGATATATATATATTTTTTTCTTCCCCTACTTTGAGACTTTACTGTTTTCGTGTTCATTAATTTTGTTTTTTGTTCAATATATATATACACGCTCGGTACGTAGGCGCAAAAGACGAAAACAACTAGAAATCGATTTTTTTCAGAATTTACACGCTGGTGCTAAATATTATTATAAATTTTTCTTTTCGTTTAGCGTAAAAATTCTCATTTCTTCACCGGATAATACACGAAAATTTCGATTTATCGAAAAATCACTTGTTTTTTCGCAATGAACGTTGCGTTTAATATCTGCGTGCTACTATCTTTTTTTGTGTGTCTTGCGTAGGTGATGCGTTTAACAGTGCCATTTCGTTATTTTATACACGAATCCCAAAAACTTCTGCCAACAAAAATATTTTTTACATAAACAGACAAGCTAATAATAATAATAATAATAATAATAATAATAATAATAATAATAATAATAATAATAATAATAATAATAATAATAATAATAATAATAATAATAATAATAATAATAATAATAATAATAATAATAATAATAATAATAATAATAATAATAATAATAATAATAATAATAATGTTAATAATAATAATTAAAAAATAATAATAATAATAATAATAATAATAATAATAATAATAATAAAGTTAATAATAATGATTAAAAAATAATAATAATAATAATAATAATAATAATAATAATAATATTAATGTTAATAATAATAATAATAATAATAATAATAATAATAATAATAATAATAATAATAATAATAATAATAATAATAATAATAATAATAATAATAATAATAATAATAATAATAATAATAATAATAATAATAATAATAATAATAATAATAATAATAATAATAATAATAATAATAATAATAATAATAATAATAATAATAATAATAATAATAATATTAATGTTAATAATAATAATAATAATAATAATAATAATAATAATAATAATAATAATAATATTAATGTTAATAATAATAATAATAATAATAATAATAATAATAATGATTAATGAATAAATAAATGATAATAATAAGCGTCAAAGTATAAACGCTTAGTAGTTATATAATAAAAGTTTTTCCCTAATTGCCTAAACACGAAGCACACTCGGCAATCGCGCGCTGGGCCCACATTATTTTGGTATTTTCAAAAATTAGCTAAGAAGAAAAAAGCAAGGTGACATATGAAAAAAATGTCATTCAAATTTGTTGACTTCGAAGAATTCTTAAGAGAGTTACGATTAATTTCGTTGTAAAAATAGCTATTAGCTTAATTTTTCTAACTGGGCCCAACGCGTTTTTCGCACAACTTTGCACGTATCTCAGTGCGCAGTACGATTCTTATCTAATTTTTTTTGTTCACTATTGCCCTCTGCTGAATCTCGGGAATTTTATTCGTGTCGTGTTTTCTAGCAACTTCGCCGTCTTGATGTTTTTTTTGTACGCTGACGGAATAATTGTGTCAAATTTTGACATTTTTCTTCGTTTTTTTCTCACGTTCCTAACCCTTACCTCGTGTTTTTCACTCCAAGATCGTGCTAGTTTTTATTTTCTCTCAGAAGTTTCGTTCAGAGCTCTTGAAGTGCTAACTCATAATCATTTTCATTATGCTCGACCGATGTTGTCGATTTTCTTTTCTTGATTTCATTGTAAATTACAAGCTTCATGTAATGCACTCTCCGGATTATTCGTTTCTTCGTACACATCCCACTGCCCGCTTCTTACATTCCGTTTATGTCGATCTTAAGGTTGCCCGTTTTTCTCTCCCTTATATTCCTGTAAAAAACAAGGCTTCAATTACAACGTAGCCATTGCAAGATTTCTGTAATCTTTCGCTGAAAAATGTACAATTACGTTTCAATTACAATTATAATATCATAATATAATAATGTATAAGATAATACGTTGTATTATTTTATCATTATATATATTCATTATAATAAATTATGTCCGCTTTTATACTATTTATGAATGGTTTTCAAAACATTTTTAAATAAGAAAAAAAAATGTATTTTTCTAAAAGCATTTTTAAAAGCCGACCATAGAAAAATGTTGCGCAGCACGTTTTGCCGGACACGTAGTACGCGCGTAGCCTCATTAAACGTTTGTAAGAGAAAAAGGAAAAAAAGAGGTGGACGGTAAAGAAGACGAGAAGGGTACACGTTTACGCAATTTTCTTTTTCTTCGTTTTTTCCATACAGCCGAGTGTCTGCAACGGTGTTTCTTTCATGCACTAGGAGAAAAAGCCACCATGCATTTTCTTTTTTTCTTTTTTATCATTGAGAAAAAAGACTGTGGTGTCCGTTCATCATTGCCTGTGCCTCATCCCCTCCCTTCTCCTCTCGCCCCTTTCACCTCTCTTCGCCCCTTTTTCCTATCTCATTGCCTTGACAGCGCAGCTTTTCATACACGCGAGTGTATAATGCACAGTTCAAAGTTGACATTAAAAAGTTGGAGGGGGCAAAAGGGATAGAACCATGCCACTAAACCCCTCCCCCCTCCTCCCTCCCACGTTTCTTCGGGTAAGATAAGGTCCGGTCTCACGGACCCTTTTCAGTGATCTCTTGGCTTCGTGCTACGAGACTTGAATATTAATTTTCATGAAACAGGCTGAGATTGGACGAGATAGGAGAAAGAGAAAAACGAAGAGAAGAAAATTAAAGCAGTTTGACGGACTTTGCACTTTGTCTTTTTTTGTTGTCGGTGTTTTTTTTTGTTTCAATCAAAATTTCGGAAATTTATGGAAGACAAAACAAATTGTCGATTGTTCTTTGCAATTACGATGTGAATTTATTGTGAAACATAAGAACAATGTTATTGATAAATAAATATTTAATTAGCATTTCGATGATTTTCGTTACAATCTACATCAGGAAAATCAAAGCCAATCGTCGACTTTTGTCACAAAAAAAAATAAAAGAATTAGTGTAAGGATACTCATTGCATTATAAGATTTCAGACTCTCAACAATTTTATTTTCAGATTGCATAAGATAATATGTCACCCTGGTTGAGGCACGAAAAGTGATAGTGCGATGTACCTGACGAAATATTATTTTTCTATCATTCGAAAAATTATTGTCAATACGTTTGCAATTTCATTTGTTCGTAAAAATTATTAAATTTAATTGCGTAGTTAATTTACCCTTTAAAATCCAGGCCGTTTTTTCATCCTGTGTTATGAAGTCGCAAAGCCGCTCAAACTACCTTAAAAGAAAAGAGAAACAAATAACAGTATAATCTGAAAGTAGTGTCAAAGTGAATGGCAGATTATTGCGTTTTCGTAATGACAATTGAATTTCATCGATTATCATTCTTCTTATATTATAAATAACGATTAAATCAGGAGGCACAAGAATAATTGAAAACATTGAAAAATTGATTAGTCATTTTCGAAACTTCTCTTATTTGTTTTTTTCTCCTTCTGGGAACAACTTAAAAAATAACATAAATAACATAAAGGAATTCTTCATATAATCAATAGCTGTTGGATATTTCCTATGTATCTCTTATTGTTAGCTGAATTTTTCGCCAAACTGTTGTTTTTCGCCATCGTAAATTTCTCGTATGAAAAAGATGAACGTTTAAGTGCAGAATGTTGAGACGCATTAAGCCGTTCTAGTCTTTCGAGCGAGAAATTCATCATGTCCGATAAGAACGCTTTACAGCATTTGTCATCGACCGAATCCTGACACAGCACCTCAATTACGCTCTAACTACCCGGCTCTCTCACACGACGAGTCTCTAGCCTACGGCCATCCTGATACTTAATTTTTATAAATTTATATTTATTGTTTATACGGAAACGGAAGGACGGAAACGCAAACGAATCAATAAACAAAAGCAACGACCTCAGTCAGTCTCGTTCACTTTCTGCAATATATATATATGTAAATTTAAATTTAAGAAAATATCCCACGATCGGGGCTTTGAATTTCATTCGAAACAATTTACACCGCCAATGAGACGTGTTGACGCGGTTAATTAAAACGACAGGTTTCGTTGCTCATGAAAATAAAAATTCAAGTAGAGGGAACCGGGATGCATTGCCCATCGCGAACGAAATTTCGTAAAAATTCAAAATTAACATTGTTCATTGAAAATTCAGTGATTAATAATTAATATATTTTTTGTTTTTTTTTTTCGAATTTTGCCAATTAGGATATTGTTTGAAACCTACTTCAATCCACAGATTTGTAAAGCCCACCTCGGCCATTTTCGACTTTGCATATTCGATTCGTATCGGTCCCCGGTCGGAGGAGAGGAGTAGGGATCCTTGGAGTGCCGCCATCGCTTGGGCAGCGTAGCGTACATCTTGAAATTCGACAAACGCCACGGGCGAGCCTCCCTTCGTGTGCATACGAAGCCGACAGAAACCAGAAAAACTGTGCACAAATAAGACAAGCGTACAGATAGGTGCTTCATTACTATTATTTTTCATTGACAATTATTTCAAACTCTTTTTAATTAACACAAATGAATTTACATATTTTAATCGTTCATTAATTCGAGCTATTTATAATCCGTTTGTTCTTATTTTTATCATTTTCTTCGTTATTTATCGGATGAATGATAATTTTTCAAAATCTTTTGTTCAAGTTACGTCAGCGAGTTTACTGCCGCCACAATATTTGTGCAATTATTTTTTTGTTGCCGCACGTTGGATCTGTAAAAAACGTCTGTAGTGCTTTTTTAACGGTCATTTCACTACGTTAATTCGTAGAAGTGAATCAAACAAAAGTTCGTAATAAAATAAAAAAACAAATTCATTGGGTTGGAGTAGGTATGCTTTTTCTGGACAAATTTGCTGCGAAATTCATTCTCTAGAATTTTTCCTTCTTCGCTTATCTAATTTTAACACAATTCCTGGGAAATCAGTCTCAGTGATGTGCACTGGGTTTCAGAGAGTGAACTACAGTACGTTGAACGCTGTTACAGTTCTAGACAAAACGCGAAGAAGCTGAAGTTGAACGAGAATGAAGGGGGTGCAGTAGAGGAGAGCGAAATAACGGTAGACAGATCTCGAGTAATCGCGGTCAGCTCACCAGAAAGGCAAAAACGTCCACAATCTTCCAAGTTTTTTTTTGTTGGTCTACCTTAATTTGATATAGCTCAAGACTCGTCTGTGAAGTCCCACGAATAACTCGAAATATTTTTTTTACCCCCCGCTCTTCGAAAAAATGTATTCAGACAATATAATGATTATTCTTCTTATTTTAAGATAGTAATTCTTCGTAAATGAACAAAATTGATACTCGAACAATGTATTTAAAATACCTTCCGATTAATCATCATTTGGGTTGTGAAATTATCAGCTACTCGGCTCATTCATTATTCAATTGAAGCAACTAATAGATTTTGAGAAATATATCATTTCCATTAACCTGTAGTCTAATTATAAATTTCGCAATGTTATTTCGATGCACGATAATTCAATTGTAAGAGTTATCCGAAAA
Organism: Sussaba pulchella; assembly: GCA_963971145.1. Taxonomy (NCBI): domain Eukaryota; kingdom Metazoa; phylum Arthropoda; class Insecta; order Hymenoptera; family Ichneumonidae; genus Sussaba; species Sussaba pulchella. Next base: position 392,759 of record OZ020167.1, read on the forward strand.
AAAATGTCGCACTAGTAATCAGTCAGACTGCAAACATTTTCGTTTAATCGATTTTTCCCAGAAATCGAATGAATAAATAATTGGCTGTGGCAGCAGTATAGTTCGAAGCAGCGGAGCAAAAGCGTGATAAAGTCGTGGGACTGACGGTAGCGATAGTATAGTGGTAGCAGCGGTATCGATTCGATGCGACGAATCTCGGGATGACCCTCGGGCATACACGGATTGGCCATTCTCCCGTAATAATATTCAAATGCTTTCGTCGCTTTCTCCCTTTAGCTTTGCTTCACTTACAACCCTTTCCACGCTAAATTGTCCGTCATGCGTTTTCATCCTTTCATCGTTAATTCATTCCGTTATATAAACGAAATATCATAACAATAATAATACTATTAATCAATATAATTAATTTAATCGCAAAAAAACCTAATTTAATTAATCGAAAAAATGAGCGATGGTACGACGTACATTGTATCAATAATAAAAATGATGAAATGCAAACGATAGAGAGCCGGTTTGATTTGATTGAGATCGCGTTTCGTTGCACGCTGTTTCGACACTAAATAGAGAAATCTTTTTTGTTCTTTAAGGTGATAATTAGCGTGGAGTGGGGTGGAATCGCGATCGTGAGAAAGTTTAGAGTTTCATCGCGCTGTTTTGTGCTAGTTACGTTCGGCGTTGCTACAGATTTCGAGATATATAGCGCGCGAAAGCCCCTTTTGCCTTTTGCTGCACCGCCGCGAACAATCTTCTCGAGTGCCTCTCTGATACAGAATTTTATGCTCGGCGAGTCGTGGCAAACCGCGAAATAAATAACTCGTGAAAGCGAGTCCTTCGGCTATGACGTCGACGCATTGAAAAAAAAAAATGTTTTTCTTACCCAGGCATTTTATTGTTCTAGCGGTTGCACGTTAGCGTTCAAACGAAACAACAAAAAAATTTTCAAGTTTCATAAAATAATTTGTGATAAATGTGGAAAGTTTCTTTTTCCCTGCAGAAGTTAGGTTTGGCAATGAAAAGTGAAAAAGTGATTATTCAAAAATACGTCATATGAATTTTATTGAGATTTTCAATTTGATGTTTCCGTACTTCATCATTCACGATTGTTTTTCTTATAATCGCAATCGATTTGATCAAGCAGAAATAACTGTTAGGATTTTTCGAGATGTTTGAAGAATCCTCTACAATTTTAGTTAAAGTTGGGGTCTAAACAACCGCCTATGAATAATGATCACCGTACATTTAAATAATGAAGCATAAGTATGAACAACGTTAAAAATGTCGACGTTAATTATTTCTCAATTTTTTCCAGTCAAGGCTTCGAAAAAACGAAAAAAATTGATTTTGTTGGTTGGGTTTCATACAATTTGGATTATTTACACAAATACCGTTATCAACAAAAAAAAAAAAAGAAAAAGAGAAAACATGATGGAGAGAGGGTTCGTTTGTCGTTTGTCTCGTCACGTTTCTCGTTGGCCTTTCATCGTTCTATGCATCGATTGAGCGAAGCTTGACAACCGGATGAACCTATGTGCGGGGTACGTCTATCAGCGCGTGGAGCAAGCCCTCCGATGCGTTTCCAGAGAGAGCCCAGACGGTAAAACCGGGCTGGTGCATCGGCCCGAGTAATTTTAGGGTCGCGGCTCTTAAACCCGTGGAAGGAGTGTTTTCTCCCTTTTTTCTCCCCCCCCCTCTCTCCGACTTGTCGTCAACCTCTGGTGTCGCAAACTCGTTACGGGGCGTCTATCGTTTTGGCTCCTTGTAATCAACGCTCGAATTTTACCTCACCTTCCCGAGACAACTTAAATTCGAATCAAAATTCGGAATTCGTAAAAAAAATTAAAACTTTCAATACTTTTTTCATCCAAGCGTTTGACAGTGAGTTGTCGAAATTTCTGGTATTCGTGGAACAAAGGGTTTCGTCAAATTCTATAGAATCTTGTTGAATTTGATGAAAACTGGATTTTTTTGGTCTATTGACTGGAGGGAAGGTGAATCACCATTCGGAAGCCTTCAGGCAATCTTCTCTGGTATTCCAATTGTTGTTGTTTTGTTTTTCTTTTTGGAAAATTTTTTTTCTTTCCTACTTGTGTACTTTTGTGCCGAGTTCATTGCTTAAATATTTCCATTTGTGTCTATATTTTCGTGAGTCCGTAATTTCTATTGTGTCTAGTGAATAGTGTAGACCCGCATTTAAAATAAATCATATCTGATAAGGTAAAACAGGAATTCTAATAAAGTGTTATAGATAATATAAATACCAAAGATTAATGATATAAAACCGAAGAAAACAAAATTTCCAGCTCAATAATTAATTCAACATAATACGACAATTTGAAAAACTGCGATAATAATTTAATTTGGAAAATGGGTAAAGTAAATAATAAAAACAATAAAAATGAAAAAGAAAAAACATATTTTTTATTCGTAAAAGAAGGAAACAAATAATTCGTCGAATCAATTAAATAATAAATAAATAAGGAAAATTACATCTCCGATATTTGGATATTCGGTCAATAATAGATTTGAGCGCGTTCTTTGGCTAACCTGTTGAAGATCTCGTTGAGTTCCTGTTCGGATACGAACTGTCCGAGATTAGCGACAAACAGAGTTGAACAAGGAGCGTTGCTGACTCCCATACTGGGTTGCGACGATGACGAGCCAACTGGAGATGCCAATGCCGGGGATGGTAAAAAGTGTGGCAGGGACGCGTGTATCGACGTCAATGTTGTTGGATGTGGTAGAGACATTGGTGCCTGTTAAATATAACAACAAAACAAACATACATCATCAAACTTCGAATAATTAGATTTTTGTTTAAAAAACAACGTAATTCGATATTTTTAATTATTATTTTATCAGTTCTTACATTATTATTATTATTCGAAATCAACTTGAGTCATAACGAACATATTTTTTATATTTCCATTTATTATTTAATCAGCTCTGATATTATTATTATTTTGTGAAATTTAGTTGAGTCAGCGGGCTGCAATGAACACAGACAGCCAGACGACGAGGGTCTAGCTCGCTCGCGATACTGTCTCTGCTTTATTGGTTTCGTTATCGACTTTTTCAACCCCCGAAGTCGTGTGAAGCCTCTGCACATGTTTCCATGCCCAGTGGGCAATACAATATCGTGGGTCAGTCGCGAACTATACAACTACACATTACTGTTTATATCTATTTACTGTAAAAGATATTCCCAATATTATTCCTACGAGAATATTTATTATTCTTGCAGTCAAACGTATCAATAATAAAACTATGGAAGAGAAGAACTTGAAAATACTCTTGCAAAGCCATTGAAATAAAATATATAAAGGATGCTACGTGAAACCGGTCGCTTATGACCCGACCGGTATTCGATTTGGATGCATTTTTTTACCTCAAACTACCGGATGGCAACAACATTCGTATTTTTTAAAAGATTTTTGCGGTTTCAATTGTTATCTATACGAATGGAATATTCATTGCGGTTTCTAGTTTTTCCATTTCGGTAAACTTTGAAATTCGAGAAAAAATGGTAATCATGGTTTTGCTACTCTCACTCGGGCGCCTGGAATTTTTGTAATTGAACAAAACATTCGGATAAAAATTTAAAAAGAGCGTCTTTTTTCAGATAGTCGATTTTAATAATTAAAACGTAGAAAAATTAATGTAAAAATCGAAAAAAATTAATATTCTTTTCCAAGATTCAGTTCAAAACCCATATTTTGACGTACGGGCAATTTAATTGGAATTTTTCGCCTCGGAGATATTTACATTTGAAAAATAGGTTGACGACATTTAAAAAAATTCATTACGGCAAAAATTTAAAGAGATTGTCGAATGTTGCAGTCATTAAGTACTTGGAGGGAAACAATGTCATTCCAATGGGAGACCTGTCGGGTCAGAAGTAGTCGGTTTCATGTGGAATTCCTCATATGTTCTCATATATACGTATGAGAGATTCCACCAATTCGAGTACCGGTTTTGGGCGTCGATATAAGCGATCTTTTTGTAACTTTGAGAAATGGAAGCCCCCATTGAGAAATGAACTCTGAATTTTTTTTTAGATTTTTCCCTTGGTTATTTTCGCTGTAATTGTATGGGTAATTCCGTGAATTTTTTATGTTTTTTTTCATTAATTTCTTAATGTATTTTGATTTTAAAAAAATTAAACTCGACCGCGTTTTCTGTGCAGAAAAAGCTTAGCTTTTCGAAAAAAAATTAGAAAAACATTTTTGGGCCTTAAAAAATTACTTAAAATTGCATTTGAAATATAAAAGTCAATTTTTCGGCCAATCTGTATTTTTAAAAAAATGTTCAAAGTATTCTTTTCGAAAAGCTGAAAAAATGTCACATAATAGGTGTAGAAATCAAGTTGGGATCTCTGTAATAACTCGTTGAATCACCAACCGCTGTCACGTCGCAAAATAATCGACGATTGCCGTGAAAGTTACGTTGACGATTTAATCCCCACATGTATGTAACTTTCCAACATAGATGAAGAGAAGTCGATTCGTATCGAACCATCAGACAACCGTATTTCCTCGTCGTTTATGACCGAATATATGTATGTAAGGGTGTTTCGCAAAAAGGAAAAACCATATAAGAGTATAGTGTATCGAGCACGGGACCGCGAAACCGCGATGTAACTAATTCCGTCACCGTTCTCTCGCACTTTCGACGGTTCGAACATCAACGTTATTATAATATTATTACCGCGATGTTACGTCAACATAAAACCAAAAGTCGATAAACATTGGAGCTAAAATTATTTTACGGGGCGAGCCATCTTTCGAATATCGACAAAACAAAAAGTGTGTAGCATGTCGGTAAAACCGAATAAGTCCATCAAACGGGCTTTCGAGATATAACGATTATACGTTGTGAACGCTCCATCACATAGAACAAATTGATTAAAAATCATAATTATTAATGTTAACATAAAGTATGTAACTTATGGATAAAAACGTCATTGGACTTATCCGGTTTTGCCTCAAAACCACAGATATGGACTTATTTGGACATGTTTTCTGAAATTGTCCGAAAACGGAAAACACATGAACCGACCGTTTTCGTTTACAAAAACGTCGGCCGTCCCCTTAGGTAATTTCTCAAAACTGGACTTATTTAATCAGGTTAATCTCGTTTATTTCGTCCTGTATGGGAAATTTTCGATATCCCCGTGTCTCAAAACTCCGCTCATAGTTTAAATGACAAGAATTTAACTTAAGATAATTTTCAGAAGCAATGGACTTATTCGGTTTTGCCTGCATACCACAGATAAAATTCTATCATTACGATTCGATTTATAATTCGGGTTTGAGTTGATACCTTATAAAAAAAAATAAATAAATAAATGACCGAAGCTTTTCTTATCGAGATTATAAAAATAAACGATTAGTCATGTATCATCACTAACGTGCATCGGGGCGCTCGTCGGCGGCTCCAAAGCTTTGTCTGCAGATAGTCAAAGATAGGAACGTACGGGGACCTGAGGATGTAACCCGGGATGAACGAGCGTCGCGTGCTGTAGAGTCCCCGGCAGTTCCCCTGCCGCTGAATATGCCAATGGATGATGCCAAAGTTCCGGTCCACCCGGGAAGAATGGGCTTCCTAAGTCTGGAAAATTTCACCACAAATCACCACTTCGAGCATCCGAGTATTTTTCAACGGTCGCTTCATTTATATATTACTTAAGAGTTAAATATACCATTTATATAACCCATTATTAAATATTTCGTTTTATTTAAAAACTGTTTCTTTTTTTTTTCAACTCATCGAGGGAATCTTTGGATGGACAGGATTTTTCGTCAGTACAAAAAAAAAAGATCTTTCGTGTGGTTTACCGTTTACTCAAATGGTATTTTTTCGGTATGAAAACGTGGACGTATGATCAAACATATTTTTCTCATTAGACCGATTTTGGCAGTAGTAAAATCAATATGAGATCAGACCCACTGTATTTTTTTTTCATTACGCGTTATTTCATCAATCTTGATATGCGATTAATCCAGTTACACATTTTATACATGAAAAGATAAATCTTTTTTTTTATCCGTAGATTTTCGTTAATTGATATGAATATTGGGAGAAATGTTCGTTATCAATTAACATCGAAACTACGTTCGCGCGTTGGAAATAACGAAAAGCTTTTTGGGATCGAGATACGCGCCTATTGCATGATACACATGAAACGTCGAAACGTAAAAAGAGTTATTATTTCCGTGTTGTTATCGGTGTCTGAATGTCGCGCAATCGCTGACCGAGAACGGTTTTAGATAGTGCAAATGGATATTTGTAAAGCTCACGAGCTTTGTGCGGTAATACGAGAGTAACGGTAGTGCACCTACTATGCTATACAACAGAAATGTTATATAGTCCGTCCCTATCCGTATTATAATCGTTTAACACGCGATTCGCAATAAAATCGTCGAACAAACGTGTATCTGTGTACCATAATTCTTGGAAACTCCGTCATTATGCTTCCGTGCTAATAGCAAAATAATGTTACAGTCCCAACGAGTGAAAACAAATAATATCGTACGTCGTTTCTAGATAAATCGATACACTGACAAGCATAAAGTCTTTTTGTTCCATTTTTATGTAGACTAGGATGAAAATTTTCGATTTTTTAACATATATTTTTTAGTTATGAGACCATTCTAGTTTCAATCTGTTATGAATTAATTTTTTTCGGAGGAAAATGAAGAATTTGGAGAAGCCGAAGAAATATTTCATGGATTCGATATCACCGATTGATCGTAAGTACACATTTTTTATCACACCTTTGAATTCGATACGTTAAGCGCGTCTGTTTAGGACGACTGGTTTATGAATAGAGAGAATGCTCTGAAAAAAAGATTTTCCAAGCCATCAGTCTCAAGTTTAGGGACATTACTCTTTGCGTCATTCCTTAGAGCGGTATGAGAGTTATTATTTTATTTCTAAAGTTTCAAATTTTTTGAAACAACAGAACTTTCGGAGAACATGCCAAGCTCGAGACTCAATTTTAAAATGGCTTTAACTTTGTTTGATTTTTATAAAAAGAACTCTTTTACAACGCTCTAGAGGTTTTCATACTGCTTGACAAATCTTTCTCAAAGCGTATATTTTTTTGTCTAGCACGTAATTGATTTCAATAAACGAATAAAAGTTGTAATATTGTTTTACATTGAAAGTTCATGATTTTGTCAAACAAAAAGACTTTTCGAAAATGGTGCCAAACTCGAAACTAAATTTTGAAATGGCCTTAAATTTGTTTGATTTTCATCGGAAAAACTTTTCCATAACGCTCTAGAGGTTTTCATGTTGATTAGGAATCTGTATTGATCTTTAGTGTTTCAGACAATTTTTAGAAGAGTGGAATCTTCTACTATCGGGTACCATTCAACCTTTTTTTAAGGCATCATCTTCAATCCTACAAAAAAGATTTCTATAGAATTGAAATTAAAAAAAAAAAAATACAGGAATATTTTTTGTACAACACGTAATTGATTTCAGTAAATGAAAAAGATTGGTATCGATTATCGATGTACTGTATCGCAAAAAAAGAGTGCATGGAAATTAGACAGTTTTAAGGGCAGTCACGATTCAATGGGCTCTCAACAAATATTTCATAAAATATTTGTGTAAAATTGTTGCTCACGCAAACTGAACTACGAATGAACTTTCGGACTCAAGTTTATTCGGTTAGTTGAAAATAATGGTAGAAACAAATGTGACACAGACGTATAGGTGGAGGATTCGTAAATGAAGTATAAATAATTAAGTAGTGTACGTTGTTCGTTCCAAGTTGGACGCGAGTCTGATGAATTCCGAGTTATCCGTCGTAGCAGCACAAATAGGAGGGAATCGTGCGCGTTATTGATTCGCTGCTGACCTCCGCTTTAACAGGAATACAGAGAACCCCAAGACACACGAAAACGATTTAAAAATCGCTCGACTCGGAGAATTAAATTAAACTACAAAGAGAAATTGTGTTTCATATTTTTTTCAGACCAATAAAATTGATCGAAAAAATTTTCTTCCAAATCTTTTGTATTCTTCTTCAAAGAACAAAGTCGGTAATCTCCGTAATTCTGGAATGGAAGTTTACTTATCTTGGTGTATTTATTCAGAAAATAAAAAAATACGTGTGAGATATAAATCTTGAAGAATGTTAAAATATTCGTGAGATTCGACGAGGCTTGGGGCTCAGTCCTCGAAGGTACTATACAAGCGTGGTACTCCGAAGAGTTCAACGAAGGAAATAGTGGACAGATAGCTAGCTAGCCTACAATTTTGTCCCAAGTGCAACGTACGTGGCGCATCGTCGGCTCGGCTCTGTTGTTTTGCGCGCCTCGAGGGTGCAAATATGCGTATCAACTATGCCCTTTATGTACCACTAGCTCAAGGCGTCGTGTCTTAGAACTTTAGGTTTTTTCAGAATTGTTTTTTCAGCGAATAATAACATTCGGACAACTCAATAATTTCAACGTTTGCTGTGCACTGAAAAAGTACGTATTGTACTCATTTTGGTAGAGCGTACCCCAACAAGTTCAAACGTCTGTTACGGCCACACTATTCGTTACTTCGACTTCAAAAAAATAGTAGGTTCTCCTTGAAGCTTCTCAAATGAGGTCCATAAGGTATCATTAACTTTTTCGAATATCATCAAAACGAAATAAAAAAATTAGTTAAAGAGTTAAAGAGTTATTCTATGTTAACGGTTCGCACGATATCCTCATTCATAATTAACAGATCGGATGATTGAAAACGGTATTTGATTCAGAAAACTTGCTATTCTCAGAGTAAACTGGAGTTATAAAAGAATCTGCTACCGAAGTAAATTTTAGCGCTCCTTATGATAATCAGTTTGAATTATTGGCAACATTTTCTTATTTTAACGTTGGAAAAAGGAATCGATGGTTTTGTCTATCTTCAATTATCCGCGATTATAGAAAGTTGAAAAATCCTGCCTATGAAATTCAGTCGATGTGTCGAAACTTTTTCTTGTAACGAATATTTAAACCTTCTCGTCCTGACGAGAATCCAATTATTATTAGTAATCAGCCTCTGTCCTAAGAGACGAAGAGGTACGAGTGGAAGGATGTCGAGTGTAGTGCGTGAACTTTTTGAATATACATATATATATGGTATATATTAGGGTTGGCTCATTTTTTTTACGACCCCATAATAATTTGATAGATTGTGACCTCAAATAAACACAAAAAATTTGTAAAGTTTTCGATGGATATCGAGTACCCCTCATCGGCGATTAATATACACTCACTGAATAACACAGAAAGTCATAGCTTTTATCGATCAGATGATAATATCTCCGCGGGTTTTGAAGCTGCGTTGACAGGATTAGGCTAATTCTGAAACTCTTCCGACAATATATAAAACTAATGTATTTCTACATTTAAAAAATAATAACAACATAAGACAGACATTTTTTTGTGTTCATTTGAGGTCGTGATCTATCAACTTTTCATAGGGCCGTCAAAAAAAAATCAGCACACCCTAATACATATATGAGGAATTCCACTCGAACTCAGACATTTTCGAACAGTTGATTCAAAATGTTTGTCCCACGATTTTTAACATTAATTTATGTGGAAAACAAAGAGACGCCCGTTTCGAGGTTTTCGATTATGAGCAATCGCCATCGAGATACAAGCAAATTAAGTTTTTCAACTATTGACGATTTTTAGTTTTTAAAACCGATAGACCTCAGCAGCAATTATCGATCAATATTAAAAAGACGAGTGTTTCTTCTTCGTTTTTGTACGGGCCACGCGATGAAAGTATTCATAATTACGTTGCACGTCCGTCTTTTTTTAAATTCATCGATAATCGTTGCTGAAGTATGTCGGTTTGAAAAGCTAACAATCATCGATAGTTGAGAAACTTCATTTGACTGTATTTAAATGGCGGTGGCTGAAAGTTAAAAAACCTGAACGCGTTTTTTTTTCTTTCATTTTTCACATAAACTGATGTAAAAAGTCGTGGGGCAAAAGTTTTCAGTCAATTGTTCGAAGGTGTCTGAGTTCCGGTGGCATGCCTCATATATATATATGTTCGGTGCATATAAGTGATTACGGGAGTATTCATGACGTGAGCTAAAATCTAATGATCGAAACATAAGAGAGATATTAAAATATACGGGAATTAAGAGTTGGAAAATAACGAGGCTTGGGGGGGAAAATAGCGATACGGAAATTAGTGCAGAAATATATGCAACATTACGGAAAAAAAATTAATGACGTTTTATAAAATGAAAAAGACGGAACGAAGTTAAGTTTTATTTTTTTTTTTAAACCATGTGGAAGAAGGCAAATCGAGGTACATAAATGGGATTTGTAATAAAAATTTATTATTCCATAATATATTTAATTACCGTAAACTATTTTTTATTTTGTCATTCTTTTTTCAAGATTCGTATAAAGAGATGTTCAGTTTCAAAACTGAAAGCATGCAATTGAAAAAAAAAAAAGTACGTATTCTGAGAATCCTGGCTAGATGAAATCCCTTGCGATCCCGCAACGTTAAAAATTTGACGATAAATAACTCGATCTACATTAGAAAGAAAATGAATTCTATAAGCGTATGGGTGTCGGGTTCGACGAAGGATAAGGAAAAAGCGAATGAGTCGGGACAAAATATGGGTAGCCGAAAGTAAAATGAAAATATAAATCATAAAAAAAACGGCTTACGGGAACGTAAAAAAAAAAAGAAAAAAGATATGAGTAGCAGCGAGTGAACGCGAAGACGGTGACGGCGGTGGTGCATACTTACGTCCGGTTAGAGGGTGCATCAGAGCGGGGTGCGAGGTGGCTGCTGCAGCGGCTGGTTGCTTGGGTTTGCTAACCTTTGTGTTACTTTTTGCAAATTCCAAACGTATGGTTTGTGGCATTTCAGGATCAAATTTAACCCCTTGCTGGAATAGACAGATAGCCCTAAATTAGTAAAACGTGGGATGTGGTTGGTGGTGGGGTTTTTGAAGTCTCAGTGGCAGGGAAGATGCGCTTTGGTCAACAAACGTGGTTTTACAGTGATAACGGATTATTTTTCATCTCGCAAAATTAATCCAAAAATTATTCACACTATAACTACTGCTACCGGTTTAATTTTTCTTTCTTTCTGTTTTTTATTCTACTGTTTTTTGCATTGTCGGTGAGTATTTAATTCTCATCGTTGCGCTTATCGGTATTCTAAAGTGTGCCATTTCCGTTGATAATTAATTTAAACACTCTTTTGTGTAAATAGAAGCATACTTTTTTTCTGCAACGATGGAAGCAGAGAGGGGAGTTAACAGTGGTGGGGGAGGGCCAATGCAAAACAGCTACTACAGTATCAAACTCGGTGATATTGGGTTAGTACATTGCCAATTTAAAAAATCACGAAAGTACCGTCTCTCTCGTTTTTTTATTTCCAAATTGCGAATAAAAATGTAAATATAATTCAAGTGACGTTCGTGAACATTGCACTGCAATGATTTTTCGTTCGTACAACAATGCACAAGAGACTTTTGCCGAGTTTTTTCGAGCCGTACCAATAGTTTGAGCAAAATACAATTTCCAATTCACATTGTAACAGAATCGGTTGATTCGCTCCATAAGAGAGGCTATACATTGCAGTTTGCGGTGAGGACGGAGTTTTTGCGTGTCGTGGTTCAGGAGAAGAGAAAATAGGAGATTTAGTAACAATAAAAATTGATAATGAAATAATTCTTTTCGCTACTGATCGAACACAATAACATCGTGAAAAATCGTGGCTACAGAGTGAAGAAAACCATGATTCGAGAAAAGGAGAAAATTACGATGACGAGAAGAATAATAATGATGACAGTTATAATAGTAATGATGGATATGATAATAATAAAGTGAGAATAACAATAATGATAATAGTAATAAGAATAACAGAGAGGTGAAAATGATATTGGGTATTGTTATGTAGAACATATTTGTTGTATTTAATGCAGCATCAACCCTCGTGCCGGTTTTTTTTTTAGAAAGGGTGGGGGGTCGGGGTGGAGGTGAATCAGTCGGTAATATTCTTTCGAACCGAATTTTTCTTCACTCACATGTCTCATTTCCATTTACAACTATGATACTTCTCGCCTGCAATAACGTGCAATATTTCTGATCCAATGTGTCGCACGTTTGGACCGGATAACGCATTGAGGAAATAAAAAAACTGTCTACCCGATTTCGCGCGAGATCGGTTATTACCTGCAAGTCTTGTTTCGCTGCTTCAGCACCTGCCCTCGTGTGAAAGGTCACGAATCCCACTGGCTGAAACGAAAAAATGACACGAAAACATTGTTTTTTTTTTCTTCTTTTCTTGGTTTTCAATTGAGTAATGTCTATCAATTCTTTATCGCGACGACAGTAAATTTTCTCTTCGGACAAGATGAAAAATGGAAAAATAAAATATAATCAATTTGAACGGGCAAGGGAGCAGCTATTTTCTATGTTTATTCGGTGTGGTGGCACAATTACAAATGAAAAAAAAAAAACTGTGATTGAAGGTAGTAGCCGTGATAGCATAATAATAACGAGCTGCGTGAGGGGGCGAAGTAGCAGGAGTATCGATTTGCGTCGGGTGTTCGTACCCGACGGTGCCACTTCGAGGTTTCTGCCTTCAGCAACGTTCACCCCCGATTTATTATATTTTTTTTTAAATTTCATTTCAACGTTTTTTTTACTTTGCAAGACCAACAAAGATAAAGAGTACGATTTTCTGAAAACTAGAGCCAGACCTCGAGCGATCCATTTTTATTATCAACAATGAAAGAGATTACAATTTTTACGATTACCACAGTCATAAATGAGTTTTCAAACTCGCAAACTCAATATGCGGCTTCCGCGAATTCTATTTTTCTTTGAACCCACAGGACCATTAAAATGATGAGATCGCAAGTTTCGAGGACAGAGACTACGTAATATTTTTTAGATTATTTAGGTTTAAACCATGTTAACTGAATGAGCTTGCAGCGCGCTACCCAAAAGTTTGCATGCAACGTTTTGACATTGCATCTCGATCTGCAATGTGTCGGTGGCCGGTAGATGTTTGAAAATTATGAAACATTCATGTCTGATATTGATGAATTTCAATAGAGAACTAACGGAAAGTCCGTTCAAATCCGTGGCTTTTTAATGATATAAAACTGTTCTGGCTTGCAGCAATTGTTAGGGCAGTTTCTATTCTGTTAGCGCTGCTTACCGCGAAATTCATTTCAAAACCTTGCAAGCTCAGCACACTAAAGTGTGAAGTCTCGGATCATAGATCGAAAGCTTGCTCGTTTAGGGTGTAAACGCTCGCAAGTTCGGAGCAAAAACATGAGTATTTAGTAACATTCTATTTCCTCCATTGGCGCCCCGCAGTAGGAATAACGTATCAAAGCTTGCAACTCGCAGAGGTGGGAAAAAGCTCGGAAGTTCGCTGGTTACACGCTTTAACCTCTCTCGAGGTTGAGTATACATAAAAAGCAAGGTCTCTCAAGCTTTTGTTATCGAACCAGTGGACATAATGCTCGAAAGCTCGAAACGACAGAACCCGGAAAGTTTCGGTTTTAAGTGCCTCACTTTGTTTCCACGGTTTGTGTCTACGACGACATTAACCGCTTCGAGCTTGCGAGCTCAGGTCATGGAGTCTACTTGCTGGTACTCCGTTGCCACTGTTACCGTGCAGGCAACCATTAACCGATTGTCGGAGGTTGCAAGCTCGCGCTCGTGTCACAATCGATTATTTTCTTCGGACATGTCGTGCGCTCCGTTGGCAAATTGATGATAGTTTTTATACCCCTCCCACTTGCGCCGCCACTCTTGCACATTTTTTCCCGCTTCGCCGGTCATAGTCGACCCAATTTTAAAAGGAAATTAGCTGGCGGTGGTTGTTGCCCAGTCGACCCCCTCACATGGAACACAGTGACGATCGCACATGCGTGTTTTCGTAGAGAAATGAATGTGTGTTTCGCGCGAGCACTGAATAATTGAAATGAAACTCCCGTTGGCGAGACTCCGAGCGAATTGGAATAGGAATTCTCATTACGTTACTCCATTTTCTTCCTCTTTCTCTGCTAACGCGGGAATTCGATATCTTCCTATAATATCCCGAATTTGAAAGTCTTTTCGTTACGGAAGACTTGAAAAAACAAACATTTGAAGTCCTTTTTGCAAGAGGTAACATTTTCTAATATTATTAACAATTGCATCGCTTGTGTGTTTTCGTTGCCGTTGCCGTTCTGAGCTTTCTTTTTTTTAATCGATTTTCTACTTGTTTTCAGTGACTTTTTTCACTACAGCTTTCGGTCTTGTGCTTCCAAGCTCTCGACGGTCGACCAAAAATGCAATATAAACTTTTCCATCTTGAGCTTTTAGTTTGCGTTTGCGTGCTCGAAAAGCTCAAGTCTCTTCGACGAGTAGGGAGGGAGAACGTTGCACTCCGTTCTCTCCACCTTCCCGTCTTGTCCAAGCGACTTTGAGGCTCGAGTTTGAAAAGTGGACTTTCGCGATAATCTCTTTGACTACGGAAAAGCACAAGCTTGCTCCGAACGAACTCTGGCGAATTTTTCTATTTAAGAGGGCCAAAGATCTACAAAATACACCGAATCTCCCTCGAACTCCTTAGGTACACGAATAATTTCATATTTTATCATTATCATTATTAGTAAATCGATCGATAAAAGGAAAAAATTACTCACCGATGCCGTCTTTCCATTTTTGCTCGTAACTTTTAGCAGTGAGTTTTCATAACCCTGAAACGATAAATTTAAAAGAAAATCAATTAGAAAGTCGATTCATTGAATTTTAACTTCCTTGAGATATCTCAGGATAATATGATAATTAAACGAGATTTAATCATGAAGAAAATAGTAAATTACAGGTGTATGAAAATAGCAGGAGAGAAAATTGCGAACTGTTATCTGAATATTGCGTAGAGCAGCTTATTCTATTCAGACGGGCGATATGTGCCTGTCAAAGTTTCGACCTGCTGATGGTTTCTGTTTCGTAACGCTGACAGTCAGAGCCATGTCGATTAAGAATATTTATTTTCGGAGCATTTTGATTCGATTTATTGACCCCCCGGAACATTGGATATTCGGAACTTCGATCTGCACCGGGCGAAGAATGGTTTTGAATAGGGCGAGAGGGGCGTCGGGTAACGAACAAAACGTGGAAAATCCGGAACCGTGTGAAAATAGGAGGTTAACGTACGATCCGACGGCTTAAGGGCACTGGGCCGCGAATTTCGTTAACGCAGAATTTACCGCAGTAGCTCCGTTGCGCCATCGGTGCGACGGCGCAACTATCACCGGCAGCGGTGGTTCAGCGTCGGTATATGCACCCGCGCGTATACGCGTTACATTGGCGTCGGATTGGGCGGCGTTCGCGAAAATTGCTGCACTGCAGCAAATATCTCGGGAAAATCCTATTCAACAATTGTTACCGTTTCCGGAATAATGCTTCCATTGTTTTAAACGACGTCGTATAAATCGTGGTCGCGCCTCTTTATTCCGAGGAAGCCGAGTGTCAGATTGTACGACGCTGCAATTAATTTTTATATTTGTTTTTTATATTTGCATTTATTTATTATTATAACAATGATGATAATAGTTATCATCAATTAATACAATAATAAAAAAAATAATAAAAATGTTTATTATTATTTATTTTATTCAATGTGGCCATAGGATCTTCAGGGCTTCGATTCATCGATAAACCGAGCTGGCATAATTTTTAATACGTACTGCCCGGCTACCTCTTCGGGGTAGAGGTGAGCAATCAGGTCAGTCCAGAGTCGTCGTCGAGCCAGGGTTTTTATGCTCGCTTCTCATTTCATTCCCCTTTCGGTGTCTCAATAACGGAGATCGAATTATCGTATCCGGTGATTGAGGAGGCGTAAGAATGGACCGATTATAGAACGAATGAGCAGCAGCAGTGGCCGCGATAATGGGCTACCGGGAGTACCATTTAAGTGCCCATTATGACGATCAATTTCGGAGTCAAATTCGGAGAAACCGGAAAAAGCGTTTAAAGTTCTGACTACGAGATTTTGATAAGAAATTTCATGATAATGATATTATACGAGGTCCATACAATATTCCGTCGGTTGTCTCAAATTCTTCATTTTCAGCCGAAACTTAATTTTTTTACACCAGAACTTTTTGATGTTAATACGTTCAAAATGTTCCGTCTCAAAACATCCAGAAATAACATTTGCATACATTTCCGGATGTATATGTATTCAAATAGCTCCGAAAATTCAAAGAAAGCAAAATTTGTAAGTTTAGAATTTTTTTTATCGAATAAAAAAAGTGTCAAAATTATTTTCCTCAATTGGAATAATGATAAATCAACGATACGATGAAATGAACTCACTGTAAATTTTGAAATGAAAAGAACGTAATTTAGGCGTAAGCATTTCAATATATTTTTCCAGCTGTATTTACTTAGCTGCGAGGTGGAAAATAATGGAAAACGCGTCTATTGTGAAATAACCGAGTTAGCGAGAAGTTGCCGCGTTCGCGCTTGGCCAGAGAAACGATGATTCTACGCTTTTGTGACGAAACGTGTTTCGAACTCTGTCGCGTTCTCCGAGTACGACGTTTGTTCCTCGAAAAGCGAATAAGCTGCACGAGCGACCGCAAGTCGAGACATCAGCACCAGCAGCACCGGTACCTCGTTACTCCACCTGCGCCATTATGCTACTCGTAATCTGCTATAACAACAATTTTGGCGTTATGCGACGTTCCTCAACCTATAGCGAATCGTATTGCACGAAATTCCGTCATTATTATTATCTCAACGTTCCGTCTGCAGTTCCCCAGACTTCCCTGCTTCGGATATCCGACTTGGTCTAAGGGTTTTTAATTTTAATTAATGCAATCATTTGTAACATATACAAATTAAATTTTATTTTATTGAAGAATCATTCTTATATGAAGTTCCTACAAGATTGCTCATATTTAGAGTTCCATAGGTTAGATAGGAACCCTGATGGTTTCGGCCTGTCCGTCTGTCCGTATGTCATTTTCGACATTATCACGTTTAAAGTTACGAATCCGAGATTTTGATAAGAAATGAAATGAAATCAGGTCCATACAATATCCCTTCGACTAGTTCGAATTCTCGATCTTCAGCCGGAATGTCGTTTCTTTACACCAGAACGGTCCCTTAGAATTTATTTAACCATGTTTGTTTCCATGTCACGACTTTACACCAATAAGAAAAGTCGTTTCTCATGCAATAGTCGATGTACGAGTGAAATGTGTGACCAGGTGTCGAGACAGTTGTCTCGCATAATCGTCGACTCGGGCGTAATTTTCAAGTCACCGGTCCGCCCGCCACATGGGCTCGTACGGGACAAATAAGTGCTCGAAACGCGCACCTTGTACTCATTGACGCGTTTAAGGGGACTAGGCATCGAAAAATTTCTAATGTTTCCGTTTATTTGTTGTCTCTGTTTTGTCGATTCTGTTACTACAATCTCTTCTGAATATTTTGGTGCAAAGCAGACTGAAAAATTCGCAAAATTGAGCTCAGGAGAAAAAACGACATTTGAAGTAAATACTATCGGGGAATGGTATACTATCTGTTCAAATTTGAGCCCAATCGGCCAATGTTTCATGGCTCCCTCCGCCTTCACGTACGTTTTTTCACGTGAAATTTTTCTTCTCAGTTGCAATA
Organism: Sussaba pulchella; assembly: GCA_963971145.1. Lineage (NCBI taxonomy): Eukaryota > Metazoa > Arthropoda > Insecta > Hymenoptera > Ichneumonidae > Sussaba > Sussaba pulchella. The sequence continues at coordinate 410,422 of OZ020167.1, forward strand.
AATTTTCGGAGTAAACAAAAAATTCCCGAGTCGGAAAGTCAGCACAATGCATAGTACAAAGATTACTTAAGATGGGAATAGTTTTGGTTCCACAATAAAAAAAATTAAACCTTTTTTTTTTTTGGTACAAACAAAAATCATTGAAAACTTACCAAATATTTCCAACTTTCGTTTATTGTGAAACAAAAAATATTCCGATCTTAAGCACCCTTAATACTATGTATTGCACTTACTTCCTATCCCCGGAATTTTTCTTTTATGAGGGAAATTCATTGCGTCTGAAACATTTAAAAAAATTTAAATGTTAATCAAACGCAACATTAAATTCGTGAAAGCGGAACTTTCAAATATTGTCCGATTGAGCTCAAATTTGGAGAAATGTCTTCTGATAGTATCTAGTTCGAATATAGGAACTGCTGGAAAAATGGAAAAACTTTGCCTTTTTTCAACACCCTGGTGTATATCTTGTACTTGAATATTCGTAAAAGTCGATAGTTTTAGATTTTTCTTTATGATGCCAGCCCAACGGGCATTATATCACGAGGGTTTGCTCCATTAAATCTGCAAAGTCGTTCACACGCAAGACCGATAAAACCGACTGACCCCCCCTTAGCAGGCCGATTGCCGGCGAGGGGAAGAATGAGGCAGCGAGCGAGCGAGTTAACGAACGAATAGAACGAGTAGACTATGCGTGTAGAAGTATTTAGAACGCGGTCGTACGTTTTTCGATGTCATAAACCTAATTATTGTTCTCATATTGACTAAAGTAACCTATTCGCTCCACGCAATAATTAATAAAATTTTTAAATATAATCATTCACCAATAGGTAATTGATTACGAAAAATGAGTGTCAACAAAAACAATAGTAAATAATAATAATTCGATTTGAATTTTTAAAATTTGAATGAAGGTAATCGAAGTAAAAGTTAATAACGCAGTTTAGACACGAAAGAAAAAAAACAATTCCAGATCCTAAAACTATTATTAACAGCTCAGATAAAATGTTGGAATATTTGAAAAAAATGACACTGATACGAAATTGCTTGAATCTCGAAAATGTCAGTCGTAAATTTAACGAAAGCATTTTCTTTCGCTCGAGAAAAGTTCGTACGATCTCGTGATGTACGTCTTATGAAGTATTTACAACGCGAGTGTAATAGTCCGACGTAGCCCGAATGCGTGGGAGAGTCGAGCGAGGGAGCTTCGGATGGACGTGAAAGCGAGCCTCGTGTTCTCGAATTCATTCTGGTTCTGTATGTGTACTCTTATTTCCGCTGCAGTTCATACGGTACGTAAGTCACCACGACGTATGCCAACCTCGAAATTTACAGACTTTGTAAATTTAATATCAAACGATGCGAAAGAAAAATAACGTAAATAATTTGTTTTACCGTTGCCATTTTGAACCTCAAACGTTGCATTTTTCATTACTATTCGACTTTCACACAACTATTTCTATAAAAAATATTTCAATATCTGCCTCTTTATTATAAATTATAAAATACTATTTAATAAATAATTATTCAATTATAAATAACCGTATTGTAAACATATCAGCAATTTAAAAAAACTGTAAAGCTTTCGTAGTCCATTAATTTCGTAACTTATAAATCCTATCGGCATCTCGTTGGCAGAGAAAAAATTCTGACCCAGTCGTGATAATATTAGGATAATGAAATACCTCATTTTGGGATATGAAAAGTAATAGTGAATCAATTGAATAATAATAAACAAAGCTTATGCCTCATGTGACTCTTCGCTTTACAGTGTAGTGAAGGTATGTGCACACACTCAATGCTACTCCGCTGCCACCTACAACTATTGACATCGTGCCCAGACAGCTGCGGGAACGATAATTCGTAACGCCATATGGCCCAGTGCCAGAGCGGTTCTCGAGGGTAGGGGAGGGAGGGAGGGTGTCAATTATCCCCGCGTCAATTAACAACACGTTATTGTACGTTTCATTATGATGCAATTCAATGTCCATCGCTCGACTATCCCCATGTAACGACGGCAGAGAAACATACATTTATAGAATATATTACGGAAGAAAAAATTCAAATTCCAAAAATCCACGGACAATAGGAAAATAAATAAAGTAAAAACCAGAGTTTTTGATGAAATTTGGATTTTGAAAATTTTCTGTACTCCTTGATAGTTCGGCAATTCCCGTAAAATATATGGTAATCCTTTCAGGGGGCATTCATTCAATAAAACCAAATTGCAAATGCTTTTTCAGGGAAATTACTGTGATTAATTATACTGCATCAACACATTTTTTTGCTATTTCTGCAATAATTACATATAAGTTAGATGATTCATTGCTTTATAATAATTTCTAATGTTTAATTGGAACTATAATCCATAATGAATTATTAATGAAAGTATTTTAAGTACATTTTCATTGAATGAATGCCCATGTTTAGTGTGCGGGAATACGGATGTAAAGTTTAAATGCAAAATGTTTTTATAAATGTGAGGAGATATATGAAAGGAAATGTCTTCTTTGTGTATAGTCATGGAAGTAAATGAGTGACGTACCTCGTATGCTCTAAAGAGCAGATACAGTTCCCTCGGCTTGGCGTCCATTGGCAAGCCGCTCACGAACAAGGTGCGTACCTGAAAAAATAAAACGATAATTTAGTTAATTACGAAAAATTGTCGAGTCGAATAATGGGTGAATTTTCAAGATGAAATATGAAAGGTTCTTCGTTCTTTTGACGAAGTTACGCACACTCGGTTGAAAAAAAAAACCAGACTGATACGATTGTTTTGTCACAACCTATTTGAGGAACCGTTCTAGAGTCAAATAAGTAGAAATCAAATTTTGGTTTAAGATAAACAATCCGAAAAAGGCGAAGGGATGATGTGTCAACCTGGCATCGCTGGTTATGTGCAAGTTTAAATTCCTTACACGTAATCAGAGACGCCAGGTCGATGCACCATCCCGTCGGCTTTTTCGAATTGTAAAAAAAACGAATTTTAATTGTTGAAAAACAGTAAATTTTTGGAAGAATCGACTAATTTTTTACGCCGCTCGAATAAATTACGTAAAAAACAACGTCTCGAGAGAAACACGTCTAAGTTTCGGAACGTCGATTTTCACCGACCACTGTAAACTTAAAAGAAATACAAAAAAAAAAGAAAAGACAAAATAAATAAATTTTCTAAAGATGTTGGTTACGTTTAAGCATCGAATGTGAAAGGAATGAAATGTGTGGGATATAAGATGATAAATCCGTGTATCTGTGATTGGGTAGTTCAAACGGGAGAGTAAAGAATTGAGTGGCGATTGAAAAATTAACTAGAAAGCGAGCGGTTTTCTCGTTCGACGGGTCTCGGTACAGGAAAGCTTGTGGATTCGAAAGCACGAGTTATTCGAAATGAGAAAAACCGTAAGATTTCGATACAACACTAACGACGACGACGACGACCACGAAGATGTGGACAAAGGATCGTGGATGATCGAATCCGATCCCAGCGACAATAGCACAGCTCGATGGTACCACGGGTTGCTATATATATATGTATAACCTTATAGCAGTCAATTGACCGTATCGTTCAATTTCCATTGTCCACGTTCTGATCGATGCCAGTTCTCCACCTCAATTCTCGTCACCCACTTAATCCCGACAATCGGAACTTTAACCCTTTTACAACGTTATTTCAATAATATCTTTGCGTGTTTTACTCAATAAATATCAATTCCACGTTTCTATTCCCACACTCAAAACACATCGATATATTCATTTTGTTATATTGCTGTATGTTTTTTTCATGTATTAGCGAACACGATTATTTAGGTTATTTAGGTTGACCCACTTAATCCCGACGATCGCAATTTTCGATTTTGTATGAACAATAAGGAAAGCAAACATAAAATTTATTATTTTCTCGGAAAATTTATTTAGAATTCTCTTCTGAAATAAAATGGAAGAATTTTTGACACCGGTGACGTAAATTCAAAATACTGCCGCCGGCAGTGGCGGGCGGAAAATAACTTTACTGCCCGCTGGCGGAGCGCGCTGAAAACGGCCACTTGCCGCTGGTAGCACATGCGCGAAACGCCGCGTTTTCAACGAGGGCCGGACAAAAAAATATTTTCAATCTTATTTTTTCCGGGAATAAATGTTTTCAACTGATTCGACATGATCCCTTAGAAGAACAATAGTGTGCCTGATAGATCAATTTTAATTATGATATTATATTAATTTCAATAGAAAATAATGATTTCAAATTTTTTAAATTATTTACCAACTTTTCAAATTCCAATATTAAGGTCTAAACATTCCTGATGTACAAAGTGTTAAGTGTTATTCTGAAAAAATTAAATCTCAGACCGGTCTATAGATATATGAAATCATCTGGCATTAAAAGAAAAAAATATGTATGAAAAATACTAAAAACGTGCGAAAACTTCAGCAGAAGATTGCAAGGGGTGTAATATATCCCGTGTGACGACAAAGGACCATACAAAGGTTAAAAAAATTCAGCTTCTATTTCATATTTCAACGTTCGAGTCGGAACAATGTCGATCGTTATGCCAGGCCTCCTCACCTCTCCTTCCCTCCCTCGTTGTAGGAACATAATAACCACTATAATTGCTTCAAAGCATACTCGGGACACGCGTCAGTCTCGGAACTCGCTCGGTTGCTTTTCTTTCGTTAGCGAGGCCACCGGCACTAACACAGATAGAATTAGCGTGGCTACCCAGCGGGTAACACCAACCAACGGTGACCGAGTCCTGATTCAGCCTCGTTGACAATTTTTCATTTTTCTTTCTCGTTCAACCTCCATTTTCCTGTTGTTTTAACTTTCATTCGATATCATCGTTCGAGCACAATAAAATTGCTCTGCCCTAAAGTAATGTCACCTAAGTGGTCGCACCCGGTTTAATTCTTTCTTAGTATCGTTATGAGCATTATAAAAAATGAGGTACACGTCTTTTCTTGTGCGTACCTAATTTTATATCATGCGGGTGAGACTTAACTGCGATATACTGTAATAATCATTCGAAAAATAGAGTTTGGGTTTAAAATAATGTTATTTGGTTGCCGAATTTTTTTGTTATCATTAGTTATCCCCCCCCCCCTACCCCCCTTGAACAGTGATTGGCTACCTTCTGTGCCTGAAATACATTAAAAACCTGATTCTATGTTCTATGAAGGCTATGCGCAATTTGTGATGAAAACATTTATCTACCCGAGTATTGGACAAACGGGTTGAAGGTACTTTATTCGTAGAAAATAATAATCTAAATACAAAAGTTTAAAAAATCTTATACTTAATTGGGAATTGCTTATAGAATAAGCTGCGTGTTGAGTCTTGCTACGTTGTGTCTTCGGAACTTGAGGTCAGGCTCTAGCAGCATGAGAACCATTCTCAAGATTTATTTTCATTACTTTTTTTTATACTCTCAATCGTACTCAAAACGAATAAAATTGAAAGTGTACACTTGGGTTGGATTCTTTGTTTATGTAATCACGAATCAGTTGACCGAGAGAACAAAAAAATATGGCTGATCGGTCGATCATCACCATTTTCCGTTTGCGATAAAATTATTTTCAAAACTGATGTGGAAATTCGATCTGCCTCATTAACTTCAACAATTTTTCCTTGGTCATCATTGCGTGACATGGCAATTCCGTCCATTGCAGTTGCATCGGTTACCACACCTTGAGAGCTATTAGTTATTACGATTGTTATTATTACCACGCGGTGATAACTGAATAACAATGAGTTCATCGTGAAAACCTTGAAACGACGGTGAATCATGTTGCGTTAGATTGTCGAATGAATTGACGGGTGTGGATCGAAGTTCCGAATACTCAATGGTCCGGCGGGTCGATAGATCGAATTGAAATAGTCCGAAAATATATATACCGAGTCGGTATGGCTCCGAATGACAATGTTTCAAAATATCATAATCCCGAAAGCGTATACATAGTTATGGTGGCGTAGCGCGTTAAACCGCATGAAGATGGCAGCAAGTCGAAGGCAGATATATCGATTTGGACAATAGCTTAAGTTCGTTTCGGCGTAGGATGACTCATTCTAATCAGACGGCCCATTGGTTGCCTGTCAATGTTTCGACCGGCCAATGGGATGGTTTTCGGAATTTGATCCGTTGGGATATTGTCATTCCTAGCCCTGTCTATTCGGTACATTTATTTACGGAGTATTGAATATTTGGAAATTTAATCCGCATCCACAAATCGGCATACAGTTCCCAATCATATATTGAAAAAGAAAATTTTTTTTAACACTTTTTGTAGAAATCGGTAGAAAGTCCGGTAAAGTATGAGGATCTGACCTGGAGGGTAGTTGGTTAATCTTTCGCGAGACACCGAAGGAAGCGTGAGTTAACGAAAGGGAGAGAGGCCGGGGGTGGGAGGGGTAGAGACTAATTAATCCGAAGTCAAGGTTTGTCGCTTGATAATTCGAGTATTGTTCGAGGGGTATAGGTAGGTAACGAGAATACGCAGTGCCCAGGTACTACACGAGAGTGCGGTGTGTACAGTATATGCTGTGTTGTACCGATCGGTCCTCCGGTACTTGAGAAAGTTCGCACGGGGCTTACCAACGAGTACGTATACAGAGCTTTCGATCCACACTTTTGCCTCGTCCAGGTACTACATCTCGCTCCACCTAATTTCGCTTCAATCGTTTGTGCAATTCCGGATGTATCGTCAACAGTTAATTCATTAAAAGCTAATTGTCGCCGAAGTTCAGAAATCATAAAAACTAAGTGAGCTTCCTCTCTCATTGTATATCATTGTGAGTAACGATATACAGGGTTTTATGAGTTTTAGGAGGGTTGTAACCGATTCAACTGGCTCATCTTATTCAATATACTAAATTAAGTCAACTGGTTCGACTTGTTCAATGCATCCGATTTCGTTAAGTTCATATTGTTTTTAATGATAAAAGTGAGAAACGTGGAAAATTGACATTTCTTTGAGATAATTATTAGTATTTGTTATCTTTCCTCTTTTTCATCAATCAGAAATAATTCGATCATCAATGGTCAAAAGCGAGAATCGTGTCGAAAATACGAAACATTTCGTTTATCGAGAAAAACATGGTTGTGTGTTAGTGTGTGTGTAAAAAAAAACGAAGACCAAAGAGGCTAGAATTTTTGCTAGATATACGTAAACGCTAGCCAAGTGAGATAGCTTGATGCGCTATAACGACGGTGTAGATGTAGAGCTTTTGCTTTTTGCGGGCTCCGGTCACGTTGTAAACCATTCCGTGCTCATCGAGGCCGAGCTCCGGTAGTTTATTCAGTCCCGTCGACCGGAAGCACGGTTCTTGGATTTTGGCGTTCCTCCTGACCTCTTATTCCCACCACACCTCGAGCGACGCCCATTATTCCTCACTTCAATGTGGAATTAATGTTTTGATACACATCAAGATTATTCGTGGCTCGCACTCCGAAACATTTTATATTGTTATTAAAAATGTAAATGATTTACCCAGCAACCCGTTTAGTATTTTGTTAATTTAGCTTATATGCGTATTTAATATTTACGAAAAACCTTATTTCTCTCTTAAATAGTAGTTTTTTTCTGAAAGAAATAAAAATGCTTGTTTATGAAACTTTATCTATTAGGCGCCGTTCATCCTATTGACATTATAATATGATCGAACTTATCTATTATGTGGAAAGTACAATCAAGCAACACAATAGGATATGGTTGTCCAATCCATCAGGAGCAAGTTAACATTTTATTCAATCACGAAAATCCAAATGGGTTTTTTTTCAGAACTTGCTTGGAACTTGAAATTCTGATTTTCTTATTCAACTGTTTTTCAATCATTAGACTTCAAAATGGAAAAATGTTAACACAACGCGATTCTTCGATATTATGAAAATAGTTGTTTAGAAAAAAAACTATGTATCATCCGCTGGGTTAATTTCATTCTATCATTTTGCGACAAATTTTGTGATGTTTATTGGTTGAAATGAATAAATCATCAACTCTATCGTCCATCAACATAAGCTGCAACGTTGTTACGGCAATCCCAATTATTCGTGAGTAAATTGACACGTAACGTTAATGTTTCTACGAGCCTCTATAGAATTGCCAGTTAGTTTGCCGTTGAATAATCCTGCCTTCCGCCCCCCCCCTCCATCGTAGAAATTTCGATGTGTGTGTATCCTCACGGTTCGCTCGGTAAAGCTTCAGAAACAAGTAGCTTTTCCCAATTTCCCGGTAGCGGTATGTAGTTAGCGCACTCGATTTGGTCGAGCATAGCTCCACTATAACGCTATAGGTTGACGACGACGACGACGACGACAATTGTACGACAAAATAACTACAGAAAGGGTGGGGGGCTGGTGCAACTGTGTTACTGCAGTGACGATAGCTCGATCACCGATTCCATATGCCCGGATAAACTCCTCTTCTACGTGCTGGCTCTGGTTACGAGTGTTACGACAACCAACTGTGCGACAACAAGGAAACATAGCTTCGCCAATGGGACGAACGAGAGATAGGTGAATTGGAAAACGTTGATTACCGGAAACTCGAGCGAATTGCGACTTGGACGACGGGTAGGAAGTTAGAGAAAAATCTATTGGACCGAACGACTTTATCCAATATTTATTCGTTAAATCATTCCAATTCTCATCTAATAAGAGTGTGAGAAATGTATCAAAAACGAATTGATATTAACTACGTTCCAACATTCAACTTGAAAATCTTAATCGCTAAAATCGTGATTTTTTTTTCTTCAGAGACATTCAACATTTTTTTAGATTCACTTAGAAGTAGAAAAATAATTTGATGTTTTTTTTCAAGACGCAAAATGACTCTGAAAATGTTCCTGAAAAAATACGTCACAATATGCTAGAAATATTGTATTGTCGTTTGCAATCTGTTACTCGAAACATTTTTCATCGATCCCAGGATCGTAACAACGATGTTTAATGGACAGAAAATGGTTGTAGACATCGGCGATGGTCGGAAATGTAATTTGCCGACGAACAGCGAAACCTTTTCTTGTTGCGATAATTCCCATAAACGATTATAAATGTATGTGAGGACAGAACACATTGCGAGTGAACCGAGAGGTTGCAGTAAAAGTGGCTGGAGTTTGTCGAGGGTTTGAGCCCGACCCTCGAGCCAGAGTGGTGGACGATGATGTACAAAGTTGCTAAGACTATAGCGAGGTTACGAAGCTACGTTATGATGTGTATATGTGTATATATGGATAATCTATGGGTGGGATATAGCAAGCCTAGGGCAAGAGTCTCCGCAGCCGAGCAACGGTTACAATCCAATTGGTTTGACCTCGCTCGGTTTTTATTATTGATAGTGGGTTGCTATGTTCTGCCGTTACTACTGACACCGGCGTATCGAGCTATACGAGCTGATCCCGACACGCTACAGACAGTTTACGGTGAGCAGCATGGTGCTCACAACAATACACATTCAAAAGTGTCCTCATTTGTGATATATTATAATATTCGGTATCGACGTTCTTATAAAAATTTAAAAAACAACGAGCGAAAAAAACTAATAGAACCCGAAAAATTATAACCGTCAGAAAGATTGAACTGTTATTGAATAAATCATTTTCTTTCATTTATTTTCACTCACAGTAAAAATGACATCTCATGCATTACCAGTGAGGCATTTGGCATCTTAGACGAGATCAATCAAAATTAAACTTCATAATAAGTTGTGTTGCTTTGGTTGCTATGATCAACTTGGTTCTTTGGGCTTTGGCGACGTACGACCTTGTATTTCTTCTATTTGCATATATTACAGGGGCGAGACCCATTTAATGTGTGGGGCCTTTTTCGATTTCTTCCATTTTCCTCCGAGTCTGTGGTGTTCAATCGTTACTTATAGGTTATGTGTGCGATTTTTTTTCCGTAAGCCCTGAAGTAAATACCGAACACCGCATACTTATAAGGAAATTAAAAAAAAATAAAACGCATACAAAGTCATACGTCGCCAAAGCTAAAAAAGAGCTTTATATTGATTGAAAGTTTCTCATGAAGGTATTCGGAAAATCCATTACCTGGTAACAACTAGTGTTGGGCAGCCCTAACGTTTGTATTTGAAGTGTCAAATAAATACCGAGTACGTTTGTACTTTGGACTTGGTGCCTTGTCAATTACAAAATACCTTTGTACTTTGTACTTCGCTACTTCTCAAGTACATATTTGCCCATCACTAGTAATAGCCCCGATCAAAAAACGAATTAATTACGAAGGATTATTTAAAAAAAAAAACCCTTTCCGCTGTATTGAAGAGTCTGGATTCATGCGAGCTCATGTGATAATCATTATTATTTGCTAATTTTTATCTGCGTATTTTTAATTCGTTCATCACCGGTGTAATTAAGTCACTGCAGCGATGGATGATCGGGTAATATAATAACGGTTCAGTACGATTTGCTAAGATGAGACGAGGCAGTGTAGAACAGGTTGATCAGCTTGGGGCCAATTCTACTGATTTAGCTGAAACTGCTCGATCGGTAAGATCGGTAATTGATACATTTATATTCCAACCATTAACTTTGATTCCGATCCCGTGCGATTATACACAATTACACGGCATTAACCTTATATATCAAAACTTATTCTTTCTATAATAACAATAATTTTGCAGAACGACGAAAAATGATGAGTCATCGACAGCCTACGTTGTACAAATAGAAATGCGCTCATCATTGTTACATAAGTTGTTACCTCTATATATACGAGAGATAATTTCGCTACAATATAAATTCTGAGAATCGTTACGTTTTTCGATAATTTTCCGAACAGCAGGATGCTCGGTAGTGGAAAAAGATAACACCAGCTTCAACCATTGGATCAAGTTGGTCACCTGAGCTGCCCCCAGTCCAACCTCTCCTATCGACAATACTCTTATATATATTGCAGCAAATGTCAGCAAGTGCAGTCGTTGATATTCACCGCTCGAACAATTCACACTTGGATTATTTCACGTCAAGTGCACTGTGTTAGAATTCGTCGACGTTTACATTTTTTTGTCTGTTTTTTTTCGAAATAATATCGTTAGTACAATATGGCCGAAGTGGAAAAAGCACTGGAAGAACTTCGAGAATTAGTGATCCAGCAAAATACTGCAACCATGACTGTTATCAGCGAGCTGCGGCAGCAGTTGAACGCGCTGCGTGAAGAAACCGATTCGTTGCGTCAAGAAAACACTACGACGATCGTCGCTGTCAGCGACCTGCAGCAACAACTGAGCGAGCTGCGCGAGAACGAGTCAGAAATTCCGCAACGTTCGGAAGATACCATAAGAAGTAAACTCTCGAGTAAGTTTCGAAGCTACATTATTATTATATGTACATAATAATATTAATTTTTAAGGGCTCTCCGTCTCGTTGATTATTGTTGCGTAGAAACTAATATTGATTTCGAATTCAAGTAAATGTTCGTGTTTCTATCGTTTACGTGAGATTTATTGTTGTTGTGTTCTCATATGCAGATAAGCATGAGCTGAAATTTCGAGGTGGAGGTCACGATAAGCTGGGACACCATAAGATGAGGCTTCGTAGAATGGGCCACGACAAGCCGGGACACCATAAGATGGGGCTTCGTAGAATGGGCCACGACAAGCTGGGACACCATAAGATGGGGCTTCGTAAAATGGGCCACGACAAGCTAGGACACCATGAGATGGTTCACAACAAGATGGGATACCATAAGATGAAATGCCATAAGATTGAGCATCATCGTCTGGTACTGAACAACCCTTGCCATCATTCCAGTGATCGAGATGAATGCTGTCGGGAAATTCGTAGGCATCGCTAATCGACATATTGTATTACATTTTCGGAAATTTGCATCGAATTCCATCCGACCGAACAAATTTAAACAAGGACGATTACTGGGGTCGTTTTCGACATGTAAGCAGGAGTTGTGCAATTAATTAATGTATTCAGCGCACGTATTGTCAACTACATGCTGTTTCGTACATATGTAATTTATGCAGGTTATTTTTTTAAGCCATACATTCTTACTCATGGCAAGAACCTATTTATGTGTTTATGTATATTAGTAGCATATTAGTTATATTGTTACAAAATTTTGTTAGCAGTCACTATTGATTTGTATTAACCAAAAATGTATTGAACGATTTCGAAAATATGTATTAATGTATTTTTTTCGTTCGTTCGTAATAAATGGGATTAACATTTCACTCAAGTCTTGGGCATGAAATAGTTTCTATTTCTATCATCGATAGACAAGTCATGACTTGTTTAGATACGACCATGTAACGTGAGGCGGGCTGACTAACACAATCTACTGAGCACGCTGAAACATCGGTCGATATTTACACACATCGCCATATGAGGCCTTTAATATAATGAAATATGATTGCGTATTCATCTGAACGTGGCATTCAAAAGCTTAAATGTAAATATTTATAATAATAATAAATAATAATTGATACTCAGATATAATAAGAACAATAATAATAATTATTATTATTATTATTGTGTTGGATTTAAAGATCGGGTTTCATTTGAAGAATGGTTGGTGGAGTTTCTCATTCTGCCGAGTGTATAACCGTGCGTAACCCCTGAGATTGTGCTCCATAACCGCGCTTGGAAACAGTCAACTCATGGTCTGTTGGGTGGTAGCTGTTGCCACTGTAATTGTGTGTGTGTGTGTGTGTGTGTGTGTGTGTGTGTGTGTGTGTGTGTGTGTGTGTGTGTGTGTGTGTGAGTGTGTGGATGTATGTGTGTGTGTGTGTGTGGGTGCGCGCGTGCGTGCGTGTGTGTGGACTAAATGCTACAGTCCGTGCTGCACGGTCTGTTTCTACTGGAAACTCCAGGCTGCTGCTGACTATGATTCCTGTGGTTCATACGCTTCTGTACTGCTTCTACTTTGTGTGGTACACGCCGCGGCTGTATTCGGCCGTTACCACTGTCGCTCGGGGCTCAACGTGCATGGCGCGAAGATGTATTGCACAAATCTTCGTTTTTTTTCTCTCTTTTTTACCGTTATATTATAAAAGTCTTGAGTTACGAGGGGGCGCGTTTCGAAGGTTTCACAGAAATCTGTTGCTCAAAGAAATTTTTTGTCAACCCTGTCTTTGATCGATTATTGAAAAATCGTTATTTTTAGTAGAAAAGAAAAGAATGTAGAATAATTTGCAGTATCTGTCAAGGATGTATGCGAGTGTATTGGATAATTCAAGAGATTCTCAGGGGTGATGTATGACAGCGCGGAAAAGCGTGGAGAGAAGCCAGCTGTCGCATACCGAGTTTGTTACACGGTTGTTATAATGCATGTAGCGAAACTCTAGCGCAAAGCTTTGGTCGGTACGTCCGTTTGTCCAACTTGCGTCGTCTCATAAGTAACTGGAATATTCTAGTGGTACGAGTGTAGGGAAGTAGCTTTTTGCTCCGATGCACCGACGGTTTTACTTGCGTGCGCGTGCAGAGCATCGACCCTGCGATCGATATTTTTACAAAACTTTGCAGCAAACGGCTAACTGCAAGTGCCAAAGTGATCCCTCATTCGTACGGTATCAAATTCCCAACATTTTATGCTTACGTTATCTTAAGGAACGAAAATTCTGAATCTTCTAATTATCTATGCCAAAAAAATTTCTCTGCAACGTGATTTGTCAATATTTTTTCTGGATTAAATAGTTCTGTCAAAGCCGGTTTTTCGGAGTTCAATTGTTGCGAAAGGGCGAATTTCTGTGTAAGAACTTTTATATCTACGAGCAAACTCGGCTTATCTTCAGATTATTAAAAATGTATTATTCTTTTCATCATTAACAATAAACATAGCAATATAATAATTAATAATCTTGAAATTGCATTGGCCGTAATTATGCAGTTTGTGAAATATTTTTATTTCAATAACAAACTTTACTGTACCATCATCAAATGGATCCATCGATATTTGATTTTGATTGAGGACTACGGTTTTTACTCATGTCGGTGTGAACTATCGAAACGAGAATGAAAACCTTGATTTTGCATAACAAAAGAGTTTCCACTGACCCGTATCACATTGGAATTAGTCCAAAGTGTCATGATTCCGACAACTGTTACCATTAGGAAAAGAAAAATGAATATTTCATCAGCAGAACGATGACTATAAGGTGGAATATAAGTTCTGCTTACGACGTGGTCGTGAAACGATCGATACCTCAGCGGCGGAGGGGGTGGGCCGGAGGGAAGGTCTATATCAAACCAAATTTTAACTAACGTTGCTTCTACAGTTTTGGTACAATTACCACAACGGCACGGCGTTTGTGAACCCAGTTTGCCAGAGACTATTGGATATCTAGCTTCACGCTGTTGTTGACTATATAGGTATATGCACAATGATGTATCTAATGAGGCTTCACGTCCTACACAGTATCCCAATATTCGATAAACTTGAAATTATTATTTTCCATCGAGTGATTGTAAAGGTTCATTGTTGCGAAAAAAGATGATTATTATTCGAGTAAAATAAGATATGATGACGTAAAAATGCATGAACTTCAAAAAAGTTATGTTTTTATCGAAAAAAAATTACTTCATCCGTTTAAGGTACATATGAGTATTTTTTTTTATATTACAAGATTTATTTTCGAGAGGTTTTTAGGGGTGAATCTGTGGTTGAAAACAATTAAGCTGGTCGAGCTAATAATGCATTTGAAACATTTGAAAGAACCGTCATAAACAAATCAACAATAATACGTGAGCATACGAGATGTCTTGAAAGATTGAAAAATACTTTGAGGTGTTTTGAAAACAAAAGAAAAATGCTTTTGGTTGTAACAAGTTCGTTGGAACTGTATTTTTATTAGTGGAAATTCAATAAATCCAACTATTTGTTCCTTTTAATGACTATCCGATAAACCTTTTGTTGAAGTTTATATGTATTGCTATTCAATCGTCGAAATAATTGCAATTTTTATGGAAAAATATTAAGCTTGGTAAAACTATAGTTTTTTTAATTAAAAAAAAGTTTCCAAGATGCCAAATCGATGATTTACTTAGTACGTGAGGTTCAATAGGACGTGTTGCGAGGTAGTTAGTGGTCGTGGTGGGATATGAGGTTGTGAGCGCGTGCGCGCGAGCTTCGAGACCGGCGACAGTGAGTCTAGCTCAGCCGCGAGAGGGCCGAGACGGCGCGACTGTCCGTCGGTGCGGCGGTAAAGGGGAACAAAGTGAGAAGGATAGCGACTCGGCACACGCCGATCACTTATTCATGCGACGAGAAATGATTCTGGCCTTACAACCGGCCAACCCGCTTGGGGTTGCTTCTATACCTACGGGTTTTATCTGTCTCCTTTCTCTTCTGCTTCTTTCATTTTCAACGAGACCAACAGAACGTCTTTTTCGTTTTTTATTCATTTTTTTTTCAATTTTTTCACAGACATATAAAATATACCTCTTTATATATACAGTACAGTCGTTGCAAATGAAGTTGTCGGATTATATTACCCGCAAAAATCTAAATAGCATAAATATACCTCTATTTATATGTATTTAGTACAGTCGTTGCAAATGGATCTGTCGGATTATATTATTCGCAAGAGAAAATAAAATTTCACAAGAGATCTTTTTCGGACAGTGGAAAGAGATATTGTCCCAAATAATAGGTCTGCAAAAAAAATTATGCAAAAGTTCATTGCTGCAAATTGAACACAAAGTTGGGAAGAAATATTTGTGTTGAGGTTTCATACGAAATTTCATGAAAGAATGTAATTTAAATGGGGAAGTAATTATTGGAAAAGAAAGGCAATGGAGAGCAAAGTAAACGGCTAATGTAAAGTGAGATCGTTGATACTTCGTTAAAACCGTCAAACCGAGCCAAGAGGGCGCTACTTCATTTTCATTTCTCGTCTGCGGCATTTTCGCGTATGCGACAGAAAGACTCCCTTAATATTTTTATTATTTTCGTATTATACTTCCGACAACAAAAAACAAGCTTCGTTCTACTTTTTCTTTATTATTTTTGTAACTCATGTCGATGAAAGTAGATGAAACGAGATTGGAAAATTCAAGAGATGGTGAAACGAAAGAGGATGGACAAAAAAAATGAAAATAGACGATAAAAATGATGAAAAACAAACTGTACTATGAAAAAGAAAAACAGAAACGAAAAAAAAATTGCATTATACTCCAAGACTTCCGACTGTTAGGCGTTTCTGAGGTAAAAATACATTTTTCTTCGTTAGATGACTGCTGAAGGTAAAACGTTGTTACTTTGAGACGAAATTGAATTTCCGCGCAGAAATGAGATAAAGTTCTGATTCACCGAGGTCGGAATGTTATTTACAGACTCTATTTGTCTGATTTTTTCCTTTGCTTCTCCATCTCCATTGTCTTCTTACTTTCGCCACAGTTTATCTATATACGTTTA
Organism: Sussaba pulchella; assembly: GCA_963971145.1. Taxonomy (NCBI): domain Eukaryota; kingdom Metazoa; phylum Arthropoda; class Insecta; order Hymenoptera; family Ichneumonidae; genus Sussaba; species Sussaba pulchella. The sequence goes on from OZ020167.1 coordinate 426,789, forward strand.
TTAATTCATACACATCTAACATTTTATTCAAAGGCCGAATAAGTAATTAACATTAAACGATAAGCATCGCGTTTAAGGTGAATTTGTTATTTTAAGAGTAATTTTTCGTTGAATAATATCAAGTTGAAAAATACGGAAATATTGGAAATGAAAAAACCGACTTTACGTGAAACGACCCATATTTATACAGACCGAGTAAAAGCAAGGATTATGACGAGTTCCGACCCGTCCTCTTGCATCTCAGCATTATCTCTTGTCTCCGATCTCTACTAACGAATCCCTTTGCGTCATTAAAGTTCGCTCTTTGTGAACGTGAAAAAACCGAGGATAAGAGAATAGATAAAACGCTAACGAGCAGACAATGCAACGGATTGATCAATTATTTTCTAGGTATTAAAATTGAGAAAAAGGTCGGTAAATTATATATTCCTCCCGAAATCATATCAAATACAAAGCAAACATGAAAATGGTACGAAAAATAGAAAAACACAGATGAAGTAAAACCGAATCATAATCGCACGCAATGAACGGAGCTGCTGAAGCTGTTGCGAAAAAAGGTAGACCGGATAATTGCTGAGTCGCATTTTCTCCTCGGCATAACTGCACGACTCGAGAGCGAACGTGATGAGAATGAGACAATGGGATGTGGGAGAGAGGGTTGAGAGACGAAGATTATTGATTTCATGGAGGATGTAACCGAACTCTAAGAATAATTCAAACCAGATTCGGTTAGCGATGACGCATGACTCTGAGACACAGAGAAGGCTGACAAATGTCCAAATGTCATGGGTTATTGCCGCGAATATTCCATGACAACGGGTATTGCAATAATTAAGGAGGTTAAAAAGATTAATTAATTTCCGTAATTCGTACAAAGCCGATCGGAAATTTCGAACAATTTGAATCAGTGATATATAAATGAAAATCTCGTGGCTGCTCAAACTGTTTAACCTAGGAACGTGGAATTTTATCATTTTCATTACGTATGCACCTAGTAAGGAAGGATTTCTTGAATTTCCGTTCTTCCGGGGCCAAAATATTTTGAAAAAGTCACCTCTACCCTGGAAATTATTCAAGTTTCAAGAGTGTAACTTAATATTTTTTTTTGGAAATGAAGGAATACGTGATGCAACAATTTCGGAGAATACTATTGAGAAGGGTGGAAAGTGTGCTCACATGTACCAATATTTTATAATCTCAAGTGGTTACGAAAACTGAGATTCTCGTACCTATAGAACCTGCGAAACGCGCATTGGCATTTTCCGGAAATACAATTGAGGGGGCCAGGGAAGTTGGGGTTTTGTGAGGACGTACATCTCAAAAGCCAGAGATATCACAGCCACCAAACTGGGTACTTAGAATCACTTTTGAGCTAATATTCTACATTAGGGTGGCTTGGAAAAAAAAAATTTTCCTGATTTTAATCAAAATACGTGCACTGCAAAGTATCTTGCAACCGGAGAATTCACCCCAGAGATGAACCCGATCGGACCATTTTTAGGCGTCGCGCAAGATTTTCCAAGTTTTTCCATTTGATTAACATGGGAAGAACGTAAAGTTTCCATTCAAAAAATCGTAGCTCCGCGAATTTCATAGCTACGTTGACCCCGAAAGTTCCATTTGAAAGCTCTTTAGAAACCGTTTAAAATGGCATGCGGACCTTTGGAGTCCAATTGCCACTTCCGTCGATAATTTTCTTTTTTCGTAAAAAATTCTTCCCATGTTATTAATGTCAGCGCCAGAACTCGGACACAATCCGACTAACTCTCTCACGACTCCGATTTTGGACACTCCGCGAACACGACGAAGCTCTTCGCGCGTCCTCTATCGTTCTCGCTCTTACTAATTCTTAACATTATGTTTTTTAAAAAGAATTATTCTCCTAAATCCCGAAATTCACACGAGTGAAGCCGCGGGGAAAACTGGTTTTCTATAAAATTATTAAAAGTCGATAAATCCAGCGCGGTAAAATTAATTAATTTACGCAATTTGGAACGAATTGGGAAAGCAATCGAAGAAATGTTATCAATTCGAATGATTAATATGCGTCGCAAATATCGAAGGGCAATAAATCAAGCACCGAAAATTTCATTAATTTTCGGAAACCGATCGAATGAATAAAAGATCAAGCAATTTTATTTATAATAAATAATTAATATCTTTTTAAATTATTGAGTGACAATAAATTTAGTATCGAAGTGTCATCCTATCGACCGTCGCTTGTATAATCAAACATCCGTCTGTAATACAAATCCCGTAATCAGCATGCCTGAAACAACGCATAACGATCGACGAACTTCCGTCATTGCAGTGTAATATAATCATACACCACTCAATTTGAGCGACCGCGTACACATTATACGCAGCAAAGTAGGAGAAGTGCGGGTCTCAGTGGTAGTGGAAAAGTTGCCGAGCAGCCGAGTAGCAAGGGGATAGAGATGCTGCAGTACCCCGACAGGGAGCCTGACTTACGGCAGGTCAGGAATCCCATTCATTCGCGGACCACACTCCCGTATTTCCCTCCTTCCTTTTCTTTTTAGTCCGCTATTTCTATCCCAACGATTTCATCGAGCAATCAAATGTATAACGTGTCGATGTACATCATTGTGTTTTTGCGCGAGTATCCATGTACGCAACGAGCTCGAAGTTTGAATGCCTCTTTCTCATCTCACAACATACTCATTGATTCAAACATTCTGGATACGGCTACTTTGTACCGGTTAACATCTTAACTAATTCAATCGAAAATTGATGAACAACCTTACGAGATTCAAGTTGTTTAATTTTTATTTTATAGCTGAAATCTAGATATCGTCGATACGCAAATTCAAATATCTAATGAGGACAAACGTGCCAAGTTTGAGTGTATGTGTGTGTGTGTGTGTGTGTGTGAGAGAGAGGGAGAGAGAGAGAGAGACAGAGGAAGAAAGTGTGTCCATTGCCACGAATTAGTACAAGTGTGTCGAGTTTTGCAAGTTGAAAACAAATAGACATATTAGCTTTAACTTCTGAATTTTCCGCAGGAGTGTAATTGCGATCAAGATACTTAAGATGGACGCAAATCTCAATGACAAGAGAATGAAAGGTCGTACATAGGACTAGCTTATTAAGATCTACCTTCATCTATTAGGATCGAACATAAATCGCCATATTTTTTTTTGTGACGAGGTTTTGTGACGAGAGTGCGTTCACGGTTTGGTGAGCTTGGGCTGCGCCTCGACTCGACAACAGGCTGAACGCGTTCCTCTTGGCTGCCTAACCGTTATACAACATCCGCTCGGTGCTGCTATTCTACTGCTGCTCTCCTGGCTACGCTGGTGCCGGTACGTTACTGCTCGCCGGCTGCCATAATACGAGGCACGCCACTGCTTCTTCTATTCCCATTGTTCATCGTTATACAATCATCCGTTATTCCGTGTCTTCTTCACCGCGGTATGCAATAGACTACAATATACTCGTGTAAATATATTTGTATATATGGTGAAAGGAGTGAACCCATACGCGGTTAAGTGATAAGCCAGGCCCTTTTCTCGATCCCGAAATGACTTCATTCTCCATAATATTTACAATCAATTTATCATGAACATTTTCAAACCAGGAATTCATCTGAAAAATTGTTATTTTAGTTAATTTCACGTTAGTTCCAAATCGACTGTCAAGTTTAATAAACAAACTTGTTGTTTGTTCGTTCGATTATTTGTTATTTGTTTGGAATCCAAATGCCAGACAAGTTTTAAAAAGCGTTGAAAGAAGGTTAAATTTAAAACGAAATTTGGAAGTTTTAGATAAAATTTCGAATGACGTTTCTAATGGCGTTTCGAATGAAGTTTTTAATAATGTTTCAGATGAAGATACGAATAAAATTGTAATGAATAATATTCAACGAAATCATTTGGGAGATATTATCCTACATGATGTTAATTTTCCAGTATGAGATTGATTGCCGATTTCTTATTGATTGAGACAACTAAAAGCCAGGGATATGGTGGGTTATGTATAATTGTGCACGATTTTCATCCTTAATGCAAGTTGACCAACAGATGCTTAAAGCGCTAACAGCCTACAGCCATCAACATCTCCAATACCCCCTGCTATGCAAGCGATGCACTTTGACCATTGATGGAAGGCGCGGGTATTTTCCCAAATGGCTACTACTTGAACCCTCGACGTTGATCGATTTTAAAGATATTGTCATGACATACTTTCAGCTTCGAGCAATCGTTATTCCGATTGTCGCTGACCTGAAAATGATGCGAAATAATGGAAAGATGGGTACCGAAACCGCCAGATCGTCAACATTCGTCCGGTTATTTGGGAGTGCTCGTTAACTGAACAGTCCGGTACACTCGTGTGACTGTGCATTTTTCAGAGTTACGGACTCCGTTTTTGAAATTTGTGGATCCATATCGACAAAGTTATTTACAGACCTAAAATAGATTGCGAAAAAAAGTCGGAGAACGAAGTCCGCATAATTATTATTAATTTGCCTAATTGGATTAATAATCATAACATCTATTGGATGAATTAACTTGAATGGTTTTATTTTAAAAGTTTAAGAATTGTCATTAAAAAAATTCGTCTCATTTGTAATTCCTTTTTCTTTTCTTTCTTTTATCTCTGCGGTTCTACGTTCGTGTAAAGCCGAGTGGGCTGCGTGGGATATTTAAGTGCGTGGGCTACCCCTATGGTCTACGGAACTATCGATCGACAACGACTACGACGTCGACGTAGTCTCGTTGACGTGAGACTGCCGTTCGGTCTATTCGCTTGGGTGGCTCGCGCCCTTCTCGTTCTCCATTTCATACCACTGTTCGTCGTCGTCGACGTCGACGAGAGCCACTGAAGTGAGTTGGCCCCACCGAGAAAGGCCGGAGGTTAATGTTCCTCGTAGGTTCGTGACTCGTCGAGTAGAAAGAACGGAGATGAACGGAGAATTTAGAAGCGCGAATGAGAGAAAATCCACATTTGCCCGAAGCTATACAATAGACACTGTACGACACACAAAAGTAAAATATATTCAATTCTTCGCAGTTTGGGCATTGTATTTTAATGTCATATTGTCATTGACTCGGTATTCGTAAAACCATATGGAAAAAATTAAAACTCAATGCAGGTACTAAATCAATCGAATTTCAATATTTCGTGTGATTTTCTTGTCAAACGAACAGGGAACATCGAAAGTCTACTTTCCTTACTGCGTTGAATTAGGTAACCATAACTCAATTGATTGATGCATCATGGCTTTCATTGAATTGGTTGATGTACCCTTTTGTTAACCTTGAATAAATTCACTTTTGGGTATGTTTAAGATAAATTCAATGATTTTATGAATTACATTTATTTGATCGGACCCAAGCCATCCTTTAGTTCAATTGTAGCAGTGAAATTGCCCTTTTTCTAACTGTACAATTGTATCGTAATCATGAGTGTATTCGCGTATGCTATTTGCACGATACAGTTTGCACTAATAATGCAGAAAAGCATACGTTCGTGTATTTAAGTTTCTTTCTTTGGTTGAGCATTTTAACTCTTATCCGCGCATTGTATGTTCCGCACGGTTTTCGTTAAAAATGCAAGTGCATCGGTTTGTTTAGTTTGTTTGTTAATTTTATTTGTTGCCTTTCATTGCAGTGACGAGTGAATTAACACGCGAATTTCCTGCACACCGAGTAATTTTGGCGAGACGTATGGGGGTTCCGGTTTAGCGTATCAAGAACCAGCCAGTCGAAATGCTCTCGTTTTACAGCTAATTGCCTCCCACTTCTGCTTCTTCTTCATCTTTTTCACTGCCCCCCCCCCCCCCCCCCCCCTGGCCCTCGTTATACCCCCTCTCCCGTCAGTTACTCATTCGTCCCTGCGGCTATCGATTACTTCGGGTCGATGGGTCATATACTACCACAACGATAATTAATGATTCCAAAATTAATTGCAATTCCACACGAGAGGATAGGAGTGAAATCCAGTTTTTATTTTACGTTCGTTACGCCAGAGCAAAAGTTGATAATTATTTGTGGATAACATTCATACTCATGCGAGTGATCAATCGTTTTCGAAATTAATTACATGTCAATTTCGTGGAGCAAATGTGAATGACACGCGCTGAGGTATGGAGTAATTCTCGGTTGAACCGTATGCCCTGTAAATTGTGCATATTGCCGGGGACGAGAGATACGGATCGACTTCTCAAGGAAATAAGATTTATATGAATCAATAAGCAAAAGCAAAATCTATTTTCTGTTCTTACGCTTTTTTCGGCCTGGGAATTTAACGTCGACGAAGATTTTTTTTTCTCGATTAACCCACAAATGTTTGCAAATAAAAATATTGATAAAAACCGAATAATCGTTATTCTTTTAAGAGAGTCGAATAAATGATGTTGACAATTATTTATACCATATTAAATATCGATCCAGTTTTCATTATAGGTAAGCTATTGTAAGTTATATCGGCAAGTAATGATTTTCATGATAGTACTCTTTGTTGTGTTGAAGCCTCAATGAAGGCTGCTCAGTTATTCTTTTTGTAATGATATTGCATTGTATTGTTATAAATAACTTTTCATTGGATTCTCGAAATTCGAATGAATTTATCAAGCGATCTTCCATTCCTACCCTTCACTTACCTTTTGGCGTTCTATTACTTCAATCCTCTTGGTATCTCATCCTGGTTCTCATTTCCTACCACTCAAAGCTCTTTTACTCTGCCTCTCAGCTACTTTCGCGTTCTCCCTCTGTCCTTCTGGCTCGCTTCCGCGTCGCGAAAAAATCAATAACGACCTCGACGAGAGACGGTCGGTGGGCTATGTTAGTTTGTTTGTGTGTATGTGTGTGCGCGCGTGTGTATGTGTCCGCGGAGGAGTGGAAGTTAGTAGGTACGTTTAATGCGCGTTTCAGGCACAAGCCTCTTAAAAAGCTTTAAATTACGAGAAAAGGTTAAAATTACGTTGCATCAAATGAGATTGGGTGCTGCGTTTAATTTAAAAAAAAACACACAACTTCGATGGACTACTAGTGTCTGGGGGAAGTCGGCCGTCTGAATTCTGTTGAGAGCTCGGTGACCCCTACTAATGCACTACAGGTATTACCTGAGCGCCCTCGGGGTAGATGGAGAACCACGCGGGCCCGACCGATTGAATTCGCGCGCGAGCCCTGCGTCGTCGCCGTTCGTGTACTTGCTTCTTCCGCTACTTCGCTCGTTTGCATATCCGTATGCGTGCAAGCGTTGCCCTTCAAGCGATGTGCTATATATCGTTCGTCTCTCTCAGATTGTGACAAGAGCGAGGGAGATAGCCGAATTTTCCGAAGTCATTTATATCGACAGTGATTGATCTCTCGTATAGAAAATTAGAACGATTAACCGCAGAATTCCGAGATTCAGTCAACCGTTCTCGTATTTCATCCGAGAGCTCAATCGTGGTCGAGAACAATGGTTTAGAGTTTCGGGTTACAGACCGAGCACCGGCATATTATCCGAAGCTGATGTGCTACCTCGACTGAGTTGCCATAAGTGCGAGTGAGATAGCGATACTAACGATAACCGGTTGATAGAGTGACAACGAAATCAACGTGTAGCACATATGACGTCAAAAGCACATGTCAGAACGCGCGCATACCCTTGGGACTTGTATCTTTCCTGCCTTCGACATGCATATTTCCTAACTGTGTAGAACTAACTATCTAGAAGCCAACAATTATTTGACCACCCGTTTTGCATGTTCGAACTATTTCAGAATTGTTTTGTACCAGTTTCAACCATATGAATCAGGGTACTCCGAAATAGTTGTAAGCCAGTTGAGGGGGTCTAGCATTGCCCAGAACCACATTGGACTAGTTTGAACTACCTGGAAGATCCTAGATCAGTCTAGTCTACCTTAGTTTCGGTTCAAGTAACGTTTCAACAATGCGGGAGTAACAATCGTGGATGCACGATTTTGTCAGATTAATTCAAGCTGTTTACAGCGTGGGATATAATACAGGGAAGCGAGATAGCACGTCCCCTAACTATGGGTACGGAATCGGATCACACAATCCGTCGAAAACGTTCGTTCGACAGTCGCCGATACGAGCACTGGAAACCGTAATGGGTTTCCCTGGTGTGCCTAGAGTTAGGGAGTACACGTGGTACAGCTTGGCGCGGATGATGCTTCTGCCACGTGACTTGGCGATAGAAGAAAATAAATAATTCAGCATTATTTATTCGTATATCTATTTGAATCACGTACAGTCAATCGGACTTCAAATGAAGATTATTTTTTCAAAGTCTGTTGCTCCAATGCATCGTCATAAAATACTAAAAATTAATAATAAAGATCGGTGAAAATTGGTTTTTGTCCATCAATGGTCTGGAAAGTGACATTTATTTATTGTCGAAAGCATCTGCAATGGACACAATGTATAATTTCTTTTAGAAGGGAATATCGTTAATGTAGATATACCAAAGAGGCCTTTATATAAATATACGTATAAGTGACTTTTAAAATAAGGTTTCTGACGAACTTTGTTATTTCTATAACACTACATAACAAGGCGACCTTCAAAACTCAAATTTGGACAAGTTCGCTAACTCCCTGATAATTATTATTTAATAAGGACGATTCGTTACGTTACGAGGTTATCGGAAGTTCCGTGAGGGTCGAAAGTAGGCCCCGAATCCCCCGTATTTTTCACTACGTGATATGAAAATAAATTCGGTAGCATAATATTCGTATTCTTGTTGTCAAAGTTGACGTGAAAGTGGTAACCAAAGCAACGAGTTTCGTATCCATTTCTTTTTCGAATAACGCAGAATGGAGAAGGCATGACGGGTGGAAATGGTAATTGGATAAGCCTGTATAACGAAAGTACATACGCGTTGGGGAAAGGGTTTTTTATCTTTTTTCCGTTTTTTTTTCGTTTGGGAATGGGCGAGAGAAGAGGTTGAGGATGAGTGTCGAAGGTTCAAGTGCGCGGGCGCGAAACCCATACGGCTGGTGCTGCTCTTGCGCGACGCCCTCGAGTTCGTGAGAGATGTCGCTAGTTACGCGAAAGAGGATGCACGGTAGAGCCAGAAAGGGATGAATAGCTTGGAGCACGAGGGGTGATAAAGTGGAAAAGCTCGTTCGTAAACAGACACGGAGGAGTGAGACGGAGGAAAAGGCGAGAGCGAGAGAAAGAGTGTTGGGACGTGGGGGAAGAGAAAACACGGTGGAACAGAGCTTGCGTGCACGCTCGACCGAGGGCATATGGACGAAGCCTCGATGGCGCCAGTGGGGAGTGTATTGGAGGGTACGGCGGATATCGCAAGAAGGGGTAGAAAATAGAGAGGTGGTTGGTTCGTGACTCGCGCAGGAATGTAACACCGCAATTGGGAGCCCGGGTTATTTAAGCTTACCACCTAACCTCACTGTGCCAAATAATACTGTGAAAAGAATCATGAACCCTCGAAAAATCGTCAATAGAAAAATTCAACAATTATTGTTCGTTTTTTAAGACGGATTTTTCCGTAATTTATGTATTTGTTGTTGTTTTTTTTGCTCACCTCGTCCTCGCAAGTTGCCACCGTGTTTACGGAATCCATGCTCTGCGATAGCGGGGCGTCCATGCTGTTGTAGCAGACCAACTCCCTTGACGTACTGGGAATACCGGTTGACGCCGTCGTGATTGAAGATGCGATTCGAGCGGGTGGTGGTGATGAGTCCACCGTTTCCCGTCTCGGGCGTTTTAGGGCGGGCGGCGTTATGGTTGTACTGGCGAAGACGACGGGGCGCCTCCACGACTTTATCAACGCCGAATATTCTATCCCTCCCTCTCCTACCAAAAACCTCCGCCCTTCTAGCCCTTGCTTTTGCCTCGTTGCTCGAACTTTCGTCAAATTTTCGTCAAATCTTCGTCGTGTTCGATTATATTCTTCAATTATTTACACGTGTACGTGTCATTCGTTCAATCAAAAATTCTCCTCGGTTCTCGGTTTTCCGTCACGGCACAACAAAAGTTGCGTTTTTCGTTGCGATAACGAGCGGGCAAGAAACTATAAAATGTTCTAATTGTTCTCGACGTTCTTGTGAGTTTGAGCTTGAATTGTTATTGTTTTTCGTTTGTTCGTCGTGGCGAAGTTGAGGGTTTGGGGATATGAGCGCTGCGCTTGAGGCTCTGCACCTGTCGCTGTTGACCACCGGATCGCCGCTGAGAAACCGTGTGCGGCGGTTGAACAACTGCCGGGAAACGCGCCGCGCGAGACACTGCACACAGGAGCAGGTGTTTCCGGCGCACACGATGCCCGCCTTCTATTTTCGAAAGTAATCGATATAACGACCAAGCGCCGCGTGCGGAGAAACCTAGAAGACGGGGTCCTTCCGCGTTATGCGCGCCCAATCGAGTAACATGCACGAGCTTTTGCAATTTTTTTTAATTTTCTCAACACTTCGGGGCTTGCGGTATCGTAAAAATTCGTTTTTTTTCGATTTTCGAGCTTTTTCGAATGAGAACTTCTTTCCGTCACGAATTTTTCCGTGTTCGTTTATGTATTTCGAGTTTTTTTTGCACGTAGGGTAGCAGAAATTTTGTTGCTTCGAGCTTTTTCAAAGACTACGAGAGAGATTAAACGGGGACCGGTGTTTTCAAACTGGTTCGCGTCTTCAACGTCAAGGCTTTGGACCGTTTTTTGACAATACTCTCAGTTCGCTGAGGTTCTGATCTCATTACACGGTTATTTTTCTCCGTTATTCAATGACATTCGTACCTTTTGAAAACTCAATTTCATTAGAGCAACACTCTGGATGGATCTTTGGCTTGGACCCACGAAGAAATTGTTATTAATTCAATCAATTACGTATCCACCTTGACTCGCGGAGTTCAATAGCTCGAGCCACACATTTATAAATACTTTTGTAAATGATTTCTCTCTGTCTCTCTCAAAATTTCATTTTCAATATTTGTTGCCGTTGGTAATTCGCGTTTTTCCCAAAGATCTTCTGCTTTTCTTCTCGGGGTCACACCGGTTCGGTCATTTGTGTAAATCACAGTCGACAATCGTCCCCACTCTCTCGTTGTCCAATTAAATAATAATTAGATAGGTAGACTCATTCTAAAGTGTTTGCTACCACGTAGCCTATCGATTTTCGCGTTCCCATTGATCCGAATAACAATTGTTACAAATGCGTGTGATTTTGTGTCCAGCTTCTTTTTATTTTACGTAATAAAACTTATAATCGTCGGTTTATAGTTTTATTATTAAAATTCATAATACGTCTATGCGGTTGTTATTTATTTATTTTCAAAAAAATCTTCAACTTTCGTATGGCCGAAAACGAAAAAAAAAATGATAAAAGTCAAATGAAGCACTGACAAGTAAGGAATAATATAATAATATGATGACGTAAGTTCTGCGACACGGCTGGTACGCAGGTTGCCGATAGACTGACTGACACGACGATGCCTCCCCCCCGCACTTGTTCTAAAACACGGTTCGTTCGTTCGTGGGAACACGGAGGTGGGGGCGTCGGTGAACGAAGGCAGAAGGCGAAGGGCGAGGGGAAATTGCTAGCTGGTGGCTGAGTATGCGCCTGTTGTAATGTTCGCCTAGCTCGGCTTGGTTTCCCTGCTGCTGCTGGTGGTGGTTCTGCTGGCTCTCGCGGTTTCCCCCTGATGCAGGAAGCCCAGAGGGAGCCCCTCATTGGCTTTGCGTGCTGCACTCTCGTGTCGCGCACGCACGTTCGTGCGCGATACGGGCGTTCGTAGTCGTGGTAAAGCGAGATAAGAGACGGGGTAACGTCGGGAAACCGACGAAGAAAACGATACGATGACGACGACGACAACGGAGAACGGTAGTAACAGGGAAGGAAAAAGTAACGTAGAGAGAGGGAAACCGATGGTTTGCGAGTAGGGGTCGCACATGACATGGCGCGCCGATAAGGTATCTTCACAATTGGCCAAATTCACTATAAAAATATTCTTCTATGTAATGGAAAAACATTTTACGGCAATGGAACATTTTTTTGTTCTTCTAAGGATTGGTTAAAATTATTTTGAAATGGACAAAATTATATCATTCTGAGCTAATTCTTCATATCGATCATTAAGGGCTTACGTACGCTTGCGCACGCTGGAAACCGAGTAGATTTGAAAAATTATTATAAAGGTTATATGGTGAAAAAAAAATTCAATTGTTCATTTCACATTCTTTATTAACTTTTCAACTAAAAGATTTTTTCTTTAAATCAGCATTATTTCTTACGTGTATAAATGGAGTATTGATGAAAACCTCTGGTCTGCATCATAACTTCACTAAAAATTATTTAATCTGCAAAAATAGAAGAAGCATCTAGTAAAGTAATGTTGTAGTTATTGTTTGACGGAAGGCATTCTTTTTCTCAAAAATGAAGAAATTGCATTATTTCAAACTCTAATATGCGGAGGAAAAAAAATAGTGTTTAATCATTCATAAAAAATTGTCCGATCGAAGAAACAAAAAACCTCGCGTCAAACTACAGAAATCAAGATTTAAAAAAAATGTTTGAAAACATTAGAAACTGACGGAGTTATCGTGCAGACTCTGTCTAAAAACATAAGTTTGAAAACGTAGTATAATAATGTTAATATTTTTTCCAAATTCTTACCGTTGAAAGGTTAGTGAAAAATGTAAAATCAATAGTTTCATTTTTCTCCCCATATAACCTTTGTAATAATTGTTCAAATTTACTTGGTTTGGACAATAATTATCCGTTTTTTTGCGCTAAGGGATCATGCTAATGTCAAATTAATATGTTAATGTCAATATTAGTAAAATTCTCAATGAAAATGAACTATTTTTATGAAACCAGAGGAGTATCAAACGTATCTGGCATCGACAATTGATCATAAATACAGACTTCTTGTCGAAGTCTTGTTTTTGAAATGTTTAACTTTTGTTTCAAAATATTTTCCTTTTCAAACGTTGAAAACTGACAAACGGAGAGTCTTCGAGCCATCTGACTTCACTTCAGTCAAACCATTTTTCCCATCATACCTTAGAGCGGTATTAAGGGTTTTCTTTATTTTTTAAAAGTTTGATATTTTAAAATCAAAAGCTGCTGGAAAGAGATACGTAATTGTTCAATTGCTATCAATTCGTTCATTTTGATCGGGAAGAAAAGGCGCCATGCCGCTCTGGAGTTGTTCATACCGATTAATAATACGTCGAGTGTTTTTATTTTTAAACAATTTACGAAGATGTAAGAGCTCTCGACATCAAGGACTATCAGTCAAAAGGATATCTCTGAAAACCGAAAAAAAAATTTTTTTGTACCGACGATATACCTCGCGGTATGAACGAGACCTTAAGCAAGCATGCTGGTAGACCTGACGAGGTAGGATGAAAGAAGGAAGGAAACAGAGTGCGATGCCAATATACGGTGGGGGTAACAGCAGGGCATGGCGCTTAGTCAGGCAGTCCAGGGCATGATCGGTCGGGGGGAGGAGTACTTCGGGAAAGCGAGATCGCGCAAGGTAGTACAGTAACGCGTTCATCCAGAGGAAGGAAGACAGACAGAGACGAGGCAGAATGAGGGTGGGGGTTGGTATCAGGTGCGCCGACGCCAACAACGACAACGACGTGTACGCCGTCGATCCTCGACTTCAGGAGAGACGACTGTATACGTACCGAGGTCTTCCTTCCTCGTCCGACCTTGTACTTCTTTTCTTATATTTTTTTGTCGTTTTTTACAATCTTCCCTCTCAATCGCTCATCTCTCTAGCTGCTACGCTGCCGTACACAATATTCAGATTTCTCATCCACGCAAATGCGCGCGTCTAGTCTCGGGGACCGAGAAAGAAGAAGTATTCTTGTGATCCTCATTTCCGCGGTAACGAGGATTTATTCCACAAAGACTGAATGCGGAAATGCGGATGCACCTGGAAATTCTATGCCCAGCATTGCTCGCGTTTGCGGCTTTCCATCATACGCCTTCGATGCGCTATTTATGCGCGTATTTCCATCGTGCATACAAATACTAAAGAAAGATTATAAATTCAATTTAAATCAATCAACCTTTTAGACAAACTTTTCAAATAGGCTCGGCGGAAATTTCAAGTTCGCATCGCGCGTTTCATGTTCGTAACTTGTTTTTTTTCCTTTCGTTATAGTTGTGACGGTATTTTTGTTAGAAGTTTTTATTGTATGAAAATTAATACAACATTTGGAGAAAAAAAAAACAGGACGAGTTCGAGGGCCACATTTTCGAAGATGCCTAATACAAGACTATTAGCGTGTGCGGCAAGTGAATGCACGGTGCCAGGCACGCTCTATCCCTTCGCGGTGAGGTCGAGGGGGCTCGTGCCTTTCCCACATTGGGGGACGTACTCGGTCTACCGGCCCGGATCAGAGGCGAACGTGTCAGGTGGCTTTTCTTTAAATGCACGAGCGAACAGGAAACTTGAGGAAAAAAATGGGCTTGTCTCGCCGGATCGACCATACCGTCAGACGGATTGCGAACGGCGGTGGATTATGAGCAGGTGGCACGGCAGCTTTTCTTTAAGTGCGTAACCATCGTTAAAACCATAAAGTCGATAAAAGTCGATCATAAACTTTCGAGCGTAGCGCTAAATAATATATAAATCGAATATCCTCGAGTTTATTCCGGTCGAATTGCGAGGTACCATTCTTGATTAAGGTTCAAATAAATAAAGGTTTTGATGATTCAACTGGAACAATGGAAAATTAACCAATGAACCATTACAATGACGGCGCCACCGGTAGTGTTGCCAGCATCGGGGTCACCACGTGTATTTTCCATAGATTCACGCATTACCTCTACAAGAACTAGAATGGTTAAAAAAACTTCTATCTTCTTTGGTGCTGCACTCTCAAACGTTAATTTTGGTTCTCGAAAGTAACCACCTATAATTTGAACAGCCTAGGTCATGCGTAAAAGGTCCTGCTTTTCGAGAAGAATTTTTTTTAACTACTCCCGGGTTGTCTCCTGAATTATAATATTTAGAAGAAAATATTAAAGCACTTAGTTTATTGAAAATTTAATTTCTAAAAAAAAATTATTCACATTAAAATGTATTACTCGGTATGTGTGTACTGAAATAAAACGACATATTTACGAAAAAAACAAGATTATTGACGGAAGTTCCGATCGGATTCCAAAGGTCTGCATGCCATTTTGAGAGATTTTGAAAGATCTTTCAAATGGAACTTACGGGATCGACGTAGCTATAAAATTCGCGGAGCTATCGTTTTTTAATGGAAATTTCATGTTCTTCCCATGTTAATCAAGTGGGAAAACTTGGAAAATCGTGGGTGACCCCTAAAAATGGTCCGATTGTATTCATCTTTGGGCAGGATTCTACGGATGCAAGATACCCTGAAGTGAATGCTCACCATTTGAAATCGGAATTTTTTTTTTTCTCGAGCCACTCTAATATATATGTACGTAGCCCTAGGGCTTAGCGGAGCTCTATTGCAGAGGGCAGTATGCATTCCCCCGCCAGGTGATGACCGTTCGGGTCAAGCCGATACGACCAGGTGAATAATTTCACGATTTCGACGTACAACTCCGTTCATATGTACATGTATACGCGTGCAAGTATGGTGCGGAGAGTGTAGATGGAACGATATATAGTCATTGGAAACAGTCATATGGCTACCGGTCGTACTTGTTGGAACAGACGTGCGGGGGTAGCCCGAGCTGCTACCCGTAGCCGCGGCTGGCGCTGCACCCTGCACCAACGAGGTTGCGCCAGGTGGCACCGCCACGACGTCATCGATCCCAACCGATATTTCATCAATAATGGAGAGACCATGTTAGGCGGTTGGTTGTGCCATCCCGAGTGACTAATACCTTACGCCAGAACTATATACATACGACTTCTCGCTATTATGCTGATATACATTTTTGCTTTTTTGCTTTAACCGCGTATAGAAGACAGATCTGGGGTATTAGTAGGAGAAGGAAGAGGTTAGGGTGACACCACCACGCAGCGCTCTTCGTGTTCTTTTCGTCGTGCCGGGCTGCCTGAGCTCGTACCTAGGACTCAAACCTAGATATATAATAAAATTTAATGGATAACCACCCACTCTCGTACTCCCTCCCAGTCCATGATCTTTTTTGCCCTTTTCACGACACCGGGAGTCGTCGCAATCCACCGCGTATTGTCCACCCCTAAGAAAGCCGCGAAAGGTGAATGAGAGATTATTCATTGTGTCATACACCTATTCCTTCGTTTTATTTCTTACATATATGCTATCAAGCCCTTTTGGCATTCACCCCTTTTCCCACAATATTCAAATGTGATTAACCATAACGAAATGCTAATCGAAGAATTACCTTAGACGAGGTTATTACGGAAAATTACTACGGTACTTTTTACGCACTCAGAAAAGCCCGGAGTATTTTCAAAACCTTTAATAAAATAGAATATTTTCCATATCTCCGTTCACCTCTCGGGTGAGAATCGAGAGAAGTGACGCAGAATTTCGAAATCCACTCAACCGTTGTCGTATTTCATCCGGGAGATCAATCGCGACCGAAAATAATGCTCTTCAGTTTTCATTACTGACTGACATCATTCTGATGCCCAGTTTACCTGAAGCCATCAATATAAATCACAACGTTGCTACGAGTAACCTGACAAATGACCCGTATACATTTCTACTTTACGGACTGCGAATGATTGCTAACTCTCAATTTAGTACTTATCAATTCCCTTTTATTTTCCCCATTATATCGAACGGTTTTTCTCCGGCGGAATCTTTTGTTTTCCCGTATGTATTGCAGTAAAAAAATGTTGTTGCAAGGAGACGTTAATTTTGATTTGACTGCATTAATATATCACGCGTTTGCGTATTGAAAATGTGAGATCCCTATACCGCAAGTGCCTAGTTACTTTACATTTCGTCACGACCGATCCGCAATACGGCTAATAAACTCACGTGAGATGACACATACCAGTCAGAATATAATGTTTTTCAAAGTCCCCACGAGTGGTACCAAAAAAAGTATTTTACGATTTACGATCAAGTTACGGCGTCATTAGAAACACAATGCAATACTAGGGTAATCGTTTTTCTATATCTTCAGAATTCTTCGCAATTGGTAGATTTACCAATGAAGGCAACATTTTAGATTTTTATAAAAACGATTTTCATACAGAAAGATTCTTATCGGATAGTAAAATGTTTTCGGCCGTATAGTAAAATGAAATAAAACGGAAGTAAATGATTTGGAAGCGACTGTCGAATTTTTAAAAGCAAAAGAATGGAGCGTCGAATTTCTGCCTAAATACGCACGTTTCATTCGTTTGCTTCTGACGATTGCGGGAAAAAAGACTCAACCATATAGCTATTTCGTATGTGTATTTTTGGACATGGATGTCCTGTTGAACGAATTTATCACAAATGATTCAAAACGAGCGGCATCTTTTCCATTTGTAAAATAAAAAAAATCGAATCGTAAAATCGTTGTTATTTGGTTGTCATTTTTCACCTCCCCTCCTTCTGCCCCCCCCCCCCCCTTTACTCCACAACCCGGCTCAAGCCCTTCCGCTGATCCTGCAGTTCATTGAAACCTCTCGGCTTTGGAGCCAAAGGTTGAGACTCGCTGGTTGGACGCGCGTGCAACCCTGCGTGGAGAGCCACCATGGGGGATGGAGGAAAGTGGCCTTTGGGAAAGTGGCCCTGTGTCAGTTTGCCTCAAGTCTCCCACCCTTATCCCGAGCTCACCCGAAGGTGAATCGACCAGTGGGTCTCAATCTGCTGTTCGTCGTCCAAATTTCAGAGCCCGCAGTTGACGCGATTTTCGTGTTGGTGCATAATGTTTTTGTCGAATGTTCAATGGATATCCAATTTTAATCATCATGTCCGTCTGCGCTGATTCGAAAATCGCGCCAATTACGGGCTCTGAAATTTGGACAACGAACCGTAGATTGAAATCCACTGGTCGATTCGCTTTCGTGTGAGCTCGGAAAAAGGGTGGGAGACTTGAGGCAAACTGACACGGCGGCACTTTTCCAAAGGTCACTTTTCGCCATCCCCAATCTCCATACAGGGTTGCCACGAGCCGGTAATATTAATTTCTGTCTTACGATCTGCGAATGTACGCTTTTGTTGGTACTATGCCACTTACCTTACCAGTCTCTACTCTGGTCAAATCCTTTTACATTTTCCAATGTATCGTCCGAGCTGGCGTGGCTGCGAGTCGATGGACACAGACCGACCAAGCTGTACGCTGTACGACGGAGGAGCGATATCGAACAATCGACCAGCGTCGGTTTATGGACGGTGGGGGGTCGAGTGGTGGGCGGCAGGCAGCTGTACGGCTGTCAAGCTATCCGCTGCTCTTCTGTGGCATCTCGTTCGGTTTACTCATTTCTTCGGTTTGCACGCTCGTGTCCAAAACTATTTTTCTCTTCGTTTTTGTGCTACCTTAAAATATCCGTCGCGTACGTGAAGATTTGTTCAAAACGTTTTGAACCGAAAATCTTCGTGCGTCATTCAAGCAAACGATAAGGAAAAGACCCAAACAAGAATCGGTAGAACGCGAATTATTTTCTTTCGGGCGCGCTGCAAAATCGTGCGTGAAATCCGTGGTCCTCGCCCTCCCCCCACCTCACCGCCCTTGTATGCTCTGTCCGTTGACGGATAACATTCGACACGACGTGGACGTCACGCGTCGCAACAAAATGAGGTACCGATTATTCAATTTTCTTTTTTTTTTCTCTATTTATGTATTTCAATATGTATATATTGCAACTTGGTGATTTTTTAGTATCGTTCGAGTGAGAAAAGTGAAGCTATCTCTCGATGGCGAATTTTGGTCACCGAATCCACTAATTTTTGTTTCCTCTCTTTCTCTTTTATTAACCATGTATACATTTGTCCGCTTCGGTCTCTCTCTCTCGCCGTGGCCGTGTGCGTCGCGTCGCAGCCACTGACCAATCGTGGCCAACGGCCTACTTAAATTTCACGTTTGCCGAGAGATTCCGTCTGATCTATTTTCTTTTGTCTCTGGATCATCGCCAAGTTCTTCTCATTTGCCATTTCAGCAAATTCTTGTTCACCTTCTAGCGTATTGCTAATGCATACACGTCGTCGTAGTTTAACAAATTAAAGAGAGTGAGAGAACAAACACCGATGCGCACGCGATGTCCGCCGCGCATGCGCGCACCTGCGGCCGCCATCTTCGTTTCAACTGACGTTTTGCCTCGCTCTCTCTCTTGCACGTCGGTGTCACTGATTTAGATCGGTCCTTTCTGCGGCTGGCGTGAGACAAGTGGCCTTCAGGGTGGATGAATTGTCAACAATTACTTTCCTTTATTTTATGTTACTCCTTCGTACGACTCGTATGCAGGGATTGGCATTTGTTCAATAAAAATTTATTTGAAATAGTTTTATTGATAAATTATTATGGATTATGATTGCTATTGACTATTATTATTAATTGTAAAACACTAATTATACCAAATTATTGATTATTATTAGAAAAATGATAATTTCAATTGTTTCATGACAATCAGTCATAATTATTTGTTTAACAATGGATCTCAAAAACATTTTCATTGAATGAATGCCCATTGTTAAATTTCTCACAAATCATTTCCGTCTGTTCGTTCAGAAAAATTGTAATCGTCATTGTAGATAGACGAGCCTGTAAATTATGAGGATTACATGGTTTCCTGCAAAACTGTGCGGTGGAAACGTAAAAAACTTCAACAACATTTTTAATCTATTGGATTTTGATCAATTTTCTGTTTGATAAAATTTCTCTCGGAGAAATTTCAGTCTCGTCGTCTCAGTTGTGAGGGCTCTTTGGTGGCTAAATTCTATTTTCATCTTATATCAGTCGGTAACTTCATTTATTCTAGGAAGAAATTAGATTTGGCACCGACAACGTTCTCTCGGCTATTTAAATGCAGTTCCGAGTTCTTTGAACTCATAAATTAGCCACAAATAGAAGATCGGACATGCAGTTTTCTGTTGCTGTTAACGGATATTCGGAACTATATATTCAAGCATTTCCAATTAATGTTATTTAAATAAAATATGTATATTTCTTTTAAAATCAATTAACATCGTTAATGAATTTTGTTTGGGTTTTTTTTTTGTAGCGGTAGATCCCAAATGACCGCGATGAATGGGAAGAGGCCATCGTCGATTCCTGCGAGGCATCAACAACTGCCTTCGGAGTCGTCGTCGCAGCACTTTGATCTAATAAAATATATTTACGAATGTGAGTGATTTGCCAAATTGACATTATTCAAACTCATTGAAATTGATGCTAACAATTCCCTGGCCAACTGTATTTTCCGTTTACAGCTTGGAACAATGTTTCGAGGGAGTTGGACATGTGTCACAATCAATCGCACGGCGACTCAACCAATTATAGGAATGGAGCTTCGGTTACGTATTATCACGAAAGGGAACCCAATCCTCAACTCAAAGGTGACTTAATTTTTTCTTTCTAATAAATTCATTACTCTTAGATCGCAGTATTCCATACGAGAAGAAAGCTAATCCAAGTTCTTGCTTATGATTCAATTTATCTCAAAGCAGGATTAAGCGAAAAACTAGTAGTTAAAAACACGTGGAAGTTATTTATGCAGCTCTAAATTGTACTTTAAACAAAATTACAATGGAGATGGACACTTGAGAAACGAGGTTATTTAACCTCTTGAAATTTGAATGGGGTAGTAAAAAGATACGTCGACTTAATTTCATTAAACCGATGATTTAGAAATAAAATTAAAGTTGGACGGAAATCAGGTAATTTTTGGTGGATTTTAGCCATCGAAGATAATTATCCCTCGTTTGAGGTGAGGATGATAAAAGATAAATATTTTATCGTTTTCTAATAAGAAAGTTTCAATCTAAACAACCTTTTTGGTGCACTCAAAATGATAATTCTCACTAATTTTTATTTATTTTTTCAAACAACTATTTTGATCGGTTTTACGTATAAAAAATGATATTGGATATGTATAAACGAAAAGAACACTCGTACCTTATTTTTTGCCACTCTGAATCATACTTTAAAACGTAAAAAAATTTAAATGTTTGCGTTTATAAATACCAATGTAATTTTGATAAATTTTACGATGGTTTTACAGATTTCGAGCCTTTCAATCTGGAGGCCTGGTGGGGACAGCGCGTAGTACAGAGTATCACGAGAAATACCGCGAATTCCTAGTGCCAGGCCCCCTTCAACGATCATTGCCGAAGCTTTTCTCACAAGCATAAAAAACAAAAAAGATAAATTTCGCAGCAGCGTTGTTTTTTTTCTTCGTTGGTAAATTTTTATCCTTGCTGCGTTAGGGTGAGAATTATTTTCGAACGATACGCAAGCGACACATGTAAACAAATCACAGATGAGTCGAAGAAACACGACGTCGGCTCTATTGATGAGGTGATGATATCCGTATTTAAAAGGAAAATACGAATTGATTTTTTTTTTCTATTATTTTTTTTTCACACTACGATGAAAGGCGTAAGAAAATTACGTCGGATTTGACTTGGTATTGGTTCGGTTTCTATTTCTTTTTTCTTTTCTCGACGCAACACATTCCTCTGTCGAGTGATTTTCTTCGAATCCTCGTTTAACATTTTTGCCAGCAGAGCATTCCCTAAAGTTGCTCAAATTAAGAAGGAGAAGAAAAAACGTCGACGAATAATTTATAACGATGAAGAAAATATTTATTTGAATTGTATAATGGCGTTGTGGAGGTGGGAATCGCGTTAATTCTAGGAAATAAACGAAAAAAATATAATAAATAATAATAATAATAGTGAGAAGCAATGTTTTTTTATACTACGAATAACTTTGACGCGCTTCTTTGAAATTTTCCCTACGAAATTACTCACACGAGCCTTGCATTTCTTCTTAAGCTTTCGCCATTGGCTTGAGATGATGAAAAAATCAATTCACAAAACACGCAATGATTCCCCATCCGCCTAAGTAGATAAGTAGTAAGTAAGTTTCGGTAAACTAGCGTTTAAATAATTTAATTCATAACTTAAACAATGTAATTACGATAATAATTTTTTCACGCCGGATAAATTGTTAGAGAAATTTTATAGCCGAAGACAATCGAGTCTCTTTGTAGATAATATAACTAATGTTCAATTGAAAGAAAAGAAAAACCGAAAAAGCAAACACGAATTTTCAATGAGATCGATGTAAATTTGCACATTTTTGACTCGTAATTTATAATTTTAAGATCGTATATTTCACGCGATCTTCATAAAAATGTAATGACAATTTTTTTTTTTTCGCCTCGGAAACAATTGATCGTTTCGCCGGCGCAATTTTTCAGCTATCGTGCAACTTACAACAAGATTCAAATAATTGATTCTGCATCGAATTACTGCAGTAATTTATTTTGAAGCTGATATAATTACATAAAGATTGCATCAATTTTTTCCGCAAGAATGACAAAAAAAAAGAAGAGAAAAATAATGATTGGTACGAAGAAACGAAATACGTCGTGATTGAAATTGGAAAGAAAGAATTTTACATCTATTTATATATGTATGTATCTACACATGCTACATGTATGTATGTATGTATGTATGTATGAATGTGCGGGTAAAGAAAGACACAATAGACTGGAAAGTACGTTGGAATAATGTTTATAAACTGCGAGCAAAAATAAAGTCTAGCAATGATGCGTTTGTACACAAATTAATCAAATGTTTTTCAGTACTAAATATTGTTTACCACTAACAGTTGAAGTTTTCAAGTTTCACTTGGAAAACAATGTCCAACGTTTCATCCGATAGAATTTTTCATCGGTTTCATCGGTTTTTCATCGGATAGTTATTTATTCTATCAACGCTCGAGACGTTCAACACAATCGTAAAATTCGTCACCCAAGACTTTAACGTCATTCTTGATCATCGAACGTGCTTGTTCCAAAGCGTTTTTTTTCAGTTTCGCTACCGTGCGTTCTAAATTCATCAGACTTCGTTCCATGGCTCTTTTTTCGGTGTTCAGTATCTTGAATGACAGGAAAAAGAAAATTCAGTACTGACTCAGTTCTGATTCAGACAAATTCAGTACTGATTGAGTTCAGAACTGTACGAGAAGTTAGTAAGGGTGATCGGGGCCAGAAGTAACAGGAGTAGGTTGTAACAGTGAGTATATCTTTCGAACGAGGAAAGTAAAATGAATGGTTCAGACGCGATAATGAAATTTACACCTCTTCCCACCTCGTTTTCACGCCAGTCGCGCCGACGTCACTACTGTGTGCGATTTTTTGACATGATAAGTGTTGATGTACTACGTTATATGTATTTTTTTAACGGTAATTAATATTGGACCTCTGCTTTTAATTATAGTTTTTTGTTTAATGTCATCAACCTAGAGACGATTTCCACATTGTTTTTTTTATCAATGTATCATTGTTTATCATTGTTTTTTTTATTTGTTTCTGTTTCTTTTATGTAAACACCAGATCGAAAAGGTGGGATCAAAAGTAACACTCGTTTGGGGAACTTGTCACCCTTTCGACGCTTGCCCCAAACGATTATTGGCGGAAGCAGTTTTTCTTACCTTTACAAGGGAAAATACGGCAGGGAGAAACCTCTAAACTTTTATAAAAGAGGTCCCAAATCGGTCGACAAGAAGCAAAAGACGGTTATAAATGGAATATCAATGGTACGATTCAATTATATCTATTGTTAATTAAACATCAAGTACTACGATCAAAAAATGCATTATAACATGAAAGATTTCTTTTTTTTTTTGCATATGAACCAGGTTAAAGAGATTTCCAATATATTCAGTGCACCGTAAGATCTTAAAGTTTTCGCGAAAAGTGTCACAATTGGCCCCGACCTCCCCTACAATAATTGACAATCTGTACTGGACAACTCAATGACAATGTAAGCAATTCTCAATGAACAAACGACTCACCCCAACTCCAGCGTTGATCCGAGAAAATCCTTTCGATGTCATTGCAGTCTGTATACTTTTTTCCGCTGTTTTCAATCTATTTGTTTGCACGCTGCAATGCACACCCGATTTATTGAGGCTCACAATTTTTTCCACTTTATCGCCGAGATAAAATATCGTTCTGTCGATCGTAGCTTCTTCAAAATCTTTTTCCGAATCCACAAATTCGACGACCATAGTTGAATCCGTTGTCGTCCATGTTTTTGGATGTCTGATACGGAATTGTCGATTGTCGCAAATACAGAAAGTATATTCCTCGTAAGGAATACCGTTTTTGTGCGACTCGAACGCATCGACGTTGATTCGTTTCGAAGAAGGATGAAATTCCACCGACTTTGTACTTTTGTTTTCGCATTTCTTGTTATTCGTCGGAATTTCGTTAGCCAAACTCGATTGACTACCGAAAATCCTCGGTTTCAAACAACTTTTCGAACTATTCTTATTTTCTTCACATTTTTCGTGTGCTTCTTTCATTGATTTTTCCGTCTTCTCATCCGATTGTTTCTCCTCGGTTTCCCGGAACGGAGCAATCTCATTTTCTACGGGCTTTACCGATTCTTCGACATTTTCCTCAAACTCCCTCGTATTATCCAGATGACTATTATTTTCGTGTATTACGTTGGAATTTTCATCGCTTCCGGAATCTTTGTAAGATTTTTCTTGAAACTTCGGAGAAGTCAAGTCGAGAAGAAAATTAAACTGAGATGAAATTTCGTAGCCTAATTAGGTTTGGAGCAAAGTTTGGTCCGACTAATCGTCGAAATTCTAGGAGACAAACTTATGTAATTACGATCGGGTCATCACTGATTGTGTTATAGAACGACGAAACGAAAATTCGTATAGATAAAATTGCCGTCGAAAATAAACGATTTCGATGAAGCTGGAAGAATATTTACGGAGCCCATTTTATGGACGCAGAAATGCTGCGTCGAAAGTTTTGTGGAAGGGTGAAGTTTCTGGAGGAGCGTTAGATTGAAATCGAAGTAATGGCGAAAGAGTGGTTAAAGGAATAATTCGTTGATAAGTTCAAAAGTGAAAACAATTAATTTGAAAAATAAATATGACGTATAAACAAAGATACCATGCATGGTTGACAGAGATTGCTACAGTTATAAACAATGAAGATAATACAACAATTTGAGAATGCCATTAATTGCTGGTAATCTTATCGGAAAAATTTATCGGAAATCGCGGAAATGATTGGAGTGGACATCCAATTTTCCGATTGAGATGAATTCATTATTTATTTATTTTATTTATAACCCATGGTAAATTTACGATACGATCAACAAAATTGCGTCAAAATAAAGTTGGAACTGTTTCAACTTCACTATCACTGTGCAAAAATCTAGGAAAAAACTATAATTTCGGTTTAGAGCGGTTTGTAAACTATTTAGTTACTTTTGAAATTTAGTTTTTTATCTTTTTTAAAAAATGTCGCAAGAAGCGGCACAATTTGACACTGAATTTGGAATAATCATCAGTTGGTTATCTTTTATAGAAAAGAAATCTTCCATCCGCTCTAGACCCTTTCATACTGATCGATAAGTCGTATCATTTTTTGTTTGCGACCATTTCCAGAGGCCAAGCACACTACCCCATCAGACACAGTTTTTTGCGGCATCATTTTGGATCCGACAAAAACATTATCTCTTTATTATGCAGTTTATATAGGACATGACTGATTCTAATAAGCAAATAAAAATGCAGATCGATTATTTAGTCTCATTCATTGGAAAGAAACATAATGAAAAACCACAATTTTCGCGGCTATTACGCTAAAATGGTCCTCTAAGCTGTGAAAGAAAATAAATATCTAGTTCCAAGCAAAGTGGTAATGTTCCAATTTCTTTGAGGATATGAGCGAGTGGCAATGTGCGTCGCTGGTTTGAGTTTCACAGACGAGAAACGTACGTGAGGATTCGATTCGTTGAAGTCTTACAGGATATTGCTCGCTACCGAGTGACTTAAAAAGCTTGTTGAGCTTTCGTGGCGCAGAAGAGACGACCACGCTCCGTGAGAACGGTGTATTTGTGCGAAAGCTCGGCGCTTCGCTTGTCATCCTCGATAGCTCCACCGTATCGATTATCCCCGCGGGTAAGCGTTATGGTTTAGCACCAAGTTTTTTTCCAGCGAAAGCTCGGAGCAGTGCAAAGCGTTAATAACTATTCTATCATAACATTTTTCTTTTTCTTTGTTCGTGTGGGGGGGGGGGGGGGGGGGGGCAACGCGCTAAATTAACCCTTGACGAGGAACGATATCGCTTTGGAATTAAACCTCGACCATTTTCCTAAAAACATAAAGGAGAGCGTTTTGATGAAACTTCGGTTTTTCTGGTCGGAAAATTCGATAAAGCTCCAGAATCCAGACATAGATTAATCATTATTCATTTTCAATATCGAATTGAAATTTTATAAGAAAAAAAGTTAAGGGTACTTTCGAAAAGTTAGTTTAAAAATAAATTTAACGATTCTGATAACGTGAAAAAACACATGAAATGGGGCACGAAAGCATTTCCTTACTCTTCTCTTGAGACTCTTGACGACTTGTCGCAGCACTGCGTTCTGCGTTTGCAAAATTTCGAAGGTTTCATTTTTATTATCGTTTTCATCAATGCTCCAAGTGACTTGCCGCAAACTATTTATTCCTTGTTGGTACGATTTCTCTTCTTCGGCTTGCAAGCTTCTCAATGCTGTGGAAACGCGATGTGTAATCTGATTGTTGCGGTTAGTGATCTTTGAAGCACGGGTTTAACTGGGGCGGAGCTTGCGCGTTCTAGTGGTAAATTTACCTTCCACCGCTCGTTCGCAAACCACTTGAGTTTTCACACCCCGAAACATCTTCAAAGTCTCGAGGACATTCGCAAGCTCCAGAACCCGTTTGCTCGTCAAGCTTGTACGAGCTTGCGATGCATCGTGTGCTTCCTTGAAATACCTCAACTGTCATCATAAACCATAAACCACATGGGAAAATTAATCTCTACTTTTCCGAGGAAAATACGATGAATTCATCAATTAAGATTAACCAGACACCAGTAAAGGTGTTAAAAAATGGTGGTGGGCAAGTTCCTAAAATAATTTTTAACTATTTGATTTTCCGAACTAATTATCATGTTCGTCACATTCACACCCGCATGAGCTAAAAAACATAAAGACGCGAAAAGCTCACGTGCCCATGAAGCTTTGGTCGGTGATAAAAAGTTTCCCGGTCACGCGAGAGTTAGTTTTATCTATTAATCTAGAGTTTAACGTTAACTCGAGCGACGATAAAGTAAGCACCAAAGCTTTAAAGCTGACTCGGTGATTGCGTGCTTTCCCCAGGCGCAGAAAAGACTCAGCAATGAATACCATTGACGGGAAAATTTACGTTGCAAATTCCACAGAACCGTTCCATCTATGTGGTGGGGTAAGAACTCAGGCCGAAAGAAGCTTTTTTTTTTTACTACCGAGCTGTTTTAATACTCTGCACAGCGAATGACGGGTATTATCCTTTTGGCTGAGGTCACGTGGCTTTTTCTAATTTTGTTACTTACTTTTTGACTAGTGTTCTTCTGAAGCTTCAGCAATTCTCTGAAGTGTTTTTCGCTGCTTTGACGACAGCTTTCCAGGATCTTTTCGCTCTCGTTGTGTATAGTGTCGATCAAATGTTCGTGCTCGAGCTTTTGTCTGAAATTGAAAGTAAATGAAGATTAAATCTCAAGAGCTTAATGAGAAGTCATTTGCATGAATGAAAAATAAAAAATAAAAAAATGTTTATTCATTTAAAACAAAACCAATAACGCGCTATCCAGCTCAAAGGCTTATCATTTTATCGACGCGAGGGCACCTTAACGTGCTTCTCAAATTTTCATTGGCTCGTGATATCGATGTCAAAGCGAATCCAAGACAAATGGATTTTCGTGAGAGAAGCTTCGAAGGGTTTAAAGCTGCAAGCTCTGTTTTCTCCCCGATCATGTTGCAAACGTCAGAGGTTTGTATTTTAAGTTCAATACACGTAACTCAGGTTGCGATGGTGTACTCAGGTTTCTGTTCACTCCTTTCCCGATAAAATTCATAGCCCATTTCCCAGTTTCCCGATGTGCTTTCCGGGATTCTTATCGCGAAGGTGATCGTCTCAAATCGACTGTGTGTGCACAGTGTATAGAGGTTCCCTCGGTTATCCGTGACTTCCAGGACTGCGGTCGAGTATTCCAAACCTCGTAATACTTTTTCCTTCAGTACAGATTGTAGAAGGCATACCCGGAGCGAGAGGAGGAGGAGGAGCTCACTTTGTAAACGTGGCGTGTTGAGCGGTTTTACAATTTCAATATTTAATCGAAATATCTGGGTTCTGATAAAATGTTATCGCTATTTTTATCTCTGTTTCTTTCGCATTTGCAGATATCTGTAAGAACGATCTGTTGTTCCTGATAAATCTTTCAAAAATATTTTTTTATGGATTCTTGCTACTAGAATAGTTTTGTAGTAATCAGAAAATTATTATTATTTGGGTGATTTGGGTGATTATTTAGAGATCTTCCAATTCCTCAAAATCCTTCTAAAATATTTATTTATGAATTTTTGCGATTACAATAGTTTTGTAGAATATCAGAATATTATTATTATTATTTATCATTATGATTATTTTGAGACTATTAATTTATTCATGTTGATTATTTTTTCTCTTGGATTTACTGTCTCTCAGATTGTTGAATTATCTTCTCCGTAACCCAATCGAGTCAAGATCAAGTTCTTCCCAATACATATTTTGTAACGAGTCCAGCCAATGTCGATTTTTCGCTTCTCTCGTGTCTTTCCCAATTCGGTGAGACTGAAGTATAGCTCGACGATATCTAATATCCTCGAGCACACTGTACAGCATCCGAAGGACGAGAATCTGACCCCTCGTTATTTATCTTGCGACTCATGAAACGCTCACCGTCGTATCTTTCGATCTTAGTTATGCCGGTGAAGGTAGGGAAAACCAGTGGCTCGAGCTTTGCTACCGACGTAACCCCTGACGCCAATGTTCTCGTTTACTCTCACAACAGTTCAAAATTTACGACGCCATTATTAATACTTCGGTACCGCTGCCTTCTCGTACAGCTACAACCGCGTTACATAAATGTCTCAGGATTACGCGTTCTTGTTTTCATTTCTTATACAATACCTTGAGGAGCAGTGGTTTTTCCTTACATCATCCGCTTTGCAAGAAAAAATGGATAAATAAATAATATGTCCGAACATTATTTTTTTACGTTGTTTCCTAACAACGTACGTTGAACCTAAATTTTGGAAAACGTTTGATAAATTGAATCAAGATGGTATTTTTGGATTACAAACTTCATTTCTCTCGCTGAATCATTGTTTTTATAATATCAATATTATTATTGTTATAACCATCATGATTACCATACTCGTTCAATTAATTTATATCAATTAATATATTCGGAATTTATTGAGTGATCAATTTTGCTCCTATTCACGAAGGATAAATAACAAACAGGCTGGCCAGCAATGATGCAAAAATTTGTTGTAGATTATTTTTGCCCCGTCTTGTACAAATGCAATCCGTAAATCCGTAACTATTCAAAACGGAGGAATCAACTTCGTGTAATAAAATAACATTTTCGGAATTAAAGTTGATTATTCCGAGGGTTCGTACTCAAGAATACGTATAACTGAGTTTCCTGTATTGCCGCAAACAACTTCGATATTGTACCCGTTTGAAACTTCCGTGGGTCCCATGATTAAATTCGACTAGCAACGGTTCAGGTGCACCGAATGGTGTATCGAAACTTCTCTAAATTTAATTTCCGTTCGTTTCCACACCATCTTGGAGTTGCATCGCCTTCTGGTAATATGGATTTAATACCGTTGTTTGTCCTCGATTTATTTTCGTTTTGTTTATTGAGAAAACCGTTCCAATCGATTTAAGAGAATAAAATTTCTTTTGTTTGATGAACTATTTTTGTTGATCAATCGAAAGTACACAAAAGATAATAAAATATTAATTTATGTGAATTTTACTTTGTTAAAGATTTTTATATTTTTTTTCATCGTCGACAAAGTTATTATTAGGGTTTCGCACATACAAAAAACGATTTGCATGACTTGCACTGTGTCTGCCCATAAAGTACGAGCTCCGTGGCGGCCGAGGCGAAACGAAATTCGATGACGCGACACTCCCGGATACTATTTATCAGGATAATTGACAGTAAAGCCGGCGAAGCCTTACGGAAGCTTTCGACGGTATAAACCCAGCTTGTCTCGTTATCTTACACGGACGCGGAAAAAAAAAACGAAATTTAAAAAAAGTCCACGCAAAAAATATTCACTGGAAAACTTTTTAGCTTCAGATTGATAAAAATGGATGGAAGCAAATTAACAGAAGCAGCTTTTATAGGGTAAAGAAAAACATCTATCTAACGTGAAAAAATAGCCGAATTTCCTTTACTTGTCAGTGATTTTCTTCTGATGAAGAAAAGCGTCTTTCCACCGTTCTTTTTCTAGCCGAATTTCCGTCAATTGTGTACCAAGCACTGTTTGAGACTTCGCATTTTTCTCGTTAAACTCGTCCGTGAAACTTATCCTTGATTTTTCTACGAACCGAAATAGTTCTCATTAATAAAAATCGACAAAGCTAAGTTTATGAAATCAAACAAGAAGATAAGGGAAATTTCACGACGATGGGGTAACGAGCTCTCTCCCCAAACTCGGAAACAGTCCGGACGGACAACGGAGATAAAATGAGCTCACTCGGACCTTTTCTGAACTTGCAAAGCTCAACCTCACTCTCGAGACGTCTCTGTACGCGCAAGTTGGTTTCAAACGCGTTCTCGAGCTGCAAAAACTTGTTTTGAAGTTCGTCGAAGTTATTCCGTATCGTGAACAGCTCCAACTCCCGCTCCCGGAGGATATCGATGACTCGGTTGTAGTTTGGGTGCTTCATCGTCTATTCTCGTGCTTGCGACAACTCTTCAGACACGTCCGTTAGCACTTCGAAGCCTTTGAAGATTTTAATATGACCCCAACTAACCTTAACTGTCGTTTTATTTAGTTGATCTATGTCATGAATAATTATTGTTGTGATTATCATTGATTTCCATTTGCATGTTGATTCTATTGATCTTTCATGAATTATTAATTTCTTTTTATTGTCCAAAACAAAGAATTGTGGGTCATTTTACAACCATACTGACATGAAAATAACCAGGACACTATTTTTCATTAGCTCATCACAACGATAAAGGGTGGGCATTCATTCGATGAAACTGTATTTAAGATACTTTTTTAAACAAATAACTATGAACAATTACGCTGCATCAATTAATATTTTTACATTTCTGCGACGATCATAAATAATTTGGATTAATTATCATTTAACAAATAATTCTAATATTTAATAGGGCAAGATCTCAATATTCTTTGCACGACAATCTGCTGAATTATCGCAATCGCCTCTTTAATAGCAATTATAATCCATATTAATTTAGCAATAAAAGTATTCCATTTCCATTTTCATGAAATTAATGCATATTCCCAATAACGATGTTAACGGCTCTTCAAGCTGCATCCGCAAGATTTCACTTACCCCTCTGGTTCGGTCTTCGACTTTCCCCACGGTTCAAGCGTTTCAAAACAAACCCCTCGGGTGGTTACGACATGCTGGCTCTCGACGATCATCCGGTTGTCGTCTTCGATACGACCAACAACGAAACGCGAGACGATCAACGAGTTCTAGACATCATTGGGAATAGAGGTTGGGAAACGTTTTTCAATCGCCAACGCCGATCGATCGAGGCCATGAACCGAGTGCAAGCGTTAAGTAAATATTGACAAAGCTCTCGGATTCGGTGATACGCGATATAACGGTTGATTCGATTGGAATTTAAAGAAATAATCTACATTGAACAGAGAAATATTATAAACAAACGTTGCATGGTTTTGTACGAGTCGTCTTGTGCGATGATGTGTATTTATGCGTAGATCAGAGGCAATGACGAATTATGGCGAAATTGGGTTATGTCGTTGCTCGATGGTATCGTGTTTGACACGAGAGAATCCCCATAATATGCACAATGTGTAGAAAATCGAGAAACGCACACATTTACCGGTGTTCTTCTGTACCGACCAAAAAGTGATAGAGCAATCCAAAACATTTATTACGTCCGTGGTCCATGGTAGCAAATATATGTGGCGGCTTAATTACTTCTGGTAAAAACACATGTATATTAGGAGGAGTGTTATTTCGGTTATTTTTGAACCTAGTTTGGGACGGCTTGGAACTTATTTCTGGAGAAATTTATTTTATTATTCATTCATCAAATAACATTGTTATTCGACATTACGCGCGTGGTTCTGGGCTGTAATAGAGAAGTAAAAAGTTTGTGCGCTTCCGAAGTACATTTTGTTTAAAGAAATTCATACTTCAACCCTTCTACCGTATGAGTTTTTTACTGCTCTTAATTCTGCTTCTTTCTTCAGCTATTATATTCCCTCGCCGTCCTTCACGTTTTTCCACTGTCCCCCTCACTCTCTTTGCCATATGATACATTGTTATGTGCAGTGTCGTCTTTTATGAGGTTTTTAGTTTTGCGGTGGAAGTATCGTAGTCGAGCGTAATTGAAATCTCGGCTTAGAGTGAACGTGATATGGAACAGAAATTAGGTTTCAGTGAAATTGACAGTACTCCGGATTTTGAAATAGCGAATCCAAGAAGAAAAATGTTTATACATGCTTAGAATTTAATTGCAAGCTCAATAAATAGATAAAAATATAGTGGAGCATAAACGAGGCTCAACGAAGGGGACAGGGGATGTTTGTATCCTTGGAATCTTATCGAATGACGAAAGCTCATGAACGCTCCGAGAATCGATGGAGTTGTCTTGTCCAGAAAGATAACACACATCACTGGACATGTCCAAATGGCTGCCGTCGTCCTTCAAGGTACTCACGATCTCCTAGACTCATGCTCAAATGCGTCTGACATTATCCATCCGTTTCCACTAGGAATTTGACACACTCCTGTTCGCTTCACTGAGATTTCCACGCCAAGGAGTCAAACCCGTGCATAACCTATTCGTTGATGTCAAGATACATACTTCACGATCATTTGCATCGGATTTTGCTTTTCCATTGTGAAAGTTACGTGACGGTAAGAAAATTTGGTAACCATCCACGTCAACATGCTCAAAATGTGCCGAAACGTCGAGGAAAGACTTTTTAGGATGCGTGTGCGTGGGTGTGGGCGTGGGCGTGTGCGTGTTTACTTATACGAGAAGGAAGGAAAATGCATTACGAACCGTAGAGAACAAAGAAGGTCCCCGTGTATCGGACTGGATACACTCTCTACCGACTAAACCCCTTCGTGGTTTATCAACGGTTTTAGTTTCTTGCAAGACTTACAAACTCCCGTGAAACTGCCGTTAGGCGCTACGTCGTGAGGGACGCTCTTCTTTGATTTAGGTGAAGTTACCGTACATGAGCCTTTCTCATTATAGTGTTGGCAATGAGGTTAGGGTTTCTCGTAGCTTTTTTGATTATCCTGTGTTTCTTTTCCATTCTCTCCATAGATTCTTCAGGACTTATAAAGAGAAGACGCTAGCTGCTTCTTATCCGTCAATCATCGCCAGCATTCCCTTGACCATGTTATCCGGTGTTATAGGAGTGTTCAATGCAGCTTCGAGCTCGGTGCCAGGCGAACTGAACAGTGGTAACTAAAAAACGACGAGTTCCGTGCCTTCTTCTGAGCCATGCAGGCCGGACACTCGAGCGAACCCTCATATTTGTATTCATCGAGATATGTTCGAAATCATCCAAGTCGCGATAGCAAGTGTGTTAGGTAATAGTTGTCTTTCCCGGGGGTTAAGTTCACCCGGCCTGTTGTCTCGGGTATGAACCGATGTGTCCACTTTTCTTTAAGGAGGCTGGGGAGATTGCATATTTATTTTGTTGCCCTAATCATTGTGACCTTATTATATCGAGTTGAAAGTTGCCGTACTACTCAGTAGTCAGGAAAACGAGGCTTGTAAAATAATCTTACGGGTAACCTTTCGCATTTTCACGTGGTCTCTTGTACGTTGACTATTTTGCATAATTTTCAAAGCTCTGAAAGGTTTGGGCCAAGTCGAAAATGTTAGCAACATCATTTTACTGGGTACAGCTCAAAAGCTGATTAGATTGCAGAGCTTGAAATATTCAGGTCGACACGCATGCCCTGCATTTATGCGAATTCTGTCCTTGGGGAAGGTCAATCGGGTTCGAAAGCTCCTGGTAACGGCGGAGTTCGAAATTCTCGGACCATAATACCTGGTGTAGAGAGAGGCAAACATTGTTTGCGATCCTTGTTAATAAGGCACGTGGGAATTTCCGGTAGGCATGCCTGTGTATCTGCATGCACCGTAGTCAATGCACACACAAGAAGCCTTCGGTGGAGTCGTAGTTTCTGGTAACCCTACGTACACTGACGGCAGAACATTTCCTGAATTGTTCATTTTGTTTCGCTTACTATTATCGAAAAAAGACGAAGCAAAAAGTGACCACGTCCAATTTTTTATGATTTTAAAGATTTTTTATTTACTCTTTAGAAAACTAGAATTAGCCTAAAAAAACGTCCGATCTGCTGCAATGTATTGTATTAGTTGAAAGTAGTACCCGTAAGAATTTTGGATCGAATCAACGTGATCTTCATCAGAAGAAAAAGTTGTGAACGATCGAAAACAATGGAAAAATCGACCTCCGTGAACAGGCTGTTTATTTTTAAAATGATCTCAATAATAATCAACTCTTTCGGAGTATATTTTTTGCAGATATATTCAGCAGGTCATAGGGTTCATAGAAAAATGAATTCTTGGACTAACATTGTTTTACCGCGATACGGTGAGTAAACAATGTCGCCGGATGTCCAGCTCTATAATGCCGTATGTTTCACACCTGGAAGTGTAGTGTTTCAAGGTTAATTTCGCGTCTCTGTATGACTGTTAAATTATTAAAGTTCCAATATCGCTAATATTTAGTAGCGCAGGAGAAAATTAATTTTTAGGGTCTACCGTAGATAAGGCAGTTTCGTTTCAAGGATAGAGTGGATCGTAAACTTCAAGTGACATAATGATAAAACGGCTTAGGAAGGACGAGCGCGAAGATAGCTGTTGGCTTATACATGAACTTGTTTGCTGTGACAGAAGCAGGTGCTCGCTGTTGAATCAATACAATGACGGATCACGGACCCTGTGAAGATTGATGACCGAACTGTCATAGTGACACGGATATTAAGTACTCAATAGTCCGAGACTTGGGTCACCCTCACTTGTGTCCGCCTTAATATTCTATGAATACATGTTCAAAACTAAACTCCAAGATATTTACGAAATTACGGCCCCGAGATCATGCACATACACACACACACATATGTACAGACCGCCACACGTACAGAACCGTTTTAGAGTATTCCCCAAATACTTATCTTCGTATTGTTCGAAGGTTCGAAAAAGCCTGGTTCCATTTCAATGGGTAATGATATTTTCAACCACCTTAACATTTTTCATCATAATTTTTCTAAATTGCTCTCCGGCTATAAAATTACGACCAACGAGCTCGGTCGACTTTAAGAAGTTTGAGCTTTCTGAATCCACTGTAAACTGCTAATGCTGGAAAGTCGTGACTCGATTTATCACAGGTGCAACATCAAGCAAATAGCTTTATTGATGGAAACATTAGCGGTAACTCTCATACTTTTAAATTTTGGATCTTCAATAAGTCTCGCACCTCTCACTTAAGGGGAAATATCCAAGTACAAACAAATTTGTTTTAAATTTTTCATCGCTTATTTTAAAGTTTGTAGTCTTAAGAATGTGGTCTTAATTGGTGTATGTAATATGGTGTAAAATAGGGTGTAAATTGATCTGAAACGTGGTCAGGCGGCTGACTGCCCGTTCACTGCCTCACCGAGACTCTTTTGTCTAGCCGGTGTGGAGGGTTGAAGCCTTTGGGAATTCTAACGGTTCGGCTAAAGCGTCATTCTATCATTAGTTGTGCAGCAGTGAGCATCATTGATTATTTCGTGCATCGTTTTGCGAAAATGATATAGTAAATAGGATAGCAGAAATGGAAATCGTGAAAGCAAAATGACGTAAGCAAATAAAGCCAATTAGGTGATTCGTAAAAACCGACCTAAAAAAAGGGGACGTCTTAAGACGGCCGCCATTCCGTAAATTTTTTTTTTATCTTACGCTGCAAAAGGCATCAAACATGAGAATTTGAGAATGTTTTTAAAATTTTTATTCCGGTTAAACTGATTGCATGTAATCTTGGAAATCCGCAAACCGTGCGGGTGAGGGCCATTTTTTACGCCGGCCATGACAGCAACGCTCTCCGTCGATGTATATTTTCAAAGATACCTCAACATGTCAGCATACCTCAACATGTATACTTTGGAATAAAAGGAACCTGGATACGATCAAACAAATAACTTTTGAGATGATAAATCCTGAAATTCACCTATTTTTTTCCGTTGTCTGCTCGGATGTTCTCCCTTAATTCAATGCCCTACAGCGTTTCCCGATACTTTGGTTAATACAGTTAAATTTACACTCTGCTAATGACTCCGGTGAGATTCAACGGCAACCGAAACCCCAAATTATGGAAGCTTTGAATAGTACCACGAGCTTGTACGAGAAGTTATATGAAATACCGTGTTCGAATAAGTTGAGAAATGTTTAAAGCCGACATCCGAGCAGTGGCATAAAAGTATGTTTTGATGCTGTTCATCGACTTCTCTACCGTATAGTTAGATTTTAATTGCTCATCTGCAATCGATGTCCCAGAGATTTTTGACAATCAATTGCAACCAATATGTTCAGTAAGTAAGTTCATACTTTATTGTAACACTATCAAAGTAAATTAGAAGAATTTGCCTGGGATTTTTATTACGCACCGGAAATTTGAGGCTAATTTAAATCACGTTCCATCAATTGGGGCTTCATCGAGATACTGCTTTTGTAAAAAAATGTGTAGGTTTTAATTACAAGCTTACCTTCTTACTTATGGAAATCGACATTTCAGTGTGTTAAACCGGCAATTGAAATAATGATAACAGAAAAGTCTGTATCGATAATTGCAAGCTTTTACACGTATTCGGGTTTTTAAGGTATTACTGGATGAATATTTCTTTAATATTTTCGATATTCTATTCAATTCTATTTAATACATTCTATAATATTTAATATTAACAAATGTCAGAAATTCATGAAAATTTGAGAAATGATTTTTTGATT
Source organism: Sussaba pulchella (assembly GCA_963971145.1). Taxonomy (NCBI): domain Eukaryota; kingdom Metazoa; phylum Arthropoda; class Insecta; order Hymenoptera; family Ichneumonidae; genus Sussaba; species Sussaba pulchella. The sequence goes on from OZ020167.1 coordinate 463,946, forward strand.
GAATAATAATACATGAATTATTTCAGATTTTTTTCAACCACACGCCAATATCGTCGAATTCGACTTCAATTCTTATTACAAGTAGATAATTAATATTTCTAAGTGTTAATTTAATATCACTTTAGCTATTTGTAAGGCCAAACATGTACGATATGATCTAGAATTTTCAATCCACGATTCGCCGGTTTCGGTCTAACCTTTTGCCCGATGATCCGCCCAGTAAGACCTTAACACTTTCGTCGCCCCATCATCCATCTTTGGGTGACACCCAATAGCTAAATACATAGCTGAAAAAAAAATTGGGGGACAAACGTGTTAATACGTTTTCTTGTGAGCGAAGAAATATTAATAAGGGTCCGTAAATTCGAAGAAAACGCATCGCGTGTAAGATTAGACCAATTAGTCTGCGTTAGGGTGGAAAGACCCGAATCCGGAATGTTCCCCCGGTTAAGCTCGGGGTTATGTAGTTTTTGGTTGTCTTGCATTGTCACCCATCGCGCAGATCTTTTCACTCTTTTGACCTTCCTGGGCGTTGGGGTGCGACAACGAAGAAGGAACCGAAGGTATCGGAGGATGCTGGTGCTGGATGGTGGTGGTGGTAGTAGCGGGCTTCGTGCTTACATCTTTCGGGGTTTGGAACGCGTGCGCGACCATCGGGGCGGCTTATTCGGGAGCGGGGGCGCGGTCGTGGAAACAGGGACCGACAGGGCTCTTCAGTTGGGTTTGGTACGCGAACCGCGCAAGAGCTTTTTACACAGCTTTTTCATTCCATCGCGAGATCAACAACGAAGCTTTATTTGATACACCAACTGAAAAAATACAATGTCAAACGAGGGATAAATAAAAAAAAACCAGACCAGATATTTTTTACGCTCGATCGGGTTCAGTCAAATGCATTTTTGAAAAATGATTATCGAATGAAATAAAGCAAAATCTGTGGATGTGTTAGTTGTTAAAAAGACGAGTTTCTTGTTTTCAATGCCACAATACTTGCTAGGGAAAATTATTCGAATAAATTCTTCATCGTTGGGATTCTCGTAGCGATCGGAATTCGAGCCTCGTAACTGGAATTCCTTCCTGACGTTCACCAACACACGAAGATTCTACCAATTCTCCGCGGTCCTGGTATGTAAACTCATAACTTAATCATTTAATTATGATTCTACCTTTGCGATGGTCGACTAGATTAAAAATCTACCTGGGAAATCACTGTTTTGCTGGCACGCGTCATGTCTACGAGTGAAAAAACGATTTAACTATACTTTTTGCCCCAAGAATTAAATCGAGACATATTTAGTTGCTGATTATTCGAGCCATCATTCGATCTAAGTCTTGAATAATTTTTTATCGTGACCAGTCCGATGTGATTTCGAGGTACTCACTCTCAGGTAGTAGAATCATTTTGTATGAATGTTTTTTTCATGGCCTAAAATAATAAGACGGCTGAAAATAAAGTCTGAGCACATTTATTAGCCGCTAGGATGAATGACAGAATGTCATTCGCACGAAGTTTAGTACCCCTAAATGCAATGGGAATTTGCGGCCGATCATTTGTCGAGGCTTAATCCCGTTTCGCGGATCACTGCTTCTTCGAGAGTGGTCGCGCGACGGCGGAAAGGCAGTAGAAGAGACGCATCGCCGTCGCCTCTCGAGAGTGTCGGAAAGACGACGAAGCTGCGCTGTCGTTTCTGGTAATTGGATAATTCCAATTGACATGTGATAGACGATTAAAAAATAAAAAAACTATTGGAAAGCAATACACCGGATTCAATAAATGTAGAATGCTTTATAAATACTACTACTACTGATGCGGTTTCTACTAGTACAATAGATATTTATAGGATTCCACTTTTGGGTGACTTTACGAATGTAAGAATATGAATAATATGGTATTTTAATTGTCAGCTCTGATTAAAAGCTCGTGTTGATACATCGAATAGTTTAATCTCGGATACCAGGTGAAAGTCGTTTTCAATATGAAATATTTTCGATTTATTGAAACCCGATAACCGAAGCTAAGTAATGAATAGATTTTTCAAATATTTTTTAAAGCATTTTAATGGATATTAACGATGGGAGAGAATAATTTGAGAATCGCCATTGTGCACGAGTTTTTTTTTTGAACCGCTGGAATGTTTCCAAAAATCAATGGAAGCTTGGAACAATTGTCTGGACGTTGATTCTATTAAAGAATGAAACACGGAAAACTCGTTGATTTATTTCGCCGAGTTTTGAGCTTGCCAGAAATGAAGAAGAGACAAAAGGAAAAACTTAAGGCCTTATTTTGTGCTGGTTGTTACAATTTTTCACCCCCCCCCCCCCCCCGCCGCTGCGAGCTCGTAATTCTTCAATTATTCAGGCGGGCACAGTTAGCTTTTCCTATGAATATATTTTCATTGTAACCAATTGCAGCGCCACACAAATATCCAAATGCTTCCAACAACGTTGTTTACACGATCATTTTTCGTTTACAGTTTACTAAAATAATTTTCCTCTTAAGTGCATCGTTGAAATCAATTGACTTAAGTGTTTTTCTAACGAATAATATTTTCTTATTTAATGAAATTTTTGTTTTAATGACTCTTAACAGTCATAAAATGTAAATTGGTAAGTTATTATGAATAAGGAGTGAAAATGATCGGAGGAAAAAAATTATTCATCACGTTTTTTGCTCTTGTTGTTCTCATTTTCCTACTGTTCTATTTTGGATATCTTGAAATTAGATGTTTCGATGACCGACTCGGATTCAGCGACCTAAAAAATTGCTGGCAAATAAGTTTGTGAAAATTTTAAATGCAAGTAACAATGTGCAACGTTAGCTAGCAACCGGGGTTAATTTGTTTTCATGGATGGAACTTAGGTTCAGCGTTTTATTCTTATTAGCAGAAATTTTTCGCTCTCTCGTTGGTTTTTTCCGTCCTGTATTCATGTCTCGGCCGCGCTCGTTACTTCCGCTCATCTGCTTTTTCAAGTCACATTCGAATCGGGTGTGGTCTCTTCCGCTCTACGTGCATCACACCTGACTGTTTACGATCCAGTGCTGTATGCACACCTTCTCATTAACACAATTTTTCAACCTCTTCCGGGATTTCCCTCCCAGCTTTTCATTTTCTCTGTTTTCCATTTGCTTTTCAACGTTTTCCAACAAATTTGCCGTACGAGCTTTCGAAATTTCGCAATCCACTAACGAGCTATGAATTATTTATGGTGTAACAACTTTGAAGTGAAATCTGAAATTTAGTTTTCGTTAAAATTGAACATCTGTCCGAGATTTCCCGAGATTTTTCTCTCTTGAAATGGTCAAATAATTCGTCTTAATGACCATGAACAGCTGGCGGTGTGAAAAGCTGCACCATGTATCTCAAATTCTTCGGTTACCTCGATTACATTGTACGAGCGAAATTTTGGTATCTGAATATAAAATTTCGCCACATTTTCGTGGGTCACTAAAATTAAAAGCATGAACATTCTTTTGCTTCATATAAATAAAATCAAGGGGTTTTCGGAAATAGGGTTGTAACAAGTGTAAAAGACTTGCTTGTATGCTCGTTGTATTATTTTCAATGTATTGAATGACTTTCCTTCGCCGTACCATACTACTTAGATCACAGTTGCGTATGGTCACGAAGCAATTAATATCATTGACCACCAACATAGTTTGAAATTAGACTGAAGAGGTCAACTCAATATCTGGTTGTGAACAGTTCCATGTCTGAATACTATATTAAATCTGTTGCCTCTATATAAATCTTTAAACAAGAGACATATCGCACGAACATCAAAGCAAATGCCGCGAATTATTCCAGCACAATGGCAATAGGATATCTGGTAAACGTTTCCTTTAAGAGAGCGAATGGGTAGCTCTAAGCACAGCTTCAAGATCGTTAGAATATAACAAATAGATCCAAGAAAATGCATACAAGTACGAGCTTGGCACGCGTAACGATCAAGTTTGTGCTAATTGTGAGCGAACATTGCTTAAAACAGGTGAAATGGAACATTCTCTCGAAAACAATGACCATTAAGAAGTGAGCTGGGCAACGACGAAGCTCCGGATACATGACGTGCGACATAAAATATCTGTGCACCCGTTGTTTACACTCAGTAGCCACTTAGACGAGCTACTGGGTAACATAATACACTGTGCCAGAGAGCCTGAGACTACGGCAAAGGTAGAGAGGTGAGAAAAAGTGTGATCTGAGAAGCCCGTAACCCTTAGTCGGTACAATGCTCACAATAGATTCTTATATGAATTTGGCGCTTCTTTCTTTCTCTGAATCGTGCACAGTGTTCCAAATCGTATGATAGAAACTTATCTTGCTGATATTAAACCCTGACACCACACAATTATTTTTTCCCCCAGACACCACACATTGCGTCAATTTTAGCCTGCACAAGCTTTGCCTGTCCACAATTTTGAATTGACCTGTGCGATCGGTTCGAAAAAATCTCAAATATATCTTAGACGTCGTTAAATCAATTGATATTAATGAAAAGGGCCATTGCAATTGTTTACGTGCATTAAAAAAACCATGAATGTTTTAAAGCTTATTTACACGAAAATGACAGGGTTTAAGACGATGGGATACAAACGTTCTCTCCTTCTCTCTCGCTACGCAACGAGCGCCGATAGCGCTGTCACTTTCGCACTGGGCGATGTAGCCCATTACCTTAAATGGCACTGTGTGGTGTAAGGTTTAATTACGGCCGTCACCTGGCAGATCCACGGTGCAACGCGTCGCCACGTGGAAAATCACCGATCACCGCGCCTCGGTTATTCACTAGCGATTACGTCTTATCAATTGTGGCAGTCCAATAGCCGATATTATACGATCCTCGACGATTTCAGGTAGCCAGGATGATTTTCTGTTACACTGGAGATATATGATTTATTGCTTTCCGGTCTGAAACCGACTCAGTTACCTTGTACAGGTGTATCAAAATGTTATATCGATAGTTCGCGCGATCACGTGACTACAGAATTCATGTCTCGTAAAATGGAGCACAAAGCTAACCCTTCGTCTGCATTGATGGGTCACTTTAGTACCTTGGCACGATGGAGCGTTTTTAACGTTTTTATTTGCTTGCATGATTATATTATTTAACCAAGTTAATATCGCAGTAATATAGGGGTTGATGGAAATTTTTAGAGCACATTAAAGTATTTTTTATAGCGCTTCGGCCTGAGTAACCCATGATTAGAGACACAAGATCCCTAAAACCACATTACAGACTAATGGTTAATAAGTATAATGAATTTCGCACGTAGTATATGTGAGTATATCGGTATGAATTCAAGTTACCCATCTATGAGCAGTAATTATCAATAACCATACACAACTCCTGTAATATAAAAATACGTATTTATGACGACTGAAATGCAAAGTGTTGAACTGCCCGACTGTTTTGATCGCGGTCGATTTTTTCATTTCGGTTGATATGGTCTTTTGAGAATATTCCGAACAATGACATACAATATTGTGTAAAGAAATGAAGCATCCACTACGAAAATAGCCCCGCGTAGTTGTGATAACCCATCCCAGATTCTTCTTTCACCCTCAGCCTATATCATCCTTTCATTTCGGCTTGCATCTATTAATACCTCGGAATTACGAGACTACGATTAATTAAAGTACCAATGTTCTCTTTTCGATGCCAGAATTTATTTTTCCCAACGAAAATCCGATGAGAAACCGCAATTTCCATACTGGGAACAATAAAAACCGATTTATCCGGAATATTTCCCATCTTTCCAGCCAAAATTCAATCTCCTTCGTTAGAGATGGAATTTCGATATCCCAGAATTCATAACAGCGTAAAAATTTCTGAATTGAATTCTGCCTCATGTTAAAAAATGGAATAACATTTTTTTTACACGAAAATTGTTGCAATAAGTATTTTTTAATTAATATGCGGGATCGGATAGATTCCGTAAAGCGCAAATGATCACAGACAGGTTCTCATCGAAAAAGTTACAAGGGTGTGGCAACGTGAATACGTAATTTAAATTCTTTAGAAAATTGAAATGCTTCAAATTCTCGTTAAAACTAAATCGTGTTCAGCGGTGGAGAAAGTAACGTATCCGAGAGCTTTCCAATATCGAATGAAGCATTGGAAAAACATACGTACTGCGGGAAAATATATGTAGAAACGGGACGTCGGCATTGAACACTGAATGTCAAGCCATACTCGACATAGTAAAAATCTATAGTGCATGTATGGATTAATGAAATGATAAAGAGGAGGGAGAGCCAGAGAGTACGAGAGAGATTGAGCGATAGTTCTTTGTTCAACGTGGCAATATTTTTTGCAATTTCGCTCAAACATCTCGCTGTCCTGCGGAAATCCGTAATAGTGTTGAATCTCTAGCTTGATATTACGCGAAGAATATTTTCAGGAAATAAAGTGGGATTGCTCGTTAGTTATTGGGCTTACGACTAATAGAGATCAGTATGTCTTTATCGAAAATTTGACGTTATTGCACTGTAATGATCCGTTATTAAATTTTAAGTCACGGCAAGAGGGGAGAAGGACTGAGCTGTCGATGGTGGGGATTATTCGGGAGCACCTGGGGGTTCCAATTAACGCGAAGAGATCTTCCTGGACGTTAAAAATGCTGGCATTGATACATATTTGTCTTCATCAAACGAATATTTAAAATTAATTTACCGAATATTCATTAAAGTGAGCAGTAACCATTTCTCCCACTCAATTAATATATGTACAACATTAAAATAAAAATCGAAATACTACAGCACAGTGTGGTATAAGCAATGTAGCATTCCATTTACAATCCGTTTGAGCACCGGTGAGTTACCATCCTGAGATAAATTAGAAACAGAGAAAAAAACGTTTTATATGACAATCCGTTCGATTTTTAACTACACTTTTCTAACTCTTACCTTGAAAAAACAAACAAGCAATGTTTCAAATCTATTGCCACAACTCTAATTCAGAAGATAAAGAATGTAATAATAAAAGAAAAAAAGTTCCAGCATTGCAATTTGTCTATCGATTTTCAAAATGTCGCGGGTGCCAATCGTAGAAACTTATTCATGAGAAAACTGTCTAGAAAGTATCGAATTGCGAACCAAACCACCGCGAGTTCGACGTTAAACGTCTCATGGGTGCGGACCGAAGTTCCGCATATTGAATGTTTCCTTAGGTCAATAAGCCGAATGAAACGTAATAATTCCAAAAACGTCGATATGAGCATAGAGGCGTAGCTCGTCCAACTGCGTGAAGATGACAGCAATTTGGAGGCTCATAGATATAGCTTTGGACGATTTTGGTTTACTTCGTCTCGGCGTAGGCCGACTTATTGTATTCGCTATTAGAACGGCCGATTGCTGGCTGTGAAAGTTTTTACCCGCTAATGATTTGGTTTTCGGGATTTCGATCTTCCGGAACATTAACAGTCGGAACCGGTTGGAGCCATGCCGACTCGGAACATTTATTTTCGGAGCATTTCGATTCGATTTATTGATCTGTTGGACCACTGAATATTCGAAACCTCGATCCGCACCCAAATAGTAGATGGGAAAGAATCAACAATTGCAGATAAAGCAATACTGCCTTCGGAAATATGCAAAACCTTGACATACCGTCTACATAGCTCTCGGAGAAAATATCGTTAGCGCACGAACGAGTTAATTAAGGAGTCGCTACGCAATTTTACTCACTTTGCGTTACTCTCAGGCAAGCCTTGGAGCCTACTGCGTTCGTTCCATGTACGAAGCGAAGCGAGTCTCCGGGGTTGTCGCCGGCACTTTACAAGCCTTCTCGACGAATCTCCCGGCGTACCTCATCGAGCTTGGTGCTTTGTTCCAGAAATTGTGTGATTAAAGTCGATGAAATTCATTTAGCGGAAGTGCGCGTGTCTCTTCGAAAACAACGTCAGTTGCTCGAATTAAGTGAAATTAGAAGGCTGATTTCAAAATTCAAAGGCCTCGATTTAACCAATTTTGTGATTTGGTCGATAACATTTTACGATAAAACGCTAGTACTTTTCCATAAAAAGCGGTTATAAAAAAATATTTATCAGCAAAATTGTTTCTCATGGATTGAAATATGTTCCTGATTTTTCACAAACATAATCAACGATACGAATCATTCAAGAATTCAACTAACTAGTTTTTTCTGCTCATAAATAATATAAAACATAAGACTCGATAATTTTTTACAAGACATTCAAATAATATGATTTGTGAGATGCAATTACTGAATTACGACATACTGACGGCATACCAGGGGGGATTATAATTCGCATAAAGCGATAACCGTTGCGATCAATGGATATTTCGAAAGTCTAAAGAGTACGATCAATTCAAGTAAACTTACATTCCTGTCCTCGTCGAAAAAGGTTTTTTTGCACTCGGGCCAATATTATTGATTATGGGCTATTGGAGGCTGCTGGATAGGTGCAATGAATTATAAAAATTTGAGTGCAGAATGGCATTCATGTATATTCCATTGAATAATCAGGGAAGCCATGAGTAATGTTCGCCCGAATGGCATTGCACAGCGTACCTGAAATAATTGATCTGGCGTCGAGCAGCTTCGAATGCATTCTCGACGGAATAATCGAATATCGTTGATCGTGCACCTGAATTAATATGCAACGACATCAAGCGATCTTCACCTGTTTCGTAGTGCGTCAATCTCTCGCCTGAGGAATTCAATAGTAACGCATTAGCAGACGAAGCTCCAGTACCGGAAATCCCTGGAAATTAACTCAAAGCTAAGGCTAGAATTGATTCGATTTTTTAAAATAAATCCTTCTGCACCTTCACCTGTTCACAAACACATTCCACGCGGTTAATTGAACTGAAATGAATTACTATTCACCAGTGAAACGGCCGAGTGTACTTTGCGAGCGTGTACGAAATCTCATTAACCAGAGGAGGTTTAGACGTGTCGACTTTTCTGGTTGCTTGCTCTGCAAGCTTCCGTGAGTGCCAAATGTGCGCGGCACATACCTGAACAGTCGGAACAAATTTGAACATTTGTTTCTCTTTTTACTCACATATCAACTTTTCTCGAGCAGCAAACATTTTCAGCTTTATAGTCAAGCTCGAGCTTGTGAACAATCGCCCGGTACAATTCGAGTTCTTCATTCCTGTATTTATATTTTGGAAAATAATTAATAATAATGAGGAACTGAACTCGTGGTCAAGCACAGTGCAGTCGTCCCGGTAGCTCACAACTGAGCTTGCGGGAAATACATAATCCAGTCGTTTAGGCAATTGAAACCTGCAGCTGCAGAAGAATTGTGATGTATTTTTCTACGTAGTTTAATACTTGAGGTGATAACAAATTATATTATTGGTAATTGCTGATACCTGCACATTAAATTGGCATTGAATTTCGAGCTCACTCACAGCCCGCTTGTAAATTTGTTGCAATTTTACATCCGGTTGCAATAGACGGCGCGAAGAAAATTCTTGAGCTTCGGAGGAATGTACATCCAAGGTTTTATGTGAAAATCGTATCGGGGCTTGCATTCGAACATGCAATAAATCAATCTGATCGGGTGATCGCTGGTAATGAGATAAATTGACTCCAAAGCCTGCGAGGAAATACTTGGCTCAAAAATACACGCCACCTGTACCTGAGCGTGAGACAAATTGTGTAGTGAAATTGAAACTTTCCTTGACAAATTAATCGGCAAACTCAGAAGTACTTGCACCTGCGCTCGCACCTAGTTGTAATTCTGCGTTTATTTCTGACTAGTCTTTCCCAGACGAGTGGCATGTACACAGCAGCATCCAATTGCACCGGTACTAGATAATACAATGATTGAACGGAAGGGCGTGGTATCCAATTACCAAACGCAAATTAATGTACACCCCAAGAGCGAACGTTGACATTTCTTGGGGCGTGTACATCGGTCTTCTCTCTACTGCTACGTAGCAGAAAGCCGAGGTTGAGCCCGAGAAGCTCGAGATGGAGGCTGAGCGCGAGGTGGTGAGCATACTGTTTGCCCTTCGAATATCCGAAATACGACTGGCGAAGGATGCTCTGCGATGCGAGCTATCTGCTTGTGAAACTCTGCAGGATCTGCAGTCTACCCAATTCGCATAAATGTTAACAATATTGTTGATAACTTATCGATGATTACGATCGGCTAAACATGATTGAATAATTTAATCTGAGTAATGGAGTGATGGGTCATCGATCCATAGTAATAATGTTTTATTGAAGATATCCCGTGAGTTCTAACAGCGTTACCTGTAAAGCTCGACGCTGAATTGAGATAGTTAAGGTTTTCTAAAATTTCACTAGATCTTATTTCGAAGGTCGTAAAATTGTTGGTACATCATTATTTCCGATTTATCCATCCATTGCGACTAGCACTACCTCTTTCAGTAAGTGAAAAAAACACGCGAATCGTAAAAAATGAGTTGTATTGGAATTCTGCACGAGCAGTGGAAATGAGTAGAAAATAGAAAAATTCTTCAATTTTAGATGGAACCCTGGGTGTTTTAAAGACATCGTTCCAACAGATTGTTCCGATCTTCGGTGATCGAGTAGTGCGACATGCGCTTCGTTTTTTCTAATGAATGTTGACACAATTGCCTTATCATATTTTGACTCAAAAAATTATTAAATATTATTCGATATTTTAGGGTGTTCTACCAGAAAAAAATCATGAGATCGTCGTGCTAGAGATATCGTAATGTCCCCACAAACTTGAACTAAAAAGTTAAAAATAATATTTTTCATTACTTTAAAGAAAATAGCACTAAGGGATAATATACCAAAATATTAATAATTAAATATTGGCAATATTTAATTAGTTATTATTGGAGTCGGTGAGAACTGAGGCACTGTCAAAGAAAAAAATAATCGATGAGATATTGCAAATATTTAAGTACCAATAATTTTGTATATTCTCCTTTAATGCTCTTGTCTTTCAAGTAATAAAAAATAATATTTCCACCTCTTTAGCTTGAGTTTGTACATAGCGGGAAAGTTTGAAAGTCGTTATTTTTCAAAGCGTTCATTCGTTAGCTGCAATAATAAATTAACGGTCGCAAATATCTTTCACATCTGCCAACTAAAGATTCATTAATTCACATCTTAATCATCAATCTGTAGTCTATATACTTATCTATATGGTAATATGCGATAGTCATGCATGCACAGTTAAACGAAAATGTTATGCGTTAATAATTTTGAGGTGAGTCGGTGGCCCTAATTGCCAAGAAACAGGAGTGATATGCGCATGAATATTGAATGGGCTTAACTCGAAGTTTCACGGAATTCACGAGAGTCGTCAGTGGCTGCAGTCAAGATGCTTGTCAGTCACGACGTGTGCTTACTATATCGCCCCTATGTAGGAGAATCCACGTCGTATAATCCTCTCCTTCACATAGAAATGCTACCAATCATACTTCACATATGTACTCCTCATTCTGCATATGTATCTATATACCTAGTCTGCGTATAGGTACATAACCAGGTTCGTAATATTCGTAGTCCCGTTTGACCCTGGCTTACCCTCCTCGCTGTTGGTGGAATAGCGGCAGCGTGAGCCCGTTCGCAATTGCCAATCCACCGGGTCATGAGATAAAAGAGAAAATAAACAATAGCAAAACTATAGATCCAAAGCGAACTTCGGTGACGTTTGGGCGTTTGTTAGGCGCGAGTATCAGCGCAATAATACATCCAAATCTGAATTCTGATCTTGATTCGGAAATTTGCGTGAAATCGTTTTGATTTTTCTTCTTTAATGCGATGAAAATTCACAATTAAGTCCATTTTGAGACAATTCCATATAAAGTCGATCGAAGTACAGACATATGTAGTTTTCTCACTAGCCACTTGGCAATCAAATGAAAATTCGCTTCGTGCAGCCACGCTGGCTGCATAAAAACTGGAAGAAAACCATTTTTATGAAATCATGACCATCCTGGCTTTTGAAGCCTCATACGTCAATTTTCAGGTAATACAGGACGCTTTCACTATGAACGTGCTGAAATTGCGAGCATCCACTTAAAGGTTCCATCGAGAAAGTTTTAAAAAATTGTCAAAAAAAGAAATTGAAAAATCAGCTTCTTTGGCTGCGCGTATTTCTAAGCTCCGATGTGAAAGGTACAGTGTGTGAAGAAGGGTGAAAAGGGTTCGGTCGATGAAAAAACCTAAAGGTCTTGAATGAATTTCGAGTGAACGGTATTAACATTGGTGTACATCCTTTCAGTACCTGTTGGAGAGCACTTTAGGCATCTTCTCATTCTCCCCAACACTGTTCTATTATAATTTCAACACTTCAACTGGCCAATGCGCTTGTTGTATCGAACCTCGTTTATTTCAGTTATAAAGGTATCAGGGGTAATATCCACGTCGATGTTTGGGGAAATAATTTTATCGATTTTTCATTTCATAATTTCATTTATTTTAAGACTGAGTCAAGTTTTCGGTGCGATGACTTTTTTTTAACGGGGCTGGTGAGATGTAAAACTATAAATCACAATTTCAATCTTACGCTATGGAAATAGATGGAGTTATACTTTATTGAAACAAGATGAAATTGGATGATATTGGATTGAACACGGTTGATTGCTCCGGATCGTTTCTATTCGCGGAGAATAATCGAGAGAAGTTATATGCATTGAAAAAGCGAGGACGATATATTGATACAAATAGGTCGATAGATGGACATGTCGAGACGACACAGACAAAACGATATTGCGACGGATAAATTTGATGAAATTTATTTCTCGGAGCTTTCGAAGACCCAATGTATAGGATGCGGAGTAATCGGTGGAAGGCCGATAAATATGTGGGCTGAAGAAAGGGTCACTGAAGTAAGTATAAAAGTATACGGAAATTGGTTATGGGGTTAGACGCTGTCAGAATTTAAAAAAAATCGATTTCTGGGTTTTGTCCGTTCATATAGCATTACAAGTTTGAAATATTATGTACAATTTCGAAGTCGATTCAAATTGAACTGATTTAATTGAGTGGAGAAAGCTGACAATGAGCATGTCGCCATCGCTGATAAACGGGCGTAAAATAGTACCCAGGAGGGAAGGTTGCCTCGCAGACGAGGGTAACTTTACTTTTTGGAAGCTGCAGAGGTACTGAGAGATGATTATCAGCACCCGGATTCAGAAAAAAATTTCACTGATTGGTAAACCATAGTTGAAAAGTCAACTGCGTCTTTCTCGAAACCATGTTTTTGAAAATGGTGACCGCAATTATTCGAGAATCGCTTGAACGATCGACTTTGAACTGGGCAGGCTTCTTTAGTATATGGAAGTACAGTGCTTGATTGGAAGATTTCGTTTTCGATTTGAATCTTTTTCCATCGACACAAAACGGGTGATTTTTAATACGCCAATTGGATGTTCGAGTTTGACCGGTCACCATTTCGTGAAAAAATATTTTCTTCGCGCGAAGGTACGTTTAAGGCGTTTAAGCACTATGAAAAAATGAAAGAAATAATCCTGGATTCCAGATAAACCGCCGAGTAACATCAGTGGTCCCCGTGGAACACCTTTCGCAGAATATCCTCCAGCAGACTACGTGCCTTCATTCCTTCATTTATGAATTTTTCCTCGTGAACTTTCGACAAAATATGAATAAAAGTATATACTCTCGAATGTGCAAACGTCAAAAAAAATATATGCATACACGGAAGAGAAAAAAGTTTTCAACAACTATGCGTGGTCACCGGTGACCAGCTGAGCGCTTATCAGCCTTGAATATCCGCTGGGTACTGTTGTTTCTTTTTTTCTCTCGTGTCGTTGCTTCTTCTATTAATGCTCATTCCTCGGAAGGCTTCGACCATCACTCAGCCAGCCAGCCTTTCCTCATCGACTCTGCCTGGCTGGTATTTTTTTCCGCTTCCGTCTTTCCTTGGTATCTTCGATTTTGGCGGCGTTCTGTTGACAAGAAAATTCTTATAACCCAACGAGGTCTATCTATCTCGTTGTATCCGTCCTCGTGGAATAGCTATTTTCGCAAATTTGATTCCACTACGCTGATTGGCTTCGCACATTGATCCGTCACCTAAGTCTCGTAGCCAGTCTTGTCAGATTGAGGAAAGCGAAGCTTCAAATAGGTGTCCACCAAGGCTGTCTCCAAAGGCGCTTGAGGAGAGACAGCTTGTTGACGCCACCTATAGTCGTTGTATATTACATTTCCAAAACACAAGACGACGTGCTGTATGGGATCCATCATACTGACTTACAAATGAGATTGCCACAAGCGCACAAAATGCCAGTCTGGCTGCAGTAATGAGGTCATGAACAACATTTTTGAAACTTGAAATGTCACTATTTATCCGTGATAGAATAATTTTGCAGTAACTTCTCGTTGCTGTTGCTCGAATGAATATTTTGAATGTTAGCGGGCAAATGGATCAGATTACGAAAGACAATAGACAGGTGGATGGTTAGAGCGACGATATTGGTTGCGTGTAGCCTGTTCTAGCATCTAATGTGAGGCCAAGCCGTTGGGGTACAGACACACTAATGTGTGTGATAAATATCTAACGATGTGGCAAGACTGCTCGGAGCAGTCTTCGGCCCGCTGCCGCTGTTTCGTGAGCGTGAGCGTGGTATGGGTGTTCGGGAACCGTGAGGTTACAGGATACTTTATAGATATGTTGACATTGCAAAATAAATGTGAGCCAGGGAAATAATCATGATCGGAGAAAGCTATTCCAATACCATGAAAGACGTGTTGGATCAATATATGTGTCAGAACGTGGTTAAAAAAGGAGTTTTTTGCTTCAAATAAATTATTGTGTTGAAACAATATCGTTCCTTCGTTATACAATGGGAGCTCTTTTCAAAGTTTTATCAATTTGGCTCGCACATGCTTTCTTCAAAGACTAATTGCATTGATAAACGTTCAAAGATTGCAAGGCTTTTTGATTTCGTGCGAGCACAATTGTGATGCAACCCAAAGTTTTGGAATGAAAATACGATAAACTTCAGTGTTTTAGAGATAGGACTTTATATGTCTCTCGTTTTTCGTTTTTTTTTTTCGATTGAAGCTCGACTTGCGTAAAATTTATGGCGCTTTTGAAAACCATGAAAACCTTTTGATGAATTATGTAAATAGTATAACGATGCCGGAGCACACAGAACTTTTCGGAAACTCCACGAGTAGGACGCGTGTTAATTAGCTTCAGTGAGCTCAATTGCGTCAACCCGCTGTTCAGAGGGTTAGACTGAACGTGGATCGCTCAATTACCGGATACCCAACATCCAACTCCATCGAAACCCTTTTCAACCCTTTTCTTCCTGATCCCCGGCGATGAACTTTGCCTTGTATTTTAGTTCGTACTTTGTTCCAATGGAACGAGTGCACCGCTCAGCTCCATTATTAAATACCGCACTTCGATTCACCTGTAATTAGAAAATGTTTCTCGTTTTATCATCACCATAATCCGTTGTTCACCGCAAAACATCGTTTTACTCAATGACAAAAACACCACTAACCCATAGCGTTTCCGATAATTTGAGTGATTGAAAGTTCAGAGCTTGATTCGAAATTAAGTTCGTAGGTCGATTTCTCGAATCCTTAAGACGTTTCGATCTTCCTTTGACTGCGCTTGAAACATTTACTTCAACAACGCTGCGGGGCATGTTGAATTCGCAATTACCGAGCTTGCGAGGTAAGAGTTCAATAAATGCTTCGTGAGTGATCAGCATCGACCACTTTCCCTATTTTTTCTCGGATGCGCCGAGAGAATTCACGAGGTCGACTAATTGAAGCGGAAAACATGAAGAATTCATTTTTCACTGGGCTTCATCACGTTTAGGGTGAGTTGGCAATATGTTTCAACTTTCTTGGGTCGAAATTTTCGAATTGAATTTGCCCATCTTTTAGGGCTGCGTCGTGGGAGAAAGGGAGCGCATCCTCGTGGGAACTTTGGTTGTGGATAGAACGAAACGTTGCACTTTTCCAAGATCCCCTCCGTCCTACTTCTTCTTCTTCACAGTTGTATTTTTTTAAAAACTTTTCTTCCATGACCCATCCTTTTTCTTTCTTTGCTCACATCCCCCGCGTCACTCGGCTGGGCTCTCGAGTACAAGAGAAATATCGTGCGAAGTTCGCTCAACAACCCCAGCAGGGGTTGAAAGAAAATGCAGCGCAATGGAAACGGTCGTATCTGGCCACGAAATGCTGTTACTTCGAGTTTTGTCGCAATATTTTTATTACACGTTAGTACAAGTAAGTCTCTGTTTCTCCCTCGCCCGCCCTAATCCCGTTTGCTTAAAACGAAATATCATTACATATTACGAAGAAATCTAAGGAGGAAGTAAATAATACGATATGTTATCATAGAATATCATGAATTGGAAAAAAGAGAGGAAATTATTGTAAGTCAAAGTATATTTTAGATGATTGGAAAAAATGCACGTTTTTGTGTTTCTTTTGTCGCACGTAACCAAATTATTATTATGGGGATTCTGATTCTCTAAATTCTCTTCCAAATGAGCGAGGTAATTGTCGTACGTGCGGTTGGGGAATGACAGGGGAGGATATGAGAAAGAAAATCGTGACATCAAATGATAAACGGAGTTTTATTCAGGAAGTACCGCGATAATTTTCTCGAATATAGATACTTTTATGTAACGCAATCATATTTTCCTTGCTTCTTCGTTCGTGTATACGGTAGGTAAAGTAGACGTCTTAGCGACGGTCGAAATGGATTAGCGTGGAAAGTACGCAAAACAGCACTTTCGGCTTCTGGTACGTAAAATTCAAGGTATTACTTATGATAGAGAACGATTTACAGGAAGTATCTCACTTTCATGTAATACCGAACGAAAATATTGACCATGTAATTTCATTTTGTCTACAATTCTTATGGAGAAAAAAATGGGCACAGTTAAGAAAACGACCGGCAAGAAATGGATACAAGCGTTTATTGAATTTTCACTTGAATAATTTCTAATTTCGTGGATTGGGGGAGGTGGTGGGGGGGGGGGGGGGCTTCGCTCCGAACCCCGTCATTGATTCGCGCTAGATCGACTCTTCTCCGTACCTTTCGGAAGTTGCATAAATCTCGTGAAACATGGTTTTGTTACGTAAGCTATCGTGTGCACCGTAGAGAATGTGCCCTTTGATGCACGTTTTATACATAGTCCCACTTGGCCCCGATGGGACACAATGTACTATCATAGACGCTGACAAATTGGCAATAAATTCCCGTTAGAGCAATCACGCTCGTCACGGTTATTTTTTTTCGCGTGACGGAAAAAGTTGATTTCGAAAGCATTTCAATAAGGAGCGCTCCGCTTGCAATGTTTTGAACTCTCATCATTGCAAAAAAAAAAAATTAATAAATAGAATTTAACCTTTCTCGAGATTTGATATTCAGAAGAAGGCGAATAAAAAATAAATCAATATTGCTGTCTCTCAAACAAACTTGTCGGAGGACTCATGATACATTAAAGCAATTTAATCAAATAATTTCATCATAAGTCAATCCATGAATAATTTAAAAATAATAAATTTCGACTTTAAGAAGTATGAAAATAAAATGAGCTCAACTATGGGGTAATCAATTTTGACCTATATAGAAATTTCTAGTACGCTCAGCCAGTATCATAGCAGAGTACTTGATATAGCCTCGGAGCGGTATTAGCTATAGAAAGTGCAATTTCCGGGTCAGACCTAGAGCAGCTCTGGAATAAAGCTGAGGGGCGAGACTGACTTTCGACATCTTTTCCAATATATTTCTTTATATCGACAAGAACTATAACGCTTGGTTAATTAATTGAGAACCATTGGAATCCTTCAACAATAAAGAATCTGCCGAACGTAATAGAATTTTAAAAGGGAACATTTTTTAAATTTGAATGCCCTAGCAATGTATAGTCGACTTGAGTTAATTTACGAATTATTCAAGCCATTTTAAGTTTTCCCAATTAAGAAAATTTAAATCACAGATTCGGAATTCAGTGACTTCAGCAGACAGTTGAAATAAGTTTGTGAACATCTTGAATGTAACGGTCAATATAAAAACAAGCAGAAGCTCTTAATATCTTGGACTCAAAAAATTAGGTCACGAGTCCCCAATATATCATATTTTGTTACAATCAGATATTACGAAAATGACATTTAAATATATGACGATTTTACGGTTTTTAACAATGGGCATGTTCATGTTTTTTATGATAGCGAATATACGAATGAAATCGCATGAATGTTCCTGCATAATCGGTAGCGAATTCCACTCGAGTTTCATGCATTAGTTGTCACGAACAAACGTGGGGATGATTTATACAATTGTCGGTAGGTTCTGGGTTCGCGTCGCTTCATTTGTATTGGTTCACTGCTCTTGATTGAACCGAACAATTATCCATCAGCTGACGAGTCGGATATTGTCCTCCTGTTTTCACTGCATACACATGTAGATTATTTATCGATCAAATTTACGAGAATATTAGTCAAACGACACCATTTCCGTGTAGATAACGCGTGTGTCCATCAGACACCTTTATAAGGTCATGTAGTAACGTGTAAACAAACTGGAATGTTCATTTATTGTAGATTAGTTTCATCCCCTCCCCAATTTGCTGTTCTCATGAGCTTTTGCATCGATCCATGGTTTTAAACACTATAGTGATAGTGTGGAATCCCAGCTTACGGTTAATTGCGTTATCACCGCATCACTGCAAACTATGCGTGTCCGTACATCGTACATACCGCGTAGGCCATGCGAGCGAGGAGTTACAGAACAACCGGTCGACCTGAATAAACAATTTTTCCAACTTCGATACTCGTCCGACCGGGTTGACTCGATATCCTTTCGTTTTCGATACGGAAGTTCTTCAATGTACTATAAACTAACCACCTGTAACGAAAGTAAGCTCAGCCATGGTCCGCGTGCTGATCTACAACCTACCGGAAACAATACTGAGAGAATTGTATTAACTATAATAACAACAATAACGTCAACAATGGCAACAAAAAACAACGACAACAATAATAATAACAACAATAGAGCTATCCCAAAGCGAGGGATGACGTTTCGAATGGAAGTGCGGCAGTTTCGCATTTATCTCTAATCCATCTTTACGTTATCGGTCAAACGAGACCCGATTTCCTCCTCGCCAACCTGAAGACCTCCTACAGAAGTGGATACAGTCGCAAGAATGGACTAAACGGTGACCCGAGACTACACTTTTAACAGTGAAAAAATAATTAAAGTGAAAAACGGCTTGGAACGTTTGATGTCGTAACGCACAATATTGTAGCTATTGCGAAAGTAAAGTACTTTCGCTTCGTGAGTCGTCACCTTGCAGATTCAACGAAATTCTGACCCAAATTACTGTGTCAAGTGAGATTCCGCTGTGAATATTGAACGAGAGATGCATCAGTTTCTATGTGTTGGTTCTCTCGTCTACTGTTATCTTTTCATATCGTACACTGCGGAGCGACGTGCCATCGACAGATTTTCGATAGGTGCCAAGAGCCGTCGGCTTAAAATTGTTTTCCCATCGAATATTGAATTTTTTTGCGCGTTTCTTAAATCGCAAAAGTAGCGAAAATAATCAATTCTTCTTTAATGAGTTGAAGATCGAGTTTACAAGATATTTATTTGTTATGAATCTGTAAGAACATTTATTGAGGAATGAAGTAAAATGAAATGAAATATCAAGAACGGTGCGGCATGACAAGAGAGGTTTGACGGTGATCGAGGGAAATGTAGGCTGATAAGGTTATGTCTCTGTGCAGTCGGCAGGACGGCAGTGAGCTAAGAGGCGGGTGGACGTATCGAGCGAGAGAGGCCAAGGCCAGCTTCCTTCCGGAACCGACTGATAGCCAATAAGCACTGCTATGCGCTTTACCATATTCACGATCGCTGCAGTTAAATAAATGCCAATCACTTTGCTTGTCGATAGCTCTAGCAAGCTATCGGAACGAAAAAACTCAAAAGGGGATTCTACGACGAGATTTCAGCATCGCTCCTACATTGATTGGCGTTGCTCAAAAATCAGCCTGTTATTTTTTACAGAAGTGCCGCGATTTTTATTCTGATGGAAGAAATAAATTTAACAAAAAATCTTATAAAATGTGAACCTGTTAATGAATTTGATAGTTATGCAGTATAACGTACCGAAAGAAATGTCAAAAAATGCGTGTGAAAAATGTTGCAAACAAATCAACATTGTAAAAATGGAACTATCGCAATTTCACAAAACTGTATGACCCCAGAAATTTGGAAAAAAAATTCGAAAAAGCGGAAAAAAGTCGCAAAAACGTAAATCAAAGGTCCCGTAATATTTTCCTAATCGCTCCCATCTGATTCTTCAACTAGGAGTCAAAATAACCGCTCTTGAGAAATAAAATTTTAAACAATCATTACTTTCGGAAAATACGTGATACTGCATAATTCAAATGGTCGGTCGTTCACATAAATTTACAGCTATTCAGAGATTACTTTATTCAAAGGGAAAAATTCAGCGTGACCGCGGATTCGTGTAGACAAAATGAAAACTGAACAGGATTCGGGCAGGTATTTAAATTGTTGCGGAAATCGTTACCAACAAAGGGATTGCAAATACTCGACCAATGTGGCAAATTTCAGTCGAACTAACCATATCGCTATGAACCACGAAGGTGCTTACCTTGTAAACTTGCCACATTTATCCCACAAACTTGGGTAAACCACTGTTATGGACACTTTAGAGTATGTCAAGTATTTCAACATGGACATTTTGTTTGTCCCATGACAAAAAGCTTCATAAGGAAGTGAAAGGGTGAAAGAGCACGGAATTGTTCGTGGAAAGTTCTGTTCACTCGGATAACAGCCGAGAATTCGAGTGTCCGACGCTATACTGCATTTTCCCCTGTAAAAGTTGAGAAATGCTTCGCAGTCCGGGTATTTCCCTTAGCGCGCAGTTTGGCGATACCCAGGGAACGCAAAAGTACAGGAAAGAAGATCGACGATTTTTTCCATGCTGAACAATTGTGGACTTTCATACCGAAGATTGCAGGGCCGGATCATTCCAAGTGACAGTTGCAGCACAGCTACAATAAAAATAGTTCTTCAGTTGTCCGTTGAGGATTTTCGATCCCTCGAAACTAGATAAAACATTCCGTTGATGAATAACCAGGACCGATAGGAAGATTAACTGCCGCTGCACGTTCCTCGCTTTTAGGGTTGTGTACTCCCCCCCCCCCCCCCCCCCCCCCCCCACCGCCATCGACCTCGCCGTTCGACAATTTATCGTCGTTGTAGCACTGGGGGTGGATTCCTTAATAATAAAAAATTCACCATCTCGTCTCAGTACAGCATTCGCTCAATTCGTCTCTCAAAGCTATATTATTTGCAATGATTCATGGTTCAAAATGCTTCCAGAAAACTCCGGTGTCGAATGAAATTACGAGAAAAATGTTTTTCCGGTACATTAATGAATAGTATGGGCTCTTTCAACCAATAAAATTCGGTTTTGAAATATTCAAAATAATAAATAAAAAATTAGATAAAAGAGTTCGCCTATCATGAAAAAATCAGACCATACCTCAAATGAGGTGTATTTTACTTCCGATGTTCAAATTCAGACCTTCCATGGGATTAATCTCGTAATTGGTAACTTAGTAATGTAAGAAAAGTCTTGAATTTGCATCTGACGTTGTATAATATTATTAAATTTATCAAGGCTCTACAAATAGCCATTATTCACGGTAAGTGTCGCAGTCTCGGGTCAAACTGTCGGAGTTGAAAACGCACTGTGAATTTCAAAGCTGAAATGGATAGGTCAAAGAACAGCGGAGTAATATGTACATACCGGAAGCTTCTTCTGGGTCGAACTTGCAGGCTTCAAATCAAACTTACATAACCGCTAAACTTATTCGCATCGGGATTTCTGTGCCCCGCGCCTTGTACGGTAGATTCCAGAAACTGAATTGAAGTCTCGGCAGTTTGTTAGTTTGTAAGCAGCATTTTAAAACACCTGCTCCGAATCTTGGGCTAGTTTTCAAAGACACGGATCGAAATTACGTCGTGAGCTTGCAAGCTCAGGGATCTTGCTTGTATTCGTTGAATAAGTGATTTGGTGCCCATGGAATGCACCTTCGAGCACTCGCGAGCCTTTACGATGGAGGCTTTCGTACTATTTAAGGGTACCTCTCACATGGCCTTCTTCTTTTTAATGCATTTTTCAGCCAGGTGTGCTCCAGTATTTTTTTAAAACTCGAATTTCGTATCTCGACAGCTGCCTTTCGACATTGCGTAACGAAAAAGCTCTCCAACTTTTACCGTGGGGACATCAAAGCGCTGGGACTTTAAGCTTGTACACACCGTGGAACATAGTTTTATACTGCAATTATCCGGAGCTTCGAACAAGTTCATCAAAATTCCGATGTCGAGAATCTGTATGTCACGTCTTTGAAGTAGGGGAGACCAGAGCAATTCGAGACACTTTATTATTATTCGATATTATGAATACATAAAGCTGTTTTTTAAAACTATACATGTTTATTGCAAGCTCGAAGGCTTTCTTGAAAAATATTGGAAGCAAATTCTTTTTAACGTCGATATGGTTTAGGGTCCGTGTGAAAAAGTTAACGAGGATTAAGTGTCCTGAATTGTTCCTGTGTCGGGGTAATTAGAGACAGGCACCGGGGCAATTCGGGACACCGCGTGCAAAGCAAGTGAAAAATTCTAGAAAAAATTGGGAACATTTTTCCAAGACTCTTAAATTGTTACCGATACTTGCTTTTAATCAAACGCAACTTACATTTAGAAAACACTTGTGTGTTGAACACAATAACCTCCTTCGCTCGCGTCAATCGTGTACTGTTGAATTTATCTTTGGCCCCCCTGCGCGGTTGCTGTGAACTTGTGGTTCGTTCAGTGCTTGTACTGGCTCGAAGTAGGGCTTTATGCGTCTTTTTCCGTGTTTTCCGGGTTTCCTTCATAGTTTCTTGTTTCGATGTTGCTTTTTCTTTTTTGGGCCGAGCCAATTCCTGAGCCGCGGCAAGCTGTTTCATGGTCTTGGGATCAGTCAAAATCACCGCAGCTTGTGAGGACGGACGAATAGATTCAAGCGTTGCATCCAGATCTACAGCTGCCCGTACCTCAGCTGATACGGGAAAGGACATTTCGACGCATTCGACTTTATATTTTCATTCCATTAGCCGACACAACATCCTTTTTAGCGTGCGTCCATCTGTATGTCACAATCATCCCATTTTCTCATTTATAGACTGATTGAGATGAAATTTGCCACACTGCCGTAGTCCGATGACCCAAAACAGAAATGATAACGAAAAATAAAAAAATTAATTTTTTGACCCTCCGTCCCCAGATTAACAACACAAAAATGTCTGCACACACTGCAATGAAGTTGATACGACGGCTAAACTCTATTGGTAAAACGGTAACATAGAGCCGTAACCTAAATAATATCCAGTGAGCATTCGAGGGTATTGATTCGTAGTTATTCACACTGTCCCGGATTGCTCCACCTCCCGAATTTCCCCGGTCTTCCCTAATAATGCTGATCTTTGAATGTAGGTACTCCATTTCTCGCACGAAATTAGCGCAGTGTTTGAACCGGTGGAACTTACGGGCTTGTGCTTGCAATGATTGTTATGGCTACCGACATTTGGCAAGCTGTTATGCACTGCATTGTCCGATATGTGGTAGGCAACGAATCCCGGACCTCTGGGGTAGTCGTAAAGCACATCCGTTCAACATAATTACGAACCTTGGAATGGCGGAAAGGGCAGATGGGCGCTTCGTTGCTGGCCTAAGCAATGCCACGCTTCCGTCTATGGGCTGAACTACAATTACGTAACCCCAAATTGCAGCCGTAATTAAACGATCTAGCCTTGGACGACAAAAATCGACGCATGTTTATGGCAAGCAGTCAAAGCCGAATAAGTCCATTGAACAAGTTTTCAAGATATAACGCTTCTACGTTGCGAGTACTCTATTACAGTGGACAAATCGATTAAAAAAATAATAATAATCAGGTTACACCTAGTTTTTGATACGATTCACGGTAGCCATTGGTAAGCTTTAAAAAGTCTGTTATTTATGGATAAAAAACGCTGTTGGACTTAGTCGGTTTTATCTCGAACACATGAGCTTACCTGGTTTTGCCTCCAAACCACGTATGTGTACTCCTTTGCTCATGTGTTCTCGAAGTGTTTGGAAATGCAAAACGCTTAACGGCGTCACCCGAAAAAAACAATTTTATTCTGACATTATCAATATATATTAACTTGCCGATTTCATATGGAAATTATTGTCATGACCGGAAAAATCGAAATTCGATTTTTTGACAGATACTCACGATTCAAGATCTTTAGGGTCATTTTGGCCTTTTTTGAGCACGTTGTTCGTGTGTGTATGTGCGTATGATCAAATGTTTCGGTAACGTTTTGCTCAAAACTGATAATGCGATCAAAGAAATGTATAACATGAGTTTTGTCATTCTTTTTAACGGAAAAACGGTGGTCTTATTTGGTTTTCCCTCAAAATTGGATTCATTTGATTAGGTTTCTCTCGGTTATTTCTTCTTGTATGGGTAATTTTCGACGTATCGAGATTCAAAACGTCGCTTACATGTAGTCTAAATTACAAGAATCTGACTTAATCTAATTTCCTAAAAAAAAACTCATTCGGTTTTGTCTTCTTGCCACTGATATTTCTCATTGCCAGGAAATAAATAGGTGACGATCAAAGCATCTCCATAAGAGACGTATTCTCGCGTGCCCGGAGGCCTCGGTTTCCTTCGCCGAATTTTATCTCAGCTTGATACTGAGCTTCCACGGAGCTTTCAGTAAGCACCAATATGTGGCCGCTGAGACCTCAAGAAGCGACGCTGAAATGAAAAGGTCGCAAGCTTCGTGCGGGTCCCTGTCGTCGTTATCCTGGTAAAGCAGTATTATCCCGCCGGCTCTGACGAGACCAACGACGCCCTTTGGTGAGTTTGTTGGCTTCCACGGAATCCACAAAAGCTCTCGCGAACCGTCTCTTTGTCCGAGCTTACTATTCCCGCGGGAATTTTTCTGTGCTTTCACATACATTCACATACCGTTCGCACTTAGTCCGCTCGGGACGTGTTTTTCTCTTTTTCCCTTCTTTCTTCATTCTCCTCCCACCGGAGAACCGTCGTCATATCTGACCATGAGTCAGCTGTATTATTACAAATGTGACATGATTCTCTATGGCACAGTGGAAGTTCGAAGTGACAAACCGTGATCATTTGAGATATCTGACTTATGACTTCTGGAAAAAAGCAAGAAACCAATTGAAAAAAACTTGATAATCAATCATTTTTCAAAATCACCATCGAGTAACGACATCGTCGCAAGATGCAATGTGCATGTTGTTTATCCGTTGAAGCGTGCGATTCTCCGTCAAGATGAAAGGTTGAAATTCAAATGGGAAAATTCATCAGTAATTTTCATTTGACTTATCCATTTTCTTCTATTACTTTTTTTTGGGTTTTGAGTGAATTTTAGCACATGCTGCTCGTCTTTGGCACAGCTGGATGTTGCATCGTAGAATCATGTTGATGTTCTTGATTGTTGTTGACATCGGCTCATTCGAGTAGTCCTTCCACCAGGTAGACGCTGATTGCCATAGTCTGCAGCAAGAGTAAACTAGCTGGATGCCTTCTTTTCTATTCACGACTGTACTATTAATATTTGGTTTCTTTTTTTTTCCTTTTTCTTCCCTAGTACGTTTTATTGATACACATTCGGATAATCGCCTTACCAAACACAATTTGGATATTCTATCGAGACCCATTTGGTTATTCGTATTACTAAACACGAATGATCAGGAGGATCAACCGTTGGGCACGATTATCATCATCGACATACACTGGATTGAAATATTATTGAATTCATTATTGTTTATCAATTAATTGATTATTGTAATCATTATTTATTTTTCTCTCTTTTGGGAGAAAAATGTATCCATGCAGTCGTTTGATTATTTATTGTGTTATCTACTTTATGTTAATATTTGTGAGGTTATGCTTACCACTCGCCAACCAAAATTATTATTCCTTCGCAGGCATAGGGATATATATATATTTAGAGAGAGAGAGAGAGAGAGAGAGAGAGAGAGAGAGAGAGAGAGGGAGGGAGAAAAGAGAGAGAGATAGACTGGAATGAGTGATGAATAGATCGTAAGCACTGAAAGCTCCGGAATAGGGATAATTCGAACAAAAGTGCATGATTGGCTTATTGTTCGTAATTATTTACTCTCCCATGATTAGCTTTTGACCCCCTCGTTTCCAACTCATGATCCGACAACGTCCGCTAATTCCAGCCCGGTGTAAAATCGTAACTTGATACGACTGGGAAAGGTGAGCCGCATAATTACGTGTGCGGGACTTAGTTTGACCGTACTGGGGTCCCTAAGCTCATAGATTTTTTTTACCACCAAGGGATACGTCGATTTGAAAAATTCTTTCACCGTACTCATGGTGGCCTCGAAAATGTCAACCCTAGAATGAAAAAAGTATACAGAAAGCAGTCAAAGTTCCTTTGATGCGAAAACGAAAGTTTAATTCTATTAATCGGACTTCTGATACGCAAGGCTGCGTAAATGATCGACGTAAAAAATGCAGAGAAACAACGTGGAAAGTTCGACTTAACAGCTCTTCTTGATTAATTCCATGGCTATTGTGCATATGGACTACAGTAAAATAATAGGACTTCAACGCGTCTCCGAACCAATCGCGGTAGAGATGATTGCCAGTTTCGTCGACTTTGGAGTACACCGTTCAGGTCGGTTGGCCACATCGGGGCATAGCCGCATTTTGGAGACCTTCGAGCTTTGAGGTTGCAATTCGATTTCAGGATGTTCGCTTCGGTTGCCCACCCGGGAATTCATTGTCGTCAACGAGTTTAGCAGTCAAACAAAACGAATAGGTATATATTCCACGGTTTTATGTGTCTTCTTGTTCATTTGGAAATCAATTCGAGGCACTGTAAGGAGCATTTGCTTATTGACTGATGTTTGAAGGCTAAAAGAATTTTAAATTTAAAAAAAAAACTAGGTACCCTATGGTTAGTGGTGCCCATAGTTAGAAGTGCCTATGGCTAGTAACGCCGCTAGCTATTCATGTTGATCTTGTGTGTGACCCTTTACGAGCCACACAAGTAACTTCCCAACTTTCGAGTTTAAATTAATTATTATTATTATTATTAATTGACGTTAATAAAAAAATCAGAAATATTATCAAATGGCGAAAATATTACATAATAAAGCAATGTATTTTTTTCGCGCACGCGTTGATGGTGAAAGTTCTTGGCATCGATGTGGGTGTATGAAAAATGTAACATATTTATAATTGTGTAATGAATGTATCTTCAGTGTGAACGAACAATGTTATAGAAAAAAATGGTTATAATAAGAATTCGAGATTTGAAATTTTCTTACTCAATTTTCTGTCGGTATTTTATTTTGTGTATTTTTTTTGTGTCATTGAAATTTTTGTTTCTGTGTTTCACATGATAGGTGATGATACTAAGAAGGTGTTGTTGAAATTTCAAAGTGACCTGGATCTTCGTTCAAAAGTTAGAACTTTCACAAGGTTCAAAAAAATACCTCGCTTTATTATGTAATATCTCCACCATTCGTGAATGATTCTGATTTTTTTACATACACTTAACCATGTGCTTAAATGATCTTTAAAAAAATGTTGTCAATATATGCGTCATTTTTTTTAACCGCGCCTAGAAAAGTACCTGCAGAAATCGGCAACATCGCGTATATAAGGCGGCAATGATAGTGCTGCACACTGAATACTATAATTAGCTCTGTGTGATAAAAACGCATTTTCCTGTTTAAATTAGAGAATATATATGTCATGCTGATGAACTCCTTTGACGGTCAGCCATTAATGGACCTCTTATTCAACTTAATAATGATAATACTAATAATAATAATAATATCAATAATAATAATAATAATAATAATAACAATATTAATAATAATATCAATAATAATAATAATAATTATAATAAGAATGTCGATTATGACAATTGGTTAAGTAGTGCCAACGAGTCAAGCGTGTAGACAGATGTAGTGAATCGATTGAGCAATTCCCAAGTTTCTTGCATCTCCCGTTCCGGCCTCGGTCTTTCCAGTAGCTCGTGCGCAATTCAAGATATCATCCTTCGAATACCTACCCGTTTATATCCCGTATTTATACCACATGTAGAATAGCGTGCAATGTACGTTGAAATGTGCTGCACCGGAAGTTCGTACGCAGAAATAGGTCGTTCGATCACCTTTCTAAGCCCTACTGCAATGTCGTATTCGTACGATGTACGTGCGAAGTCTTTCCCTCGATGCCCATATCAGCTGGGAAATGCGCTCGAAACTCGCGATCAGGAAATTCGATTATGGCGTAGGCAAAAGCGTTACCAGAAAGTTTCAATCCGAGATACACCGAGAGCAAGTGGGATTGTGGAAGGCACAAGTTATTGCTTAGGAATGAATTTATTCATTTTTATACAAAAATTATTAGACGGCTGGCTATAGGACATATTAAATTTTCCACAATACGATTGAATAAATAAACATAATACATTTAATTTTTTTTCTCGTTATTTCAGCCATCCGCTGTCATTGTCTAAAATGCATTCCGTTGCCACGTTTTCGTGACACTGGCGGAAACACGGTCACAGACAGACAGAATAGCAATTGAATTTTTGGGCTGCGAGAGCCCAGATACCTCCAGTGTAAAATGCGCAGCGTGGTGCATCGGACGATTCGTCGACGTGTCGCAATTCGAGGGTTGAGGGGAAAGTCGGGGCACAGAGAAAGGGACACGCCACGAGAATCCGTGGTGGTAGCAGGGCATGGAAAGGAAGGAAGGGGGATGGTTCGTCCATGTACCGTGGAGTTATCGTCGCAGACACGGCCTATCGAGTTATCGACTCGTTGCAGGGTGCAGTCTGTGCCAACCACTTGTAAATATACGGTTGGGCACGAATTGGTAGAAAAAAATTAATAAAAAAAAACTTAGAAATATATTCACAGGCACGTGTGTTGAACATTCCTTTTCCTCATCCTCCGTATGATATATTCGAACCGGAAAAACCGATAACTGAAGCAAAAGACACAACTGAGAACACGTGGCAAAATCGGTTAGCGAACACATTGAAATCAACCTTGGAGTTAGACCTTCCGGCTAAATATTCATCAATTGGTAAACTTAGTCCTAAATCATAACACGAGGAGGAAATTTTACGATTCAGCTTATGCGTTAAACAAGTTTCATCGATCTACCCGTTGCGTTTTGAAAATATCTTTTCCCAGAAGAGCGTTAAATCTCTGCGTAGATTTTTTCGGAAATATTTTCCGGTACTTTTGCGACAACTGATCGGAGAGTTTGTAACATTACTAATATCAATAGCATTCTTGGCTGTAACAGGGGAATATGGGTAGCTCGGGGTGGTTGGATAGCGAAAAGTGTAGAAGGTGGAAACGAGAAAACATGGAAAAGCGAAATAGTCCCGAGGGATACGAAGGGGTCGATAGAACAGCGGTTGCCACTTTTGTCTCGTACTCCATAAATTAGCCTATCTATCTTCATTACTTTCCTGCAAGCTTTCGTCCCACCCCATTTTTGGCCGAACGCACGTTGCAAGCTCCTCAAACTATCTCGTCTCCCGTCGTACCTTTACAACTCGTTTTGCTCTGCCACTACCACAGTAGGGTAGGGCTGAAAACCACATGAGAAATTGGCAAACCTAAGCTACCTCGTTCCTTACAATCTCACCTTATTGAATTAATGTTCCTAGTGCGTAACCCTCTATATATTTGGCTCCACTGAGTCCAGGCTAACTTCGTTTCCCTACCGCCAATTTTGGGTCTGGATCGTCGTAGTAGCTCCTGATCACGTTGAGGAGTTGTGGAATAAGTTTTGTGGTGAGAAAAGCTCGTCTGTATATCGATTTTCCTCCAGACTAGAACAATACTGATATATTCGTACATTGGGGATGGGGGGTTAAGGACTAATAAAAACCGAGCAATTATTTTTTTGGTGCTCTTAGTACTTTTTTCTGAAAACGAGCTCTTTGATGTTTTTTAGCCCCTCAGAAGACCTTGCTTCTGATTTTTGTTTGTTTTTGAATATTCAGAGTTTCACTGAAATAGTCAAAAAGCTCGTATAGTATTTTTCAGTTCTGTGCTTACGACGGAAACGTAGATGGAGTCGTGGAATGGCGCATGCGCATCTTAATTCCAGGTATACAAGGACCAAAGCAGTTGGCTCGAAAGGTCTCGCGGGACTTAATTGGAGTCGGCGGCCGGGTGCTCGTACTAATTTCTGACTGGGGCGCAATTGAGAGGCGCTTGCGAGTGGCGAGGCGAAGAAAAAGCTCGAGTTGAACAATATACTTAAATGAGGAAAAAAAATTAACGTGTCAACTCGGCGGTTCAATTTCAAAGCATGGAGTTTCTCGGTATCTGGAAAAAATTCCACCACGAACTGGATGAAATATCGCAAGCTCGACCTAGGAGAATCAATCGAAGGTAGAAGGAAAAAAGGAGATGCATTAACGGAACGGATTTGCTCAAATAAATTCAATTGTGTGCGTCTGTTCTAACCAGCGAAACACGAATCACTCGAGATTCTAATTAGGTCTTATTTTTTATGTTTCATTTTCCACTTATCTTGACCTCTTCCACTCTGGTTCTTGCTCTGCGGAGCTCATTCCGGTAGATTCGTCGGAAAGAAAATCAATGTATGATACGACAATTAAACTGTTAAAACATAATTATTCAGAGTGATAAGAGCGAAGCTGCAGGCGGCGTACTGCTCGTTATTCGTTGAGGATACATGCGAATGTATCAGAGAAATGTATGTACTGTGATGAACAATTCAGCTGGGCAGAAGGAACCATGGTACAAGGGCAGCAAGAGCATGGCATGACTCGCAAGCTCATAGAGCAAAGGCTCTCGTATCTTAATCGATCCAGCAGACGTGCCAAGCTGGGGGATCGTGACACTAGTTCAGGAATGAACAAGGAATAGAAGGGGTGGCGGGTAGATGGTATGCCTTGGCCGGCGTAACTAGCCAAGGCTTGGAGCTCCGCCGCAATAATCTCCGGTAGGCCACGCCTGGTTTAGCGAAGCTATCCATACGGGACGTGTTCCAACATCGCGATAGTTGCGACAGCCTTTTGCAAGCTCGGCCCATGACGATAATAGTTTATAATCGTCCGAGACCTTGTCATGGAATACTTGAAAATGTTCAACCTGACAGGACTTTAGAGAGCCTTCCTGAATGCGAAATCTCAACCTCAAAACGATGTTTACATGCTGCATTCGTTGTTGAGCTTAACAAGTTTTATGTGGCTGTATGTTTTTAATTGTTGTATGAAACAAATGGAACATGTGTGGAGCTGGTGGGTTTTATTTTTCTGGGATACCGAAATTGTACATGGTATTTTTATCAGTAAAACTAGGTTAATGCGAAACCTTGACGGCATTGGTTTAATTGTTTTCTTCCGCTTATTGTAACGTACCGAATATTTTGTTATTTCCGTAGCTGTCACTCAGCGTCTTTTTATTGCAGGAATCAACGCCAAACCCAGCAACTCTAACTCACAGATTTTTTTCCACATTGCCTCAGCAATAATTACGGCTCTCTGTGGGAAGCGGAATACATTCAGGTGACACTCCCGAAGCTCCATTAGCTGCACGTAAATAACGGAATATATGTTACACGTAAGCCATTATAGTCCTCCCCAGGTCTCGCAATTGTATGGATACTCGTAGAAGATAAGAAGAGGAAGAGTGACGCCAAAGTGGTTTTCGTGATTGCTTTTTCTGTTGCTTGTTAACTCACGCTAATTAATTTTCGTTGAGATAATATAAGTCGCATACAGATGTATGGATCAACAAATGAACACTCACGCTATCGCATTCTCAAATGCTGACAAGGTTTTGTCCTGTATTTTCGGCGAGATTAAAGTCAACTTGACATGCCATGACAGGGACAGCAACGGACCCTCCGTGATCAGTTATTCAACACCAATGCTTCAACACTTCCAGCACTTCCAGTTTTTTAACAACTTTCATACGTTGAAATATATTTTTATATCGGTTCGATTTAGTGGTTATAAAATTTATTAAAATACTTGCGTGAAGCACCAGAGGTATCATCTCGAAGCAGAAGGAATTGATTGTAAAATTCCGTATATTCGTACGCAAATCACGGTACTGACCACGTGAATCCTTTCTTCTGTTAACGAAACTCGAAGCACTCGAGCTCGTAATAATGACTGCACAAATTCCATTACTTGTGCACACGTTTGTACCCGCAAAGGGCGTTAACATTCAGGATTTTCGTGTGAACGTGAGATGAAAATAAAAAAAAGACTTTAGTCATAACGAGAATATAGCAGCGAACGGTGGATCGAGGAGAATGGTCGAAGCGACCGTGAAAAAGCTCAACGAGAAACGAATATCATAAAAATAGGTGGTCAGAGTCCAGAACTCGGAAAATTGGCACAACCAACTTCGAAATCGATTTTTGTCTAGAGAGCTTGCAAGCTCAACTCCGCAGCCAATTTACACTGCCCCTCCGTGGGGAAGGCTCGCAAAGTCTGATATGGCCACTCTCGCACTTTTGTTATTCAAATTACAATGACGTTGTCTGATAATTATAATCGTAACGTTAAGAAAAGCTCTACGATTATGACCAGTATTAAGTGTCGGTCATTGGGAAATGTAAGATGATGATATTATACGGAAAAACAGGATTTCGTTAAAACATAAACGTAGACGAGCCGGATTTCGAGGTGAGTCGAGCGACAGAACACGTGTAGTAGTTAGTAGAGCCAAGCGACGTTATCCCAGATTCTCACAGTTGATCGAAGTTTGGTCACGTCAGCCGGGACTAGCCTGAATGCTTGCAAGCTTGCCGAGTTACCGATGCAATAGCGAGTGACGGTTCTGATTCAATTGTATCGGCACGGCAATTCATGCCTGTTATAAGTAAGGATACAGGGGAGGAAAAGGGAGACGACGGAAAATATGGACACAAGGTCGAGCTTTCATGAGTAAAGGGCACGAAGCTCACTGGGGGCATGACGAAATCCTTTCCTTGACGTGCCGTTTGAAGTGACTCCCACAAAACAGATTGGCCGACAGATCAGACTATGTATTATCCTACAACGATCACAGTTGACCACCTCACGGGCTCGAATACAAGCTTGCAAGCTATCAAGATGCAAGGGGTCACGAGCAACGGTCAAAAACTCAATACGGATCTGGCAAAGCACACGAAATGGCAAGTTTAGATCGTGAACCTTCACCGTTAATCCTGCGAGGAAAAGTCCTGAAAGCTTGGACTCGCAGACGCTCCCTGGCGTAAGGTGCTTTCGCAAGTTACTTTGCTCTTTTGGAACGGTAGCCATTCTCACGGCACGTCGAACGATAACCCTTTTCCTGAGTGCTCTCGGAGCTCTCGGGGCAAAATGTTGTGATGTACTGTCGCTCACGAGTCCCATCGAGCTGGTTCTATCGATTCCTGGCCGATGCCACGTAGAGTTACGCTTACACTGTGGGATGCTAGAAATTTTCAGCGGAATGGAACCAGTGGGAGGGTGACGTGTTCGCACACTCGTCGTTCAACCAGTTTTCCTTGAGTTAACCCACCGTTAACGTTCCGGGCCAAGCTTCCGGCTGATTCCAAACACGGACCTCCAGTGACGTCCTCGCAAGCTCTGTGCATTTCTGGAATAACACTTTGAAGATGAATAGACCATGCGGGATCTCTGCTGAACCCTTGAATCTATCAACATATGTCGAAGAATTCTCATGCGAGAGTTATGCGGATTATCTAGAACTCAATGCACATCACGTAATTCTTAATACATTTACACAAGCACACAATCGAGACCGAATATTCATTTTATGATTTTTATCCTACCTTTATTTCGTCAGGCTCATATACGTTCGTTATTCCTTTATACTGAAGGCCTCACATACGCCCGCGCGCGCCAAAAACCGAGCAAAATTTGAAAAATAATTATAACGGTTATTGGTGAAAAAAAATTAAATTGTTAATTTCAAATTTTTTATTAACTTTTCAACTACAAGAAAAAAATATTTTATCCTATATTAGCATTATTTTTCTATGTTTCTGAAATTATGTTTTTTGACAGAGTTGGCACGATAACTTAGTTACTTTCTCATATTTTTTTATTTCTTTTCTTAATCTCCATAATTATTTTCTCTATTGTCGGACGGGAGGTTTCTTTAATTTTTTCGGTGGAAAATTATTTATATATAACGAAACAAAAAAAAATTGTTATGTTACATTAAAGTTTAAAATACTGTAATTTCTTTATTTTGGAAAAAAAAATGTCCTTCCTCAGACAATAACGACTACATTTCTTTACTTAATGCTTCTTTATTTTTTCAAGATTGGATGATTTTTGGTGCAGTTATGATGCCGACTATGATTTTCCCCAATACTTCATGTATACTTGTAAAAAACAATGTTCATGTTTTAAAAAAAATGTAATCTTTTTTCTTATAGTTGAAAAGTAAATGAAGAATGTGAAATCTACAATCTAATTTTTTTTCGTCATATAACCTTTATAATAATTGTTCAAATTCACTTGGTTTCGAGCGCGCTCAGGGGTATGTAAGACCTTAATAAGCTTACTATGTCTACGGAAATAACAACGTATTCTCTACTAGGTGCTTTCACGGTGAAAGCTTGTGGGTTGGAAGTGCTATGAATATGCGATGTGGGAAAGCGCGCGGATTATTGAAAGCTTTCAGCGATCGAATTTATTTGGGGCCCTAATAAAGGATATCAGTGAAAATCGAGTACATATCAGAGCGTACCGAGTGATATTTCGGAAATTCAGAATTTATTAGCGAGCTTTCACAATATATTCTGTATCCGCATGTCGTTTTGATATTTATGATACATGTAGGATTTTTCATTTCACCGTGTTTCGCAAATCCTATTTTCGGGAAAAGTGTTAGTGATTATTTAACGGATTATCGTGGAAATGGCTGTTACCACATTTATTATTACTATCACAATAAATCATTACCGACAACGCTATTTCGGAGTAGTAATTTCATCGTTTGCAATTATCGCAAATTAATATTATTGCGGTGAGCGCTCAAAACGGATGAGCCCAGGGGTGAGACCGTCAACAAACTCGTGTTAATTATCAGGCAATTATGTCATTCAGCAAGCCCAAACGGCAACCAGCGAATTTGGCCGAAAAAATGACGAGCGAGAGAACCACATTTACGGTTCATCAACTATTCACTCGGATGTACTGACCCGAATCATGCATTAACCGGTCGCTGGTTCAATATCAACTACCACAAAAAGCCTCTACTGACAACTCCGTTCACCTCCCTTGAAAGCTTCAGGTATCATCGATCATAATTTCGAGCTTGCACTCGAATCTACCGTTATTCGGCTTCGATTGAAAAGTCCTCGTGGCTGACGGTATCGAAAATACAATAAATCGAGTTTTTAATCCGGTATTTCTCCACATAAAAAGCGTGAATACCTTTGTCAGCGAAATCGAATGCGTTTTTTTCCCATGTGAAAAAATGCTTGCAGGCCCAGTTTTATTGCTTGTTAGTTTGTCCGGTACTTTTCCCGACTAAAAACGATTGTTTTGTCAATATGACATGGTTGAGCTTTTATTGCAACCTGATAATACTTTCCTTGCAAAAATCCCAAGCAAAATTTTGATGGCAAAAATTTCCAGCGATTGTTTTTACCGCCCGTAACTTGTTCACAGTAACCCGAAATATCTCAGGAAGGAAAAAAAATATTAGACAATTTTGGTGACGTAAGTCGTGTTCTCAAGCATACAGCTTACCTTAAAAAAGTTTTTCTCTCGTCTCGCTTGTCTTAAATCGACATTTATTTTTTTATTTTTTGTGGATTCTTTCTTCTTCATAGTTTCGTCCTGCATAGGTCCTTTTTCTTTCTTACATTTGTCTCGTTGCTATTCACTCGACGTCTCCACGACGGCAAGGGTTAGAGCTTTCGAGGAAGATAAAGCACAGACAGCCGTGGCCAATTCCCTTTGGCTCTTAAAAATAGAATAAAGCTAAAAAACTAAATATTCGAAAATTGGAAACACTTGTCTTTTGCCCATTCCCAAGCTTGGGCTGACATGTAATTCTTTTTGTGTCTCACTGCGAAGCTAAAAAATAGTTTCACTTATTTCTCGTGAATCCAATGTGTCAAATATTCAAGCTATTGAGCTGAAGATATTCCTAGATCGCGAGAGACCCGTGGATCAACGTGAGATCCTGCGTTTTATATTTTTCCGAATAAAAAGTTCGAACAACGTTATGGAAATTTGTAAAAATTCGTTGGTCTGGAAACGATGAAAGGTCTCCTGGTCTTAAAAAGCTCGCTGCTGGCCACAAGCTCGCATAAACATCAGACCAAAGTATCTTATTCAATTTTATGTTACAGCTTTTACGAGCTTCGTCGTTTCTTGCACACGGAAAGTCGTTGAACTACTGTTGTGCGCTGCCGGAGGTAAAGAATGAGGTCAGACAATACCTCTCGTTGTCGTCAGAAATTATTGCTTGCACACCGACATCAAAACGTTGTAGGAACGAAGTTTGCTATGTAACTCAATTCACGGGTCTCGGTTCACTTTCAATCTACGAATTATAACAATCACTGGTGAGAGGCGTAAATCCAGTTCTTTGGACGACTGAAACCAATTAATTACATCCGATTCGTATGGAGCTTCCAACAAAGTAGGTAGCTCACGCCGACCGGTGAAAGTAATAAATTCCTGAAGGCTCATTTCCATTAACGAGTCTTGAGGTGTGAATTTATTTTATGTCACGTGGAAATCTTGAAGCCGAAGGCTGATTACAAATGTTGAATTCGAAATTAATTTCGACGAGTTTGCGAAGGCATTAGTTTCCGTCGAAACTCTAGTAGAATGAAGATTGCGATAAGACAAACCGAGAATCTTTATAAACTTCTTATGATCTTCTTTGATGAAAGAAATCGACTGAAGATTTTATAGGAACCCGCAAGCTCCAGAGCCCAGCCCATTCCATTCTTCTGGAATCTTATGTAATAGTACAATATCGTTAAACGACTTTTTCCAAGTACATAAGGAGTGATGATAACGTTACATATAATGGTTTGTCCATAATAATGTTACCACTAAAAATATCGCTTTGATGATAAATTCGACTACTGAAGCTTTTTTCGTTATGCTTTTCCTTGGACCCCGCAGAGATAATTCCTGGATTGGATATATTATTAAAGGGGTTCATGTGACACTGACCGATTAACGCGTCGATAGCAAATTTTATAATTGCGAGCTTCGATATGACATCGCTGCAGTGGTTTATACTGTCCAGTGCGTCATCAGAAAAGCTTTCCGGGTGATTGATATGCTTCATCCAATAGAGGATAGAGCGTTGAAGTGAATAATCGAATTTCGCTCCTGGTCACAAGGGGTAGCGGATAACAAGCTCAAAGCCTTTTTCCGAAAGACCAGATAACGTTATGGAATTACTGCTGATTCCAGTAACCAAATTGATTAATTACTAAAACCATAAAATTATCATCTTATTATTTCATTAACGTATACGCTTCGCTTTCGATTAATTATGATAAACCATTTGTGCAAAATTAAATGTTCAGGTTCAGGAAGCTTATCAAATCCGTAGATAAGTTATGTAGCAAGTACGACGGGATTCACTGACAAATCCTGACCAGGTTAAGTGACAAACAACTAGCTATCGGGTGTACCTTTTTTTCAAGTACTTCAAGTCATATTTTGAACCGAATTTATTATTATTTAAATTGTTGAAAATAGCACTGAGGCATACAAGAATGAAAATTGGAATAAATATACATATTCCACGTGGCGACCACAAGTTTATGATAAAGAGTGATTCAAGAAAAGTGCAGATTTTTAACAGCGATTATTCCAGAGATGGTTATGTTTGTTTGTTGTTTTTTAAAACTTTCATCTAGACCACCGGCAGAAAATATCAGGCCACTGCCAACGCGCGCTCGCAAAAATTATTTCTGTCTTTGAACGTCGACAACCAAGACAAAAAAGTGAGAATCTTTTTCTAAGGACCGTTGGAAAAGCTTATGCAACCTTACCCAACAACGAGTAAAGATTTTCCATGGTTTTAGGACTCGGATTGAAGATAAAGTTTTTACATTTCTGAAAAAAAATTCTTACCTTTGGTCATAAGTTGAAGTCAATATAGAAAATTCCGGAAGAGCGATTGAAAAAAATATATATTTTACACGCTATTTCAGTGCTCAAAGATAGAAATTTTTTTTAAAATATTGAAGACTTCGAATATCCATAAGCTTTTGAATTGTACGTAGTGGAAGTTTCTCGCTGTCTTTGGTGTGACGTTCAAACATAAAAGTGATTCTTACGAGCGTGCTTCGTTGGTGGCTTGATAATTTCCGGTATCCGTACTTGTTTGGGCGAATCCAGACATGGAGCGGTATGCAGTTCAGCAACGTGTAAGAGTGATCAAGCGTTTTATGAAAATAGTCTTTCCGCAAGAAATGCATTCGCGCATTGGGTGATTTTTGTTGGCCAACATAACCGGTCATCCGGGACAAAAAATAAGCTGTCTAGCGCCAAAACGTAAAGAATCCGGGTCAATGGAAATCGCGAAAACGCCCTCGGTGTAATCGTCGAGTTCGTTCGACCGAGAATAATTCGTCAAAATGATTCGACCGTTCGTCATTCGATATTTCCATACGTGCATTCTGTGTTGCCAGAGAAATCATAGCGGGCATTTATCGAATATTGTGTTTCACACACGAATGTCATGAAATAGCAAACACGGTAAAATGAAAATAAAATAATTTCGACTTATTTTTGTGTGTTCAATTGAAAGAGAAGATCCGTACTTCCATCGCCATACTTTCTGGTACCGATATCGCCGCATCCGATATTTTCCCGAGACCACAATTTTCCTAAACACGCAAGGTTATCCAATCCAAGTAGATCGTGACAAAATGGAAAGGCAGGATGAAACACTTTCCCCTGCTCAGTTCTAATCAAATCTGAGAAACGGGTCGTGTAGATGTCACGTGCAATAAGTCCAGGGTCTACGAGTTCAACTACATAGCGAGGGTGTGTAGCGAAACCTAGCCGCCCTATTGGAACCAGTAGGTACAGCTTGCATAGCCTTTTCTAGGTATCATTTGAGAGGGTCCTTTATTTGCAATATAAAACTATTTTTAATGTAATTTTAAATAGCATATTCAAAAAGTTATCCTGAATAATATCCGAAAATAGACCTCCACCATCCTTTATTT
Organism: Sussaba pulchella; assembly: GCA_963971145.1. Lineage (NCBI taxonomy): Eukaryota > Metazoa > Arthropoda > Insecta > Hymenoptera > Ichneumonidae > Sussaba > Sussaba pulchella. The sequence continues at coordinate 503,239 of OZ020167.1, forward strand.
CCGAAACCACTGAGCCTAATTTTGTTTCAAATTGGGGAATATAACCTCTTACTTGAAGTCTACAGGAAAATTATAACGAAAGAACCAGGTGTTATAGATTCCTAGAAATGAATTATTAAAAATGTGGTCCGGAACCCTCTGCGAACGTGGCGAGATCGAACGTGACCGGCTTTTTTAGATACAATTTTTTGAGGATGGCAGAAACATAAATGGATATCCGTTCACGTGGATAATGGTATTGCAGGTATCATATGAAGCACGTATTACTTCGGCGAGAGATTGCGGGCGACTGGGGTGAGTGAAAAGGGCTCACCCATGCCGCTGACCCAATTTACCTCGGGGTACCTCGATGGATGTACCTAGGAACCCAATTACGCGTTCGCGGTCGACGCGCCCGCGGATCTACAGCACCGTCATTCGGTACACGCGTATCTATTGGTACGTGCGAGCGTGGGGTTTACATTTATGACAAGGTGTGGTTTCGGGTGCGGATCGAAATCCCGAAGGTTTATTGTTCCGACAGGCCTGTAAATCAAATTAAAATACTCCGAAAATAAAAATTGTTCCGAATCGGCATGATTCCGACAGTCAATGTCACGAAAGATCAAGAGATCAAAGATTAAAATAAGTCACCCTACGCTGAGACGAAGTAAAACTATGGTCCAATCTATTTATCCGTCTCTGAATTACTACCACAATCACGCTATTGAACGACTTACGCCGCTATACCTATGAATACGTTTCCGGATTTTGAACTTTCGACATATTGCCAGTCGTCGGAGCCATGCCGCTTCAGGACGATTATTTTCGGAGCATATTAATTTCATTCATTGACCTGTCCGAACATGGAATATTCGGTACTTTGGTACGCACTCGGTTTCATGCCCTGAATATGAATTTCAGTACAAGTAAAAAAGTTCGCGTCTATCTCATTTTTGCGATGGTCTAAATCATATTTAAAAATAATTGAATCATATAATGAACAAAACTAGATCTTCATTTTTCCAAATTCCGATAAAGTTTTATGAAAAACGTAGTTTTTCCTGGCTCCTCGATCATCGGTATTTTCAACCAAAGGGTGATTCAATAAAAGCGCAGTTTTTCTTCTCTCACGGAAAAGTTTTCACCGACTTTTCAGCATAGTTCCGGATGTACAGCGTTAATAATGCGTATGATCTCATCCTCTCGCTCCACAATCGTCCCAGGTTAATCGGCACAGAGCTTATTCTTCACGTAGCCCCGGGGATGGTAAATAAATCTCGGCACCGGAAGAATCCGAAGATTTATTTAATAACGATTTTTGAACGATTAACCGTACAGCGGAAATTAGGATCGCCACTCTACCGGACGCCGAGCAGCTAATGCTCATTGATCATGCACGCGGCATTCGCGCGATAGTGAGGGAAGACCGCGAATCGCGGATCTACAAGCGGGATGAAGACCGCGAAGTATCTTCTAGCGCGACAAAGACCGCGAAGCTTACCTTCGCGCGCGACGGAGACCGCAAAGTTTGACGTCACGCGGAGCGAAGTGGGAGGATGCTCGAAGATATAAAATTCCGGAATAGGGGCCCGAAATTCAGTCTCTCCTCTGACCGAGCACGGGAAATCGCCATTACTGCTCAGACCGATAATAGGAACAAAAGCTCTTGCTACGGGAAGCCTATGCCCATAATGTCGTTAATGAAGTAAAATAAAATAAAATGAAATGAGATGGAATGAAATAACAAATAGAAATTACGAATTCGACTGGAGCAAAGTCACCCTAATGTACATATGTTAATATTGATTTTTATTTCAAGTATCGAAGGTTCAATATTAATTTCCGATCGCAACGAAGAACACATTCCATAGCGATTTTGTACATCAAAGTATTGCTTCACTTCGATTGAAAGATGGGACATTAAACAGTTTCCGCTTATTACTGCCACCGTCCGGATATTCGCTTCCGCCGTTAATAATGCAGCAAGCTCTCGTAATTTTTTCCACCATGAAAACACAAAGAAACATCTATTGCGAATTATAAGTGGTTATGTTAACGTACCGGCGAGAATAGCGAGGTTGACTTGATCTAGCCGGGGTCATGTCCAATAGCGCATGGCGCAGCGTCGCTGCTGACCGCCACGAAACCAGACGGCGTCCATATATGGGCCCATCCTCGGCACTGGAGTTCGGAGTCCTGTTATTTCTCGCGGTGTCGGGCTGCTTATATTATTCCAGACGCCCGAGTAACGTCTGTGAACGTTTTGACTCGCTTATGGTTGATTTTTGGAATGTCAATACCTATAAATGAGGTAGTCCATACCAAATCGACAAGGTTTTTCCCTGACCCCTCTTGATTGAGGTTATTATTTTACATGTTTTTGTGCCAACTGAATGGAGTATTCACGATTTTTTTCAATTTTTTTTATCGAACGGTTCGAAAGTTATGATTTTTTTCCAAATCCTCCTTTTTTTTTCAACGCTCGTAACTGAGGAAAAAATGGCTTCAGTGGAATTCTTCTTTCCTTCCAAATGTTGGGGTTTTGTCCAAACAACAAAAAAAAGTACTCGGAAATTTTGAGAACTGTTTTTGACCTCTATTTTTGCATTTTTGAGCTTTACAAATTTTTTTTAAACTGTACCCTACGGCCACGCAGTATCAGACCACTAAACACGTGCCCAATCAAAAACCAGTCGCGACTTTGAACGATGGTGGCTTCGTCGAAAACGAAGCATATAAATTTTATAAAACAGCTGGGATATTACAGGTATTAAAAAAATGAAATATGAATTGTCCCGAAAAAAGTGTTAAATATTACAAGCAATAGTAGCTGAGCTTTCGACCAATAAATATAAATTATTTGTTACAGGGAATTTCGCGCGAGTCCGCTGGACGGGTCATCCTGGAAAGTTTATTGAATAAAAAGAAAAAGAAGAATGAAGACCGGTGAGAGACCATTTTTACGACTTGGCAGGAGTCGTTTTCGGATGGCATAAACAATAAAATTGAAAAAAACATGCGACAGCTTGAAAAAATTGTGATAAAATAAAGAAGAAGAATAAAAATAAAATGAGCATGGTGTTGTTGCACGTCGAGGTGATGCTCGAAGCAATAAAGTTACAGCATTTCATATTTGGAACTTTGACGAACTCGTTGACCAAAATAAAGTGTTTTCACCTCTGAACGTTACGTCGGAGAACATTATCGGAAAATCATCCGGAGAAAAATGAATGATGACACATCATGGCGGCAGTAAACGTTTCATGAATAATCCGGACTGAAGAAGACAAATAGCCACGATGCCCTTTAACTAATACTGACCGACATGGTGAAAATGTAATTTTCGAAAATGACAATTACCATAAAAATAAAATTAATTCCGACGGAAGAAGTATGGACGAAAGTGTAAATGGGCGGAGAAGCAATTTTAGGTGGCAATTCCACCGGGACGGAGGCGAGTAAAGATAGAGATCGACGAGTCCGCGTCCGGTGGAATGCGGCTGAGACCGTGGAAAATTAACCCCAGGTTAGCGAAAGAGGTGGCGTCGGGGTGGTTAAAAAAACGCGGTAACCAAGCAAACGAATATGTGTTGCGATAAGAATAAAATTAATAAACAAAAAAAATCTAAAATAATTATCGATAATTATTTTGATTATAATGTAATTAAAATAAAATCAACCCCCGGTTTGAAAAAAATATAGCGTCGGCGTGATTACAGAAACGCAGCATCCAAGCAAACAGAGGTGTATCGATAATAATAGAAATTAAAAAACGAACAAAAAATTAAAAATAATTATTAATAATTATTTTCGTTATCATATAATTGTAATAAAATTAACCCCCGGTTTATAAAAATATGACGTCGAAGTGGTTAAAAAAATGCGGAAACCAAGCGAACGGATATGTGTCGTGATAAAAAGAAAAACAATAAACAAAAAAAATCTAAAATAATAATTAATAATTATTTTCAGTATAATACAACTATCATAAAATCAATTCCTAGTTCGAGAAAAAGATGGCGTCGGAGTGTTTAAAAAAATGCGGCAACTCAGCGAACGGATACATGTCACAATAGAAATAATAATTAATAAATATAATAAAATCGAATATAATTATCGAACCAGTAGTAATAGACAGTAATATACGGACACGTAAAAATTTATCGAAAATACACGAAGATGCGGTCGTTTTCACTTCCTGTCATTGTGGCACTCTTGTGCCTTATCGCGTTGGTCCATGGAGTGGAAAATTTGCGCGGTAGCAGCGGAGTGATACGGGGCGAGAGTGGCATCAAGATCGGCACGGGCACGAGTTCCCGTGGCACTAGTACCGGAAGAGGAAATTCCGGTGTTCGCATTGGCGAGGGAAGGAGTAACAATTCAACCCGACTGAGGATACTGCCATCCACAACGACTACCACAACGCCACAGACGTACTTCAGAAAGCCACCATCGCCACAATCGTCGCACACAGCTAAAAATGCCAGCAAAATTTTTCTAAATGTTCGTTCTACAATTCAACTAATCTTTCGTTATTTTTTTAAATCTAAAATGCATGTTGTATCGCTGTTCCATTTTGCTTTTTTATCTGAAATACTTTCATTTTTATGAAAAAAAATCGTTTTCACGGCCGACTGGGATCAATCATAGCAAGGGCGGCTATGAAAAGTTCAAAAGAAAACTTTCGCCAATAATTTGCAAAGAATATAAAATCGGTCCATGAAATTCCGATTGGCATCCATTGTTGCATATTTTATAGTAGATCATTATGATTATAATGATCTTTCATAAGAATGCATCAAATTTCAGGACGCGATCAAGGCTTAAAGCCGATCCTTCGGTAATTGTCGGTTCTTTTCGGGAATCTATTTACATATTCTACTCGTAAACTTTTCGTTGGTTATTTAAAAATGAATTATTTCACTACAACTGGGTGATGTCTCCGAGGGTCTTGTATCGAAGCTCTCAGAGAACTCCCAGAGTAGCAACTCCCGCGAGCAACGAAGCAAAACTTAGCACGGAATCTTCTCATCCATGTTCCCTCTCCTATCTCGCATCTCCGTTCGCAACAATCGATAGCCGTGCAACAGGTGGCCAGACACGTTGGTCGATCGTCACGTGTATTATTATTCACACTTTCGCTTATGTCTGTGGTATAGAATATCGTTCGGTGCAGACATGTACACGTATTAGTGTGCATTAGGGCGCCACTGGAGAATTCAACTCCCTCGACGGTATTTCTGAATCTTTCAGTAACTTCTAACGCCATATCCGTTTCAACCATTTTTAAAATTCTGACAATCGTTTCACTCAGACAAAATACCGAATAGCTTTCTGGGCCAGTCTTTATTTAGGTTATTTATTTATTTATTTATTCGTTTAGTAATTTATTTGTTTATTTATTTATTTATTTATTTATTTATTTATTTATTTATTCATTTATTTGTTTACTTATTTATTTATTCATTTATCCGTGTAAGTGCATGTGGTAGTAAAAGCTGGACAAATGTTTAACTTCTAATATTACGACCGATTCGTTTCACAGGTAGGAATGGTGGTGCCGTACAAATCATTCGGCTTGCGTGAATACACGAAAGCAGTTACAACGGCTATTCACACATTGCAGAAGAGCACGAGGGGGCCAAGACTCGCGTTGTTCAACACCTACGACTTCGCTGTACGAATAGATACGAAAGAATTGACACCAAGTCCCACAGGTGAGCAATTGAAAGAGAAAATTAACTATATTCCACATATGATACATACATTTATATATATTAGACTGTGTCGAAAGATCAGCGGTCGCTTTCCCTTTTAAATAACACGGGTAATAAAAGTTTTCGCAATTTTAATTGTGTATCGCGATAAAACCAGGCGGAAATTCACATGTCCGGATAATATTTTGTAAGGAATCGAATTCTTTTCGAAGATTTTCCCAAGGAAAATATGATAATCGATTTTCAATACTTTTTAATTCTCTACAAGGAAAATCAATAGTTAAAATAGCCTAAGTCCAATAATTCACGATTCTCAGCACCTGAAAGCTCATTTTATGCGAAAAAAAAATATTTTTCACCTGTTCGATCTCGTGATTGGTAATTAGAATTGAGCCACTATAAAAGTATCATTCGAGGCTGAGCATGGGGAGAAAAAAGTTTTGTTTCTACCCAGTCTAACCTCTATACGTATTTAAGACTGTGCATTCACAGATACAGAATCACAATGCATCTGTATAAAAGTCGTTCATATTATTACTATCTCAGAAAAAAATTACTCATTCGTTACCGTCAATTATAAATCAATCAAACCGAAATAAAATTGATCGAACACATTCAATCTATAATAATAAATAAAGGTGATAATAATAGTAACCATCGAAATGGGTAAACAGAGCTCGCGATGAGAAGTCGAGAATTTTATCGATGCGTTGAAAGAATCGAGATATTGTAAGTCGTCTGATACAACAAGTAACTCTACCTATACTGTAGATACTATGCAGCAAACTGCTGAGAAGCACGAACCTAGTGTATCTCCAGAGGGCGGACGAAGGTCTCGTGTAGAATGAAAGTCACTCCTGAGGGAGGAACTAGACGCTTGTTTATGGTCCAATCGTGTGCAAGTTCGTGCACCCTCGCATAATAGACTTTCACTGGATCGTGAAGCTAGGTTTCATTCAGAAATTCTTAAAATGTTGAGGGAATTGAACGAGAAGCAGTGAAAAAGCTGATAGCAGTTGCGAAAGCATCCTGAGCTTGCGTTAACGAAAATGAAGCTCTGACCCGAAACTTATTATTATAATATCTACTTATACTGTGGGTAGTGGTTGATTCAGGCAGAAAATATAGTCAGAAACTAGGAAAAAGTAATCAAGACTTTCAAAGTAGTAAGAAGGTGAAGAAGTCTTGGGAAGACTTAGCGAAAGAGGGAAAAAATAAAGATTTAGAAGCTTTTTGCGTTTTCTCTGTATTGCAGGACTTGCCAAAGACGAAGATGACCCTTCACGAGCAGGTACACCCGAATACTGTGGTAATTACGCGGGCGTCTTGAATTCATTATTCGAATCCTCAGAGAGCTCTATATTTAATTCCGATCATTTCCCATTCGGGGTATTAGGAAGCTCAAGCTTGCAATTGTGAAAATGTTGCAAGTTCATTCCTTAAACCATCTTTTTCCGTAATTATGAATTCTTCAGTTAAATATTCGTGGAGCTCACATTTGACCTCGACTTATAATTTCTTTTACGAGTCAATCAACTCAAGTCGTTGACACCGTAGTCATTTATAACCTCTTCATTGATTGTTTGAAGAAATACTTAGTTACTTGTATCAAAGTTTCTTCGTCTTTCGATTTATGATATTTTCTGGGAACTGGCAATTTACTCGTACTCTATTTCCCTCAAAAGAACAAGTCCCATTAAAGTTTTAAAAAACCTTGCTGATTGACGTAGGGACGAGCTTTTGATAAAGTCAAGTCGCAAAAGTTGCTTTCACACTCGAGGTTCAATGGTATGGGTGGAAAAGGCGAGGAAAATTCCGGTCCGTAGCCTTCAGAGAGGTCGTTTCGCACTTCTCGAACTTCAAGGACTCGCTTCTTTTCGTTCCATCGTCCGTTGGTACTCCACGCTTGACAGACGACAAGCTCAACGATATTACGGAAAATATAAGAAAAAAATAAAACTAAGCACGGGATGAATAAAAATCATAAAATACGGTCTCAAAGATTGAGCGAGCGAAAAAAATGCAAGCGTTGTTCTTTTCCAGCGATTCCAGAATGAATAGAAAGTACCTTTATGGGTAGTTAGTCTAATGGAAGGAGCTGAAAACTGCAAATAATGGTAAACGGTAGCATCCAGTTTCCCCCATAAGCGGCGAGTTTTTGACGAGTCATGACTTTTTTTTCTAATCGTTTGTACGAAATTTCATCGATAAAAGTTTTCACCAAAATTTTCCTCGTTACGTGTTTTGAAAAACGATTTCCTATCAACATACCTGTGGTCGAGCAATTATGAAATATCGTTCGTGGGAATAATTATGAATAACGAGCGAGGAAGATTGGAGCGAGAGAACTCTTCGTGACTAATTCCTCGGACATCCTGCTGCTTTTATTGTCAGCCCCTTTTTCCCACCCCAACGGTAGACCCTTCTCCTTTCAACCCAACATGCAAGCCCCGGCCGTCCAATTATCCCTCCGGGCTGCCCGTCGCAATTCACATTCGCGATAACTCCGTCCTCCCCCTTTCTCACCGTCCCACGAGAATTCGTTTCCCCCAAATCCTATACTGGATTTTGTGTTATTGCTCCCATTGTTTCACACTGAATCGAGAATTATAGCTTTATATATCTCGCTCCATTTTGTCTGACTCGATATGTGCTTCGGAAATTCAGTCGGAACATTCATTTATTCACAGTTTCAAGAGACCACTCGATCCTCGCAAATTAATTAAAAAATCATTGTGCGATTGTTAGGGAAAAAGAAAGCCTACATTTATATCCTCGGAGAAGCTTTTGGCCCATAAAGTATAGGTTGTTCCTGAATAAAGTACAAGGTCGAACTCGTAAAGATTTCTGGCTTTCCGGTAGTAATAACTGTGAGATCACGCATTCGAAAACCTTGTGAGCTTGCAACTTAGATTTGCACATTTCCTTAATAGTTGTCTCGCTCTGGAGTACTTTCAAGCTCGGGAATTTTTTACATGGAATCGTTCGAAGAACTGCACTGTTAACTGAGCACCAAGGACCGATCCGAGCTTTTATGTTTATTGTTCAACGAGGTTTTACGAAGATTATTTACTTTATAGAATGTTTGATCATCCGGGTGTATGATTTATGGTGGTTTTTCGAATATATGATTGAACGCATTATTTTATAAACATTGGAATCAATGTTCAACTCAAGAAGGAAAAAACCTTAATTCGACAAAGGTGAGCTGCATCTATGTCCCCGAAGAGTGACGCCCGCGCGGGAATCGATGCGAATCGAATTTTCTCTCTAGCCTATATTACACGGGCATGGTATTTCGTTGGTGTGCCAACGGGACTTGTGGGACTCGACATATATGACCCACATAAGCCTGAAAGTGGGATGCTATGTGCGCTGTGTCCTTCAATACTCGCGTTACCACTATCGTTCGGTCTTCCGGCTTATTCGAAGCAAATTCAAATGAATGCAAATTGAGGAGTATTACGTTTCCCTGCCCATTTCCTTCTCCCGTAGTCCGGAAAAAAAAACGATCAGTGACGAAGAGACGTGAAAAGAGGAAAACGAGATGTAGACACTAATGGAGGAGCGTCGCTCTTTTATCGTATAAATCGCGTTAGAGTCAACGTCGTGAGGTGCCGGCTCGGCGTCTTCGAATCTCTTTTACCAGCGTTTCTCCGCCGTCGCACATCCAACTCGTCTTCAACGATTTTTCTCGCGTAATTGTTGTCTCGTCTTGCAAATTCTAATTGAGAGACGGTTGACGGGTTTCATCCAGTGCTGTCCTTATCGTATTTATGGACCCATACATTTTTCTTCGAATTTCGAAATGAATCAAAATGTTTTTTTTCTAGTTTATTACGGACTTAGCAGATCGTGCGAGACTTTTGTGAACTTTTTTTGGATACAAACCATCAAACTAGGGTATCTACCGTCCCTGAGTTCCAACCACGTCTTTATTCGTAAGTCCACGAGCATGGTTGAACTTCCTTTCGGCTTTTGGGCTTGTCTGTAATGTGAGTAATGAACGATATTCCGAGATGAGCTTCATTTCTCGTTTACTTCACCTACCTGATTATCGATGATCCTTCTTATAAGCTTTCGGAGCTTTTTGGAGGAAAAGTTAGTTCGCAAGCAATGCAGTATATCAGGTTGTAATCTCCTCTGCTTTTTACGGCTTTGTTGTAGGAAGTAAACAATTACTGGCTTCAGAGATGCTACAAAGATGTGGAACGCTATTTTTGATTTTACGCTATGACCAACAGCTCTGACACCTAAATGTTTTTATCTATCGCTCGGAGCATCGGTATCTTTATTGAATCAAAAATGCGACGCTCCGCTACACCAAAATCACTAAAATAAACTGCCGTCGTGATTGCTTATGGACACCATAATCACAGCCCTGACAGAGGTCCCATATTTCATAGTGGGCGTTTCCGAAGCTCTCCACGTGATCCTGCGTCCACACCAGAGCCGTCGTCATAGATATTTTTCGCTCCTGACTGACATGTGGCATTAACGCCCCACACTTAGCCTGGGAGACCCAGCATACTCTCATACAATTCTCACCCGCCCTCGCTATCTCTCTCAGTGAGCTATATATCCACCCACACAACCAAATCCTATAGCCAACGATTTCAGCCCGTACGCTTAACTCTCAGCGTCTCCTCGTTTTTCATCGCCATTTCATGTACAGTTTCCATTAGCCTGTCACGCCTTCGGGGAATCCTGGCGTTGGCTCTCGCAAAATCTCGTACCCAAAGAAAGGTTTGGAAAGCTCTGAACGAAACCCGCGTTGTATGTTTTTATTGGTGAAGACGATAAGGTCTTACCATCAATGACTGTTTTCAGTATATGCGGCTGTTACAATCTTTGTTACAGAACTTTGTCCGTTTACACCTCAAACTACGCAGTTTGAAAAGCATTTCCCTGAAATCGTCGGTAGCGGTTCGAGCAACTACTATTGTTTGCAATGTTTCAACCAAATGCATTTGTGGTCAGCTCTTTTTCACATTTTGATGTCAGAGAACTTTGAACCTTTTTGGATCGATGATTTCCAACGAAAAATATCATAATAAATTATTAACATACGAAAATTTCAGCAACTCCGATTCATGGCTGTCTACCACTTACCAAATCCAACTCGTTGCTATCTACTTGCAAATCGTAACTTAGCATCGAAAGCTATGTTTCTGCATCGATCAATAAACATAATTGTCCGACCACAGACGGAGTTGTACTACTTCCAATGCTTTCGATTGATGGTTTGGCACCCTGATAAATATTCACATACCCGTGGATCGTTCTCTCGTTTTATAACCCGAGTTCCGACCCAACGTGTTAAAATTTGTTTCTATAAATCTCTGGCTCGTCTGTTTTTCCTCTGCTTTTCATTGTTTTATCTTGTACAGCTCGGCATAAATCCAGAAACATGTCACAAGCATTCCTGCGTAAACGTGAAATGCTGCTGTGCCGTCCTATTATCCCTTCATCCCATTTATTCCCACGTTGTCGCGGTTTGACTCGTGCAATATACACGTACTTTGCGCAGAGCTTTTGCCCTTCGCCCTTCTTTTCAGCCCAATGCTTTCATTGTGATAGCTCGAGCACAACTCCTGGCAAAACGATTGTCTGTCCTCGTGAAAGCTTTCGGCATCGTGTGACCCAAACTTCATTTCACCTTCGGCTTTTCGCGCACCTCTCACTCTTTGTCTTTTATTCATTGAAGGGCCTTGGCAGTTGGGGGATTCCAGTCAACTTCCGCGAGAGTTAACAGCAGATAAGCTCCGTGGATTACGGAGGACAGAGGGAGGTGCTGCGGGCGGGGAATGACAAAAAGGGGATGAAAGGGGGGGCCGGGCGGCGCTTGCTGGTGATCGCCCTAACCGGAAATGGTTCGGACACAGGGCAAATTGAACATCGCGGTCGCGGCCGTTGTGCAGTTGCACCACTTGCCACAACCAGCTGACGTATAAGCCCCCCTGTTCCTGCTGCCCCTCCGGCTTGCATGGTCGTCGATACGTGTATGAACAATAGAAGTCGATCTCCAATAAGGCCAATAGCCATTACGATGATCGAGCGCAATCCGACAGCCTTTTGCAAGCGCTCTGTGCGGTCCTCTCGCAATTGCTACAAATCGGCTTGCAAGCCTCGTCACGGACAAAACTATTTTTAGAACTTAGTACGCTCTCACTGACGTTTTATCGACAGATAAAGCTCAATTTTTTTTCCAATTCTATGTCAGCTTTCGGACAGTTGATAAAGCTCGATAAGACCGAAAACTTTTGGTTATGTCGCATGTTTCTATGATTCACGAGAGTGCTGTGTTGGCGAATTATTTTCTCTGGAAAAAACTTCTATTTGAGTGAAAAAATACTTAAAATACAGGTTTGAATAGATTGTACACTTTTACTCGTTATTTGACTCAGGCAAAAATGGTTGATCCATTGTTACTCAGTATATGGCCAGCCTGAAATGCAAGATAAATTTCTATTCGTTATTTGACTCAGGTCAAAAATAGAAAAAACCTTGCCACTCAGTATTTTGTACGGCCTGAAATACAATATACATTTCTATTTTTGACCCATTCTAAATACCTTTTTATTTGAAATACTCCGATAACTAGTGAAACTCTAATTCAAGGCAGGGATTCCGTCGTATACTTGGGGAGACTGGGGTCAGAAGTAACAGGGGTAAGTTGTAACAGTACGTATGTCTCCTAAACACAAGTCTCTTTATTTTTCACGTAAATTGATGTGAAAAATTGTGGGGCAAATTTTTTAATTCAATTGGTCAAAGGTGTCTGAGTTCCGGTAAAATCCTCTACATATTAAACTGCCTAAAAAAAATATTTCTCTTTCTACGATTTTGTGCGCTTAAACGTAAGAGGTTGCCGAAAAAAATCCTCGCGACGAGCAAATTGAGAAAGCTTCATTTTTTATTTGTCACAAAGGGGCGTCTCCTTTTCCGATTGAATATCATGGGGAAGGAAGGTTTTGCATTCTTAATTGCATGAATCGATGAACGTGATTGAAAAATGAATTTTTCGTATATCATTTCGTAGGGAATATAAATCTCTTAGATAATATCTGATTTCCACGTCAAAATGTTTTTGATAAAAATTCGTCGGCAAACGAACTTCCCAGTCTCTCTATTCGACAAGACAAATTATTTTTCATTGAATAGGGGAACAATTTTTCAACTCAGCAACTTTCAGCAACAGTTGACTGAAAATGTTTGCCTTACGATTTTTTACACAAATTTTTATGTAGAAAATATGTAGATACGTATTTCGAGTTGTTAGATTTTGGGCAGTCGCCATTGAGCGATGTGCAGTGAAATTAAATTTTTCAACTCGATTATTCCGAGTCATTAAAACCGATATATCGCAACACCGATTGCAGATAAATTACAAAATGAGTGTCTATTTATTTTACACAGACTATACGATGACCATATTCGTAATAATGTTGCACTAATAAAACCATCATTAATAAATAATTGAAAAATTGAAAATTCCATGAAACGAAAAGCATAGGTACACTTAACTCTTGCGGGGGGTTCTTGACTTTCCGGCTGCTCAAAGTTTCGACAACGTATACGTATAGTGGCGTAACTCCCTGGACCACGTAACCCTCTTTACACGCTCAAACGAGCTACGCCACTTTACCCATATATACGTTGTCGAAACTCTGAGCTGTGGGAATTTCGAAGCCTACCCAATTTTTTTAGTACATTTTTTTCTGAATCCCTTAAACCAAAAACAAACTTTTAAGATCTTGCACAGCGTAGACCTACGTTGCCTTTGGAAGTTATAGCTCTTTATCGCATGGAGAAACACGATAATAATAATACTAATAATATATACATACATACATACACACATGAACACTGGATACACATACCAGATGACAACAATTGCACGGAAGTACACAATACATCACGTACGCACGGCAGTAGAAAGATTCACTATTGACACAGCCGGGAGAGGTAGAGGGCTTATCGACCTCAGAAATGCGAACAACAAGCAAGTGAACGACCTAAGAAAGTATTTCATTGAGCGCGCAGAGACCAGCGACATTAACAGGGCGATCATCCACGTAAATACGACAGCTAAGCCGTTGATATTCACAAGCGCCACACACAATCCAACCAACAACATCGTAGCGGCTAATGCAAAAAAAGTCAACTGGAAGCAGAAAGCGCTCCATGGCAAGTATCCGCATCATCGGGCGCGTCCGTACGTAGACCAACGGGTGTCCAGTTTCTAAATGTGCAATAGACTATATAAAATAACAGTAACAGTAGAAAGAGCACGCTCAACCACGATCCGCGTGTTTTCCTACCAATCGCCAGACAATATGTCGCAGAAAGATGTACGGCAATAACAATAATAATAATAATTGCTTTAATTTCTCTCGATCCCTCCCGTTTTTTCTCTCTCTCTCTCTCTCTCTCTCTCTCTCTCTCTCTCTCTCTGTCTTCCTTCCTCTCTTATTTCCTCACTTCCCACGAACGCTCATATTTATAGATGCCCACATTCACGAAAGAAAATAATAATAATAGTTTTTTCTTTGTTGGTAAACCGTGAAGCTTACAGCCACGAGCTAGTGGCATCTGGCGAGAAGCGTTCGAACTTTCACGATGCTTCTGCGAGATTAAGCTTACCTACAGGGATCAGGATTATCGGCCGTGCGGGAAATATAGAAGCCAAACGAAAAGCAACTTTGAACCCTGCAGCTCTCGTATATTTGTTGGTCGAGAAACTCGCCAAGCTATGTATATTCGAGCCAAAGCTATAGTTCAGTTGTATAATAATTAGATAGAGTGGATAGTGTAATGCAGCTTTTGGGATATTAATGTTGGGTTGTGCCTGAATAGAGTGTGAAGTCGAATTCATAAAGCTCCCAGACTTTTAACAACGAATTTCCAAAGTTTTTGACGTAATTTATTCTCAGGCTTCTCCGCAGCTTCATTGCGCGTGTTGATGGTCGTGATCTTGCAATAAAGCTTTGCATATTCTTAAGTAGTTGGCTCAATGTTGGGTACGTCTAGACTCAAGTGCGTGCGACGGGAAATTTATGGAATAACTGCATGTTAAACTGAGAATGAATCAATGATCCGAGCTTTCGTGTTCGTTGTTTATCGACAGCTTACGAGGTTTTTTACGTTAATGAAATTTACAAGCTCGATCATTTAGGAGTATAATTTACTCTAGTCTCTTCAACATTTGAATTAATTTCAAGACTCACCGTCGTTGGAATAAATTGTGGACTCGAACAAGTAAACGGGAAAGATAATTTTTGAATCAAGTATCAACTTTCCAGCTCTGGAATTCTAAGTCAGCAACGCCGACGCGGTTAGCCTCGCGAGATGATTGATCGATCGGCCGGAAAGCTTTAAGGAGGCGCGCACCCGTCATTCTCACTCAAAAGCTATGCAGGCTCCGAAAATCAGCACATGGTTCATGATAGGCTAATAACTTCGTCTCGTTTTGGACTCAGACTGTTTGGAGAGATTTCGCGACAAGATTTGAAGAATAATAGCATGCTCTTGTATCAGAACGATTGAACGTTACTGTGGATTTTCAACATTCCTGTTACTATCATCTCGAATGAAAATTCCATAAGCTATCGTAAACGACGATCTCAAATGACACTAAAGTATCAGATAGACGTCCCCAACATTTTACGGTAATGGGCAACCGTGGATCAATGATAAATCCATGATTCTCTAAATAAAGCTCCTTAAATCAGTTAAAGCATGATTTCACTTTGTTCAAAAATGTGGCTAACATTATTACAACACCACTGTTCCTTCGGTGTTTCGGCTGTCGCGAGGTGCTTATTGTGCAGGAAAGCTTTTGACGGCATAACTTTTAAGCTTTCTCTGAGGAGAAAAACTCGGCCTCGCCTACGGCTCTATGTTTTTCCCGGAAAGCTCTCATTTTTCACTTCATTGGTCGTTTGTCCGCAGTCAGTCGCCTCCAGGGTATCCTCACCTCAAGCAGCGGCTTGAAACTTGCCACTTATGACGAGCTGACCACCTCACGTTTTTCACAACACAGCTCTCTCGTGACCCTTCTCATCGACTTTCCGTTTCACACTACCTCTTCTGCCACCTTTTCGATGTTTTTTCCGAGGTGGTATCGCTTCTCACTGAAAGAGTAAAAACAGAAATACGGTGATGGACCACAAAAGGTATAAAAGCTATATCGCATGTAGCGTATTTTTGTAGATTTTTTACACTTCAGTGAGCTTGCAGCCTCACGATCGCCTTGTTTTTCTGGGACGCCTGTGGTATCTGCCATTTGATCACTTGGGAGAGTTGAATTTATTCACGAGTCTGGAACTGTCTGTCGAAGCTCGAATGAACTTTTTTCCGATTGCAGTACTATCGTTATCCATATGCAGTTGGCAGCCATAGGATGTCGATTCGTGCACCTGTTTCATCGGACATTCGCATACCGCATACCGTGGGGATTGAATTCTTTTATTTTCGCAGTGAACGTGAGGTAAAAGTAGAACATTTTTTACCATTCATTCTCTTTACGCTTAGCCGCAAGTCGCGCCACCAGCTGGAGTCATTTGTCCGAGCTGGCCTTTCGCCCTTTTAGTGCCTATCCACGCTCTAGCTGTTTTTCCTACCTTTTTCTTCGTTTTAGTTGGAGTTTTGTTTCGCAAAAAATCAAGACGTATGGCCGATGGGGAAAGAAAAGTTCGTAGTTCTCGAAAATGCATGATCGGAGACGATGGGGAAGTTCGGAAACTACAACCGTATCGTCTGGTATCGGTATCAAATCAGGCTCGGAGGCCAAAGCCGAGACATGAACTTTTCTCCTCGACTTCTGACTATATATGGGGTATTCCATACGAACGGAACCCCCCTTTCAGCAGATGTTTTTTTATTCCCTCGGAATTGAAAGGAGTTGAAGTATGTGACTCGAAATAGTGATTGACTCCAATTCTGCGGCCTCTAGATTTACTTCTCACCATAGTTCTGTAATTGGTATTTTTCCTACCTTCGAAGGTTTCGAGGTGTGGTGTGTCTTTATTTCTGAATTAAATTGATGTTGTCACGAGTGTTTTGGAACGGAACTGTACAGAAAAAACCAAAAAATCAAATTAAAGGTGAAGAATCAGGCTAAGTTACTGCGTTATTGATTGAGTCAGGAAAAATTTTCTCGATCCCGGGGACATCGTTGAAAAACGGAAAATTGTTTGAAAAATTTTTTTGGCAAAATATCTCTTGATTTTGCCATGTTTAATGGTCAATAAAAAAACTCCATTACAAGATTTCAAAACTAGACATGTCAAGCTTGAAAATGTTTTTTTATTCATCTCAATGCGACAATTTTTCTGATGAGTGTATTTACCTCTTCTCAGACGTTGCGTCTTGTCGTTGATAGAAAAATACGTGGACCGTCGTCAAGCGAGTTTTTTTTAGCTGTTCCGTAATGGTGGATTGAGAAATTTCTGTGTCAGCGAGGACGTCGTTTCGACGTTTTCCCTTCTACGCGTGTGTCTGTTGTAGCAGAGCTCGTTCACGGACACCCATTAAAGGGTATAGGGCAGGAGATAAAGCCGGGAAAAGGAGGAGGAGCAGAGTTGAGAGCGAGACTAGAAAATGAAACCCGGTGATTCCAATTCAAGTCTCGACTCGAAAGCTCGAGATCGCGGACAGACCGGAATATCTGATTGGCATTCGATCATGCACCTTCGAGCACCCTTGAAACCCGAGACTGACACAATGACTAAATACGTTTCACCGACTGGGCTGTGAGTCTCAATTAGTAGTCCAATGACCCCATGATTCGTTTACATTGTTACTCACACTATTGTACGACGCGTCGTCAATTCTAACCCTTCCGAATAGGTATGTACACTGTAAAAAATAGTTCGGTGTAAACTGCCACGGTGTGCGGGGTAAATAACTCGAGTGTTGATAACAACACAACGACGGAGTAAAATTTACTCCGTGTAAAGTGTAAGAAAAAAATTCGGTGTTACTTTATTCCATCTAACACCATATGGTTTAGTAAAAAATTAACACCATAAGGGCATGTCACTGTCACAATTAGGTGTTAAAATAGACACCATTTCAACACCAATATCGGTGTATATATAGGTCCATCAATTCGGTGCTAAAATTAATATATCTTTTACACTGATATCAGTGTGCATATAATTAGATCAATTCGGTGTAAACATTTCCACGATTTCGACACTGTTGTGAGTGTACACGTTCGTTCACCTATCCCGTTCCATTGAATCCGAGGTGATGATATATTTACACCGGACGGAATTGTTTTGAACCCCGCTCTGATTCTATGGCAATCACGTGACTACCGACAAGAAAGCAGATATGCTTTCTGGCTCCCGATTGGTGCATCGTCATACGATACCTCTAGACTTGCTACAACTCTGTGGTCCAAGCGGGAAGAAGCACGTTTCCCATAGTCTGGAATTAACGATGGTGGAATACGGATCAAACGGGAGTGCTTCGAAAAATATGCAAGCTATTCATTTACCAAAGTGTGCCATTTGCTATATGCCAATCCTGGGAAACCAACTATTACAACGAAAACTTATGTGCCTTCCAAGTTCAGGAGAAATCTACTCCACTATTTAAAGTTATTAATATTGATAATCTTTTGCATAAGGAATCATATGAGCTCCATCAAGAATACGATCGAATTGATAGGTATATTGTTCCAAAGCATTATATCATATAATCTACGTTTTCAGAATAATATTTTTTTTAAATAAAAATGTATTTATCACATGTACCTACGTTTTTAATGTATTTTATGTATGTATGTGTTGTTGTGTAAATGTATGTATGTATTACATCTTTTGATATTCATTTTATATAAATTATAAAATTAATATATGTTTTCTTTTACGTTTCTAAATAAAGTTTGATACAAAACTTATTCATTGTCTACACTAATTGGCTTAAAAATAATACCTATAATGTGTAAATAAAGATTTTTGATGGATTTCATTTTGACACACACAGGTGAATATTTTCACTCAAACTAGTGTCAATAGTCTACACGTTCCGGTGCTTCAATCGGTTCGCAATGCTTGTGGATGACACCCTTGTGTGCTCATAAAGAATCTAATAGGATTTAAAATTAACACAAAAATGGGCGAATAATAGCACCACCTGGTGCTATTTTTGTATCCATTTGGATTTTTAGTCGTACACGAAATAGTGTTGATATCACGGTGTTAAAATTACATTCCTATTTTACACCGAGTTTTTTACACCGCCCGTTTACACCACGACAAAATGCTCAGTTTACACCAAATTGATGGACCTATATACACACCGCGACGGTGTTAAAACGGTGTTAATATTAACACCGATTTTTTACAGTGTAGTGAATGCCATGTGTTTTTGTTTCGAATTTGCGAGGTACAGTTTTTTACATGAATTATAAGTTATTTCATGAAAAAATTCGCAGACTCTTCTTTGAGCAGTTAAAAACGTTTCGAAATTGTGAGAAATTCGACAAAATTGGTTAAAAATTGGGAAATTCATTGATTCGATATCTCACACAAAATGTTATTTATTCGATCAAAAATTGTAACATGATTTTTAGCATGAATGAAACTGGCATGAATGCGCATCAGTAAGAAGTTTGAAAAAGAAGTCGACACATAAGGAAGTGGTTACCAGGTGTGTGAAAAAAAAAACATGCGCGATGGATGGAATAGAATTTTCGTTCTAGAAAGGATTTTCATACTTTTTGTAATATTCCATTTCCCGTGTTTGTTGCGACAACAACAGTCGAATCTGTAGCTCGGAGGCGTCTCGTAGAACCTTTGACTGCCATGCGTCGAGTGGAAACAGCAATCTTTGAAGAAACGAAGGGAATATGCGAGGAATGTTATGCAGAATTCGAGCGTATCAAGCCCCCGGAGGATATCATCGATTTTCCAGTCGCGTTGTTATCGCCGGTACGTCCGGTCGTTCCGCTGTTTGTCGGAGCGGCATCGAAAGCTTCGGGGCTAAGAAAGGACAAAATGGAGGACTGCCGATGACCTATTTCATGCCTCTTTGTAACAATCGACATATGAACGTTTACTAAGGTGTTTTGAAAAAAGGAGAAGGTTTTACAGTCTACTGGCCGTTTCTACATTCGAAGTGCACACCATCAGGAGACATTTGTGTAAATGTAAGCTCAATCGGACAATATCTGAAGGTTCCGCTTTCACGAATTGAATTTTGCCTTTGATTAACACGTAAAAAAAAATTTTTTCAGCAATTAATCTTTCAGGTAAATGAATAATTCGAGGCCATGGGGAAGGAAGTGCAGCAAATAGTATTTAGATAACTTTAAATGTAATCAGTGGTTAACTTTTTTTGTTGTAAAACAAAGAATATACCCATTGTAAATGACCTTAAGACTATGTGTGGCCCTTACTTGCCATCGCCGGAATTTTTCGTTTATTTGGAAAATTAATTTCGACTGAAAAAAAAAAAAATGCTTACGTGTTAAGGCCTTATGCACGTGTGGTGCACCCCAAATTCAAGTATATACATTTTACTACGCTTTTATATAATTTTATATTATTGTCTGAACGCGTTGTTATGTCTACGGGAACATAAATCGCGACGATACCTAAGACGGTATCACTACCACGTGCAAAATCAAAGTCAATGCTGACTGCTGACAGTACTGTCAGCACCAGATCAGATTTAACCCATCATCAAACTCTCGGATGGGTAGTATAATGGGTAACCGGGCCACCACCCGTGAGCAAGTCTTGTACTAACATCGGAAGTGAGTGATCTGCTTTCTGCACGAGTCTCCCGGATCGCGGAATTACACTTAGAGCGTGTCTAGGCATCTAGCCAGTTCCGTGTGCGATTGGGACACGTGTATCTTTACACCGTAATAGAGTGAGTGTTGAGCGAGAATCGAAGGAGAGAACTGCCTTCTGCAGAGGATTCCCGAACCGCGGAATTACACTCGAGAAGTGTCTAGGCGTCAGGCCAATTCGCTACACGGTCCGGTCGAAGTTTAAGTTTAAGACAGAATTATAAGAACATTGTCAAACTATCGAAACGAACTTTAATCAAATAAATTAACCATTGCATTGATCTACGTGAATTCCAATTCTTTGAGGCAGATACCCACAAAAAAAATAAAAATAGTAATTGACCGGCCTAATGACCCGTTCATAATCAGTCACGCGGTGCACCGGCACAACATAGACGATTTTGCCGTTTTCTCGTCTTCCATTCTCGTCCCTCAAAGAGGAACGCACTCGCTCGCTGAAGGCCTCGCAACTGCGATCTTCCTTGGTGTCCCTTTGAAACGTTTAGTAGACATTCATAAACTCGGAGTAAGAAATATATTTGTTGACCTACTTGTCCATCCATCACGCTGTGATATATGATTCGGGCGGGGTCACACGTGCTTCTGTCCGGAAAAGACTCGTAAAATAATTTCGCAAGCTGAAAAATTACATTTCGTGGTATTTCTTCATCGCTTTCTGACATCCGTCTTGGTCCTGCGTCATCATTCTTTGTCTATTTCTCGTTTTCTGCTAGCCACGTATCCTTTCTCATCTAGCGGGTCAACCAGACAAGAATTTACACGACGGGAATAAGCGTGATTGCATCTTCCGTTAGATTCCATGTTCACTGGATCCTTAGTTAAACGCATTAAAACAAGATGCAATCGTCTTCTGAGAAAAATTATTCCAACAAATATTCAAGTGCGATGTCTTCTATTTATATAATGAATTCTATAGTGAAAATAATTTTCCGATGCAAACATTCTCTTACAGTTGATACTATTGTTGAGAATCATATAAATATAAATCGAGGCGAAGTTGGTCGAAAGATCCGGCACTAATTTTTTTTAGATGCAAAATCACACATTGTAAATAATTATGATAAATGTAAATAATTTACCATTATTTCTTTAAAGAACAAATTTCTTAACATATCTACGAGGCTTTTAGTTCGATCGGAATGTCACTTTGTCAATGTATAAATTATGGAGAACTAGTGTTGATGTGCTTTTACGTTTCGCTATATTCTATTTATAATAATCATTTTCTAATTAGTAAATTATGATTTCAAGGGTGTTACACGGATCCTTGGACAGGATTTTTCACTTTGTCTCTAGACGTTTGTTTCTAGACGCAGCAAACGTGTTTCAATGCTTGTGTACAATTGTTTCTTCCTACCAATGTTTTAACCGCCCCCCCCCCCCTCCCCCCGGTTGCTTGTGCATACAATTTACCACGGAACCATATTTCATTCTCGTGGATTCCTGGGGGAATAAGGGGAAGCTATCTGTATTTTTCGTGGCTGCTTTTAATGTCCTCCGAAAGTTCGAAATACATTTGGACATTTACAAAACGTGACGCCGATCGACTGACGAATAGAAATGACCACATTCGAGTACGATAGGGAAGAAAAACGCGAAAGAAGGCTTAGCCTTAGGCCGAGAAAGCTTACTTTCGAAAGAACGGTCGATCGTCAATGACTAGCATATATTTGAGTCGTCGGACTTTCGTTTTTCATCACCTAATTCGAAGACCCCACATCTTCTCAAACCCTAATTTGTTCCAGCTTCTCTCGAAACATCATCTATCCTGAAACCGATGAATATTATGAAAATTTAGTTTGAAAAAAAAAACAAGTCAGGAGAGCTCCCAAATTTATTTCAAAAGCGTTAGCAATATGTGACGGTAATCGAAATATTTGCATCTAATATTTACTGTCAAAAGCTTAGTCATGAAAAATCTCTGTCATAAGCTTTCCCATAAAGGTATCATATGAGAAGTATTCCCATGAAAAGCTGCCATATCACGGCCTAGAGAGGAAATTTAATGAATGCTGATTGTGCTATCGGAATAATAAATAGCGTCCGTATGATCTATAATTTGCGATAGTAAAAGCTTAGCATCTACTTTGGCCAGAAATCTAACAAATACTTGGCAGCAGAGCTGGCAGGACGGAAGGGTGGGGGTAAAGGGGGGGGGGGGAGTATTTTACGTTTCGATAAAAACCCCCTCGCTGTAACATACTGGCAAACAATGCATCGTCTATTACAACATCTATTCACGGAGACGCACGAAGTTGTGGTAGTGTCACAGTATAATACGCTTAGCTTAGTCTATTGTCACTAGAATTCGAAGTATGAGGTAGTTTGCTTTCGCGAGGTATCCATGCAGTTTCAAGGGTCTGCAGAGTTTTCCGGCTCTGAATAGCTTGGGTAAACGTGAAATGAGACGGAACGGGATTACACTAGGAGGACGATGCTGCTGTCCACCCACTGCGAAAGCTCTGTGGAAGCTCAAACACTGACGAATAATTCCTCGAGTAAGCCCGGCTTAATTTGATCACGATTCCCAACGTGCTTCGTTCTTTTAAGAGACAAAACGTCCCCCACATATCATATGGGAGGGGTTTCTCCAATGATATTTTAATGTGTCACTCTTCGAGATTTAATTCATTCTTTCCGACTCGATATCCTTCGCAGTCGCGTCTTATTGTTCTAATTTCTCTTTTTGAGAATTGGAATTGGACACGTGAATGAATGTAGAGTTTGTGCCGTTTGAATTTCGTAATTTTTTTCATCATTATTTGGACATTGGCGTTGGAAAGCCAATCTCGGACTATTTTCTCGTATTGCGATCAGACAAATCTTTTGTGTTGAAATATTCTCAACCTCTAACGATTCTTAGACTATTGAAAATGCAATTGCATCTTTACAAGTAATGTACTTTTTCTTTTGAAGGTCTGTTTTAAAGAGATTTTCCAGTCACATAGTTTTGCAGTGTTTAAAATGTAAATATTTTTCTTCGTTTTTTCTCCTCAATTCAATCGCAATTCTAACGCTAAGGTTCTTTTTCTGTTTTCAATTGAGATTCCAGGCCTGAAGTTTTCAAAGAAATCGATTAGCATTTGTAATTTTCTATCATTGTTGATCGAAGAATAGAACAAGAGTTTGTTAAATTCAGCGATGAGGAATTAGGTGGGTATAGTTGGGATGATCGATGTTCACGATCAATACTATCCTTTCCCCGCTAAGCCAGAAAATAAATTGACCCAAGGCAGCTCGATGGTTATTGGCAAGTTTCGGGACCGCTCATCCATAGAGAAAGTTTGGCGTTAAGCCGGGGTACTCGGGAACTTTTCTTATATTCTTTTTGTCGCTTCTCGTGTTCCTAATTCGCGAGTAAGAACGATTTCACCAGGATGAGCTTTCGAGTTATGCGATCAAAATATTAAGATTATGATTCTCAAAATAAAAAAATATTTCTTGCAAAAATGAAATTACAAGTTTGTTGGCCAGTGGGAAAGTTCCAGTGATGTATACCGCTCGTAAGTAGCGTAACAATAGATATCGTTTTAAACGTTCCCTGAACAATTATCGGAAAAGTCTGAGAATGGTTGGTAAAAAAGGTATAAGTATGAATTGCCTGTTTCTTTTGTTTGGTTTTTACAATAATAAACAACCATTCTACGCGAGTTACGCTCAAAAAGTGTTGTGCAAATGTCGTCACTATCACAGCATTTTTTTATGCAGCAATAAATCAGATAAGCCGAATTCTTTCGTATTCCTTTTCGTGTAGATTCGGAACCCAATCAGGCTGCGTATCGCACTTTGGCAGGTCCCCTCATTCCCGTCGAAGATAGGATAAGGAATGTAAGCCACTCACCATCGTCACCCTGTTTCGGCGTTTTCCCCCGCTGATTTCACGGTTTCGACTCCTTCGGCTTGTATTAAACTTTTCTGGTTGATGGTGATACGGGAGTACGAGAGAGACGAAGAGGGGGATCATGAGAGATGACAAAGCTCGAAAAATCGGAGAGTGCTAAACTCTCTTCGGCTTGTAGGGGCTCCAGTAAAGATAAGGGAACTGAGTTTGTCTTACACGCTGAAAATTATTCTCTGTTCGACGAATTCGCATGAATTGCTATTGAGCTTGCTATCGAGCGTTATCATATAGCGAAATTAAAATCGAATGACCCAATCATACAGTCCTCTAGCACACTATCTTCGAGTTATACTCATTAACTGCTCTCTTATGAAAAACGAAAAAAAAATAACAAAATTCAATAGATCTCATCACTTTTTTATTCATAGAAAATATAGGTTTACCGAAAAGCTCATAATTTTTCGAAGACGAAGTACCAATGAATGAATACTTCCTATGTAGTGCGTCACATTATGGTATTTTCGCGACGTTATATTTTTTGGCTCGAGACAGCGTGATCGAGCACGCTGACCGAGCAACCCTCCGGTCCGTTCACGGCTTCAAGACGATCCTCTACCCCCGCCCTCCTCCATCTCCTTGACGCTTTCACTGTCTGTTGTGGTCTGACCCTCGTCGCGCGACAGAGACGCCCGTGGGGTTGCCATGGTCACGTGGGAAGCGCGTGCGCCCTGCTCTCATACCCCCTCGAAATATTATGGGCGAAGGGGATGGTTTTTCGCGTTGGCACACCCGGGAATCCTGCCAGCTGGGCGGTGTCTGCTTTTCCAACTGGCACGACGAATCTTCCAACGCCGGATGTGAAATCGCGCGCGTTAGTTATCCTTAACCCAGCATTGTTTTAATAGTGAAAGTGCGTGGTAGAAGTTTTTTCCGTTGCATCGAACGTTTTGACCTCGATGAGCGAAAATGGTTTTTAAATTTGGCGCGCAATTGGTGCAGAGAGGGTTAGCACGAATGGTGAACGACTATGCGGTGGCGCGTGGACTGTAAAACCACCTTCGGAATGCAGTCGTACTTTCTCTTCAACTATCTTGTGCTCTTTCGTGATTTTTTCTTTCACTTTTTTTTGCCCTTTTGACACTTTCTTCTTTCATCAATTGTTATCCGAACTCTGCTTCCTGGATTTTTCTCTCTGCTTTTGCCTAAACGCGTTTCATCCTCTATCGTGATGTGTGAGAGTAAAATATAAAGGCTAGATTGTTCGGCGTCTAAGCTACGGTGTTGTGCAGCGCTGTAAATAATGTCGGAGGGATTAAGTGAATTTGGGGGGAGGTTTATTTTTTCATAAAAGAGGTTTGAAAATCTTACATACATAATTCACTGTTTATTTGAACGATGTATATTTGTACGATATTTGTACGATCGTTAAATAAGGGGGGATAAAATTATCTTTGGAGAAATAATCAATAGTGTAACGAATAGAAGGGAGAGAAGGAATTTGCCAGAGTAAGGATCATTCATTGTGTAAGCCGTTACCACTGTCTGATCAATGTCTGTCTGCACTACTGAGGTGAGATCGACTTTGTTTGAACCACTTGCCTTCTTCAACTGATAATAGATCGTAATTTACGAATCCGTTCATTACCTTCATTAGATTATAATTTTCTTTTATCACGCGTGAGGACATGTTAAGCGAAAATTCAATAAATATGATAGTTAAGCGTTGTTCAAAGTGGGAAAAAGAAAGAAAAAAAGAATCAAGAAACCAAGCCTTAATGCCATATATTTCAACACTTCCCAATCGCTCTCTCTTAATTATTATCCTCCACGCTCAGCCAGTCGTGAAACGCATCAGCGGCTCCAACAACGCTGGGGAGTACAATAAATTCTCTGTATGTTTTTATGGTAACAAAAAACCATCTCTCGCATTTCACGGTCTAAAGGGAATGTATATGCATTTATTCAATGAAAATGCATGAAAAATGGTTTTGTTGCCAAATTGTCATTCATAATAATTCCTATGGAATCATAAAATCTATAATGAAGCAATTATTCATATAAGTTCAATGGAAAAAAATCTTGATCACCTTTTTAAGCATTTGAAAGATAAAAAACCGACGACAACTTTCTTTTCGCAAAAACTACTCGGGTTTCACGATAAAATGAATGACGATCAGTCTCAATTAATTATTCGGAGGGTGATCCCAGATCTAGTTTGGGGTTTAATTATCAGAATCATGCGTCCAAGTTAATTTCCACAACCAAGCATTCGTAGCTTTCTAAAATGAATAGCGGCATGGGAGACCGTCGTTTCCTTTCCGTCAAGCTCCACGTGGGCTGCCATTGGGTTGTACAATTGACACACTCGCGTACCGCATTCTATGACGAAAACAAAAGCAGACAGGATCCTTGGTGCCCCACAAACGACTACAGTGTAGTATTTAGACGATTAAATTAACTTTATTGCCATGAGATCCGTTTGACTTACAATTAGTTTCAGCATAATACGATCATAAAATAATAATAATAATAATAATAATAATAATAATAATAATAATAATAATAATAATAATAATAATAATAATAATAATAATAATAATAATAATAATAATAATAATAATAATAATAATAATAATAATAATAATAATAATAATAATAATAATAATAATAATAATAATAATAATAATAATAATAATAATAATAATAATAATAATAATAATAATAATAATAATAATAATAATAATAATAATAATAATAATAATAAAAATAATAATAATAAATTATTATAGATTTAAAAAAAACATTTCATATCGCTTTTCATCAGCTACATTGGGTCAGGCATTACTTAGCCTTGGAAAAACTTGTTCAAACGCTTTTGACAAGTTCATTTAAGAAGAAGATATAAACTATTAGATTCAGTTGGGATAACGTAGATGATTTGTAAAAGAAACTATACAAGCTAATGGTACATACATACATTTTTCTACGGTGATATAAATAAATATGGCCGATTCGTAGTGTAGATAAACAGCTAGTTTTTTTGTTTTTTTGAAATCGATTTCCCTCGCTTATCGAGATTTTTATTCTGGTGTCCTCGGGCACGGCAGCTCAACCGATATAAAAATTTATTTCGAAGCGAAGGAGCAGTAGAAACGGTTAACGGGCACACATTAATGACCTTCGGGCGCATCACACATTATTGGCTCATCGAAAAAGACATTTCGCCGCTTACCACGTCCAAGCATAAACTTCGTACATTGAACTTCGTACTGTGGAACTTTTTATACGTTATCGGTTCCGTAGAGTATCCTCGGAATTCCAGGATAACTGAAATGCAAATTCATCGAGCTTTAATGATTGAGAACGGTCAACAATCGTTGTAGGGATGCTTTGTGAGGAAACTCTCATGATCGACAGGAAGCTATTGAACCCTCAGACGTTGGTCTTCGAACGTCGCTGTCAACTGACTCTCCGTGCTTCGATGTTCGCGATAGTCGAGCTTATCCGAGCTTTATCTTAAGAAATACTATTTTGTACTTCAATGACACAAATTAATTTGGCAATATACGGAGCAATTATCGTTCCAAGTGACTATGACGCGTGGAATCATGTTATTAATTTAGTTATAGATTAAGCCCCGGTTTGGCCTCTTCAAGGCTACATTTTTTCCGCGAACTTATTTTGTTTCTTCTTGCTCCAAACCTTTCGCAAATCGCGTGAAATTACTGGGCTTCGTCGATCATTAGACTTGACCTAGTTCCAATATTAAAAGCTGCTTCTTCATCGCCCTATAAATCTGCACACATATATATCTGTAGCAAGTAGGCAAAGATATATATGCACATATAAAGTATCGTGGGAATTCGTGTATATTGATCGTGTGATTGGAATGCAAGCTGTCTCGATAACTATGCGGTGCAATTTTTTTTCATCGCATTAAACCTAAACCTAAACCTAAACCTAAGCCTTAGACCTCGCAGTCTCAACGTAGAGAACGGTTTGTGCAGGAATTGTTTTCAGACAGTTTGAAAATCCAAAGAGTCACTATGACGAGTGTTGTCTCCAAGCAAATTTTTTTTTCAGATTGTTATGACCAGGTTTTTTTTTACGCAAGTCGTTTCGACGTGCTCTCCAATTTTTGTGCGTTCATTGAAAGGCTCTTCGCATTATTCCATGTGCAAAAATATTTTTAGACATTTCTATATATTTATTCATTCATGCGTATTTAATGTGGTTTTCCACGTCACGGGCACATTTTCAATTCACGCGGTAAGGATAATATACGAGGTTTAATTCACCGCCTCGTCGTTATCTCGCAAATCAGGAATGTCGATAGCACGTACGTCTATCAACGGTCGGCGGATGGTCCCGTTGTTCACTACTTCTATTTCTAGCGCTGTAACTACTGCTTCCATTTCCTCGATGTCGGCTGGGGATGATTACTAGTTCATGTTATGTCATGCGGAACTATCGGTATTGACACCAAAGGCGCTTAGGTGTGTGATTAACATTTATCGGCTGTCAGATTCGAACTTATCGCTATCCCGATTTAATTGCTTTCTTATTAAGGATATTATGTGGTGATATTAAATATTTCTATTGGGAGTGCTACGCGATAAAGCGACGATTAGATTGAGGTATAAAACGAACAACCAATTCCATGCACTTATTAATCTTTATTCAATAATCAGATTAACCGTAATAACCATAGAGCTGCAATCTTGAATTGCAGCCCGCTTTCTTATCTGTTGTTTCTATCGAAATTCTCCAAACCTGTTTCGGTTTCCTATTCACGTAACCCGATATTTTCTTATGTGTATTTTTCTTTGTCTAGTGCTCAATAATTTTATTTCCGATAAAGGAAAGCGTTATACCGCTGATATTGGCACAACATTGTTCAATACTCTGAAAATTTCAATACATATCGCTTCGGTCATTGCTTCCGACTCTTTTCGAGCGGACCTTCGTCGAAATTCCGTAGCTATTTCTCGTTCAGTAAGAAACTTCGAGCAAGAAACTATTTCTCTCAGTAAACGTAACGCTGAAAGCTGAAGCCGACGTACCGCACACGATGCGGTATACGTCGAAATTCGCATTTCCAGGAAGTTGTATAACAGTCAGAGTTGCACTACAGACAACCTGAAATTATTCCGTGCAACTGCCAAGTGTACGTGCAGATGGTGGATTAAGCGATTCTCATTCGCTTAGCCAGAACGTCACACACACGGGTCCTCGAGAAATTGTCCTTGGCTCGTACGTCCAAATTGAGCTTTCCGTTGCAGAAACTCGAAATCAAATTTTTTTCTACTGAATCAAATGGAAGAAGGAAAGAGTATCATATATAATTTCAAGTTGTTGGGGAACCGTTGATTTTTCCGGATGAGGATATGGAAGAGATGAAGCACATCACGAGGGGGTCCCTGATCGAAAAACTTCGTCAAATACCCCGCCAAAGAAATCCCGTCAGAAAAACTCTGCTCAAGAAAAACTTCAAAAAATCTTTGGTTCCGAAAAATCTCGACAAATATATTTTGTTCAAAATGATTTCTACCTAAAGCGATTACATTGTGCAAAAGCAAAAACCCAATGCACAACAATTTTTCCAATTTTCAAATTTCTTCCGATTTACTGGATATATTCACAATCCCTCTGTGGTATATTGGTTATTCGACTATCATCAGGATTTTTTTCAATTTTCAATCATTCGAAAATAGAAAGTTATTCAACTTTGTTTTGTCTCGTGCGTAGTTTACGTTTCACCCCGCCGTGGGGTAAGAAGTAACAGCGCTGCGGCAGGTTGTAACACTTTATTAGAGAGGGAAAAATAATGCGTCGATGTATATAACGACTTACTCGTTTATTTCTTTGCAACCAACGGGGATTCAAACATTTTTTAATAAAATTAAATTGTTTATTTTGCTGAAAACAAACGTTTTTTCCCTTATATTATATATCTTAATCGTCACATTTAAACCTTGCTCAACGATATAAATTTCTATCAATATCAACATTAATATTAATATTATGGTATTCGTATAATCAATCTTATCGATATTCCGCAACAATCTTAATGTTCAATTTTCGAAAGGTTCTTTTCCTCTTGTAAACAGTTTTTTATCCTGTGTTATATTATTTTGAACGACTAGAAAAATGATAATTCTATGACAACACATTATTCAAAATGCTTCTCCTCGACAAGTTTTGGAGCTTCTTCATGAGAATTGGATAAAATTAAATTTCGGTATTTCTGCGTTTGTATAGAATGAAAGAATGCGCAAAATAATTTTTTATCGAGTTATACTTTCAATAGCAGTACATATTTATTTGAATACAGCGATTATTGCAGAGAAAATCAGTACAGTGGTTGTCGGGTGTCGTATAGATTCACATAACATTTTCACTTATAAATATCGCTATTCATTTGATTTCTCCAAGTTCAGAATAAGGAGCGTGACACAAAAAGTTTCCATAATAGAACCACAGTTAATGTAATGCCTCAATCGAGGGAAATTGTCTTAATCCGTTAGTTCAATCTTTACGAGCAGCAAGATTGAGGGTTGACAACTGACGGATCGAGGGTGTTGTGGCAATTCATGGGAAAACTTTATGTCAACGGAAAAACATATAAAGAAGAGTGAAAATACAAAATTAAACTCGGAAAGCTCGGGTGAGAAAGTCAAACGAAAGTCTAATGTGTCAATGGACAACAATTTGTCAGTTCATGAAAGTCCAGGAGATTTAACAAGATAAGTTAACTTCAATAGATGAAATATCCTGCTAAGGAAAAACTCAGCTTGGAAAACATAAAAATTCAGTCGTCAATAAACGAAAATTCGGTGCTCACGATATGTCCAGATTCGGCTATTGCAGAAACGGAAAGATTCTTAATTCGAAACTGAAACCTTAGTCTTGAATCGAAAATTCGAAATATGACCACATCGGTGATGTTGAATGGAAAGAAAGCGGGTAATCGAGGACACTAGCAGAAGATTGATTGCGGGGACCCGGCTGAAATAAAAACTTCCTCCAGGATAAATTGGGAGGGTGAAATAAGAAGGTGGCAGAAGGGCGGGATATAAAAGGATCGGACTGGGGTGAATTTTTTCGAGGGTTGGATAACCGGGTTACGTTCGATTTCTCGGATTTTATACCACGTCGTTCGCAAGGATTATCGACCGTCTCCATCATGTGCCCTTCCACAAGGAACAATTTACGAGATACCGGTAAATAATGATTTATGTTGCGGTTGGATAAAGCTTCGGGCACGATTCATTTGTGAAAGACGTTTTTATTGAGACAAACCTGAGAATAATCGAAAACTTTCGACACAAAGGTGTAACAACAAACAAACCCACCGATATCTAAGAGCTTTTTCCACCAGCCTTTTCAAAGATAATTTAACAAATGATGCTCTTTTTAAGCATCCACCGTCGAGCTTTTAACGATTTCAGCTTGTACGCGTTCATCGATTCCCCCCGATCGTTGATTGATTAATGCCTTCACAAGCTTCCGTTTCAGTCGCAATGAAATGCATTGGTTATTGGAAAAAACATGGCTTGGCGTAGGTGCTGAGGTGTTTCCCGTTGGATATATCGTATCCCGCCCTCCATTTTATGTCATTTCTGGAAGTTTTTTTGTTGACATTCATTTCTTTGTGAGAAGAAGAGACACGAAAGGAAGTACAAAGGGGGTATGAGTCACTGTCCGTATCCACGACCCGTCTACGATATATTTTCTCATTGTCCCCTCAATAGATGCTCTTCCGTTCCAAATCTACGGTTTCGCCTTCTCATATATTAGCTTATCCAACAATACATTTGCAGAATAACCGTTACACTGTGAAAATACATTCAACCTTCAAGATTTCTATTTGTTTTTCCCATCTTTTCTTGACTCGCAGAAATCTAAAAAACGTTCAGCTGTCTGCTTTTTTTGGCACGTTCTGAGATATCTGAAAATGTTTTTGTTCGGTACAGCCAGCCACGGCATAAATATTGAATAGAGCTTCTAAAAACGAGTTGGGGTTTCATTAAATCCCGCGGGGCTGTCGGTTTTTGTAGGTACTTAACATAGAAAAACACAGCATCGCATCCGGTGCTAGCCAAAATTGACCTTTGAACAAGACTTGAGCTTCCAGCCGGCGACTTTCAGAAGTTTCGTCGGTTTCGCGCTTGAACATTTCTTGTCGATTTTCGCAAGCTTTTCTGGTACTGCATCAACGGCCAAAAAGCATAGCCGATGCGTCTCAGTTGCCACTGGGCTTCCAAAGAACTACAATAACGACAGAGGACAACTTTTTTTTATCTCTTATTTCCTGCGAATCCTGACTGCACAGAATGCTTCCGCGATGATCCCAATCACTAACGTACAGGCATCGCTCAAATATCGCATGTAAAGCTTCGCTCGTCCTACCACCAGTCAACTACCTTTCTCGACGGTTCTCAATCTCGTATTTTCCGTTCTAATTTGTGCGATCCCCTCCTCCTCTCTCTTTGAACTGAATTTATATTCGACGGTATTATAATATACCAGAAACCGAAGATGAAGGTCTTTGGATATTACTTGACATTAGTCGACTACGATTATTACAAGAATAATTGTTCTTCTCATTCAAAGTTCAAAGCATCCTGATAATGTCGTAAAGAAATATCTGTATGGTGTGTCAGTCATCGATAATATGATATTCGTTGTTTGTAGAAATTAATGATCGAAACTTTTTCGGAATGTAGATGTCAAAGTTGCTGAAAGGTACAATTATTTTCATATGATAGACATTTCGCAAGAAATAGCCAAATGGTTAGTACCATTTTCCGCAAGATTTCGTTTAGAGTTTTTTCATTGGTGCTTTTGCGAGGGAAACCCGTCAGCGTAATTACCAATCAACCCGGGAGATAACATGCTTCGGGAGGCTCTCAAATCTCAATAATTGGTACCGTCACAAGGTGACGAGACCGTTTTGCCGCGTTGACGATACGTATACAGAATTATCGAGAAACCGAACGCGCGACGGTCGATCGTGCTTTTCCGACCATGCCCTCAAGTGACCTCCACCTCCCTTCCGCCCCCGAGTGATTCACCACAAATCGACAGAGCACCATTTTCTTTACTACCCATACGTAACCCACCCTACCTCGTTATGTTTCTTTACAACCGCATCGAACGAACGGATTCCAACTTCTTGCCATCCTAACAAAACAGTATCTAGATACTGACATTAACACGTTTGTCGATATTCCTATGAGTCGTAAAATTATTTTGCTTCTTATTTTTCAACTTCCTAAAGTTAAGTTGCTGGCTTGTGACACAAGTTGCCGATTTTCTTGTCAATTTTCAATTTTCATAACTCCTATTATCGAACATAAATTGCTTCATGTATTTTTGAGCTTTTTTTCCATTACCAATTTCTAAATACAAAGCACATATAAACTTTGTAACTAATGCATAAAAGATCCCACGGTACATATGTACTGTGTATTTGGGGGGCAAATGAGTACGTTTATACTTTGTATTTAAAGCTTAGACGAACACAAAATACTTTCGTACTCTGTACTTGATGCTTAGAAAAGTGTAAAGTACTACGCTAATCTGTCCTTTAGCATTTTTCTAGTACCAATCCCAACACCGTTAGAAAAGTTCCTTTCGAAAGGATCTCTGGATTGCGCGATTTAAGATCAGTGAGATCGATACCAATATTAAAAAATAATTTTATAAATATGTAAAATATTCTCTTTTTCACAAAAACGGTATGATGATAAATCTTAAAGAACTCATAGCAGGAATTTGCCAAGAAGCAGAGATTCTTCAGATTTATATACAACCTGTGAGTCTAAATTTATGTTTAGAACAAAAAAAAACAAATTTCAGGCTGCCAACACAAAAATAGGAATAAAATGAAGTTAGTCGTTATGCTTATTATACAAAAATCAAAGTGTCTTCCAAATGTCCCGGTTAAACTCGATATTAAATCAAAGATGATATGACATTGACCAATCTTCGTCGAAATATGGCAAAAATCAAAGTTTAACAATAAGTTTATGGTGTCAAGTGGTAGAAAAAAGATTTATTATACCTTCGAGTGCCTTTGTGAATTCGGTCGATAAAATTGGAAAAAAAATTATACGTGAAAAAAAAAACACAAAATGAGACTCTCGCTGTGCATTTTGCCGTTTTACGGAAGTCTCGCGTTCGCCAAGACTTACGAGTGGAGATCGTCGTCTCGGAGCATGGTACAAGAAATTGCCGCAGTTAACGGGTCCCTGCCGAGTCTAACGATCGGGCTTCTAGTGCCGCACACGAATTTCGGTGTCAGGGAATACACGAGGGCCATTAACAAAGCTGTCAACGGTCTTCACAAGGGAAGAAGTCAACCGAAATTATCATTTCTATCGAAATACCGCTTCAGCCAGCACAGTGTCAAGAGTGACATGATGAAACTCACTCCCAGTCCCACAGGTAAAAGAAATACGAAACTTAATCGTAAAAAAACTCTTTTTTTCCGAAATTAACGTGTGACATGTACAAGACTTTTCGACCTTTCACAGGGAGTTAAAAAAAATCATAATCGCACCAAACACAAGTAATAAAATTGTTAGCATTCATAACGTAATTAAGTAATTA
Source organism: Sussaba pulchella (assembly GCA_963971145.1). Classification (NCBI taxonomy): domain Eukaryota; kingdom Metazoa; phylum Arthropoda; class Insecta; order Hymenoptera; family Ichneumonidae; genus Sussaba; species Sussaba pulchella. The sequence goes on from OZ020167.1 coordinate 538,229, forward strand.
ACGAAATAAATGCAATAAAGTGAATATGGAATCTGCATGGCTAGAGTAGGATGACAAGAAGAGTATTTAATTAATGAAACTGTTTGATTTTTGGATGCTTGCCTAGTGTCCTTTATTATGAAATATCAAAAATTTTACATGTGCAAGTATTAGAAAATATTTAATCATCGCCATTTTTGAAAGACGGCAATGTTTGAAGGGAACTTATATGGGCACAGAGTTTCGTCTTGACCGTTAAGGGGCCGAGAGAAACGTTTTTCGATTTTTTGAGGCATTCTCGGCTAATGGAGGCGAATGAAGTGATACTCCTAGTAAAAAAAAGACGACAACCACAAGGGCGTGGAAAGGCTGGCTCGACTGGTTAGCCGCGAAGTGTCGAGTAGATAGCCGGAATCGTTAGTCACCTGCTTACCGTAAAGAACGGAGCATAGCGGAGGCCGGGGTCAGTTCTAACATTTTTTCGCAAAAAACTTCAATATCTCACAATTCGCTGAATATATTTACAATCTACTTACCGAGATCTTGTTAATTCGTTATTCTACAGTTTCTGTGAAATTCTGTGACTCGCGATCATTTTTCTATTTTGGATTTATCAAAAAATATCTAATCAAATAGACGAATTCATCGCGAACTGCGTATTGAAATAATATGTAGATGAATGACAATTGACAACAAGCTATAATGCATAAAAACATAACAGAAATATTAAGCGAAATAAAAAAAGGGCAACCTAGTAGATCTACACTCACGATGCCTTTTTAATGCAATAAAAAATGCCAGTACCGTCATAGGCGCGACTGGAGGAAAGCCAAATGGGTGCGCAGAGGTCTAAATTTTATATTATCGCGCTGGAACCATTCACTTCTCCTTCTTCGTTCAAGAGATATACGCGTTGTTACAACCTACCCCTGTTACCTCTGGCCTCTGGTCTGGTCTCCCCTAAGTACAATCTAGAAAACTGTCGGATGGCCCTGCGACAGGACTCTCTTGAGAGTGAGGGCACAGATGTTGATAAGGTCTTTGCAGTACCTTCGGGATAATCTCATAATCAATTACGTTTCAACGCATAATCATTCAGCCGCATCGGAATTTGGATGAATTTTGATTTTCATTCTCCCGTTTATTTAATTCAATCGATGCCGGAAGGAATGACTTTAAGGCAATCCGTTCAAACCGGATTGCATCCCAATTGCATATGAGTATAAAATATCACTTTTACCTTTACTATGGATTAAAACTGTGAAAATTAATCGAAGGTGCCGGATTAAAAGTGGGGAACAAGCTGCAATTTAGAACCTGCAACTGCAAAGATGCTCTTGTAACGGAACTTCCTTACATTGTAGATACGTATACATCAATATTTAGGGATATCTTGTATAAACTGTATACAAAGTAAATATTGATCGAGGGGACCGGGTTTTATAATGGAGAACAAGCGGCAAGCTTAACCCTGCAACTTGCTTCCTCATTTTCGAGGTAATTTACATAATCCTCCATCAGAAAATTGGGTTCGATAATAATGGTAAGTCATGGCGGTCCTCATGGAGGACTTCGTACATTACTTTATATAGGAAAAAGCAATTTCCAAGTTTTTATTTTTCATCATCCATTTAACGGGTTTGAAGGAGATACAGTGAAATTTTTGATTAAAGAAGTCTGGAACTCTTAGATTTGATAATTTTGAGTTTTGGCCACGGTTCCAATAAGATTTTTATTTGTAATAATCAGATCCAGAAAGGTAAGAAGGTAGGGCAAAGGTAGGGCAGTCACGAGTACCAAGATCAATTTTTCGATTAAAGTAATGGAGACTGGGGACGTTTGTACTTTTTTGTGTCAATCGCTAATTTGGCGTTTTTTTCCCGCTCAACATTTTTTTCAAAGTCATCATCGACTGATAACTTTGCCGATGCGATAATTTTCCCAAGCCACAAAAATCAATTGGTTTCTTGCAGCAAGCCTTGTTGCGTGTTCGGGGTCGATAAGACCCCTGTATGCCAGTTATATTATGCGCCGACAAGTGTGCCAGCTGAGGGTGAAATAGTAAATAACCACTGGCACAATCCAATTTCTCCTAACGAGCCAAGTGACGTGAACTGTCGAGGGAGGGGGCGGTAATTGCCGTCAAGTGATAAATTTTCCCCGGCAAGTCGATGATGTACTCGAATTAATATCTGGGGCACATCGAGCGTCAGTGAGCTGATTTCCAGCTCAACGGTGCACTGGCGAAGTTCACCATCGGTAGCAACATTAGACACACTCACTGCTATAACTTAAGCCCGGGTTTCCTGCAAATATTAGGGGACACGCATTAGTGGACTATAATCGTCTGACGAAACCTATGAGGAAGCCAAAATTGATCGACACATAGTTCCTCATACAGGAGATTCTGGCAAATGTAAAAAATTATAAGGAAGCAATGTGCAAGGTTCGCTGAGCTACGATTTTTTAAATGGAAACTTCACGTTCGTCCCATGTTAATCAAATGGAAAAACTCGAAAAATCTTGCGCGACCCCTAAAAATGGTCCGATCGAGTTCATCTTTGGGGTGAATTCTCCGGATGCAAGATACTTTGCAGTGGGTGTATTTTGATTGAAATCAGAAAAGAACTTTTTTTTTCAAGCCACCCTAGTATATATACACAATTCATTGTTCTCCACCACAGTTGACGCAGATAAACATTCTATGCGTGTCGCACATGGGGTGACTCCACGAGGAGCACATCTATTGAGTTCTGTGATCTTCATGTTTTCGGAGGTCTTTTACGTCGCCTCGCCTCCTCAGGTGAGGCTCGACCAGGTGGAGCGTGACTTGTTTTAGAAACTGTTTTGCAGCGAGGGCCTTGTCCTCCTTGTTGTTGTTCGACAGTTGTATAAAATTCGAGCGTTCACCATCGCTTGGTCCAGCTCCGTGTGACGTGGCGGTCACACTGAGGGTCAATTTGACCCCAGCTCGCACGGGGTCTTCTAGGATCGACTGCCACGAAAGAACTGCTGTCGTGATTCGGCCGACCCTAGTCTCTTCTTGCAAAGGGAACCCCAAAACACCGTTAGAGGGGAGGCCAGTCTTATCGGGTCCCAATAACTTATAGTAATTCTAGCTTAAAGCTGCGCTTGGGATCATTTTGACCCCCGGGTGACCGCGAAGGGTTAACATCAATTGCAGAAATTTGATTTAAGAAATAATAATTACCGTAGGTCTCGATCCTTTCTGTCTCACTAACGATTTAAATCCCTTTCGTGTAATCGAACGACATAATTTAGTGGATGAAATAACAGTGCTACAGACATTTCTGTTGTGAACTAATCTAGAACTTCTGCGACGTATTGGCAGTCGATTAGACACCCCATTAAGCTGCACAATGGTTTCTATTGAAGCCCGTACTCTGTCAATCCTGGAGCCGTTAAGTCCTCCAGCAGGAACGCAGTCGTGCAATACCGTTTACTAGACCATGTACAATATATAAATCGATGCAAGTTCGGCTAATAATTGATTACAATCAATATTGTCAGTGAAACACATAAATTCCAAAAAAATCCGAACGAAGTTCTCACCAATTGTTAGAATTTTGTGACATGAAAAATGTTTTTCTTTTTAAATATATTCGATATGAACATAATAAGAGAACACGATCCATTGACACGCAGTAGAGTGACAGAACTCATGAAAAAGCAGGCAAGGTAGATAATAAATTCTGTTCACGCTTTCTTTTTTATTGCGTCCCGAAAACGTGGACGACGTTGCCCGGATTTATCGTCTCTGAACGCATGGGAAGAGGGATGAAAAAAATTGCCGTATTTCGCCACCGGCTAATCTTCCGAATTGCAATGTTATCCGACGTTTTTTCTTTGCCCTCGTAGATTCGCTCGCATTTATTTGTCCAAGACTCGCTCCAGCAAGTGAAGATATATGTGAAACTCCTTAATGGTGTTTGCCGTAGAGCCCGAAAAAAATCAACTAATGCGACAATAACAACAGCAATAATAAAAATAAAAATAAAATAATAATAATAATAATAATAGTAATAATAATTTGCAAAAATAAAAGATAGCAAAAATTGAAAGGAACACTGTTCATAGAACAAAGAGTTTTTTAAATGATCAGTAATGGTAATCGAGCTTTCTTAAAGGAGCAATGCTAGGTACCTATAGGAACGATCCTTTGTCTACCTTCTACGATGGGTCCCTAGACCTTGCAGCGTATTCGTTGCAACATTTATCATTTGAGCTATATTTCCGCCGTTCAGAAGATTCTCGCGATACGTCAACCGCGGAAGCGTGATTTTCTATCTAATGGGGTACAAACAAGTTACTGGAAAACGTTGTTTTTCCTTCAACGATTTATTTATATTCGGCATTAAGTTTCAGCAGAAAAGGGTCGCTATTGTTGAATTGGACGTATTAGGTGCGAATCATTACTGTAATCGATCAAAATAAAGTTTTGAAAAGAAGGGAATCTGTGTGAATAAATGAAAGATTATTGTCTACGGTATCATTTTTTGTTTATGACAGCGACTCTGAATTCTTTGGTACAAATCAGATGCAGATGATGATTGTAATCGATTAACATAGAACTTCGAAAAAAACCTAAATCTTTGTGAGTGAATAAAAAATTAATGTTTTCGATGTTATTGTTTTGTTTGTTACAGCGATTCTGAATTCTCTGTGTCATCAGTTTTTGACCGAAAACGTCTCAGCGATTCTATATCTCATGAACTATGAGCAATATGGTCGTAGCACCGCGAGTGCGCAATATTTCCTTCAACTCGCCGGTTATCTTGGCATTCCCGTGATAGCATGGAACGCGGACAATTCGGGACTAGAAAGGGTGAGTCATATGTTCCAATAATTTTTTTGGAAATCTGTCATAAAATCGTACTCACGAAAGATGTATTCGAAGTATGCACAGAAACTCGATACGTCGGGTGCGGATCAGAATATTCAATGTTCCGACAGGTCAATAAATCGAATTAGAATGCTTCGAAAATGAATGTTCCGAATCGGCTTGACTTCAACTATTAATGTCCCGAAAGATCGATATCCTGTAAACTAAATCACTGGCGGGTCAAAACTTTTACAGGGACCAATCGGTGATCGCAATAGAATAAGCCACCCGACGCCGAGACGAAGTAAAACTATTGTCCTCTCCATCTATCTGCCTCCAAATTATTACTGCCATCTTCACGCGGTTGAACGCGCTACGCCACTAAACGTATATATACGTTTTTGGGATGTTTTTTCTCGGGATATTGACAGAACATTGATTTTTGGAGCATTTTAATTCGATTTATCGACCTCCCGAAACATTTAATATTCGGAACCTCGATTCGCACACAATTCGTTGCAGTCACAGATTACTGAATGAGTACATTTTTTCTCAAATGTCCAGCGGGCGTCGCAGAGCAGCTTACAGTTGCAGCTAGCCCCTTCGCTCGAGCACCAGACAGCTGCAATGCTGAGCATCCTCGAGCGATACAAGTGGCATCAGTTCAGCATCGTGACTTCCCAAATTGCCGGTCACGATGATTTTATACAAGCTGTTCGCGAACGCATTTCAGACATGCAGGACACTTTTAAATTCACGATACTTAACGCAGTCCTCGTCACGAAGAAGGACGATCTCGTTGAGCTCGTAAATAGCGAATCACGGGTCATGCTTCTGTACTCAACCAGGGAGGAAGCGACGCAAATTTTATCGGATGCCCGGGAGTACAAGATCACCGGTGAAAATTATGTATGGGTCGTTACACAGAGCGTCATCGAAAATCTTCAAACTCCCAATCAATTTCCGGTCGGTATGCTCGGTAAGTCCTCCGCAATACAATAACGATTATATTACAATGAAAACGCAGATCTTCGTTTAAGATATCTCGAGATATATCGAAGTACATCAGAATATATCGAGGGAAGAACATTATATGTCGGAATATGTTGAAATATATCCGACAATGTCAGAGTATATTACAATATATCAGAGAATAACAGCATTCATCAATAGATCTGAGAATAGCCAGACGTATATCAGAATATATCAGAATACCGCGGCATATATGAAAACATATGAAAGTTTATCCAAACGTATTGGTCCATAAGGGAATTGTCAATTTAGTAGGCAAATTGAGATCGCCGTGGTGCCTTTTGTTCCAAACGTTATGGCTGAAACGATGGCGACTGATGACGTCGGACTATTCAACTTTAGTGATCCTTCGTTGATGGAGCGGCTCTACCATAATGCTTATCATCCTATCAGTCATTTCCTTAATCCGATATCCTATCGAACCAGCATACTTCTATTTCTCATTGTAATATGCTAGCTTATCGTCCGTCGATAGCAATTCCACTTCAGTTCTGATATCATTCCAGTATCATAACGTTGAGAGCTTGCAAAGCTTTCCATCAATTCGAAAATATGAATGCACGACAATAATAACAACACCGTTAATCTCGAATTTCCATGAGCTGCTCATTAATACTCGGACAATGAATACCTCGTAAAGACCCAGCTTGTGAAGCTTTAGAATTACTAGTGGCGTATATGATACGAGTTTCATGGGATTTAGCCATATTTTTTTTTCTGTGAGTTTTGTCAGCTTAAAAAGGTCGGCAATATGATATCCAATACTTGGTGCATCGTTTTCGTGCATGTTCTCGCTGAAAGTTTCGAGAGCTTTTCATTTCGCATTAAACCCTCGCGTGTGTCATCGGGGATCATATCACTGATCCGCTTCCATATTTAGCGAAGCTAAAAATGAATAAATTAAACTTCTTTATTCTTTTGCCGTTTTCTATTCTTTTCATAATGATTCTTGCAGGTGTGCATTTCGACACTAGCAGCTCGAGCCTCGTGAACGAAATCGCAACTGCCATTAAGGTCTATGCTTACGGTGTCGAAGACTTTATCAACGATCCGAAGAACGATAATCACAGCCTCAACACTGCCCTTAGCTGTGAGGGTCTCGGCGAATCAAGATGGAACACTGGGGATCGCTTTTTTAAGTGAGCAAAATTCCAACTGACATTGAGCTTGCAGAACAAATACTCCCTTTCAATCCCTAATGGCACTACCATTAGAAATCGTATCACATCCGTAACATGTATTTGCAGAGACATTCCGACGTTTTGTTTTTCATTGATTTTATTCCAATGGAAAAGCTCACAAATACCAAGTGTTTCTTAACTTAAGCTAAAACGTTAAGGCGGATTGTCAAAAAGTTTTTTCAAACTAAATATCTCAGAAAGTAGTTGTAAGATGCGCTGTCGTTCAGCTCAGAGCCACCAAACACCCCTCGTCTTATTATGACCAATTTATGGAAGATGAACTAATGACTTTCGGTTCTTTTGTAGTTAAATATTCTTCGGCAGTTATCATTATCCTGAATAAAATCGAATAGCTGTTATTTCATAAGCTCATGTGGCTCGGTTCCTCGCAAACATTGGATACTACTACGTCCATTCAATAAAATATCCATTTTAGTGTTAGCACGAAACTGCAATTGCTGATTGTAGAGTACTTCGTGCTTTTTCACTAGTTCCATAATCATATCAATCCGAAGGACTTTGCTTTTAAATGTCTGAATTATTGAAGGATCAGTTTTCTCTGGTCATCCTCATAGTTGGATGTCATACGTTTGTATAGCATAATTTGTTCTTGATAGACAGCTCTAAATTTTGTTCCAGTAGCCAGTACATTTTTCTGAATGTAATATTCAAACCTTTGTCTCAACTCTGAATGTGTTGCCCCCACTACAATTTAGTATTCAATGTCATCGCCAGGTTCTTAGTAGTGTTAGCATACGGTGCAGATAGATTGTTGATGAAAATACCAGGATTGTCCAACTTTATGTTTGTGGGTCTTTATGTAGGGGCGTTAATCCTAAACTGAAATGGTGTCGTGCTCATAACTTTTTTTGTTTCAGATACTTGAAAAACGTTTCCGTAGAAGGTGATCAGGGAAAGCCAAACGTGGAATTCACTCAGGATGGAGTTCTCAAAGCTGCAGAGTTGAAAATCATGAATCTACGTCCGGGAGTGAGCAAGCAGTTGGTTTGGGAGGAAGTAGGTCTTATACCATTTGTTATCCCTCGTCTTTCACGCGATTTCTGAAAGTTTAGCAAGAAAATTATAAGATGAAATATTTTATTTCTGAGTAAAACGACGTTACGATGGAGGTCAACATTAGTAGCATAATTAAATGTAAATTGCTATAATCAAGGGATAACCTTGACTGCAGAAAATGACTTTTTAAGTAGCTTAACAATGAAAGGTAAAACAAGCTCCTAGCCGGAACTTACAAGCAGGTTTCTGCGAATACGGAGTACTCTACGATGTCTCATACATGCGGAATCCTGGGTTCATGAAAATATAGTTCCTCGTCGAGAAGTTTGTGCGTTCCCTCGAAGTAGGATGAAGCATCTCGCATGTTCCAGCTTTGAGCTTTTCCCTGTGCTTTTTCACATGCATCGAACTTTCTGGTGAATTCGGGCTTCAATTGAAGACCTGGATCAATTAGGCATCGGTAAATTTGTTTAGCTGAACGCGCTATAATCAATTAAAGTGAAAATTGAGCGATCTTGAACAAGCTTTCGCTGCCAACCATATTCCGCTTTTTTATGACGTTGTGGAAATCCTACTCCACCAACGAGCTCCACATTATACAAATAAAAGCAAAAACTCTAAACGGGGTAATCAAGATTGAATCCGAGTGCCCTTAAATATCTCCACAGAACTATATTTTTGCAGCGGCGTTGAAAAGTAGTTTCAATTGCTTAGATTTTTTTTTTACAATTCTCCGAATTTTTATTATAGGCCACTAAAACCCCTTATTTCATCACATCATCGTGTTTTTTTTACACCCACATACTAGTTTGATAAACGGCTGTTTCATCGATAAAGAAACACAATCGAAACCACCGAAGCGAGCAATCCAAAGGACGAGAAGTTGAGAGAAAATAAAATAAGCTCGAGCGAACCCAGCAAAGGAATATCGAGACCCCATGAAAATCAAATTCCACATCACAGAGTCTATTGAAAGAATGGTACACGATCCCTTCGATTGTTCATTCTCATATTGTTATATTTCATCCCCTTTGTCGGTCCTTGAGTCTTATATGACTTATCATCATTCGTTTTTTTACGCTCGTTATTCGCATATATGGTGAAACGTCTCGAGTCCCAGACACAATACGACTCCGATTCAAAGATTCAATCGTAATCGCCTCTCATACGTCGACCATGTTTCACTCCTACGCAATAAACAACATAGATACTCGCACGTTACATTGTATGGTTTATCTTTTTTGTACGGCTGCTTGTCTCGAATTCATTTTGTAGTGGAATTGTAATTGATAAATTAATTAGGAATAATTCAGACGTATTCGTTAAATGTATAATACAAATACGCAACATTTAAAAATGTGACATATAACGTTCATAAAAATTTAAATTTCTATCCGATGGTTCCGCAAGATTATCGAGTTAAAATTGATTGAAATTTGTATCTCGTTCAATTGCCACTTGCAATTATCGGCACCGAGATGCGACCGACACGACCGGGGACAGAGTCCGTAGTTCTACAAACCAACTTCACTTAGTTCGGAATTAATTGGAACGTTCGGTTATCCGCTCGGTGAGACTGAGATCACGAATCCGATTACCTTCGCTTAATCTCGTAGGGTTATATTTCCACCGTGGCGTTCTTGATCCTGTTCGATTAATTTAAGAAAAACGAGAGATTCACTGATTAATCACGATTCATTGAATCGGAATTTTTTTCCTGCGTGCTACATTGCCAGTGTGTGAGAGAATTGAAAATAATTAATTATTGGAAAATTCTCTATCAGCGACGCTGGATTAATTCCTACATGAAGTCCAAGTAACCTAAGTAATCGAAATAACCTAAATTCTATTATGTATATTTCCACTTTATCGAGCATCGCTTCGATGTCGAGCAAGCTACTAATTGCATAATTATGGTTATGAATCGAGAGAGGGCGTCTGACAATAGTGGGTACTTCATTCGGCAAGTACATAGTAGTCTACTTGACGAGTTTCGGCCTATATAGCTTGGAACGGAGTACTAATATTAGTACTGTAGGTACCGAAGGTCATTTTATACAACTTTTATAATAATTTTATCGCTATTTCGCACAGTAGTTAAACCCATTCTCGGTCAAACATTGTTCTTTCTCAATCTGTTAATTCTTCTTAAGTCAATATCGGGTTACCAAGTAGACAAAGAGGCTTTCTTAGCCAAAGCTTCTCACACCTTAAGCCCTCGGCCATATCTCCGAAATTTCTCTCCAGAGGGAACAAAATTTAAAGCCCCCGTTTTTTTTTCCAAGCTTCGCTGAAAAGCACGTGCAATAGCGGTTAATTCTGTGGCAAGAATATTCATGTATCTTGAGATTTTCTTATCACGAGGGAGATAAAAAATGGTAAAAGCGTAGGGGGGCAGCGAACTTGTCAGTCGTGGAAAGAGGCGCCGGATCAGACGTATGCGATCGTTAGACGGGCCGGGAAAAGGGATGGGGGGAGGGGGGGGGGGGGGGTGAAACCCGGGATCGTGAAGGGAGAAATAGATGCGTTTCGGGGATCGTAAAACGGGGCCACGTTTTGAATATTTAAAAGGCTCTCGCACGTGTCGATATGTGTATCCATTTTGAAACTCCCAACCCACCCCACTGACTCATATCTCTGGCTCACTCCCCCCATATCCGACCATCCACATTGTTTCTCACGTTCGTTCCATTTTTTCTCTGCTCCGTCATTGATTCACCCTTGGCCAATTCGATTATTCGATATTCACAACCACCACGTATTGGAATCCAATACTTCTCTTTTTTTTTGCATTTGCTACGTAGCGCTCTTTTTCTCGTTTCATTCTCCGAAATCACGACGTTTTCTCTGTACTGCGTCATTGAAGACAAGTTCCGTGGCGATATGCAGTTGTTTCGATTCATTCTGATCGATATTTTGAGTCCGCTAGATCATTGAAAATTATTACCACATTCGAACGACTCTTTTCAACAATTCATGATCTTAATTTTCTTACATCTGTCGATTAACTTTTTTTCAAATTTTATTTTCCTTCCCCGTCCTTATGCGTCGAATTGGCCACATTAACCCCGTCAACCGTTGGTCGACCTTCAACCTCCGTTGCTCAACCTTGAAAATGATAGATGTCTCTCAATGTATGTACGAAGATGCAAATGAAAATCGTGATGTGAGAATTGAGAGGTCCTGACTGAGCAACGCACGTGATAAAATTGCCGATTCGCATTTATAGACAAAATATATTTCCAGGAAAATTCTCATCTCTTCGGAGCTCACACACCAATGCGCGAGCTGAAGACTGAGCAAATTTTCAAAAACTATTATAAAATTTATATGGTGAAAAAAAAATAAATTGTTTATTTCACATTTATAATAAACTTTTCAAATAAAAGAACTTTTTTAGACTTTAGAGTTAACATTATAAAATCATTATATGAATTATAAAACTCTTTATTATCGTTACTTCTATTATAGTTGTGTTTTCGGCTAATGAACGTTGTTATTTCAACTTGAATCTCAGACTATTTAGAACCCCATAAGAACCATACTGTAGATTTAGAATAATCGACTACAATTGAAAAATGAAGGAGCTACGTGCTAGAACCATCAAAATTCTCCGGTTTTCAGAATCGCCCAAATATGAAATCTTCGATACGACAACGAAACTTTTTGCGAAATATCGCAAGCAAATGAATCAATTTTTGAAAATTATTAAGACGATTTAATTTATTCAAGCGTCGTCAATTTTTTCCACAGATTGGCGTATGGAAGTCCTGGCAAAAAGAGGGTCTTGACATAAAGGACATCGTATGGCCGGGAAACTCTCATACACCCCCTCAGGGTGTGCCCGAAAAATTTTATCTGAAAATAACATTTCTGGAAGAACCACCGTACATTAACCTGGCCCCACCGGATCCCGTTAGTGGCAAGTGCCTCATGGATCGCGGAGTTCACTGCCGGGTTGCCAAGGAATCTGATATGGTTGGGTAAGCCCACTTTACCTTTACCTTTGAAACGTAACTTTTTTGCTTAAATAAAAAGAAATCCAAGACTTAAACGAGTCAAATTGTTCTCGATAATTTCTGAAGAATTTACACGAAAGACGAAGCATCGTCTGCATTTTAAAAAATTTATATATATTATGTATAATATACATAGGTATGTATTATCATTATATAGGATCCATTATCGATATACTTTTTATATTTTTTAATATTATATAAGGCACATAAGAACAAGAAACTTGGATAATAAATCATGGTGTCCAAATCAGTCCGTCAAACGATATATGGAGCCTGAAAAATCAATTTTAGTTGTAGACATCCCTTCAAAGTCATCTCTTTGTAGTCTCCAAGGGCTCGCGAAATAGCAGCTCTACGTAAGTCGCGGCTTAGTTGTGGGTTTTGAAAACAAGTTAATGCGGTTGCTCGTGGCCAGTCGGGGACACGTTTGGCTTGTAAGTTTATCGGATAGAACGTACTTTGGACGGGCAGGAATTTCGCCACTGTCAGCCAACTTTGGAAGATGCGGTGAAATTAGGAGGGAAAGGGGTGACAGTAAACTCGTCAACTAAATTCAACCTACTTTGGGAACGTTCTTCACTCTCTTGTAGCTCTTATACAATATCGATTATCAAATATAACGTCTTATTATGGTCAAAAACTGCTGGACGTGTCTCGTTGTCGTTATGCGTGGCACTTCGCGGCGTCGGTTGATAGGAGATGTATATAATCAGACGTATATGGATGTATCGTTACAATTACCTTCGCAGTTTTCGGCTCGTGCATACATACCCACCGTATTGTTCTCATTAGTTCAACAGGATTTTCTAATAATTAGTGATTGGAAAAATTATTTTCGATTGGGAAATAATTGCAATCTAATCAATTGAAAATGTAGTCGTATTTCTGCAGTTTCTGCAGCTAAATATTCTATTGGATCGATAAAGTACATATAATATATATAAGGATGTTAAGACAAAAGTTTTTTATCTTCCAAACGGCCACCCCTCGAATAGTTAGTTTAGACAGGGAAAAATGCTGGCAAAAGATGAACAATCTAGGTTGAGTCGAAGATCCGCCTCACTTTATTTTTTATTGTTCTGCTTTTTTATTAAATTTGCTAAGTATGTAATATCATTGTTAAGTATGTAATGTCGTTGTTAAGTATGTAATATTCATTGATATATGATGTAGATAAGATTTAGCGGCGATCGGCCAAACGGATTAAATTTTAGAGCAATTAGAAATTTATAAATTCCAACCTCTGAAGATTGAAAAATACTGGACTGAACATGTTAAAATCAACAAACGTACATAAGCTAACGTTTTCCTTCACTTGTTAGTTTCTGTTGCTTGATTTGGTAGATGTTGATCGTCGCGTTTAAATTATAGAAACATGCAGCAAGTTGTAACTTGCAATTTGCTTCCTTCGAATCCTAAATAGTAAACGAAGATACCTTTTTGAGGGAGCCAGATGAAATATGAACCCTCATAGCTTCCTCATCCTAAAATCCTCATACAGCAATTTTCGTTCGCTACCTACGATTCAGAGAAAGCGAATTGCAAGTTTCAACTTGCAGCTTGTTTTTATTATAATGAGTTTAAAAGAGTATCATATCGATTTAGTCATAAATCACTTATTATCAAGCCGGTGACACGATGTCGTTCAGAATTACAAACAAATGGTCGGTCGCGCCTTTAAAATAATTAGTGCTGTTCTGATGTCGTGTGGGCCTTGAGAGGGAACCCAAATTCAATCCTCTCGCAATTGTGTAAATCTGAAGGGGGTGTCGAAGGAAATTCAATTTCTGCGACCAGTCGTGCATTCACCGACTATTATTTCTCGCTTTCATCCCCGTGTTCCACTGTTTTATGCTGCTCCGGACTGTTCTCCGCTGCATCCCCCGTCCTCCTTTCATTCTTCTGGGAAAGACGGTAACTGTATTATTTCGAGGCAGCTGTAGCTGTACAAGGTACAAACCCTACCCCGCCTTCTCTTCAAGAACAGTCGAGCCCGAGATGCGAATACACTCACTACCCTGTTTCGAAACAATTTATTCTTTTTCCACGCAGCTGGAAACTCTAGGGGGTTTTCAATGCGAGAGAATAGCTGAATCTATTAGCCTCGTTGTTGGCATTTCTGTCTTGGTTCAGGCTTCAGCGAAGTTTCTCTGCAGACTCCGCGCCTTGTCCAAAAAACAAACAATCAGTTAGAAACGCTTCGAGCTTTTATAATTATATTTTGTGTATATGATATAATAATATACTGTTGAATACATACATGGGGAATCTCACCAAATATTTGTACAAGTGTTACCAGGTGATCTGTAACTTAAGAAATTAATTATGCCCTCCGAAAAACCTTCTGAAAAGAGGTTTCCATATATATTTTTAAATCTATTTCTCCTGTCATTTTAATGGCAGCTCGAAATGTACGTATATACAAGTATTTTGGCGTAGCTCGTTCGACTGGCGTGAAGATGGCAGCCTATCTTCACGCGGGTCGACTGAGCTACACCGTTATACCGGTGTAAACGTTTTCGGAATTTCGATCCGTCGGATTATTCAATAGTAATGCCACTCGAGACATAAGCGAGTCGGAGCTGTGACATTCCAGGAACTGCATTTTCGGAATTTGGGGCTGTTGATACAATGATTGGTCGGAATGTCGATCCTCACCCGTTGCAATATTTAAGTTGTATTTTTTGGAATTTTCTCTTTTTTATGAGTAAATTCAAAAGGACGATCAATAATGAATTATACATTTTTCTGGACTTTATTTTCGATTTAATTCGATGTCCAATTCATTCATAAACACCTCAACTAGAATAATGGCATTGCCTATGTAGAAAACTCGAGAAATGTTTAAGAAAAACAGTCACTTTTAAAAAGTTAAATATTACTGGCGGATTTTTTCTTTTGAAGCTCATGATTCATGTATGAAAAATTGTTCTTTAAACATTTTTTATCTATGACTAATAAAAATATGTGAGCGTTTAAAATGTTGATGCTTATCAAAATGTGCAAATTTTGAGTCGCCATTACTTAAAAACGACAGGCGGAATTCGTTTTTTTTTTTCAAATATATAGATATCTCTTTTGATAACGCTTTTCGAAAACTCACAATTGCGCTCCCCCCTTGATGGGAAATTGATTCGACTATTGCGAATACAATCTTGTGACGCTAATCTGGAAAATCACGCTTAAACTACTCAACGTGCATCCAAACGGATAATCTACAATATACCGAAAACGATGCGTCTGTCCTTGCAGCGTAGAGCCTAGGCGTTCGCTCTGCCGACATAGACGAACATAATTTGTCAGGAATTAAACTCAATTATAAACTTCGGTTCAGAGCCCGTGTAGCTGTCCGCAAGGTTTATTGCTATTTAACTATTCACCGTACTGCGCAGTATTCACGGAAAATTAGTCCTGAATTTTTCGATCGTATTTATGGAAAGTAACGTTGAACTGCAACAAAAAAAAAGTCCAACATTTTAAATCGTTGATCCGAACTCGACGAACTCGCTGAGCGAAAGTTTCTTGCGGTTTCATTCTCATTTCTTACCAACGGGGCGATTTGATTTATATAAACGAAAGCGACGGGGGTGAACGAACTACGGCACTTCGGGGTGGAGTTAAATATTGTAGGGTGAATGTTGGAAAGCTAGGTCGAGAAGACCTAGGGAGTCCAAATGCCCTTGCCTCATTATCCAAAAATAAGAAATGAAAAATGAATAGATACTTTGTCTCAAACATTTTCTCGAATTCATGGCCAATACCAGTCGACATCTCGATCGAATATTATCAAGTTTTTTTTTCCGCCGACCAATCGAAATTCCCCCGATCGATTTATTAATTTTTAAGAAGGATGATGACAAATGATGGGTAAAAGAAATTGCGATAACAACAACAACAATAAAAATAATAATAATAATAATAATAATAATAATAATAATAATAATAATAATAATAATAATAATAATAATAATAATAATAATAATAATAATAATAATAATAATAATAATTATAATAAATATAATAATAATAATAAATATAATAATAATAATATCAATAATAGTAATAATAAAAATCATACCTACGTAAGAAATTATAATGCGACCAGAGCACAACTCCCAGAAGTATATAATTTTGCTTAAAAGGACGTTTAACGACTGGGTGAGTGATCGGCTGCGGTAAGTTTGGAAACCGTAGCGAGTGGGTTAGGTAAACACTTGGGTAATAGAAAATCCAGCGCGAGGAGGAAGCTCGAGAGTGGAAAGGGTGAAAACACGGATTCAAGCCGCGCGGATTGGCGGCGTCGTTCTAGCGGTAAAACCTCGACCTCGGGATTTGCTATCACGAAACCATTTTTCGCACCGCAAGTTCGTGCTCAACCGTTCGTTTCCGATATTTGTTTCTTGGGAAAATACATTATCGGTATTAACGAGAATGAAACATCGAAAACGTTGTTGACGGCCATAATTTCAAATCATACATTGTTATTGAATCAATGAGTAATGGATTCAGAGAACGTCAGAGCTTTTTGATTGTGTTGTCGAGCAATTTTACAAATCGATTCTTGTTGGTTTCAATAATCTTTTTCATCCTTGGCCATTTATATCGACTTTATCGTATCGAACTTTTATAATTTGGTATTGAATTCATGAGCAGTGAACTTAAAATAGTTTAAGAAATTAGTTTTTATTGAAAACGCCAGGTGTCCTTCGACGTATATGAATCTCTTAATTTAACGACTCCCTATTATTACAAGAATTGTTGCTTCTACTCGGACAATATTCGCTCGTTCGTTTCGCCGTGTAGAATATTTAGATCTTTGATATCTTCAATTCAAAATCAGACGCCGAAAGAAAAAAAATCGGATATCATCTGAAAAATCAATCTCTCTAACTAGCAAAATTGGTTTTGAATACATTATAATGATCCTTGCGATTCCTACAAGGTTGTGATGAGAATGAAATGAGATTCTAACGCATAAGGCGGCGGCGGTGGGAGGAGGATGGCACTTGCTTCTTATTATGCTGACCTCACACGTTCTTTTCGTTATTTCCCGCCCCCTAGCCCCGGCCCTGCTATTCTGTTTGTCTCAAACTTTTGTGCTTAATGCATCCAGCGCTCGACATCGTGTGCGTCGACCTGATATTCAACGTCGGTTTTACCTCCGTGTCAACGCTCCCAAAAAAGCTCGTCATTCTTGGCTTCATCCAACCTCCTGTTTTCCACGCATGCATATCCTCGTGACCTTTTTGCATTTCAAAACTGAGCGACCTAGATGGAAAGGCACGAACGTAATTGCATTTTGAGAGCTTTTTAAATATTTATTCTTTTTCATTCTCATTATGCATTAATAAAAAAGTGTTGGACGTTCACCAGTACGCTTGGTGAATGGTCGAACGAAACTCAGCTCAATGAAAGGAAATGCTGGGAATCCAATTTTTCTAAACATTACAAGATGGTTCGATTAGGGTTTAATCCAGTGATTTTGGAAGAAAAATGTGACCGAATGTAAAATGAGAGTAATCTTCATATTCTTGTTGTTATAATTAATACCTCGCATGACAGCTCTGCTGGGGTCATTGCTGACTGGACGTGGTAGAGGTAGCAAATTTCGTCAATGACCTTTCGGAAGGAGTGCCCAAAAAGCTAGTTAGGAGTACACAACCACGCATCCTAGATAATAACCGAATATGATTTTCCGAAGTTGAGATTGAGACAAAATGTGTCAGACTTGAGATGACATTGGTTTCTCGAAGTATTGCAATCGTTTTCATATTTCCGGACTCTCGTGATGATACAAACCCGTGAAGCTCGCAAATAAAAGCTCGTCAATGTAGCAATTACAGTTCGCAAAGTTCTAAATGAGTAAAGTATTATCTTTTTGGAGATAAAAAGTTGTGACCTGTTTTTGGAACGCGTTTGAAAATCAGGTTGTAATTATTGAGCCGAAAGAAATTCCTCTACAAATGTCTACGTGCTCCGAGCAGGAATGCAGTAGCACGTTAATTGCTTTGGGCTTATCTTTACCGTACAGGCTTATGCTTCTAATACAGGGCTCTGTTTTAATGAGACTCCGCGCATGGGCTGAATGTCGCGGTAAATTTTAATACGGGACCACGGTTTTTTCAAATCTAACTATGATTTTCTGAATTCCCCAGTGAAATATATACCCCGGGAAAGTCAGTAATTATTTGAATTGTCAGGCAAAAAGTGCGATTTCGTTATTTTTCCGCTTTCAAGCATTACTTCGTTCCACAAATTCGATTAAAATTTCATCGCAGATTAATAGAAACTCGAATTTTATTTTGAAAGTTATGTCGGTTTAATTGAACTTCATTTTTTATAAAACGAATTATGACGAGCTTTACGATGACAATTAATGACAAAAGCTCGACGCTTGCAGAATGTTTATGCGATTATGCTACCAAGATAAAGAATGCATGGAACAGTGCGAGACCAAAATGGTTGTTCTACAATTCCGAAAGCTATGACGCAAAAAACATCCTTCAACGTCCGCTCGGAAAACTTTAGAACTTTAAAACTGGTCTTTTTGCGCGATCAAGTGTAAGCTCAGCGGACTCGACAGCGTTAGCCCGTTTATGGTCGGGGCACCGCGACCGAGAATTTAACAACTAGCCCAGATGGGATCGTAAAATTGTCCGCAATTCTCGGAAAACAAGCTTTGGAGTTTCTCACAAGATCCGACTGCTCTAGCCTGGAATCTCTTCAGGACTTTGTAGGTTTTCTCGAAAGAAGAAAATCGAATTTGAACAAAAATCCAAAAAATCTTTTTTTTAAAGCCGTAATTTCCTCGTACGAATTTACGCTCGTTTTTCTACTTTAACGACTCGGGCTGAGCTGTTGTCATAAAACGCATCCGTTTTGCGGGAATTAGTTGAAAAAACGTTCGTTCTGAATTGGAGAAATTCAGGAAGTTCAATTAGGGGTAAACCTACAAATTCCACTCTTCTTTTTCTAAGCACTTCAATGCCTTTTCCACTTCGAGCTCTTTTTTAATCAATATTCGAGAATTTTTTTCAACATTATTTAACTACCGCGAACTTTGAACCAGTATTTTCCATAGTTCGTCGGGTATACTTGACAAACTTGGTCGACAAAAGTGAGCTTGGAGGCCACTTCAACAGCTGCCGGAACGTTGAATGATTTCCCAGTTTCCGAATTATTAATTATAACGAGCTGTCACAAAGTTTTCTCTCTCGGAGGGGGGGGGGGTGCACAGGAAAATAGCAGCGGATGAATCGGCGAAACAGAGGGATGATCTAGAATTCCGCATACTCACT
Organism: Sussaba pulchella; assembly: GCA_963971145.1. Taxonomy (NCBI): domain Eukaryota; kingdom Metazoa; phylum Arthropoda; class Insecta; order Hymenoptera; family Ichneumonidae; genus Sussaba; species Sussaba pulchella. The sequence continues at coordinate 557,598 of OZ020167.1, forward strand.
GGCAGCAAACTATTCGCTCGACTAGAGAACACGTGCTTTTGAGCTTTTGGCATGTCCAGTGATAGGATTCGTGATGGTAGCGATAGTTACATGATATTACGATGCACTTTATGAGAAATTCCTGAACGGGCGTGTTCAAGAATTTCAGTGGGTCGAGACAAAGTGATCCACCATCATGAACCACCGTCTAATTTATACCAATTAACATAAATTATTAACAAGCTCCTGCATATTAGAGGGTCCCCTCAATGAAGTCATGTTGGAATTTTATAGATGTTACTTCCTAAGACGATTAAAGGTCTATAGAAAAGAATCTGGGTAAAATCGGAGATCCGTGCAATACCATTAAGGGGTGCCTCTATGCGATCGAAATTTCTAATTTTAATAACATTACTTTACTTTATTACCATATCACTTTTCCACGTGCGATAACCACGCATTTTTTCGGTGAGGAATAGGAATTGCAGACGGAAAAAAAACCTTCGCAACATAATTAAATCGAAAACTGTAAGGTTACTCAAATGGGAAGTGTCGATCGTTCAATGACATCCCTTATCGGTGTCGTACGGGTCACTAATTTTCCCCATATTTTTTTTTATATACCTTGAATCGTATCAGACGGTAGTTGCTGTGAATTTCCACCATAACCTTATTAAGGGACACCTCAACATATATTTATTTCTATATTGGGGTTCCCCGTAGTGTGGTCAATTTTGAATTTCACAACGGCTACTATCAAATACGATTCAAGGTATATAAAATAAATCTGAATAAAATCGGAGAATTGTATGACACCCTTAAGAGGAGAGCCTCCAAGCAATCATATTAGAGATTGCTACGAAGAGAGAAAATCATTAAATTAACATTGTTTATGGGGATTTTTATCGGCATGATCGGGTCCACTTGGTCAATCAGTTTCAAACCCATATCGGTTAGACGCATTAACGAGTAGAGCTTCAGCTGCAATAAGAATGAAAGCTGTTTAACGTAAAAATTCTTCTAAAGATCCCACTCAAATCCTCAGTCGCGTAGCGGTAGATATCCCTTCATTTAATTATCTTTTACTCTTTTTTTGTTTCATGTTCGCTACGCTCGCAGCATGGACATACAATCGGCTCAGAGAAACGAGAGCTTTTACCAATGCTGCAGTGGGTTCTGCATCGATCTGTTACAGAAATTTTCCGAAGAGATTGGATTTACTTACGAACTTGTAAGGGTGGAAGATGGAAAGTGGGGAACGTTAGAGGTAAATATATATGTTTACGTGAGTTTTCTGAGTGTTTCGGCGTTTGTGGCGCCCACGACTCCTCTGCAACATGAGCTTGTAACCTCATCCGACCGGCGTTCAGATTCGCCCGAAAACTTACCGTAGAGTCAGCGAGCATCCAGGTTTCAAATCCGGTTTTAAAGTTGAAAGACGAGTATGAAAAACTTGAATGACAGATTTTAGCTTCGAAAGGCTCGGCTTAATTATTTTAATTTTCGCGCTTCAGCTTTTTCAAACTTTCTCCACCATGAAGCTCGAATAACCCAAAGGTAAACCTTTAAAACGTCAAAGCTGTACTCTCGAGCTTTGGGATTGCTCGTAGGTACTTCAACGACAATGCTAACCTGAAAAAAACCTTTTACGATACCTCCAGGCTACGTCGCGACTTTCTGCATTTGCATTAACGGCGTTGTTATTATTTTTCAACGCAGCACGGAAAATGGAATGGCCTGATAGCGGATCTAGTTAACCGGAAGACCGACATGGTGCTTACCTCCTTGATGATCAATTCTGAAAGAGAAGCGGTCGTCGACTTTACAGTACCTTATATGGAAACCGGAATCGCGATCGTCGTTGCCAAGCGCACTGGAATTATTTCACCCACCGCTTTCTTGGGTGAGTCTCATTATCTCATAAGTTTCTCTGCAATTAATAAAATATCGTGGTGTTTTTTTGAATATATGCATTTTCAGAACTGTTTGTTCAATTAAATGACCTACAAAAGAATATATTTTTATATATTTGCTTTCAATTGAAAGAATGGTTTTTGGCTGAACCAAAATAATACTTAAAAAGAATGTTGCGGAATACTGAAAGCTTCTTCTCCTCCAAGAACCAATTGCCTATAACCCTATAACAACCCATGTGTTCCATTCGTTTTTTTTGCCAAGAAATCGAAATAAACAAATTGGTGGCCCTTTCAGAATGAAATGTCGAATTGGACCTTCGCTTTATACAGATTCTATTCAACAAAATATGTGACGTTGAAAATAAAGATAACGCTTCTGATAGCTCCAAAACTTCAGCTTTCGCGAGCTTCCACTGACGATCAATTGGCGGAGCTAGGTTCATACAATATTCCATTGGCTTCTTCGAGTTATGAATTTTGAGCAGAAAATGTTCATCTACAAATTAAAAAGCTGAAACTTGCAATTTGCTTCCCCTGAATTTTCGGTAGTGCACGAAATCCTTCTATGAGGAAGCATCTCTCGATTTATTTCATTTTATTTTTTTTAATCTTCGGCTTCCTCATAAAGGAAGTTCCGTTCACTACCGAAAATTCAGGGGAAGCAAATTGCAAGTTTCAGCTTGCAGCTTGTTTTATGCAGGATATCCGTAGATCCTTCCCACCGTATAAAAACCGACTCGAACGTATATAAAAATTCAATGTGTCCCAAAATTCGAGCGCGTTGTTTATCTCCTATATAATCTAGTAACAACTTAAGCTGACGGTTAGTTTGAGCGTGTGTATAAATCAGAGCACGTTCAGTCCAGTGGTTTTGAATTTTCAAGGGTTGGAACTTAGAAATTTCTAATTGCTCTAGAACTCGATCCGTTCGGCCGATCTCGGCCAAATTTGATATGTATTATAGCACAATGACATCCTATACTTGCAGAGAATTATGGTTCGATTGGTTGAAGTTAACGACAAATAGAGCAAAAAAATTGATTTTTTGAAAAATTCAAAAAATCATAAAATCTAAAGTTATTGATGGATTCGGCTCAAATGCAATACCAACCGTCCTTGTACTCAATTCTATATGTCAAAAACTATTTACCCGAAAATGTCGAAAATTGCGGACGCTAGCGTGGCTACAGACATTTTTTGGAAAATTCAAAATGCTGTCGAAGCCGAACAAGTGCGTCGATAATTGCGAAATTTACAGATTACATAGATATTAGTAGGCATCACATGTGTGCAAAATTTGAGTACGGTAGCTTAAACCGTTCTCGAGTTATGAACGTTTGAATTTTAGAGGGTGGTTACATACATACACACACACACACACACACACACACACACACACACACACACATACATCCGGACATTTTTTCCGAATGTGTTTTCTGGATGTTTTAGGACATTCTGAACCTATTGACATCAAAATCTCGAAAAAAAAATTTCGGACCGTCACAAAGCTTCCTTTATGAGGAAGCAAAATTAGAATGGATCCGTAAATTATTTAACATCAATGGTTTTTGTTTCAGAGCCTTTCGACACAGCCTCATGGATGTTAGTTGGTATCGTCGCCATTCACGCTGCGACATTTGTTATTTTTCTTTTCGAATGGCTTTCGCCATTTGGTTTTGATATGCAGGTAAGAAAAATTGCAGCATGTTATTTAATCAGTAGTGCGGTCAATATTCTATCCCTCTCGTCTTATTAATCATATAGTGATTAAACTTGATGTTACATCTTTGGTAACCATGCAACTCGTATAAATCGAGTTGTGAGACCTTGAAAAATAGCTTCAGGGGGTCATCCATGTTTCTTCTTCCTCAAAAGTGTAAAGGATTGCAAGAGAATTTTTTCAAATCTTGTAAAAAGAGCAATATGGAAAAAATGTATTAAGAAATATGGTGGGGGTGATTCAGGTCACACAGTTGATCTTAAACAGAACTTTTCAATTTTTTCATTGCTCTTTGCAATTTTCATTGTCTTACTGCGAGAGTTTGTTTTACGCCTCCGACCACCTTCGCAATAATAATCGAAAATAAATGATTCTTCAAATAAGAGATCAAAATTCTTTTCAAGCTATAATTACTTTCGGAATTTTTTCGTGAAGAATCCTTCTCGCAGCACGATAATAAAAATGCTGGAAAAAAATCAAGGACGAAATGGATTCAGACAACTTCTGTAACCTGATTCAGAGTTTCTTAAGATCTTTGTGTTAATTAAGAGTTTTTTTTGCTATGGGTTTTGCTTATCGCAAGAATTGTCTTGTAAAGTGAAAAAACGTTTAAATCAATCAGCTCTATCAGCTCTCTTGACATTTTTTAAAACTTTTTGTACTATTTTGCAGGACAAACAAATATATATGACCCGATAAGTGAGTGGCAACGAAATAAAGCTAACCACAGATAAACTCTGCTCCGAATATTAACCAGCTCGGCCCCTAGTCCTATCAATACTTATACTCGAGCGACCTTTCTTAATCGTCCGAGATTTATGCGGGCACATAAATACATGCTACTTCCTACAAAGCTTTTTTCCGTGAGCTTCTATTCGCCAAAGTATTGGCCGACGAATAGAAGTTATATAACAGTTGGTTAGTTATTCAATTCGAATTGGCTCCGGTGGCTACTATGCCTACTTAGGTTATTTCACCTCAAGTCAGTGGCGATTTCTGCAGTCTCAGCTTCACTTACAGCACTTAGCAAACTTTGAAAAACATTATTTTATTCTTATCGTCACACTCGATAAACTTTGAAATATTTCTGCTTTTCCAATTTTAAGGTAAATCCGTCGCCGAATCATCGATTCTCACTTTCGAGAACTTATTGGCTAGTCTGGGCAGTACTTTTCCAGGCTGCAGTCCATATCGACTCGCCCAGAGGCTTCACAGCGAGGTAGATATGTTTAAACTCCTCAAAAGATCGAGAAAACCTCGAAAACATAGCGTTGAAGCTCCGTAGGAGTATCGTAAGAAAAAACGTTACAAGTTTCGAAAATAAAAATAATATTTTGTGAAAAAGTTGGTCAAAAATCTCTGATTCCGATCTGATTCATCTATAGAATGTAATATCATATCATATCATACAAAAAGTTACTTCAAAGGTAATAGAAGTCGCATATGAACAAATAAATTGCTTAAACATGATAAACGCATAATCCATTAGGCTGCAAAGAACTCGTGATCACAGTTCACACCCAACGTGCTTGCAGCTTCCGCTCATATTCCGCGTGATCCAATAATCGCGGGTAATAAGCGCTTGATTGGCTGCTCGTTGATCCACACCGTACTGATTCTACCGGTAGTCGGGGCGGTGGTTTTGGTATGCGGCGAAGTGCTTTTACTCTAGCCGCAAGCTCGGCTTGCAATTTTCATGTGTAGCTCTGAACGTCGGCCGATAACGCTATTAATCCGGTTGATACATACTCCGAACACAAATCGAATAATCAAACTAGCTTTACGCAAGCTTAACGTCTTTGTATATACATATAGATTAGAGTGGTTCGTGGGAATCATTTTTTAATTATCATTGCACCTAGGTCTCAATCGATTCCGAAAAAAAACTTTAAGCTTCATTCGACGTCTCCAGTTTAACTCTTACTACGCACTGATCATATTGGCGGGGTGATTAATTATTCTTGGGAACATCCAATATCATATGAAATTAGCGCATATGAACCCTACTATCGCGAAAAAAAAATCATCTAAATCTCATCTCATATCACGCTCACATCGTTTTTCTGACGATTAACATTCAATTTATTTGAATAATTTTCAATCTGAGAGGCGCACCACCTCAAAATTAACCCAAGACGCACTACATGACCTTCTCGAAAAACCAGAATCAATGTGGCATGCTGAGAATCGCGAATGTTCCAGTTACATATTCCAAAATTATTTGACTAACAATAAGCCAGAGAAACGGTGTAAATTTGGCATGGGATGAGCCGAACATAAATATTTTTTTTTCGTAAAAGTAGGGTTCATACCTGTTTACTTCATATGGTATTGGACATTTATAGAAAGAGTGAGTCGTTTGAACAATTGCATGTATTTCGAACAGAAAGCTCCGAGATGAATTTTCTCGTAGTACGAGTTGGACTAAAAAGGTCAGATTTCGCTTAATTATTATTTTTTTCAAATTGATTTGCCTCGACGCAATCGGAATTTAAAAATGACCCAAATAAGAACCGCTCTGACATGCATAGATTAATATGAATAATAATATAATACTTATACAAATAAGATATTGAAATTCACCTCTGTCTTTTTCTTCTCTGTATCATCAATGAAATCGCGTGAATTTTTTTTTGTCGAGACGTCTTCTCCGATAACCGTCACACGGAAGTAAGACGTGACCGAGATTTTCATTTTGACAGATTCATGACGAATGTATGGGCGATGTTCGCTGTGGTTTTCCTCGCCATCTACACTGCCAACTTAGCAGCGTTCATGATAACCCGCGAGGAATTTCATGATTTCACCGGTGTGGATGATCCCCGACTCGCCAAACCTTGGTCCCACAAGCCAATGTTTCGTTTTGGCACCATACCATGGAGTCACACGGACAGCACACTAGCTAAATATTTTCAAGAGATGCATAACTATATGAGAAAATTTAACAAAACCAGCGTCTACGGTGGCATCGAGGCGGTAATTAGTGGGTTCGTTCATCATTTTAAAAAACAGCTGCTAATTTCATTATTTAAACCTATTTATAAAAATATTTTAAAAAATATATATAATCATTATTCCGATAAATGGAAATATAAGATCATGTATCTAATATTACATAATGCATACGACATTATGTATAATAGTATAATAGAATTGCATTAATAATAATGATTATCGTACAAATTATTGTTTTCAGAGAAATGGAGGCTTTTTTCTACGACGGAACAGTGTTGGATTATTTGGTCGCGCAGGACGAAGACTGCAGACTTCTAACAGTTGGTTCTTGGTACGCGATGACCGGTTACGGTCTTGCATTCGCCCGAAATTCAAAATATCTTCCCATGTTCAACAAAAGATTGTTGGATTATCGAGAAAACGGTACGAATCCAAATGAAAAATCGAAAGGTTTTACAGATTTTAAAAAAATTAAACGAACAAAAAAAAATGGTGGCAGGTGATTTGGAGCGTTTGAGACGATATTGGATGACCGGAACTTGCAAGCCCGGCAAGGAGGTGCAGAAAAGCTCGGATCCACTGGCACTAGAACAATTTTTAAGCGCCTTTCTACTCTTAATGGCTGGAATCGTGCTTGCGGCTACACTTCTGTTTCTCGAGCATCTGTACTTCAAATACGTGAGGCATCATTTAGCTAGAAGCGATAGAGGTGGTTGCTGCGCCCTTATCAGCCTGGTAAGTTCATTCATTGGGGTCAAATGGGATACCGTCGTGGGATCAAAGGGAAAGGAATCTCTTTGGCCATCGGCTCGCAATAATTGGCTAATTAAGTGCATTATGAAGCATGTGCTTGTGGCTGTTAAAATGGGATGAATAATTACATGCCAGTTTGCGTGAATCAGTTCATTCGCAATATTGATTGGCGTCGTTGAAAACCCATAATTAATTCATATGAATTATTTTAGAGCATGGGAAAGTCTCTGACATTTCGTGGAGCGGTTTTCGAAGCTCGTGACATTCTCAGGCATCACAGATGCAGAGATCCAATTTGCGACACCCATCTGTGGAAAGTCAAGCACGAATTGGACGTAGCAAGATTGAGGATAAGACAGCTTGAAAAAGACCTCGAAGCACATGGAATCAAGCCATCGCAAGCCAGGTGAAACAATTTCTCGGGTGACAAATAACTTTAATGCACCAATGAAAAAAAAACAAGTATCGAACGAGGTTGAGTCATACGATTAGTAATATTTCGGGATTGCTACACGTTGTGGAAGTGAGATTTGACAAATTTCAAGGAGTTTATCTCGGAGATTGATTTTATCGGAAATAATAGTGAATAAATAGTGGAACATGATAACAAGGAGCTTTCACTCGCTTGACAACCTCGTTTTTTGCTCACTCGACTTCACCAAGGCATGAACAAGAGTTTCAATTATTGCAACACGAACAACTCTCAGTTTTCGTTAATTTCATTTTTCTGCCTCATTATTTCCTTCACTCAAATTATTTGCTCTACCAATCTTGTATGCTTAATTCACGATAATCACGATTTATTATACACTCAGCAAAAAAATTGATGGACCAGACAAATTTTAACATTTTTCAAGTGACTTTTGGAATGCTGAAATTTCGTAAAAAAAATTTCATGACGTTGCAGCCTTCCAAAAATCACCGGAAAAATGTATTGTTCTTCTGCTTCTTCAAATTTCTGCTGAATGTAACTCGCGAACTTGTTCATGAAATTCCGACGCATTCTTTTGAGACGCACTGATGCACAATTATTGATTGCTAATCATATCTTTTTTCACATGGCAACATTAATATACCGCGTGCATTTGTTATTATCATTGTTATCAAAATGACGTAGAGTGTTGCACTATAATTCAAGGATCATGCGAAATGTCAGCCAATAAGTTCCCTACCGACTACATTTTTTCATTGCTGGAAACTGGAATACGTTTCTAGTACTTATTGAATTCGCGAAATAACGGCTTTGTTGCGACCAATGTGCAAAGCTAAGATGTGCAAATTGCAAGCTGCCTCCTCTGAACTCAAGATAATGCACAAGCTCTTGCATAAGAAAAGAAATTGATTAACTTTAGGGTTCCAAAATACGAAGTTACGCAGATTATATCAAACTTAGAACAGCTAGCAAGTCGTAACCTACACCTTCTTCGCCCTCCTGTTATCATATAGCTTTAAATTTTTATTTTCCGCATTGGAGCACATCAAATATTGGAAAATTATATGAAGTCAGCACATATGTGTTACAAAGAAGTAAAAAAGTCGATTCATTGAGTGTCCTCGTCGTATTACATCATAAGAATCACAAAAGCTGTCACCAAACGGTCCTCAAGCTGCAATAACATACATTTCCAAGACCCAAAAGCTCGATGTCCGAATTTTATTTACGAATGAAAGCAAGGAAATAAGGGGGTTTTTTCGAGAACCCAAAGAGGTATCGAAAAGTCGTTGGCAACGTTGTTGGGAAAAATATGGTGGGATTTTTTAAAGGAGGCAACCGGGGAGGCTGGGATGGTGGCGAGGATGCTTACAGCCCTCGGAGTTTCAGGCATCCGATGATCATCTTGGGGTCGAAGCACCCCATCCTCTACCTCCGTACTTCGACTCGTAAGTCCGCGAAAGCTTCGGAGATTTTCGCATAGCACAAGCTTACTTGTTCTTTCGTTTTCTCCGATGAAATTATTTTTTATTGGAACGGCTGTGTTTTTGAGATGAACATTATCATACGTCGTTTGCAAACTTTTAGTCATTCGATAAAAACTTTTTGATAAAAGGCCAATATATGCATTAGGGTGTGTTGAAAGAACTCGGAGATATTCGATTCTTCTGTCAGTTCTTACATTTCAAGTTGGTACTAGCAGGGGATAATTCTTTAAATTTGAGTTTAATCGGACCCAATTTACAGATTCCGCTTTCGAATGTGATTTTGCCTTTGATTACCACGGAAACATTTTTTTTCTAGTCGCAATCAATTTTCCAGGTAGGGTTAAATTCCGGAGATGAGAAGTGAGTCGATAACATAGTATTAAGGTGAAGCGATACATCGCCGGCGGTAAGTAGATTCACCAAACATTACGGGTAAATTGGCCAATATTCTGCAGTACTTTACGCCTAAACGGCTGAACGGAATTCGGTAGATCTGTGTAGAATCGATCAAGGGCCAATCTACATCTCATGTTTTTCCTCAAAAAATTTTAGATAAAGATTTTTTTTATTGTAAAGAAATCACCAAATTTTTTTTCGCGATTTCGCGAAAAAACATGACATATAGGTTGGCCCTTGATCGATTCTACATAGATTCACCAAATTTCATCGAATTTCGATTAGGCGTGAAGTACTGCACAATATTTGCTGATTTACACGTAATCCTTGGTGAATGAAATGAGGATATTTTCAACTTTACAATAAATAATGTAATGAAAATATTTTCGTAATTGTAAAATAATTTTTGTTTGTAGCAAAGAAGTAGTTAACTTTTTTTTAATTATGAAACAAAAAATATCCTCATTCTAAGTAATTATTATAGTATGTATTGTACTTACTTTTCATGCCCGAAATTTATTGATAACCTAGAAAATTGATTGGGACGAAAAAAAATGTTCTCGTTAATCAAAGGTAAAATCGAATCCGTATGACTACTTCTAAGTATTGCCCGTTTCAGCTCTAATTAGGACAAATCTCTTCTAGTTGTTTCCACTCAAAATGTAAGAACTGCCAGAAGAATCGACAAACTTTGCCTTTTTTCAAAACGCGCTGATACATATATTACTTTTTCATTGCACTGCATGCAGAAACTTTCTTGGATTTGCGCTTAGATACTTTGCTCAACGCACATTAAATTATCGAATAGCTGACAGAACATTGTTTCAAATCGTACGTTATACAAAAAACGAAAAAAACTCTTCATCTGCAGATACGTCGACGCTGTGGAAGTCTCAAGACCGCGGGACATGACAAGACCCCACGTGGTCACTACCGAATTTGCAAGAGGTTTTTTGCCGAAAGAAATTTACAGGTAAGAAAAATGTTCAATATCTGTTTATGAAAATGAAAATATTTCGCTTAGGAACTTCTTCGACATAAAAACATGAATTTTGTGATGGTCAGAGCGCCCGAAAACGAGTCGACACGGACAGAAATAGCAGAAATCGAGACCGTTCTGTGATAGTATCGGACGATCGAAACGTTTTCGACCGGAGAACCGACAATTCTACGGTTAACCAATGACTTTCGGGACAAGAAAGTTTGGCTGATATTTGCCTGGACGTCCTTATCCAGTTTTCGATATTTTTTTGATGATCGATAATGTCGCTGGCATTCGTTGGAATAGTTTTGAAGGCTCCAAATTCGATTGAAGGTCGTAGAAGGTATTTTGATCTTTCGATTGGGCCCCAAAAGCTCACGAAAAAGCAAAGACGAGAGCGAAATTGGTTCCACTCGGTATCATTGAATGATTCAGTGCCTAATATTATTTTTTTGTAAGCTCCGGCCAAAAGCACATTCCGTCATTCCGTCAATTTTTATGTTCATCCATGACACAAATCCGGCCCTTAAATTCGTGCGATCAATGTAGCTGAATTATCTAGCTTGGTGTTCACCCAATAAATTTCAAACACGCCCTAAATTTCGACGGAATTCTTCTCAGAGCTTATGAAAAATAAAAAGATGATTGGTGGAATTGGTAAATTTTATTCGTTAATTTTAAACGGCTTTATCGAACGGTATTTATTCCAGAACAAAAGAAGCAAAATCTCATGCGATCGGGATATGCTGATGTATCCGGGAAGCTTGATAAATTCAAGCTTCGTGTGCAGTTTTTTTGTGACCGATAGCTGATCGCTCGTCGATAATCAGCCAATAATGAAGTTTGCTGCTACACAGTTCGTCTAACATTCCGATGATTGATCGTCCTTATCAAACTTTCCTGGAATAATAAAAAGGCTTTACAAATTTGTTACCAACAAGGATTATTTTTTAAACGTAGGAATTAAATTTATCGACGGTTGGCAAGCGAGCTTTCGAGATTCGATCGAGCCATAGACAAAACAGCTTATGAAGCTGTAAATGTAGCGATTCGGCCTTACCAGCAGGCTATTTTCGTACTACAACTCATAGATTGACGGCCAGCTCTCGTTAACGATGTCTCGATCGATGACTTCGAAAGTTTTTCTTCTTTTTCAATCGAATGATAATTTCTCGAGCTTTCATCGATAACTTTCCAGTGGAGTGAACTTTTATCCAAAGCTCGACGATCGATCAAATTAAAATTGTATTCCTGACGGAAAAAATTGTAAATATTTGAACGAAGAGGAATGGGCGCGTTGTTGATAAGAAAAAAAATTCCGTATGAAAAACGTGGGTTATTTGTAATTGACTACAGAGGTTATAATTTCAATAGAGCTAGGCACTGACAATGCAATAGACAAAATTACCAAAGAAAAAGCCTTTTTTCACATTTTTTAATTTCTTAATCGACATTGCCGAGGCGTTTGGGTAATTTCTCAGAAGTTTTTAACAGTGAATCGTGAGAAATTTCCGAGAAGCTTCAACAATTTCTATACGATACGGGTGTTTTTGGCATTCGCCGTTATTTATGAAACAAAAAAAACAAGAAATCAAAGAAAAATAATTCAAAAAGCGGAAAAAAATGTTAAATGGAAAAATATATATATTAAAAATGAATGTCAAAATGTACTAAATCTTGCTGGATAAAATCGATGTGTATCATACTAAATAAATATTAAATTTAAATATATGTCGGACAACTATAGTATACATGTATTGCTATGTTATATACGTATATATAAATATAAACGAGTGATATTCAATGGTAACTCAGCCACCTTTGAGCGATTGACTAAAAATGTTTGCCGTACGATTTTTCTTACGAAAAAAACAAAATTGTTGACGGAAGTTGCGATCGGATTTCAAAGGTCTGCATGCCATTTTAAGCGGTTTTTAAAGAGCTTTCGAATGAAACTTACGGGATCAACGTAGCTATAAAATTCGCGGAGCTACGATTTTTTGAATGGAAGCTTTATGTTAATCAAATGGAAAAACTTGATTAATCTTGCGCGACCCCTAGAAATGGTCCGATCGGGTTTATCTTTGCGGTGAATATTCCGAATGCAAGATACTTTGCAGTGAATGCATTTTGATTAAAATCAGGAAAAAATTATTTTTTTCAAGCCAGCCTAATGAATACTCTTGCCCGAGACGAGTCGGTTTGAAAAACTAAAAATCAGCAATAGTCGAAAACTTTATTATACCTGTATATCAGTGGCGATGGCTCAAAATAAAAACACCTGAAACACGTATCTCTCAATCTTTCACATCAATTTATGTAAAAAATCGTGAGCTAATGATTTATAGTCAACTGTTCAAAGGTGTCTGAGTTTCGGTGGAATGTCTCATATATATATACACATATATATTTATATATACATATGAATACATGAAATATTCTATATACATATGAAAACATATTAATATATTTAATACACGAAATAAATAATATAAAAGGAGATAAAATATGAATGATATATCGCGCATACGTGAGTGTGTACACCGAGGTCAACAACGGAATATTCTAAATATTATTATAACCGAATCGTGGAGTTTTGATTGTCAAGCCATTCAACATGCTCAAAAATCCTTAGCTCATATCGCGATCACCTTTATTTAGTACAAACGAAGATGATGTATAATTCGCCAATTATCTCTCCGTTGCCGCGGATTTTAGAAAAGATGCTAATAAAATTCCGCACGCGAACATTCCGTGCTTCAATGTATTGTTGTGATTACGATTATGCTTATGAATACCATTGTCATTGTTTATTATAATTCGGATATTTTATTATTCGTGATTTGCGCACGGGGAGAATTATTATGTAAAAAAAACTTTTACATATATATTGTTGACATGAAAACGATGTTGTTACACTGTTGTTGTTAAAGATAGGAGATGTGTTGATAGTTGTAAGCCGACGATGCTAAAAAAAAAAAAAAACACTTGATTGTACAATTTTACGCCGACAGCCGGATTATAATCATTGCTGATCGATCAATCTGTTCTTCACCAGCTGGTGCTCTACTGTGAGAAAAATTTCAGTGGATACAAGCCTACGCTCCCCACATTGGCCTAAAACGTTTTGATCGTTTTTTTCTTATTTTTCGCTGCATTAAAATTTTCTTTGTCATCCTGCCACTTTCCTATCGAACTTGAAAACAAACTATTCGAATAAAAAAAAAGAACTACAAGATAAACTTATCTCGAAAATTTTAACAACGATATCGATAGTCTCTAAGAATCGAAACTTTTTTGTAACCTTCGTAAAAAATAATAATTGTAATCTTATCGGTCCCTAAACTTTTGAATTTTAATTGATATTGATCTCCAATAGCGAACCTTCTTTTAGAAAACTCAAAAATCATCCAAATTCTGAAACATTATTATCATCTGTACTCTAAAATCTTTTTTCGTTTTCTTTTTTATTTAATTCATTGTAACGAATACAACGAACAGTTCTCAATTGAAATTGGAAATATTGTTTTCAGCCCTAGAGGCGACAATCAATGATCCTCTCATTGATTGCCTGACCTGGGAACGCACAATTGAAAAACCTAAAGGAGCAAACAAAATTTACGAAAAAAACGTCAAAGTATTGTCGTTGTGAAAATGTTCATATGTAATGAAAATCGGACGCTCGTGGAAAAGCCGAAAGGTTTAATGGAAGAAAAAAACTTTTACGTGAGCGAATACGAATAAAATAATGCTTATCGGTCAATGACCCTTACAACGATATGCGAAAAAACTCGCACGATAAAAGAATAGGAAAAATTATTTTACAATGAACTATTCAAGGTAATTCTCGTACCCTTTGAACAACCACTGTGACGGCGTACAGAAAACATAAATATAGATGCAGAAAAAAGCATAAATAATGAATGTGTCCAAAAGCTTTAAAAAAAATAAAGAAAAACAAATATATGGTGTTCAATCTTTAATATTGTATACTCGTGTTCACGAATGGACTACGGTCAATAGTTTCGTTGATGGTCCTTTTATTAATCGATCCTTCACCTGCGAAAATTGTTTTAGATTCTTTTCTTTCATAAATAACTCTCACACCTTATAAATGGCGAGGGGGCAACAACAGTAGTTACATCATTTGATATCGATTATTACTAGCTTTATTGTACTTTTTTAATACTTACGATTATCCGGAAGTCTGGCTAACATTAGCGGTGGATGTCTACCATCTTGGACTTAAGGAGAATTAGTTTTTGTTACAAAACTGGGAATTGTTAACTTTTGACTGGAATGGTTATAACAAAATTTATAGAGATTTTTTTCCCACAAATTTTTTTATATACACTCATGAGCTGGACTTTGAAATAAACAAGATAATAGAGCGAGGTATTGAACAAAAATAAATTTTCCTCAAATCCAAGATGGCGGCCGTAGTTGTACGACCGTACCACGCTGGACGGTAGTCAGACTTCCGGATCAATTACCATAATTATCAAAAGACAACAATAGAGGTAACAATAATCTATATCAAATCACGTAAATATTTATGTCGTTGGCTCTTAGACAATTATATCATACTGTGAATACGGGGCCATCGGCCACGGACCACAGGCAATTTCCGTGATACGACTCTTCGGTCTCCTCTTCGTACACTGCTTCTCCGACCGTAGTAATCTCGCAGTCTTTTGATCTGGAGTATCAAAGCGTCAACTTGAAGAAAGAAAATGGAATGAAACGATCTCTCCGTATTCCCGTTCTAACCAGCACCAACGGACGAAAGCTTTTATAATTTCGGAACAATAGCTTCGCTTTATCAATTCCGAAGCTTTCACGTCGTTAGGTTCATTATTAATAAGTGCCTCCACGAGTATCGTTCGTGGTCGGTGGTACGACCCCTAATATTATTGTATGATTGCCAAAAAGTGTCGTGTTATAAGTATTTACACACGATTATTCCATACTATATATATCAAAATTCATCGAGATTGTATTTCTAACGACGGACATCTTGAGAATTGGCGTACTGAAAATCTGAACAGTTCTAACATTTTACATCTTGCGTTGAAGACAATATGATACATAACAAAAATTGAACAAACATGAAACCAAAAGAAGAAGAGAGCTCGCTGTCACGTAGGTGAGATATTTGTACAATAGTTTTGACAATATTTTCGTATTACTTTCTTTCGACTTTGATTATTCAAGATAGTCGATGGAGCATTACGTTGACGTATGTCCTTTGGTCTTCTGTACAGTAAGTGGCAATGAGCTTGCAGAACGAGAAAGATCTATCTCATTTTTTTTCGCTCGTTCATACTATTCTATCTCCATGTTCAATAAAATGTCATCACTGCACTTCACAAACGAAAAAAGTTTCGAAGCTGCATGGACTGTCGTTCCACTTGAGACCCTTTCCATCACGATTCCATAGCTCTAGACAATGCTCCTCTTCTCCATTTTCATACCTGAAAAGGTAAGCGATTAACATATTATATTATGAAGTAATCCTGAATAATTATAATACGTATTATCAAATAAACATTCATTGTTATAATGATTAACAACAATTATACAATCTTCGAGGACTTATTTTTTCCAGGATGTACATATGAGTGATCAACACTTCATTTTGAATTTATGACTAACGTTATCATTATTGATTAGGATATTTATTAATTAGTCGTTCATGTTATATTTCCAATCAATTACTAATGATTAAAATAGTATCTATGACACGCTGTGCGTAAAATGCAATTTTTACGCTCATTTCATTTGCGTCAAACTACATTTACGCACCTTGTGACATAAAAATTTGTGCGACACTCGTGCGAAAAACATTTTCTTGACTCGTGTGATTGCAACACTCGTCAGAATTTTTTTTTCGTACTAGTGGCATAATGTACTATTAATCAATGACGATCGAGCATTCATTAATTCCAGGCGTATTTTTTCACGTTGACATTTACCGGAAATTATTGGGTTCTCCGACGTTCCAATTTTCAAAAGTGATTGGCCTGCCATTAGCCATCCAGAAAAACGTGCCCTCTTCCGCCTGATCCGTACCGGAAGTCCAAAAATGCTCGTGGCCCAGTCCAAAGTCCTTTATGTGCTTTTCAAGTCGGTCATTTTCTTCCTGCGACGCTATGCTGGCCAAGTGCATCCCATGATACCGACAATATTGTGAGGCCCTGTACCAGTTGGCCTTGAAAATGAAAAAAGCATTTATTTAAATTATTTATATCAATGTATTGAATAAATGAAAAATGTTGTGATAGTAAATAACCGATATATTAGCTTTGGTCAATATTTCTCCTATGGCTTCTTAGATCGATATGGGTTATTCAAGAGTTTCGAAACTGCTTTCGTCAGTAATGAGGAATCGAACTAAAAGCTTAATTCAATATTTTTATTATGAATTATCGATAAGTTCAAGAATATATCAGCCAATCTGTCAATTATCGGACAACTTTGAGCTACTCTATCTGAGATATTTATGATATTTACACCGCTTAAAGTACATGTTGAACATCAAATTTCCAATTTTTTTCAGATCCTTTTTCCATTATTCTATCAGCTGTCAATTGAGATATTTTCTATTTTTTTAAAAGCATCTTCTTAACCTTCTTACGCCGTTAATAGTATATTGTGTATCGAGGAGGCAACAGGGCACGTTTAACGGCGAGTGCGGATGAAATCGTCGCGCGAATCGTTCAAAGGCCCGCCTCCAAGATGCACACGATACTTTATATAACAAAACCATGTTATCCGAGCCTTACGCACTGTTACGAAGACGCACATTGAAAGTAATCTGTTATGAAAGTATCTGTTAGATGTTGAATAATTTTAACACCCACGGGTGAAGTCTATTTGTGAAGAGCTTTCAAATGGAACTTACGGAATCAACGTAGCTATAAAATTCGCGGAGCTGCGATTTTTTTAACGGAAACTTTACGTTAATGAAATGGAAAAACTTGAAAAATCTTCGGCGACCTTTAAAAATGGTCCGATCGGGTTCATCTTTGGGGTTAATTCTCCGGATACAAGATACTTTGCAGTAAATGTATTTTGATTGAAATGGGGAAAAAAAAATTTTTTTAAGCCACCCTACTGTACATCTGTTTGCAGTGAATTGAGTACATAAATTAGAGTGTTTCGCAAAACAAAATTATGATTTCCGCAGTATTTATTTCTTTGAAGGTACACTTAGTAGAATTGTGCCGAAACATGATCCATATCGGACCATTTTAAGGGGTTGTCCCAATTTCGTATAGTTTTTACGTTTAAAAACCTCCAAAATGGATCTCCCAGTTATGCTAATTTTAAGTGATGACTTGTTTCAATAGCGCAATATGTTTAAAAGTATTTTCATCACATAACCCGCGCAAAAAAGTTTCATCTCCTGGGGACGTTAGAAAATACGAAAATAATATGGATTGTTCTAAATCTTTAAAAGACAGTTGATGTAATATCAATACTGGGATACAATACTGAGATACTAATATTGTAAAATTTGTATATGTACCTTAAAAAATATTCCGAGGTAATATCTCTTCTCGCCAAGTTTCAGTAGAGGCATCGTCCATCTCGAAGGTGTGAGGCCTCCAGCGTGATCGTCAACGCAATTCGGACAGTCATCTGCAGCAAGAAAAATTATCATTGCGAAGGGTTAATATCACCCTGGAAATTTCGAATGTGAATAAACGAACGGAGCTAATCTCAACTTGAAGGAAAAGTTCTATGGTAGATTCTAATTTTTAACACTTCACGTGTTTTTTTGTCGAAGCCATTTTATTATTCGTATTCAAAATAGATATAAGCAAAGAAACAATCGATAATTTTTCGAGTTTTCTGGCGGTATTTCGAAACACGAGTGTGCACTCAGGCCCCCAACCAACGTGACGAGTAATTGCACGGTGCAAAAATCGGACGAAGTTTCTAGTTCTGCGATAGCGGAATCAGGTCAACGATTACTGTTCGTAATTATTCGTGTCGATTCTCGAGGCAGACGGTAGTTGAACTTCTAATTGACGGTGTGGAGCTAAGCCACGCCTGTTGAGTGGCCTCAAATTTGTCGCAATTTCTTACAGATTCCAGACAAGAACAAAACAAAACAAATTCGTTTTTCTCAATGGTTCCTCCAATGATAATTGGTTCCTTCTACTGGATCCGATTTTCTAGTTCAAAAAAAATGATTTCATTCATTAACTTCCTCATTTTATAGAGATGTTATTGTAATGACCCCGAAAATCGATATTTTGACAGAATTTCACGTTTCAAGGTATTTCAGGTCATTTTAGCTTATTTTGGACAGTACTATCCATGGGCACCACTAATCATAGGCTCCCTAGTTTATGTTAATGATTTTTTCAATGAAAAGAGCTCTACGATATTTCGAACAAGCCGACAGATGTTTGAACAACTGATATTTTGATGATAGCTACCTGGTGTTCCATACGAAATTCATCTCTCTGCTATGAGGAAATGATTTAGTTAATTGATGTTCATGAGTCATTTATCGATAAAAGCTTGACAATAATTTGAAGAAACCAACAAATGGAATTGTTATCCCTGGAAATAAAACCAGGACAAAAAGGACAAACATTTGATACAGGTATGAAAGCCTTCTCCACTTAGGGTTGTTGACCGGCAAATTGGAAGTCGTGTCCGTTTCTCCAATTCTCAAAGCACATACTCAAAGCATCTGGTTATAATGTTTGTATTGTAAATATTGAACATCATAGTTGGTATGAAGTGTCATAAGAATGCTTTGGTTATGTGGTGAGAAGCACCCGGCGGTCGCATTTCCCGACCTTCATCTGTTCTATGAGCAATGTCAGCCCTATGAAAAGCTCATCATGTGAAATAATCAAGTGAAATAATTAAGAAATCCCGAAAACCTTGGGCAAATCATTGCGAAAATTATACTAAACAAGTCGACTGCTGGGAAAATTGTCAACACCGGGTCGACTGTGAGCGGCACGAGCGCCTCATCCAATGAAGTTTTTTCCAATGATGTTTCCATCGGCATGAAGATATGGACTGCTAACGAAAAAGTGAAATCGAAAAAGAAGGAGAGAAAACGAAGGGGGTAGGTACCTCATGTCTTAAATCTAGTTAAAGCTAATTCATCGAAAACATTCCTGATAGATGTTTTCGACCAATCGACGTCAACTAAAAAGCGATGGAGTATCTACCACCTAACTTCACTCTGTGCTTTTCGATTTAACTTTTTTGTACGGCGTCAACAGTTGTTGTATGGCGATAGTGTTAACCCGTGCTGCCTCAATTTAACATTTTAATCTAATTTATACGGTGTATATATAAGATGGTGCAGGGGTCAGCATTTAAAATTAGAAAATGCAAGGCTCAGAACGAGCAAAGGTTAGAATATGCAGCGCTTCGAACGCCATCGCTTAGAACGGGCAAAAGCTAGAAACGATATATATAGGTCAAGTGACGTAGGGGCGTAGCTCGGCAGACTACCGCGTGTAGATGGCGCCACCCTTATGCCATGCAGGGCCCCGTACCCGCCTGGGTATATTTAAAATATACATCCAAGCAACATCAACAAGTTGTCACTGCAGATTCACTTTCTATCACTGATAGACAAAGACATCTTGAATCCATAAATGTTTCAGATCATTAATCTATGATATCGATGAGTTGGTAGTGACGTCGTCACGGTATGATTTTGCATTCCTCTTCGCATAAGAGCCTCGCTCTGTTCTTTCCGTCCCGGGGACTCGGTTATCAACATTAAAGTCCTGAAAACCTCAATGCGATACACAAAGTAAAAGCTTGGGGTTAGGTCAGCCAAGTGACCCGAGAGGCGCGCAGATCGGATGATTATATCTCAACCGTACGATTACACGGTACGCTCATGCAGGGATTGGATGGCGCAAGAGGGGGGGGGGATATAATAATGGGTGAGAGAACGAAGGATATAATCGAACGCCGGGAATTATTTGGGCGTTGATCGAACGAATTGGATAGGCGAAAACCGTCCTGTGTTCATTGTGCTTACGTTGCTTGATACCAAGTGATTCGCAGCACGGTGACGGCACAGAACGAAAGAGCTTTCACTCTCGACTGTGCTAATTGCAAATGTTCGTAGTCTGCGACGGCTTCTGACCTTTTCGTTTTAAAAAAGACGAGTACTAAGAGAAGCAGGAATTAAGTGGGACGATTTAACGTGTACCCGGCGAATGAAATCGGAGCACAAAAATTGACAAATCGATAAAATCGAAATTTTTTTAAATCGAGGAATCAAAGAATCGCAAAACTGTTTGATTGACGAATCGAAGAATTGCAAACACCAATGTTTAGAACGTCGGAAAAATGAAACGATGGAAGAATTAGAAAATCAAATGAAACAAAGAACTGCATAATTGCAGGATTCCACTCGTTTGTTGTCACAATTACAGCGCCGTGACATATGCATGTAGGGGACCTATCCATGCATGGGTGTAATTGTGTAGGCGACACAGAGTATGCAAGCTCTGTCGAAAGTTTCTAATGGACAGCAGCTTACCAGATTGGGTTTTACTATACGCTGCGGTCGAAACTTTTCGTTGATACGTGTTACCACCAGCACTACGTTAACTTTAGCTATCATAAGCTAATAGGTTCATCTATTGAACAAATCTGATCTTAATGAGGTAAATTAAGATTAAAATATCTAGTGTCACAAACATTTCTCGTACGTAATGCTACCCGCACTTACTTGGCTGATATAATTGGACTAACATGACGTGAATGTTTACACAAACCGAAAAAAAAACCCCAGCACTCATGGATTTTCAACTGAAAAAAAAATAAAACAACGGCCGTATCAAAAAGATGAAAGAGAAATAACGTTTGGCCTACTCCGGAAGGCGAGATTCCTCGAATTCGTCTGGCCTAAATTGAGTCGCTAGCATGAGATTGGACGAGGCCATGAAAAGCTGATAGTTGAAACTTGCAAACTGCTCTCTGCTAATTCGAGGTAATGCACGAACTCCGGTATGCGGAACAATTTTCGTCAATGCTGGCTCCCGCTTAGAGGAACTTGTGCATCACCTCAAATTTAGCGGAAGCAGTTTGCGATTTCTGCTTCCAGATCGTTCTTTGTCTTTAATACGGTCATTTCGACCGATCTTCACCGAATGTCACACTCAGTATGGTTGAATGATACTGCATACCTGACGGAAGTTTGGGTTTAATCAGTTGAAACTGACGTAAGCGAGCGAAATGGAAACCTTTCGGAAAATTGGAAAACTTATGAATTCTGAATTCCTTAATGTATTCAGTTCCAATTCAATATTAAATATCCTCGACCGACATCCTGATTACAAAGATTTGTTAAAATTTATAATTGAAAATTCGCGGACGCCAGAGTGATAACCAGGATTTTTTTTTTAAATTTTATTATGCTTCGAAATCCGAATAGATGCGCCAATCATTTTGGAAATCACAGGATACGAGAAAATTCCGGACCGTTAAATTTGTACAGAGCACTATACCTCGAACTCCTGTCAAGTTATGAATGCTTAAATATTGAAGGGTTCTGACATATACACAACGCGCTCGCATGCACGCACGCACGCAAGCACACACGCCTATATTTTCCAAGAAAGTATTTCCTCGTAGTTTTGACACATTAAGAACATGTTAACACGAAAATCCCGATAACGATTAGGTGTATCGTCACATAGTATCTCGTATGAGAGAGCAACAGTACGAAAGCCCAACACGGTCTTTTCCTCGGCTCCGCGAATTAAGCACGAGTGTACAGTGTGAGTGTGAAGCAGTAAGCTATTCTGCAATATCGTATGTACGAAGGTAACCGTATACGAATAGACGGATTCTATGGATTCCCACAATGTCGAGCTTGCACGTGCGAGGGTCATGGAGGTCACGAGTGCATCGACTCAACGCGTGAACTCCACATAGCCAACGAATCCAACATGAATGTGTACATATGCCGTTCTTATGTTTTACTGCGAACACAACGATATCTTCACGTGTGTTACAAATTCGTGTGCGTGTTGGTTTGTGTATCTGTTCGTATACCGCAACGTTCGGGAAATGGAGTGGCTTACGCTTCTGGTTACCGCTCTGCTTCTGCTTCTACGTTACGCAAACGGCATACGAGGCAATGCATACTAATGCGACAATCAAAGCTTAATCCGAAACCACACGCACTATAGTGCAGCGCATGCACGCATCTGCGAGAATATCACGCCGCATCTACACTGAAAAAATAAAAGCCAATCTTTGTATTCTTGTAGTTTTATTTTTCAACCTTTTTCGTTGTTCTCCGTGTTTTGGAGTGGAACGTAGAAGTTGGTACGCAAAAAAGTATTAACGATGCTAACAATAAATTCTGACGGCAAGCTTTACGAGGGAAAAAAATATGATTCCGGGATGGACTCAAGGGATTTTGGAAAAAAAATGAAATTTCGTGGAAATTCAGTTTCAACGGTACGTAAATTTGAAAATTTCCCTCGGGCACGAATATGCGTGCTGTTGTGGAAACGAAGGTATACATTTGTTGGGTTACATCGATAGTAGTTTTGAATATTCGCGAGCGTATATGGAAAATGTTATGGAAAAGAAAGTATACATTTGTTGGGTTACATCGATAGAAGTTTCGAATATTCGTGAGCGTTAATTGATGCATGTAATTTCATCTTCGACCAAGAAGCCATAAATCGATGATTAAATATGGGAATTTATCTCAACCACGATCAGTTACAATAAAATCACTGACTGTTATTTAATTAATTCCGAAATCAATGTAAAACCAAGTGCCATCCTTGGTTTTCGGAAAACTATCTACGCTATCACCATTTTTTCGTTTGATAGTGCCGCATGAAACAAAAATAATAATAAAATGAAAAAGAAACACGGAGACAATTTAATGCTCGTAAGAAAAAACGATAATAAAAAGTTTCAATAATGGAGATAACTTAATATTCGACGAAAAAATGATGAATTGATGATTAAAAATAGCAATTTATTTCAATATGATCGACTTTTTTTACCCTGACTCGCAAGTTAACTCCCATGGTCGCTACTCGAATAATTAAATATGTGTTGTCAATTGTACATTGGAAATGTCGAAGTTAAAAGTAACTACGAGAAAGAAATGAGTTGTGTTACAGGCTAATATGGAATGGAGAATTAGGAAAAATAAAACGATGTAAGAAAGAAAAGAAAGAAGAGATTCTGATGGTTCCGAAAATACTCAATCCATAAGAAACCACGACAGTGTAGCTGTCAACTTTTTTACCGAATAAAAACCGTACGTATCCCGTATGGAAACATTACTCCAATCGTACTAAAATTAAACTGAAATACTATTTTTATCCCAAAAACTTTGGCATGAAGGAAAAATCAAATAAGTCCATAGAACGAGATTGCGAGATAAATCAAATTAATTTCACAAAAAACAATTATTAGGGTATACTATTCACGGTATCATTCAGTATGATTCAATAGTTTGTAACTTCTAACGCTTTCGAACGTCCTCATAGTTTAGAACGTATTTTATAGATGATGATAATCTTTATTGGTTCTATAATGATGAATTTCACCACAAAAAGAGTACTGAGTACTGTCCTTGTGGTTTTTAACGGGAAAACGTTGGCCTTATTAGGTTTCGCCTCCGAAACAGACATATTTTGAAAGGTTAATCTCGTTTATTTATTCCTTTATGGGTAATTTTCGACATCCCCGGGTCTCAAAAAGTCACTTATAGTCCAAATAACGAGGGTATGACTTAATGTAATTTTTTTTCAAATGTATTATTCACTTTTGTCTGTATGCCACAGAGAAATACTCATTCTATACCGTAATTTCTTCTGCGAATCTTTTACGAAAAAACCTTGAACGCAAAGCATAGGTGTAAGATCAATGGAATCAATTCTACTTGACTTATCCTCAAGACGAGTTACGTCTTATCGAAAGCCGTCCAACCACTGCTGCCGTTACTACTGCAGCTTACTAACTTACTCAATAGACGACTGGCACGTAGAGTATGCGGCCTGCAACCGTGGAAGCTACGAGGAACTGATTTGTGGTTACGAGGCGAGAGAAGATGGAATACAAGAGGATGAAAATCCCAAGACAATGACGGGAAACGTGATCGATGCGGTTCCCTGAACGCCAAGCCAATTATCAAACAATCGAAGTGGGCCTGAATGGAGATGATACGATGCGAAGGATCGCCCAACGGTTATCCTACCTCCAGGCCAGATATCGTGGCCTCTGGCTCATGACAATTATAGACACGATGAGAAACGTGAAAGACTGAATGTGTAAGAAAATTGGGACAAGTACGTATTTAGGGTTATTTATTTAGTTTATCTTAGGTTATTGACGTTGTAGCTCAAGCCGTTCCTGAGTTATAGACGTTTAAGTTTTACGCGCTTACCCACACGCACAGACGCAACAACGCACATCCACACATTAACCCATTTCTGCACACACACACACACACATGTATATGATACTGGAGAAAAACTCCTGAACCTCGAAAAAAAGGTGAACATTTTTTTTTTTATTTTGTAAAAACGTTTAAAAAAGTATTTCTGATAACATTTTCCGACCTCCCCTACCTAATTCTTCATCTAGAGGACAAACTGAACATCCTCGAAAAAGAAAATTTCGGAAGACTGTAAAATTCGGAAGAGCCGCGATACTGCACAATTACCTTCAATCTAAACTGATGATTTGGAGAAATACGGTCGGGAGTAATTTTCGTGTAATTTTTATTTCTTATCGCACTCGATTATCGTCTTCCTTTTCCGTAATAAATGTTCTTAATACTCTATGAATGATCACTGGTATTAAGATTACAGATTTTTTATCTGAGTGAAGTTTGTTAGCAACATTGATGTGTTAATCTTGGCAACTAGCTCTTGCTTTTGACAAGTGAACTACTGCTTGAAATAAAATTTCACAACTCGCGAAACCTATTGTCGCTGACCCTCGTCTTTTGTCAATGATAAATATGTACTATGCAATCGTCACAGCTATGAAGTCTCTGTGTTCAGTGTTATCTTTATCGATCCTGGTTTTAAACAACTCACAAAACGTAAACGTGTTGTAGGTTTAAGTCACATCAGGCAACAGGTTTCTTAGTTCGAGGGTACATGTTTCGCTTTATTTCACGACTGAAGTCCTCTATACACCCTCCGGGGATATTGCGTTCTCAAGCGCAAGACAGCGTCTCGCATCGCGTTCCTGTTATAGTCGATAAAAACAGATTATTAATTTTTTTTCATGTTCAACACATTATAAATATATTATTCATTTTTTCTCTAGACTTCTTCTGGAACTATAATCCTATCCAAGAGGATCTGATCGTCCCTATATATGAGCAAGAACTACAGTTTTTATTAAAACGTTTCATCACGAAGCATATAAAATGACGATGGGTCACAGTATAATAGAGGACGTTCCAATTGGAAAGATTTTCATTGATCACCCATCAATAAAAAGTTTAAATATTGATGTTTTCAATCTCGTTATCGAGAAATATTAATTTGAGAATCTAATGGTAACCTGATGGTGTATTGACACCTTGCCATCCAAGGAGCTGTAAGAAATACAACGAAGTACGGTTGAGGATCGAAATATTTTTTATTTTCACTCCGGACAATCTAGTATCATACCCTCGTTATGCGTTGTTCATAACCGATGATTTTATAACATTGAACGTTAAATATGTAGATGGTACAAATCAAAATTTCCAATCTTGGCAAAATTTTACTGTCATAATAACCTCGGAACTGGCTCTGCGTTCCTCTTAAATGATTTGAAAAAATTGAAAGCCAATAAGATTCTTTTCATTTTTTACATATCTTATCATTGACATACAGACGGTACACGTAAACATCCGAATCGGCGTTTGCACAAGTGGTCGACGCGTTCGTTCAACTGAGTTATTCGAATTGAGATTGTAATGATTGCACGAGCGCAGCTCGGTAGTTTCATCCGGGCTGGCGTATTGCTAACTATAAAAACCGAACAAAAATGTGCGGTACGCAATAAATGTACGATAACGGTTTACTGAATAAACACTTCGATCCCCCTTCCCCGGTTAAATTAAATTAAATTAAATTAAATGTATCGTTCGTCAATTCGCCGTACCAACCGAGGTGATAACGGAACCCCTTGGGCGCGGGTGCTGAAATTTTGACCACCCTCTCCCTAACGCGATCGCGCGACGGGCCCGTGGCCCGCGGAGATCGCTACTTCGAATCCGACATTCATAAAGAGTGGTCGTAATTTATTAGATCATTTAGACTTAGCGTCCGACACTGAATGAGAGTGGACGTAATTTTGTAACAATTTCAAATTCGCGTAATTATTTTCCCTATCGATTTAAAGATATAGGGAAAGTATATAAAGTCGCCGATCTTGTTTCGTCGAACTCATCGAACTATCGTCCAATTCCATCTCGTTGGAATTAACGAGAAAATCATTGTAAGTCGACATTATCGAACGAAGGAAAATTGTCAATCATAAGAAATATAGAAGCAACATTGTCAAATATAGGAACTATACGAATGAAATTTTCAATCATTGAAATTATACGAAGGAACGAATTACAATAAACCATAGAAACTTCGACAACTGTAAGTACTCGACTTTTATTACTTCGACCAATTAAATAATTTTTAGCACATGTCTCATCATTGGGCTAGTTTATGTTTTAATACTTTTCGTAAAATCCAATTTTCTTTCTAAATTTGTTATTCATAAATCTTTATTTTTTTTCGTAATTCATCAAAAATGATATTTCAGTTGACTCTTAATCATTCTCAGTCAACTTCAACTATCAAACATTGAGTAATTATCGAGATCAAGTATTTCAGTGTAAATATATGGTGTGGCTAATCGCACGGGGTAAACCCGGCAGGTCTTCTATTCGGATGAAACAAATTTTTCTTAAAGTACGTCATAGAAACAGGACGTGATAAATTTTTCAGATTTTTTCCTTAATCTTTTTTCCAGTTATGATTTTTTGAAAATTCTATCAAAAAAATTAAAAAATGCAAATAGGTCGTTTTCGTTACGTACTGCCAGGTGTTATACCACGCCGACGTCAGATTCACGTTTCATATCGAAAAATCAATAAGAAATCATTGAGTATATGCTCGATAAAGTTTGTTTTCGCAAAAACGTTGGTCTTTTTAAAGTCTTGTCTCTCTGACTACGCAGTGCCCGAATATTCGTTTGTTCCATTCAATGTAATAGAATAACACCTATAGAAAGAACACCTTCCCCAGTCGACTAGCATAGAACCTTTTGAGCTCTATATAGACGCGGTTATAGTTTCCTCAACTCAAACTTCTAGTGATCAACATCCAAAAGCTACGATGTTGAGAGTTGCCGTCGTCCTGTGCGTTGGCATCTGCGTAGCGGTGAGTGGATATCTTATACATGATTGATATGTGATAATTGGAGCGGAACAAATGAAAGATCAATAAACGGCGAAATACTGCGATCAAAAGGCGATAAATTTGGCTCTTTGCATATTTAACGTGGAATTTCTTACTATTTTGCTAATTTAAGGCATCGATTGAGATTCGATTCAGCGATGCCCAGCGAAGGCTGAACAACAATATCTCCAGACATCGACGAATCATCAACGATATAAAAAAGAAAGTCCGGCTCGAACACGTACATTGGAAGGAAAGGGCTATCGAAGTTATTCGCTCGCGCGTGCTCGACGTGGACAAAGCTAATCAGGAAGTTCTCAGAAGATTGGATGGGTCGGCGGAGGTAATAAAAAGTATTTTTAACGGTGCTCATCAACGATTGATTTATTGCCGTCTGCTGGATTAGATGGTCGTTCATAATTAGGGTTAAAATGTCCACAAGGTAATCAGTCAAGCCAAAAGCATTGATGTTTCGGAATGCACTAAATTAGCCGATGTTGCAAAGTCCCTAAAACTTACCGTCAGCGAAAACGTGGCAATGTGCTCCAATTTTACAATGGAAAGTGCAGCAAAATCTACCAGAATCATCGACAATTTCGGGAACGACGTGATAAGACCATTGGACTGGCTGTCCAAAGAGGTAGCTCTGTGTAATGGCAGTAACGTCCATGATAGCACATCACTATCCAAAGCTAATAACTGCGTCGAACGAGTGAGTCCGAATCCGTACTCAAGTCTACGAATTTCATTTTCCGAATTGGCCTGACTTCGAACATTGTTCAAGTCGAGTTGTGTCCAATACTAATCAATGATTCGACCTGAACAATCCACCACGCTTTTTAAGAGGAGTATCGGTGGCGGTCGGCGTTACAAGATTATTTTTCTTGTTTTATAACAGATCATGTATGCGGCAAATTCCGTAGAAAGAGTAGGTTTATCAGCGATGGGCAATAACATCCGTCGGGAAATTCAGTTCTGGAAAAACTCTACGCCATCTCCTGGATATTGCAGTGATAGAATCGAAATTAACACTGCCCTCGAAGAGCATTTGAACAGCGTCAAAAACCTAGAGACGTGCATCCGACAAAGTAGTAACAGTGCAACCCCTCACAGCAAAGTACGTATCAACACGGTGAGCCCTGCGTCAATCCCTGGACATTGACGCTGAGCTTTCCAACAATTATCCAACAATTAAGTTGTGGTCGTCGGTTGAATTGGATGATCGTCCATAATCATTGTACACATTTCAACAAGGTAATCAGCCCATCCAAAAGCTTTGTTGCTTCAAAATGCGCTAGATTTGCTGAAGCTGCGAGGTCTCTAGAACTCATTGTCAGTGAATATATGCGCACGTGCTTTAACGTCACAACGGAAGTTGTTAAAGAATCTGCTGAAATCCTTAACGATTTCGGGAACGACGTGATAGGTCAATTAGACGGGTTGGCCGAAGAGAAAGCTCCATATGGCAGCAAAGTCACTGACAGCTCACATCTCTGCCGCGTTACCAAGTGCGTCAACCGAGTGAGTCCCAATCTTCTTTTTTTTAACATTATGTTTTTTAAACTTAATCTCACTCTGAATATCAGTTCGGTCAAATTGGACAAAGTATTTATTGACGTTGGGCCCTGAACCGTCTAACGAGATTCTTGGGAGAAGTATAAGTGGTGATGGGGTGGATTGAATCATGTTATTTGTTCGATAACAGACCGTAGATGAGGAAAACCCGATAGAAAAAGTGGACGTACCAGGGGTGGTCAGAAACATCCTCCGGCCCGTCAAGTTCCGAAAAAGCTCAACGCCACCCCCTGATTACTGCAGAAACAGAACCAATATTAACGCTGTTCTCGAGGAGTATTCGAATGTCGTTGAAAAACGAGATAATTGCAACGAAGATGAGATCGACGATGGAATCGTCGGCCTATTGTTGAGGAAACGACTGTAATCACCATGGAGTGAATCCTGAAATTACTCTCTTGATTCGGAGGACTGCCAATTTCGTTAGGGAGCTAATTTTCGGAAGAATTTATTAGTTAGATTTCTTCAGGATTCCACCCATTCCTAGACGATCGGATTGTTATCGTTTTTCGATTGCGGTAACTGAGAAACATGACATTTCGGAAAGGACTGTAATCCTTAATATTCAAGAAAAACAATTCTGTTAGTCTCAATAAAAATAAGGAAATGACAGAACATCCGTATTAAACGATGGTATAAAGCAAACGATATCTCGCATCTTTGGTCCGAAGTTTTGAATTAGTCTTCCGAGGTTAAAGTTCGTAGATTCCCATAACAAAGGAGTAGTAGCGTTAGCATTTCTTGAGAGCCAGCGATGCCACGGTCGATTCACTAAAAATCAATAGTGGAACGATCAACCGGGTCAGCCCCCGAGGAGTTGCATTTGACATTTGTACACGATTTGATGATTTGTACTGTGTAGTCGCGGCGAAGCGAGAGGCGAAAAACCAAGAATTTGTGGAATAGAAGGAACAGACTTAGAATTGTCAAATAGCTCGAAGGACGAGATTATGTCAAAAATGTCTCCGAATTTTTGACATAATCTCCAGGCAGTTATCCAGGCAAGTCGTTCATCATCTCTATAATTTACTGGTGAAATTATTCCCTTTCTTCCTCTGGCTTTTGCGTGATAATTAGAAGGGTTGCCTAACTAAATCTCCCTCAATGAATCATTGACAGATTGCACGGAAATTTCTAGCTGACGCCGAAGAAAACTTTAATTTATTGGCGTTGCGATTTAACTTTGAGTCCCGGCAACCACCCCCAGAGCTGTGCCAAGTGTGTATAATCTATCAGAATAAATAAATACTGACCGATTTTTTGCTTACAACTCGTAAGCGGGATGAGATGGGAAGTTGCAATGGCAAAGTTATTGCATTTTACGCGCACTATACATTGGTGATAAGAACGATCAATAAATTTAAACAATTGAATATTATTTACTTAAGAAATGGGTTTCTTTTAAACATGTCGACGAGGGTTTAAGTTAGATCGGAATGTGACTTTATCAATGTATGAATGATGGAAAAATAAAGCTTATGTATTTTTGGATTTATTCATATCTCGCACTTAAGGGGGTATAAACCACTCTCGAACCTTCCGATAATATTGTACCATAATTGGCAATTTCATTCGTAATACAAAACCTCACAAAACTGTATTTATCTCGTTGCGGAATTGGCAAACGTATTCTGAGCCAGCGATAGCCCGTATCAAATGTACATTCGGATTATGCGTTTTCATATTACACGAACAAATTGTAAACGCGATAATGTACGATAATGTACAGTACTAATAATAATAAATAAATATCTGAGGCATAACTACACCTACAGCATGATTTGTGGTCCTGATCAGCATAGAGTAAAAGTCACTGTTCTAACTGCAGAAAAAGATATCACGAATAATGCTGTCAATCGATGAAATGTGAGCAGCATGACCGCTTAGAACGGGGTTCAAATCAGACTTCCGCTGTAAGAGACACGCAGTGACGTCTCGTGGGGTTGGCCGGTACGACATACAAATGTACCTACTCGTTTTGCGAGCGTACTGTGTCCCCTGATGTACAAGAGGATATCTCAATACTACCT
Source organism: Sussaba pulchella (assembly GCA_963971145.1). Classification (NCBI taxonomy): domain Eukaryota; kingdom Metazoa; phylum Arthropoda; class Insecta; order Hymenoptera; family Ichneumonidae; genus Sussaba; species Sussaba pulchella. The sequence goes on from OZ020167.1 coordinate 589,268, forward strand.
TTATACCTTTGCCCCCTTAATTTTCGTATGTTTACGCGATAACTGGATTTATCGAAGATTTTAGAAGATAATGCAGTTGTGAAAAATTAATTGTGATCCGTGAATTTGTTTCATTCATGATTCTATTCATGTTTGCATTTTTTTTGTAATGGAGAATTAAATACTGGTTTTTCCAAGGAGAATCTCTGTTATTCTACTTTTCACTACATTAATTCCAGCTATAACTTCATGACTTCCAGTTCACTGAAGATGAATCAATGCAATAAGATAGTTCGACAGAGCTCCATTGTGGAATGGGCGTGGATCAAAGAAAGAGAGTACAAAAGGAAGCTTTACTTCTCGATTTTCTTAAGTACAAAGGAACCCGGGACCGTCGTCCTGACTTCGCGACAAAGAAAAAGAAAAAATGTATGATAAATAAAATAAGAAAAGAGGGCTACGTAAATTGATAATCGAGCGAAATTCAAAGGCACAAAAGAATTCTCAGAGAACGATACCCCGTCAAAAGCATTTGATATATTCTTTAATCGACATCTTTACTTACGACGCTATCAGAGTTAATTGTTTATCCATCTTCCGTTATCATTAGGGTGCGTAATTGAATTCAAACAGAACAATAGAATAATGAACAAAGAATCAAGGAAACGAATTTAATAATGGTTGTAAAAAATCATTCAGTTTCGATTACGAAAAAAACTTTATTCCCCATTTGCAAGAAAGAAAAAACAAATAATTTTGTTGCAAAATGTTCGTTCTATCTAGAGGTGAGAGCTGGCTTGAGACATATCTGCCAAATGTTACGGTTATTTATTCCCATTAAATCACAAATCCAAAAAAGTTTACAAAAACAATCCAGGTCAGCTGTTGCGAGATTGAATAAGTCGATTATAAATGGAATGTGGAACAAAGTTCACGGTTATTAATCTTGAATCGAATCCTAAAGCTTACTCATCATACGAGCCGCAGTTCAATCTCAATCGGGCTAGATACACCTGGGCTGGAGTACACAGTCAAGGCGGTCATTGGGCGAGGCAAAGTGTGTCCCATTTGCACATTCACGGCCGGTGAAAGTCACCTACCATTCTGGCTAGAAGCTTCGTCGAACTCCCGAAGAAAGGTGAAACCCAATATCGAAGACTCATCGTATAATTTTTATCGATTAATTTCCATCCTTTCTTTTTTTTTTATCATCACTGTTGTAGGTAATATTTTTTTGACTAATAATTAATAAAGTTATTCGAGAAATATCTTTTCCATGTCTTTATTTATTTATTTATTTATACTTTTCCATGATTTAATATCTCTCACACCCGTGATACGATTCAATTATTCACTTACTAGCGCGACGAACAAAGCTAATGTATCGACGCATACACTCGATATTTATGTAATTCATATTAGCATGACCACGATTTATAATTCTTTTTGTTACTGACTATTCTGCATCACTTATAATCATAAGAATAATTTGGTTCGATCCCAGTAATGATTGTTATCAATCTTTGTCAAATTTATTTCGATCCCACCAATTATCAATTCGAAAGGGTACGTACACCTAGGGGCAAGACAATTAGAGTGATCTTTGAGGTTCTTTTTCATCAAAAAATTTTTTTGTACAACAAGATTTATAAATTTATATCAGAGTATATACTTTCCTGTATATACAGAGATTTTTTGTTGAACAAATAGCCCCAAAAAACCGTGTAACTCGTTTTGCGTAAGCCTGTATTTTCGACAACGATGTTGTATATTCCCTTACAACGAAAGAACCAATTCAGTTAAAATTCGTCCCCAGATATTTTTCAAATAGTTATGGACTAGTTGTCACAAGATTTTCTACCCTACGAAATTCCACCAGACACACATTAAGGAACTTCCGGATCGATTAAAATATTAACATATTTAAAAAAAATCTCTTCTGTCACCAGTTGGTACGCTGTACCTTTATAAGTAATAAAATCATATATTCCAGAGACGGATGCGGAAACCAAGTTTATAGGGCAAAGAAGTAGAATTTTTATTAGCCAATAATGCATGGATACATACCATTGAGACGGCCAGGTACGGCTAGTATCGATCCCACGAGCCACAGGACTAGTAAACTCAGTGTAATCCTCGTCATTATAGCAATATTTTTATTTTCTATTAATTTAAGAAGAAAAAAGTCTATTCGCGAGACTGAGCGTCTCACGAGTCACTGCCTTTCTCCAAAATGTTACAAGTGCCCAAAATAGTTGAAACACTCACACACAACATGAGATTCGACCGTTCGAAGGACCAAATCCCAATCAATATTCTGTTCATTAAATTGATCATATGAAAATAAATCACTCGATGCACGTAAACAACCTAACGAGGATAAATCGAGTTGGATCGGGTTATACTGGAACTCGCGAGGTTGTCGAGAAAATGTCACCGGAGTCGCGACATTAACATACACACTGTCCTCCAGGGATTTTCAAACTGGCGACGAGGGTTTGGTGCGAAATTGAAGTTTCGATCGTCGTAGCCTTGATCGGCAACTGGTACTCCGATTTTTGCGAATTCCGGAATTATTCACCTCTCACTAGATCATTCGTAGACTGTTACGTACGGTAGCCAACGAACGGCTGACGATATTTCAAAACGTTACATACTTTTCTGATTCGACATTCAAGACTCGATGCAATACTATTAAATACTGGAGGCTGTAGTTTTATTATATTCCAGTGCGAAACTCGATAATCGAGAAAATCTGAAGAAAATGTTTATGGATATGAGTACTTGGTATGTATAGTAGAGGACAGCTTAGTTCTTGATTATCATTTTTTTAGACAATATGTAGGTTGGATTAAAATTGTCGAGAAAATTGTCAAGGAATTTCTTGCGCTTTTATGAATGTGAGTACTTTGTCTCAGATAAGAAACGGCTTAGTCCTTGATCAGCAATTCCTCAGGCGATATTAAGTTTGATGTGAGTTGATATTACATTGAAATTTACCCCAAACTAAGTTACGATATGGGCCATACTTGATTTGCCATACTACTCCTTGTTTGTTGATTTTATCGCCGCAATTTGACTATTAATATCAGGAAATACTAAGATATTCAATTTTAATGCATACAAGATTTCAGTGTCAGAAAAAAAAATAATCAAGAACAAAGAAAAATTTCGATATCCTAGTCGTTCATTAGCAATTTTTCAATCCACACTTAGTTTGCAGTGAGATGATATTGAATTAAAACTTCGTCCAGACTAAGTTCGGACGGCATGTGTTGGATATGCATCTAAAACACTTAATCGATAACCAGCTCAATTGTTGAAAACATCAGTCAAAGTATAAAAATATCCAAGTACAAAACAAACTGAAACGCGCACAGTGAACACAAGCATGAATAACTCGTTTATAATTTTGAACACACCATAAATAATACTTGGAATAACAATATGTCTTTTAATAAAAACGCAGTTACAAGTCACTTAAAACAGGTGATAAGATGCAGATGATTCGAGACACGACGGACGCGTCCCTCCTCGATCAACCTTCTAAGGCAAACGAGAAACGACTACTGAGCAGCGGCTACCACAGACATTCGCTTTTCAATCGGATTCGGGACGCACCGAACGGCCTCCGCTGGACCAGCCTCAGATCTGCCTCATTAACCCACTCACAACACGAGAAATTCTCGGCATGAAAAAAAGACAACGAAAAATCAAAAATCCATTTATTTGATCGAATCCGTGCGCTATAATGCAAAAGCTCTCGAACACATCGAAGGGTATTTAGAAAGGTAGACGATATAATTTCTTTTATGTAACGCAACTATGTTTTCCTTACTTTTTCGTGCGTGAAGCTAAGATCGAAATTCCATTTTGTTCAATTTTTTTGTGAAAAAAAAAGAAAAATCGAACATAACCGGTTTCGATCATATTTATCGCATTGTATAACAACCCCCTGACCCCGGGCTTTGCTCCTGGATGACACCAGGGCTTGACCTACGCAGAACAAAAATACATCTAAAAAAATATCAATGTGAATATGGAGGGTAACTTATCATAGAGCTCTGGAGGCCCGATGTGATGGAATTGCAAAATCAGAAAAGGATAAATCCCCCCTTGACCTTCAGGAACTTGTACTCCTGCGGCAAAAACTTGTGGTGGCGATGTGAGAGCGTTCCCAAATGCCTGACAAACATAAGCAGAAAAAAGAATGCCCCACAGAGAGAGAGAGAGAGAGAGAGAGAGAGAGAGAGAGAGAGAGATAAATACAGAGAAAAAGAGAAATTAGGATCTAACAACTTTTGGAAACACATGTCGTCGCAATGTGAGGGAGTTTTGAAATATCTGACAAGGACATTAAAAAATATATATCCAATCGAAAAATATAAATGCAGCGAAAAAAGAAAATCATTGCAAGCGTACGATGTGTAATCGAAACCGAGACAGATGAATTCTGAAAATCAAAATGAATACAGCGAAAAAAGAAAGTTTCCACAAGCGTGAGATGTGGAATCGAGACGGGGTGTGATGAATTCTGAAAAACGAGCAGTACAATGTATGCACGGTATGTGATTCCGCGACTGCAACAATGCTGCATATCCTAACGGAATGCATGCAAACAGCAGCTGAGGAAAAGCCTCCGATGAGACTAGAGGACGAGAAGAATGGAGGCTCCACCGGATTGTAGGACTCGTAGAGCAACGGAAAGACAAGAGCCATATCGGCAAATCATTGGTAGCGGATAAGAGAACACGTATGCATTAATTAGAGACACAGATTTGTCGTGAATTAATTAATTGTACATTCGAGAGGAAACATGAATAAATTTAAATGAGAAGATATTATTGGTTACGGTTACCACTCACCTGGCTAAAAATGTACTCGTGATAATTATTTTTCAAATCGAAGAGAAAGAAAAATGTTCAATTTTTTTTTTACGATACATCCTAATCCCTACACTGATAGTAATCAGCAAAATACATACGGCCTGCGAAAATTCTAAGTTGCCGCGAGGTTACTCGCGGTTGAACAAAACACACGCATGTGTCGAATACTTCACAATCGAATGTGCGATATGCTGTATTTTTTAAGTTGTTCAATATTTTGCACATTTTCAATCTACACGACTTTACATCCGATAATATTTAAAATTACACTATGCTGAGTGCTTTGATCCGCAGAACCGATGTACTAAAATTTGTCAGAAGGAGCCGATAACTCCTGCCTTTTGCCCTGTGGGCGATTGGGAGTTAAGAAAAAAGTAAAGGTCAAGCAATTTTTACTCCTTTTTTAGACCAGCATTAAAATGATTAAAAAAGAATTCTTTTTTCGATCGCACTGATGTAATTTAACAAAATTCGCGGGTGACAATGTTTTTTGAGGAATCCCCATTACTGCTTATAGTGATCGATTGGTCACACGGTTATAAAGTATTAATTGATGTTCAAATATATAAATACATAAATAATGTTTAAAAAACAAATTCACGTTTTTTTATGGACCTTTTCGAATGTAAGAAAATACAGGTGTCAACAATTTTTTAAGTTCGTAGAAAGTTGTTTTCCTTTGATTTTCATAATCATCAAGTCCATCGTCTTTTTTTTTTTATCGATTTACCGAAGGTGTGAATCGTTGAGAATTCTTCATTGATTCACTATTGAAGAATTCCCGAAGATGCCATTACACAGTTATGTAACTCTGTTCGAACGTTTTGTGCGATGAGAAACAAAAAAGTAACGACCGAGAAGAAAACGTCGCCTCGAGAAGTGATGTCGCAACGATCGGGTATTAAGGCGGACACGTTTCGAAGACGAGTTTCGCTGGCTGAAGGCATCTCGATGAAATTCGGTCCTGGGTCGATTCTCATTGTTCCGGGTACACCACCGACGGGACATCCTGGTCCTTTCTATACCTGAACCCAAGTCAAATAAGAGACGTCTCCTTGACCTACTGACATATATTTCGAGACACTGCCAGACCTGAGGTGAAATATTACTTTTCGATCCTTGAACTTTTTCAAAATTTGTTTCGTTTTCTTCCGTTATAAAAAAGTTGGTATTGAATATTAAGGTGTGAGCAAGTGGGCAACGTATCTATAGTTGGATTGGTTTGAGGAGGTGTTAAGGAGCTTCATTAAAGTCGAACTATTTTTCATTCTTCATTTTCGCATGCTTCATTACCGATGTAAGAAGCAATTGTCTCAGGTGAGATTTAGTTGGCTCATCTTCAGTTCAATTGTTTCACCATTTGACTATTAAGAGTTTGTAGTTAATCAATTGGTTAAATTTATTTTAAAAACAAATTTTTTAAAGATTTTTTTATAACCCATAATCGCGTGGTTCGACCGACGATGAGATTAAGAAAACGTCTGAGACCAAAAATAATTGATACATCATGGAATTCAAATTGTCGATGGTAATTACACGAGTGCTTGTCTGGATGCGGATTGAAGTGCCGAATATTCGATGTACCTTCTAGTCAATGAATCAAATTAAAATGCTTCGAAAATAAATGTACTGAATGAGCATGGCTTCGACGAACGATGTTCATGAGGGCCAAAATCTCGAAAACGTATACATACGGTATAGTGGCGTAGTTCGTTAAATTAGCTCGGCGTACGGCGGCTTGTTCTATTCAGACGGCCGATTGGTGGCTGTGAATGTTTTGACCGCTAATGTTTTGGTTTCCAAAATTTTCATTTTTCGGGACATTGTCCTTCGGAGCCATGCCGATTCGGTATATTTTTTTTCAGAGCATTGTTATTTGATTCATTTCTCCGTCGGAACATTAAATATTCGGAACTTCGATCCGCACTCGGTTGACGGGACACAGCTGGTACGCGTGCGAGTTAGCAGTAGAAAATGAAAGTCGAGATTCCACCGGTACGTACGCAGCGGGCTGGTTTGGGTTACGCGTGTAGCGGTACCACCAATAAAATCTCGGGACACTGATGCGAAGATGTTGCAATCGAAGAGTCGAGCTAGAAAGGCGATTCCTCCGTCCCACTAAAATTGTGACGAGATATTTTATTCGTCATAACTGAGAGAACCAAAAAACGTCACTGACCACTGACCCAAAACTCAGTTTCTTCTTCAGTACTTTATTTCAGTTTTCATCATAGTTACTCGTACACTTTGTCATTTATCACCAAATTGGTGGTTTTTCTCGAATTTAGGATTCGTTTTATCCAATGATTTCAATCATTTTAAACTATTCATTTCAATTCAATCATTTTAAAAATAGATAGGTATATTATTTATGACTTTAGTTCAAATATTTAGTTATATTCGATAAACTTAAACACTCTATATTAATTACAAATTTCATGAAGCCAAACGAAATATAATTTTTTAACCAAATTCTTTTCATTTTATTATATTTATTTAATTCTTTCACGTTCATTCGAGTCCAGATGTGGGTTGATTATTAATTCAATTATTAATTCAATTATAACACAAAAGATATTGAACTCTTTTGGTACGAAATTATGTGAGAGTAGTACTATTCGAAGAAAGAACGATTATTCGAATATGCATCTAGGGGCTTCTCAGATTGTGTTTTTACAGCATGGATGTCCGATAAATACAAACTAGAAATCTTTAAAAAGCGATCCGAGCCATATTGGAAAGTACCTCGTAACGCTTTTTTGGATCCAAAGTTGTCTTATAGTCGAATGGATTATTAGAAGCAACGGTTTGAGGACATAGGATAGCTTTGAGGCCATATATACGTAGATGTGCACGAAATACCGAGACATCTCAGAATTCGGACGACTGTAGTCTCAGAGGCATCAGACGAAGCTACACTTTTTTTTTTGTAAATTGGCGTGTTACTCTACCGGAGCCGCGCCAGTATCGATCATATATCTTTCACCTTTCATCATTCTGTAGAATAATTATATACATAATCGTTAGGGTGTGTTAAAAATGAGCAAAGTTTTGCGACTCTCCTGGCAGATCATACATTTGAACTAAAGACCATTAAGAGATATCTGTATGAATTTGAGCTGAATCAGATAATTTTCAGAGGTTCCGGTTTCACGATTCCGATTGTGCCTTTGATTAACACGTAAACAGAATTTTTTCCAGTCGCATTTAATTTTCCAGGTGACCGAAAAATTCCGGGGACGAGAAGTAGATGCAATAGGCTTGTCTCAAGGCAATTTAAAACAGGGGTATTTTTTTATTCACATTAGAAAAAGTTAGAAATATTTTCGTAAGATTTCAACGATTTTTGTCTATACGAAAAAAGTGGCTAAATTTTTTTTATTGTGAATTAATAAACTCTCTTTCACTCCCTACGAATAATCTTTTCAATTGAGCTCGAATTAGGACAGATGTCTGCTGATAGTAACTACTTCAAATATGGGAACAGCCAAAAAAATAAAAAAACTTAGCTTTTTTTCAACACACCCTAATATGTATTATACATTAAAATCTCGATTCCTTTTGATACGTTTCTCTTCGTGGCAAAGCGCAAACCATTTTTTTCCATAATTACAAGACAATTCATGAAGATCGAGAAAAATTGAATGATTTGAAAGAAGAAAAATCCGTAAGTAAATTAATTCCGAACATCCTTCGCGATCGAGCTAAATGTCACGTCCGGCCTTCTGCAAGGCCGACCACTATTCGATCCTTCAACCACTCTCCGTAACACTCTCCAGTGAAATCCGGACCGAACGATGTTCGTTAAAAACCTAAGATACATCGATCATCCTCGAAGGTCTTCGAATGGGTAATGAAATTTCAGTGGATTGTTATTTTTCATCGATTATAAAACCCGCTGAATAACTTACTTTCGTGACAAGAAGGCAAATCCAAATAAGTCTATAAAAAGAGTTTTCGAGATGTCACGATTATCCATGAGGAATATGCTTCATCACGGTGGATAAATCGATTTAAAAAACAATAATTATCAGGCTAGCATTACTTTTTGGTACCATGTACGGTAGCATTCGGTAAGATCTAAATAGCTTACAGCTTATAGATAAAAAACACGGTTAAAGTTATTCCATCATTTGTTCTAAAATTGATTCAAAATAGAAACCATTCAAGCCTATAGTTTATGTTTACAGAGACATAGACAGTGGCAGCCCTCCCTCCACCCCTCTAAAAAGGCGGTCTACCGCCCCTTCTTGCTCGTAAGATTAGACACAATATTTCATATGAATAACTTCAATTTTCAATTCGTAAATTCATAATCTCGTTATGGTTGACTCGATGAGAGACAATGAATGATATCTACATACATTCGCAAATAACGGAATTCGACCTTACCAATAGGAAAGTTTCAGAAAAATTTGCAAAAAGATATAAAATAAGTCCTGTCGTATTTTTTTTAACGGAAAAACGGTGTACTACTTCTGTCTTGCCTCGAAAATGAACTTATTTCGTTAAGTTAATCTTGTTGACTTCTCTCCGTCTGTGCAATTTTCGAAATTAGTCCTAATCACAAGAATCCGACTTAATCCAATTTTTCGAAAAAAATAAACTTATTCGATTTGGCCTGCTTGCCAGACTTGTGACCACACTCTTGCGCGATAATTTGGCCAACGCAACACTCATGTTAGTTGATATGAAAGTAAATACATTATTCATTCGTAAATCAAGGTTTGCGTGATTTTTTGGTCCAGCATTCAGTAGCCCACCTCTATTTCTAATCCGTAGATATTTCATGGATTTCACAAAAATCCCAATGTCACGCTCAAAAAACTAACGGGCATTCTGCAATCTTTGAGAAGATGTACCGAAGGTTATCGTATGATTAATGAGTGGTTGAAATATCGTTTCCAAGCGTCCTCAGAATCGATAAAAACAATATTTTATTAATTAACTCGTTCCTGCGTTCTTCTGCACATTCACCTCGTGTCTCAAGGCTGACCGTGCCGGCTCCCCTAGAATTTTTCAGCCATTGTGGCATGCACCAGTAGTTGCGTTGTATAGCGTACAACCCGATACGAATCGGGAATGAAAGTCGTTTGGTGAGACGACTGGTTTACACGTGATTCAAGAGGCGACTGACCTACATGAATTTGCACTTCTCGTTCTACGCGAAGACGCTTCTCCTCCCATTGAGAACAACACACGACGTTACTGTATAATTACTATACCTTTGATTTCAATTACAAATATCGATATTTATACCATCCATGGGTGCCAGTGTACAACACGGTACTAGCTGTTCGGAATAAGATACAAAAATACGAACTCTAGTACCTGGTAAGCTTATTGAGTGTAATTAGTCACAACTTTCTCGCGCAATTGTCTTTTCCCGGAGCGGAAAAATGTATGAATGAGTAGATGAAAATAATCAATAATCGATATAGTATAATAACAAATAAACAATAACAACAAATTCAATATTTATACAATATTAAAATGTTGGCATATTAATAAATAAATAAATTATAAAATGTATTTTTAATGATACTAGTTATTCAGTATACTCAATATTCGCGGAGGTACTATATGAGGAATCTATATGGATATATCGATTATTATTATTAATCTTATTATTTTGAGTTTATATTATTATGATTCTATTTTACGATCAATCAATAGTACTACACTATTGATTATTCGATTTCGGTTGCAAACATAATATATCCCTATCTGACGAATATTTCGAACTATCGATATATATGTAGATATACCATTATCAACAAATACAATTACGGCTATAAAATGCGATTGTTCGAATAAAAGTCCCATGGTGGATTGCCGTCCGTCGGTAAAATGGGGTTTATTCAAGCTTGTCGCAACACTCTAGCGCGGGTGGCTCGACCCAACGAGAACGATGGTGTCAGATCACCCACAACTTCGACTAGTGGAATTCTATCATCGATTCGACCCTGAACGTTTTACGGCGTTGCTACGGTAGTTTGTCGAGTAGCTGCAACGGCAATGGCAGCTGTGAATGTTGATGTCCTGAAAAATGGAAATCGAGAAAACCAAACCATCTTCGGTTCGAAACTTTGACAGGCACCTATCGGCCATGTCAATAGAATAAGCCGCTCTACGCGGGAACGAAGTAAAACTATTGTCTAAATCTATCTATCTGCCTCCGAATTGCTGCCATGCTCACGCGATCGAACGATCTGCCACTATACCTTTAATATATGGGTGGATCCAAAGTATTTCGGGCGACTTTCGGCTTCACTATCTGTGATCTTTATGATATTTGCACAGGTTAAAGTGCATGTTGAAAAACACATTGCCAAATTTGTTACGATTCTTCCTTCCATTATTTTCGAGGCTGTCAATTAACGTATTTTCCACTGTTTTCGTTTTCTTTTTTTTAAGTATTTTCATTTAAAAAAAGTTCCCTTAAGTTTCAAAATCAATTTAACCTTTTTTTTTGAGGGATTCCATAAAAAGGAAGATGAAACAAAAAAATACTTAAAGTAAACGAATTCGTTTTGAACATGCGCTTTAAGTAATATGAATTTAACAAAAATCCCAGATAGTGAAGCCCAAAGTTGTCTGGAATTCGGTGGATCCGTCCATATATGGTTTCGGGATTTTCATCTTTTGGGACATTGTCATTCGGATCAATTCCGATTTGGTAGATTGTTTTTCAGAGCCTTTTAATCCGGTTTATTGACCTGTCAAAACGTTGAATATTCGGATCCGTACCCTGATAAAGGTCGTTACCTACTGATCTCTTCAGTTGCGAAAGGAAAAGCTCCGGGTATTCCGGAATGCCGCATTCGACGCTTGTGCTCCCCGGTTAACGGTACTTAATCGGAAAGACCGATGATTGCTATTGGGGTTCCCCTCTGGCATCGATTTTAAACTTGCATCGTGGGTTAATCGCACGAGTAGAATATTTCGCGTTCCTAAATCGAGTATATAGGCCCACGGCTTCGATACCACGCTCAGGAATTACCACCTGCAAATACGGTAAAGGCCTCCAGGTCGTTTGCGGTCATTTTGATAATTTCGTACGTGTAATGAAGCTTTCGGCGCGTTCAAAATTGCTTTTGCCGCATTGTAAACGTGAACGTGTTGTGTATCTCACAGAGAGTTTCCTGTCAATCCGAACCATTCGAATGTCTGGCTTACTGACAATCAAACCCGTACAATCGAACCCAGAATGGTGATAACGATCCGACTCATTTCACAGTGACTGAACAATTGAACAAATGCCTCTTTGCATTTTTCAGAAAATGCTGCATTCTGATTTTTCGAAGAATTGTTGGGTTCGAAACGGGTAGGGGAAAAAACAGTGTTTTAGAATTTATTCTCATCGGTTGTTGTGGCCATGTGGAATAGGTATAGGTATTTAGTTAATAATAATGCATTTAAAATACCTTTTTGAAGAAATGAATTTGAATAATTATTTGTGGTACAATCAAAATTTGTCACATTCCTGCGACAATTGTAAAAAATTCAGATGGAAAAAATTTATTTCTATTTAATTTTTATGGATGCTTTAGTTATTTTTTCTTGTTCTGATTATAAATCAAAATAATTCGATAACAAAACTATTATAAGTACATTGCCATTGATTTAATGCCCATCCTTATGATGAACCGGGAATGTTGCTTTTTCATTGTTTCAAAAATCTTTTATGATCCCTCAAAACTGATAAACCGTGCCGGTTCATTTTGAATTCGTCTTTAATCGAGCACGCATGCGTAAAAATCGTGAGGTTGGCTAATTTGTGTTTATCTCGTACGGACTGACTTCCACTTGCCATTTGATTGTCAATTTCCATTAAAAACGAAATTTTTTTGTCATCATTTTGAGTAAATTTCGCATGTAATTTACATTAGTCCATTAGGTCACCATTTTTTTAATTCTTCCATCGCAAACTGGCTCGCGGCGCCGAGGAATGTGAAAAAAATCGTACGGACTTTCTCCGACGTGTGTCGTGCCTCGTGAGTAGGCCGAGGTGTTGCCACTCGATCCACTTAAATACTCAAATGAGCCAAAGCATTCCAACATCTCGCTCTCTCGCGAGATTCGAAGAGCTCTCAGCTAACTTCGGATTAACGGTTCTGCTGATGAACTTGGATTGAGTGGATTAATTTTAATTTCTTCAAACCAGCACGGCTTATAACCGCGTCGCATTTCCACATACATTTCATGTCCATTGTATATACTTGAAAGGATGTCGAATATCCTATAGATACACTGATATTCTTCACATCACAACAAGTGGACATACCGTGTAACAGCAAAGGCAATACTCCTTTATTTATAGGTGGATCTATCGAATTTCGGACAAAATTGGGCTTCAATATCTAAAATCTTTATGATATTTGCATAGCTTAAAGTCTATGTTGGAGAACGAATTCCCGAATTTGTTCAGGTTTTTTTATATTATTTTGGCAACTGCCAATTAACGTATTTTTCCTTTTCTCTTTTTCAAGGCTTTTTTCCTTAATCCTTTTGTCAGAAAGCTGTTTTCTCATAATTTATTGAAGAACAAAAATTTAATATAAAATATCCAAAACCGAATCTTCTCTTATTTACCTGTACTAGACCGAGCCTTGAGCTGAATTAAAACGGATAACGACAATCTAATATTATTTTGAAAGATACAAAAACTAACAAGGCTCACCACTCCGCTCAATACCATTCAAACGAGGTAAACAAGAAACCCAGTGACTACACGACCGATTGTCTATACTAAACCGAGTCCGAGCCGAATCAAAACGGATAATGACAGTTTAATATCATTCCTGAAAATCCAGAAACTTCCAAAAGTTTTCCAAACTACTTCGTTTAGGCGAGGTGTTTTTTAAGAAAACGTTGTGTAAAGGAGTTGTTATAGCACGGGATATTCATCGAAAAAATTGCTTTTGAACAAATTTTTTACCAGATTATTTCGACGAGTTTTTTTGTCCCGAGGCGTTCAGACGTGCCCCCCTTTTCAGGTACCGCAGTAAGCGAGACAAGCGGACAAACCACTGTTCGACGACAAATAGACATTGGTATATACGGCAAGTCACGCGGCCGTCGCCTATGAAAATGTACGGGTTTGATATCGTTTGGCTAAGGGGACCTCATCAGTCGCCCGATAACGTTCGCTGAGGTTTGGCAATTCTAACTTGTAACCCCGTATTATTCGCCACCCGGGTCCGCGTGTGTCCGAACAAACGGCGAGAACGTCCGGTAATTCCACTACGCCATTACGTACCTTTTCTATCTTGATACAATTCGGCTGGTGAATGTATTCTATGGCTGTCAGCGGATTTATTTGTTTATATAACATGTCACCGTCAGTGTCTTTAGAGGCGTTAAAATGATTTACATCTATGTATCTCGTATAAAATTTATGAGGCGTGTTCGATAAAATGTATTGTTTTTTATTTCTCTGTAAGTGACAGCCCCTCGAACAAGACGATTCTGGCTATATTTTCCCTTTGTCGTGTTCTCAGATACGTTTCGTGAACAGAAGTAAAAAAGTCTGTTTCTTATGATACAACAAAATTGTTACAGTTGAAAAATATTCGATTAACTCTCTCTCTCTCTCTTTCTTTTGTATTGAATCTCGGTGGAATCTATCGAGGAATTCAGATCTTACAGGACTTTGAATTTTCCGAAAAATTAATCTTCTGTTCTAACTTGCGTCAGCTTCAACCGATTCAATCCAAACTAGTTACATGTACGAAATGAAATAAATTTATAGTTACATATCAAGTCATGCAAAAATAAAAATCCACCCACACAGAGTTTTTCATGATCGGGATTCAATGACTCCACATAAATTCCATTTGCTTCGTGTCAAGCTCCTCATCTCTCATTATTTCGAATCACTCTTCCCAATCGAATAAACTTCATGATTTAATGTTCATAATATTCTTACAACCTGCAGGATAAATCGAAAAAATCTACTTTCTTCCATTACATTGAGGTATGTTCTATATCTTATCTGGAAGTAGTTCATCCTGAAATAGCTGGAGAATTAATTACGAGCGAAAAAGAAGTTTGTCATTTCCCGAGACAATCTCTCGAATCAAACCCAGAAGCGTGGGAATCTTGAGGGGTGGGGGGGGGGGGGGGGAAGAAAGTCGATAGAACGACGGAAGGAACGAAACGTCGTGGCTCTGGGGCAACAAAAATAATTAATTAATCAACGGAGACGAGTTGACGTAGGAAGACTGTCGAGTCGCTACAGAGATAGGATGGTGAAATTAGTCGTTATACCGAATTACAAACATACCGGAGATGATTTATTTATAATCAATTAGAAACACGAAGATGACAAAATGTTGACGAGTTTAAAGTTCACGGATGGAGAAAGGACTCTGATAAAAAATTTAAAACAAGCTGCAAGCTGAGAGCTGAAATATGAAAACTTTTTCCTCCGATCTTGAGGTAAAGCGCGGACTCCTGTACAAGAAACTATTCTTATTAATTCTGCTTGCCTTATAGAAGTTCGTGCATTAGCCCGAATGCGAAGGAAGTAGCTGGCAGCTTTCAACTTGCTGCTTGTTCCCCCTTCTATCGGTGTAGAGTTACGAAAAATTCAAATTCCTTTGAAATTCAACGCTTTTAACAGATTTTTGGTGAATTTTATACTCATTACGATTAAATATTCTTCAATAAATATAACGGATCCGGTTAAATTGGCATTTACTATTTATATAAATGTTTTTAGCAAATAGAAAGAAAACACTGCACTATAGATTAATTTGGGAAAGTCATTGATAAATCTACTCGATGATTGTTGAATACGTTCAATCATTAATGTCATAATTTGTTATTCATGTAATTCCTTAATTTGTTTTCACTCTTTACGCTCCTTTTGTTTTTTATAACAGAATACTTGAGCATCACTTGTAAGCTGTGAACGATGTTGTAGAGACGTGCAAAATTCAAAAGGCGGAAAAGAAGAATTTAAAAAGTTTTAAAAAAATAATTATTCGCGAGAAAGGTTCCGTGCACGGCGAACGCGATGAATAAACAATGAATTGGTGAATCGTGATAACGAGTTCGCTTGGCTGCATTTTCTTTCAATCTCCGACTTCCCTCTAGGAAGCGACTAATTTTAATTGTCCCGTCAGGATAATATCGCCATTAATTACTTCCGGGCTGGCCGGCAACCCCCGGTGAATTTGCCGGAAGGGTTGTTCGCCTCGGGGGTTCAAAAGGGCGTGACAGAGTGGTAACGATTGGGCGGTACGTGAAGCATGTAAAGAGGGATGTGCTCAGCTTTCGCGTCTAGTCAGCGTTACAAAGAGCTCAGTTTTATTTCATTTGAAAACAGAATTCAGAACAAAAAGAACTGATCAGTGACGAATATTTATTTGAGTAACGTGTCTGTATAGTTCAATCATTTTAACTTTGAGAATTGCCACTGTATTTTATCGACTAAATTTTCTAATAAAAATGCGTTTCAGGGCTCAATAGCTCTAGACAAACCGTTATAGAATCAACTCAATGTCTATCGCTCGACTCACTTATTGATGATTTAAATTTATACGTATCTTCCGGTTGACCTAGAATCTTAAAATTTGGCGCGCAGAAAGCTCTCGTAGCACAAGTATCAGAAACCATTCGAGAATCGTGAATAAATAATTCTATGAAAAATTATTATTATCAAGAGACGCGGTAGCGTCTTGAGACAAGTACATTTACTACCTTATCGGCCTCCTCTCGGGACCCGACCCCTGTATATCATTTACTCCAAACCACTATAAATTTAAACTTACTTCAGATTTTCGTTTTAGATTCAGAGCGTTATTCATGAATATTGAATTGCAATTAGGAGCGTTATTTCTAAGCATTCCGATTAGGACCAATACCAATGCTGTCGATGTTGTTGGACGGGAGATATCGAATTATTTTTACAATTTCAGATTTGGCACACTTTAGTAGTCATAGCAACAGAGTTAGCCTGTCAGATCAGACGGGACTACTCGTTCGCATAATGATCGTCTCTACATTCTCCCATGTTTTCCAAGTATTTCTCGCCGGTAGTGGTGGCGGTCACCAGCCAGCTTGCCAGTCGAGATCTGCTGAGAGCGATACGGATTGAGAACGAGCTCCCAAATAAGTACGATAGAATGTGACAGTTTGCGGTGCTATTGAAGAATTAACCAAAAACCGTGTGTGATATATAATAACATTCATAACGAATCATTCGAAACGTATCGTTTGTGTGGTAAAGAGAGATGCAAAGTTTTTAATATATTTTTTTGTTAAGGTGATTTTTTATCCAGAACCACGAATAATGTTTATAAGATGGAAAGGCCCGTAAAAAATTCGACGACAGTAACAATTTCCGAAACTGCGTACAAATTAAAGATTTGAAAATTATGATTTGTATTGAAATAATTCGGCTTGAAAAATTCGTTGAAAAAGGGATGGTGGTACTTTTCGAAATTGTTCCTACCGTTCCGTCAACGTGCTTTAAATAATTATGATTGTAGTTTCGACGACAAGAACGAAATTTTGATGTTCGTGATTTGTATTTTCGACTTTAAAGACGTTAAAATAAATGGCTCTTCTTAATTTGGATGTTCGACTATTTCCGTTTCGAAATACCGGCCGTTCTACATTTATGCCATTTAAATTCTGACCCCCACTCCGTCGTACTTCGACGAATGGAAATAATAACGATTTACCACTGTATCAAATTAATGTTGATTCAACGACACATCAAGCTTCGCTCAAAAGTTGTCTCTTGACTGTTTTGCATTCGATTCATGGAACGATTTTGCAAGGACAATTTCGATCAATAAGACTCGTCGCTTCAAAGAAATTGTTGATTCCGCGCAGATTCCACGATGATCTACCACTACACAAACGCACTGAAGGCTTGTCACAATATTTTGAATGTGAACGTCAAAAGTATTCCATTCCTTTCGAGATCTGTGCAGGCACGTACCATCGTTTTCGATATTCGAGCAATGCTGGAAAAGGTTGAGAATAGCTCACATGAGTAAACCGTGGATGAATAGGAACGGTTGGTGGATAGCGGGTGGGGGGTGGGGTAGGCAGTAAAGGGGAAGTCGGTTGCATCTAGCACGAAGCAACAGCTCGACCACTGGGGAACTGGAAACCGAAGAGAGCCTCCGCTAGTGTGCGCGAAGCTCACAGGACAAATGAGACACCTGCAAAAATAGAAGCTCACACCGATTCACGTATACATAGTTTGCATCCCTATTCGGGGAACATCGAACGCGAAGAATGGAAGAACGAGTTTGGCCAACCGAGAGGAAGCTGCACACGGCAGCCCGGCCGTAAAAAAAAACAACAACAAAAAAACGAGCCTTTTTGCCCTTCTTTTTTATCTATCTATATTTCACGTTTTCGTTTGATGGATACGCTCAGGCAGCCGTCAAACGACGATAGCCAATACATTCGTTTCTGTTTTTTTGTTTTTTATTTGTTTTTTGTTTCACTTGGGGCATCGCCGGACCTAGTTTGGGAGGGAACGCTCGGACGAAAAAGCTCAAAAGGCAGCTTCGAATCGATTCCGGAATACGTGAGTGAGTCGGCGTTGTAAAAAAGCTTGACACCTATCAACCATTAAAAAACTTTTTCATGCCAGAATGTAATTTCAATTTCGTTCTCGAGGCCGAAATTTTTGTTACAAATTCAAAAATACAATGATTGTATTGAAGAATTGGGATAGTATTGACTCTCAGCTTGCACATTGGGGTCAAAAGGCCCCCACGCAAAATCAACCGTAATTTAAGAGCCTTTACGATTTAAAGAGAAATCCTCTTTTCCAACAGCCACTATCAGGTCATTTTTTCTATATGGAGAGTATTTCGAGAGTATCTCGATGAAGAATATATGGTAATTTTTCCAAGTAAAAAAAACAATTAGTTACTCGCAGGAAGTCATTTGGTCTGCTTGGGGTAGAAAATATCCCTGTATGACATCTATGCTATGCGCCAACAAGTGTGCCGGCTAAGGGTTAAATGTGACGATCAATAGCCGAGCGAAATATTCGTTCGCTTTTGAGAGTTCATTTCTCGATGGAGACTTTTATTTTTAAAGTTATAAAAAGATCGCTGATAGTAAAGCCCAAAGTCGATACTCTATTTGGTGGACGCGCCCATATAAATTTCCATTTCCCATCAGTTTTTTTACGTTTTTACTTTTTTTTTGTCTTGCTTGCTCAAAACGTCGGTAGTTTGAGTTACACGGCTTAGATACTTTGCAGTTTTGTCATCCCAAATTGGACGATGTTATCTCAATGGGGTGAGGCTGGTTGGTTCACCGAACATGGCTCCCTCCACCAGTTCGTCCCTCAGTTTTTTTAATCCCTGCCGATCCCGTACCAATTCTAGGTATACCAAAGCTCATGCGGGAAAGCTCGATTAAAAAGTTTCGACTCGGATATAGCTACCCCGACCGCTCCCCCATTTATATTCCTGTTACCCTACCGGACGAAACTCACGTAACTGGAAACTGTGTTGCGCGTGGCCAATCGAATTTACTAATCAAAACCACTCGAATTGGATGAACTGCG